>OU974034.1:2405000-3605000 GCA_918843925.1 Eulithis prunata
TGAATTCAAAATCATTAGAAAAATTTCCAAACTATTACTACTCAGTTTCTTAAAAATAATGTACGGTATTCCGTCAAGACCAAAAGCTGTATCTTTTCTAGAATGAATCGCAGATATTAATTCATTAGTTGAGAATACATCGAGTAAAAAAGAATTGCTGGTATTTACACTAATTGAGTTAAATGCATCCTGTCTGGGTGACACAAAATCAGGAGTATACTTCATTAAAAAATCCAAAATCCACGTGTCATCTTCATTGTCGTAAGAAATGTATGTTTTATTAAATTTACGAATAAATTTCCATATTAAAGAAATTGGGGTACAACGATTAAATTTTTCACAAAGGGAAAACCAACTTTTTTGTCTTTCTAATTTTATGGTTAGTTTTTTAAGAGCCCGAAGTCTCTTGAATTCACAATAACTTTCTTCTGTTGGATTAGATCTAAAATGTAGATAAGCTTCTTTGGAATTCAAAACGGCATCAGAACATTTCTGATTCCACCATGGAAGGGATGGGGATGGTATTTCACCATTTTTAGGACGACATGACTGTTGACTGACATTATTGACAGTGACAATAGAAGAGCTTGCTAAATTATTTGAATTATTGTTATGGATAGATTTCGCAACTGCTGTGCGTAAAATTTTACAAAATTCTTGATAGGAATCTTGAGGACATCGAGCGTCTATTTCAAAATCAACCAACAAGGTATCCATACAATCATTAAACACTTTCCAATCTACACGTTTAAAATTTGGGTAGATGGGCAAATGCTTATTATTACAATTATTATTAGCTGAATTATTACTATTATTGTTAATGTGCAGTTTTCACAATTCTTATGAAGAGAAATTTTACTGGCGGTTTTTGAAAATTTTAAATAGGTGTTTGTTAAGTGTGTATGGGTGGAAAAACTCAATCCTGCTGCATCCAAGAGGGTTAATTGAACACCACCTACCTCTGTTCGACTGCTGGTGCTGGAGATCAGCTCCAGGCGTGCACGGCACGCCGTAGAAGTCCAGATAGGTGTCCAAGGGGTTAGCACGGCTATCCAAGGTCCAAAAGCTCTTAGAAAAAGCACACTACACACAGCAGTGAATCCACACACACAAAACAGTTTGTTAGAACGTCCAACAGTGAGGAATAGACACAGTCAATATTGAAGGAACGGAACGTCCGACCAGCTCAACGCGCAAAAGCTTCCTACCGCTACACGCGGTGGCACCGTCGATCGAGTTCAGTGGTGAATTACCAATCTACCCTCAATTCAACAGCAGAGATTGAACATACCCCCCACCGAAATCAATCTGATTGATTTCCCTAAATGAATGAAGTGTGTAGGGCATGTATAAGTTATACAAAAAAAATAAAAAAATATCTATGTATAAGGAAATAAACTTACGAAGCTTAAATAATACTTATTTGTTAAGTTTTCCAGAGTGTGGAGTGTACCTACATGACTAAATAAATCTAAGTAATGTAAAAGTAACTAATTTACATAAGGCAATGGACAGACTTTATTCGTCGGTCTCTGGATTAAACCATTTTTTGTACGTAAAGTTAAAACGCGATTAACTTTGTCAACGCCACTATGTACTTTATCAATTCGAGCTAAATTCCATTGAAGAGGTCTAGTCAGATTTGACTTAAGCAAAACTAAATCACCAACGTTTAAGTTAGGGGGTGATTCAAACCACTTCGCTCTCTGTTGAAGAGTGTGAAGGTAGTCATCTGACCAACGCTTCCAAAATGACTGTGAAGCCTTCTGAATGGATTGCCAACGTGACAATCTGTTCTGAGCAACATCATCAAAATCATATTCCGGAACAGCTAATAAACACTGACCTATCAGGAAATGACCCGCGGTTAAAACTTCAAACTCGTTTGGGTTGTCCGATAAGGAGCATAGAGGGCGTGAATTTAAAACGGCTTCTACTCTGCAGAAGACAGTACTTAATTCCTCAAAAGTGAGGGACCGATCACCGACTACACGGTAGAGGTGATGTTTTGCAGATTTAATCCCTGCTTCCCAAAGCCCACCCATACTAGCTGCGTTGGGAGGATTGTTACGCCATTCTACCTGACGAATTGTTAGTCCATTGACAATCTTATCTTGATTATCCTTATTATTTAAAAAGTTTACGACTTCTTTTAAATGCTTGGCTGCCGCAATAAAATTTGTACCACAATCTGAATATAAACAACTGCAAAGTCCGCGGCGAGCCACAAAACGATCAAATGCAGCTAAAAAACAATCGCAACTTAAATCGGTTAAAACTTCTAAGTGCACAGCTTTAGTTGAAAAACAAACGAATAGGCACAAGTACGACTTGTAAACCTTCGCGTTACGCCTCAAACTTTCTTTTACAAAGAAAGGTCCACCCAAATCACAACCAACGTGGTTAAAAACCTTATCTGGTTTTAGCCTAGGCGCGGGTAACGTACCCATAGCGGGCTGAATCGAGCTTGGTCGGCAGCGAAAACAAATCTTGCACTTAGATAAGACAGATCGAATAATGCTACGAGCATTGACTATCCAATATTTTTTACATAAGATGCCTTGTAAGGTACGCGGCCCTACATGTAAATACAATCGGTGATAGTATTCAATGATCAGTTTGATCGTGTGACATTTAGGTAGAAGCACGGGATGCTTCATATTATAAGGTAGGTCGGACTGCACGAGCCTACCCCCCACCCTGAGGAATTCATGGGAATCCACAAAGGGTGCAAGCTTACGCAAGGATGCAACGTATTTATTTTTACGCAACGATGCAATTTCATCGTGAAAATGATTCATTTGCACCACTCGGACGATGGTATCGTGAGCTGTCTTCAGCTCCGATGACCTGAGGGGTCCATCTGACCTCGCAGATTTTTTAGATTTTAAATTTGATATAAATCGATGGCACCAAGCCATAACACGTTGCAATCTATTAAAAGATGAGAATTTATTAAATGATTCTTCTAAGTCATTTTTTAAAATTATATTTTTATCGTCACATGAACTTAAAACAAAAGTATCGCAATTCGATTTTATTTCGAGAATTTTAGAAGAGGCTTTTACGTAAAATGCCCTTATTGGCCATTTATCTTCGTCTTCATATAGCCACTCCGGGCCGTGAACCCACTCCGCAGCACCTTCCACGAAGCGAGCCGGCATCGCACCGCGCGAGCAAACATCGGCAGCGTTATTCTCGCTGTTCACGTGAAACCAGCAATTAGATGGGACCACGGCGGTCACCTGACTAACACGGTTAGCCACAAAAGTTTTTAATTTATAAGGCGGGGTTTGTAGCCACGCTAAAACGTTGTTCGAATCACCCAAAGCGATAATCGAAACTTCAAAATCATTTAGGTTTTGTACGACAAAACTAACAAGTTTAGAGAGGAGCACGGCTGCCTCAAGTTCAAGTCTAGGTATTGATAAAATAGGGTTCAAAGGCGCGACTTTCGATTTACTCGTCAACAAACGTACCTTTACATGACCATCTTTATCTACGCTACGTAGGTACACACAGGCTGCATAGCCTCGCGATGACGCATCGCAAAAACCTACCAATCGAACTTCATTAAAGTTCGATACCAAAACATGACGTTCGATTCGCAAATTACCTAACGCTGATAACTCTGCAATAAACCTGTTCCATTGAGAAGTATGTTCAGGTGGTAATTGTTCATCCCAGCCCAGGCCAAGTTTCCATAGATCTTGCATTATGCACTTCGCGACAAAAGTACATGGTGAGATAAAACCTACCGGGTCAAATATACTTGCGAGCAATTTTAAAACAGAACGTTTAGTTTGTTTGGCGTCAGTCAAGTTGTAATTAAAAGAGAATGAGTCACACGCGGGTAACCAAGTCAAACCTAAAACTTTGAGAGATGACGATAACGTATCGTCTTGAAAGTTGATAGCAGACACCTGGTCCGATTGCATTCTTGACAGCAACTCTGGACGATTACTTGCCCATTTTCTTAAATCAAAACCACCTTCTTTGAGAAGTGTGGTTAAATCGTCTTGCAACGTGCAAGCTTCTTCCTGGCTTTGACATGACCACAAGACGTCATCAACATAACAACCCCTTTTTAATATCTCCGCTGCCTTGGTTCTGATTGGCTGTTCAGTGTGAACCAGCTCACCTGGAGCGAAGTGATGCGAATTACTATTAGGCTGCTCATTGCGAGCTAGCTCATCCGACGCCAGCTGGTGCAAAGTACGTACTGCGACAAAAGGTGCACTGCGAAGACCGTAGGTATTTCGAGTTAGTTCGAATGTACGTACTGGTTCCGTTGGATGGTCGCGCCAGAGAATGTGCTGGTATTTTCTGTCGACAGGGTTAATTAGCACCGCGCGATACATTTTTGAAACGTCAGCTGTAAAGCATACATCATAAAGTCGGAAGTTAATTATTATTTTAAGTATATCCTGATGTAGCTTTCTGCCGGTCAGAAGTGCATCGTTAAGCGACGTACCAGACGTTGTTTTGGCGGAGCCATCGTAAACTACGCGCAAGGGTGTTGTAGTACTCGACGGTCGTAACACACAGTGGTGTGGAATAAAGTAACCTGAGGGTTCCGTACCCTCATAGGGTTCCATGTGACCAAGGGACTCGTACTCCTTCATGAAGTCGACGTAGGCCTTACGAAGGTCAGAGGATCGAGCGAGACGGCGCTCGACCTGAGTGAGTCGCTTCAGAGCAGTATCATATGAGTCACCAAGTGGTTTATGCTCAGGATTCAAAAGGATCGGGGAAACATACCTACCGATTTCATCACGATAATGTTGTTTTACATAAATTTGTTCCGCTAATTCTTCTAACGGATCGTTAGGAACTTCGCACGGCGAAGCTTCCACCTCCCAAAAGCGTTTGAGAGTTTCATTTAAATAATTCTCTTCAATGGTGTACGACACCAGCGATGTTGTAGACGCTACAACATGGCAATTGTTGCTAGAAGATTGCATTTCTAGTCTTCCCGTCACGACATAACCAAAAACGCTACCTAATGCGACTGGCACATCAGGATTAATTATTAATTTCTTGCCATCGTATATATACGGAAAAATATCAGCAGCCAAAATAATATCAATTGGCGATTTTTTGAAGAACCACGGATCAGCTAACTCTAAATCTTGGTAGTGATGGATTACATTGTTAGGTATTTGAACAGTAGGCAAGTCGGAAGTTAAGCGAGTCAAAATAACTGCATTTAAATCAAAACAAGGAGACGCGCAGTTACGCGGCTTTATGGTACACGATACCATCCCGTTTGTTTTTACGTTTTCGCCACCTAGACCATAAATATTGTAAGGGCATTTTTGAGCAGATAAACCCAATCGTTGAAAGCAGTCAAGTGTCATAAAATTCGATTGCGCGCCAGAATCAATTAAAACGCGGCAAGTTTGGTAGTTGTTAAACGAATCCAGAACGTGTACAACAGCTGTTCCTAGTATAACTGCATAGTTATGCGTAGACGCAAGGTGGTTGTTACTGATAAGAGCGGGCGCATGAGTATTGCATGGAGGCTTCTCCGATGCAGCGGTGTCCGAATAGTAAACCGGTTTTGGTGCACTATCGCTAGACTCACGATGCAACAGTATATGATGCGGCTGCTTACAAACATAACATTTAAATTCACTTTTGCATTCCTTTGACATGTGATTAGGTTTTAGACAATTGTGGCATAACTTCAGGTCATTAGCACGGCTAATGCGCTGAACGTTCGTCAGATTACGAAACTGATCACAACGGAAAATCATGTGATTTTCTCCACAATGCATACACGTAAATTTTGTGTTTGAAGAGGATGCATGAGAATAATTATTTTTACCCTGCCTAGGTACAGTGAATTTTCTTTGATTGGATTGTTGCACATTTGTGCTACTCGTAACTGAATAGGACGAAGAATGATCTAGAACTTTGATATGATTTTGTACGAAAGTGATTAAATCATCAAAGGTTGGAATTGTTTTTTGATCGAAATTTTGTTCAAAGCATTTACGAGTGTAGGGATCTAAGGCCCTCAGTGCAATGTGACACATTACGTAACTGCTCAAATTATCAACATCTAACGCTTCTATTGCTTTGTATGAATGGTCAAAGTTCTCAATGAACGAGTTTAAATTAGCAGACGATTCTTTTTGAAGCGGCGAAAAGCTCAGCATTTTATCTAAATACCTACCTACCAGCATTCTGTTATCCTTATATTTATCAAGCAGACTTTTCCAAACGAGTTCGTAGTTATTAGCAGAAATAGGTATGCTTTTTACAATATTTAACGCAGCACCTTTTGTGCATGACAATAAGTAGTGAAATTTATCTATCTTCGGAATACTTGTCTGATTATGAACCAGAGAACAGAATGTCTCATAAAATGTATTAAAGTTTTCTATGTTTCCATCAAATGTAAAAAGTTCTAACTTTGGAAGGCGTGGTCGAGATTCTACAGAGTGCGAGGGAGTTTCGGCCTTAACGCAGTCGGCATTAGGCTTACATTTCGATACACACAATTTTATTCGAAAGTACAATTCATCAAAACTTTTCAATTCATGACTACGAAGTGACGACTTCGGATCATCTTCAAGTTCTCTTTCTAGAATTTGAAAGATTAAGCACTCGTATGAACTACGTAATTGATCGATATCAGCCACGTACATCAAAAACAGATCTTTCGAGTCAGCGTCTGAAATATTTCGCGACAAATCATAAGCTTTTTGTATTTGCTCGAACATTCGTTGTTTTCTATGAATTAATACAGTCAAATCATAACTTTGGACCTCCTCATCAGATGACACGGCCTTTTTACTATCTTTGGCGGGAGGCGCCATTTTGTTTTACTAACTACGCAGTAAACGTGGACAAAGTAATGTTCAAAAATAACGAAAATTAACGAATGAAACGATGCAAATTGATTACAAATACACTAAATATAATATGTACGACATATATAAGGGTGTGTAATGTAAAAATATATAAGTAAAAAGCTGCCAGCGAAATATAAAAATATACCTACGCGGTTACGCAGGGAAATGAAATGGTTAATGGCGGGGATTTTAACAATGATTTTACGAGAAATTGGGGACAGTAAAGAACGTCTTTACGTAGTTTTATCAAGCTACGAGCTAAATAAAACTAAAATAAGTATCTGATACGATCAGAAGGGAAATTAAAGGGGCGTACAGAACGTCTGTACGATTTTACACAAGTATGAAAATAGGTACCTATACCTATCTAGCACGGCCAGAATAGAAATACAAGTACTGAATTTTCAAAAAACCTATCCGGTTGACGAAGGACCAATTTGATTGTGCAGTTTTCACAATTCTTATGAAGAGAAATTTTACTGGCGGTTTTTGAAAATTTTAAATAGGTGTTTGTTAAGTGTGTATGGGTGGAAAAACTCAATCCTGCTGCATCCAAGAGGGTTAATTGAACACCACCTACCTCTGTTCGACTGCTGGTGCTGGAGATCAGCTCCAGGCGTGCACGGCACGCCGTAGAAGTCCAGATAGGTGTCCAAGGGGTTAGCACGGCTATCCAAGGTCCAAAAGCTCTTAGAAAAAGCACACTACACACAGCAGTGAATCCACACACACAAAACAGTTTGTTAGAACGTCCAACAGTGAGGAATAGACACAGTCAATATTGAAGGAACGGAACGTCCGACCAGCTCAACGCGCAAAAGCTTCCTACCGCTACACGCGGTGGCACCGTCGATCGAGTTCAGTGGTGAATTACCAATCTACCCTCAATTCAACAGCAGAGATTGAACAGTTAAACAAGACTTTAATTATTACAGGAAGGTGATAACTAGTGCCCAAAGGACTATCATGAACGGACCATTCACATTGTAGTGACAAAGACGGCGAAACCACTGTCAAATCTAGTGCGTTTGGACGCCACGACAGCGAACCAATTGTCGTCGCTTGACCATCATTTAACAGAACCAAATTGTTTTCATCAATGACCTCCAAAACCTCTCTCCCACGAGGAGAGTCAGAGCCACAGCCCCAAGATGTATGATGGGCATTAAAGTCGCCTGCAAGTATTAATGGCCCAGTAATCGACTTTATTAGTGCATCAAATTTACTTTTGCTAAAAGCTGGATTACTATTTGTTGGACAATAAAAACTAAGAATACTTATCTCCTTTTTGTTAATAGTAACTCTGATACAAATATTTTGCAGCGAATTATCAAAGTAAGTAGTAATGTTAGAATAAGTTATACTATTATGAATTAAAATGGCTACTCCATTATGATTGTTACCACAATCATTACGTTCAATATTGTAATATTTTATTTTGAATTGTTGGTGAGGTTTAAACCATGTTTCTGAAATTATTGCTATATGAATATTATTTGTATAAAGAAAATTAGTGAATATTTGCTTATTACTGTTTAGACTTTGTGCATTCCATTGTATAATGTTTAAAAAATCCATTATACAGATGGAGGGAGCTTATTACTGAGAGTTTTTTTTAGGGTCTCTCTGATAGACCCAGAATTTATTGGAACATCTTTGTTGCTCATCATCTTTGTTATTGTTTCAATTAAGATGTTTATAAAAACTTCTGACTTCATTAAATTATTTACCTGTACATCAAGGGTTCTTGCAGATAGTTGTGGAAAGGATTTAGAATCGAAAAGATCCGAATAGGTTACAGTTCTAGACTTGATTTTGTTTTCTTCTACCTTCTGCTTTTTAAGAGGACACATTGATGATATGGCTATGTGCTTTCCATTACAATTTTTACATTTGGCATTTTTTGGGTCAACTTTACACTGGCGGAAATTGTGTTCCTCGGTGCAGATAGAGCACACTTCAACATTTTTACAAAACTTGGCAATGTGGCCATACCTCATGCACTTAAGGCACTGCTTCACAGGAGGTATGTACACTTTGACCTCATGTCTCCAGGAGTCTAGGTACACATGTTCCGGGAGAATGGTGGAAGCAAAGGTCACCGCAACTGCCTGTGTGGGTAGAAAGGCAGCGCCACCATCGCTTCTCACTCTGCGCATGAAGCGTCTCACCTGAATAACGTTCCTTGAACTGCCTATCAGTGAAAATATTTGTTTGTTAGACATCTCCACCGGAACCGAGGTAAGAACCCCAGTAACTTCGGTATCACCTGCTGGTATGGTAGCTTTAAGGGACAGCTGATCAAGAAGTTTTACATTTTGTAAGAACATGTTTGCGTTGTTAGGGAGATCAAATGTGATCCCTACCTTATATTTATTGATGGACCTGAGGTGCATAACACCTGAGACGCCATGATCTCTTAACCCTTTTGAAAGGGACATACGATCGCGATCAGTGAATGCTCTATCTTCGGTTTTATGAGTCAGAAAGACAATGAACTCATTTTTTTTAGAATCCTCGGGGTACTTACGCGAGTACCCAGAGACCTTAAATATAGCATACTTATCCGCTTGTTTATGGTTCTTGTTTTGTGATGAGCAGTCTACTGATACTACCGACTTCGCATCTTCTGTATCCGAAGAATCAGAAGTCGATGCCTGTAGCGATTCATCAGGGGGAGGCGGTTCCTCCTTTCTCCTCCTTTTCTTCCCCATCCCGGACCACAACCGTGCACTTCCTGGTATAGCCACCTATTTACAAGTATTTCGGGCTATCCCCGAGGAAAATTTACCTAATTTTAATTAAATAAAGCAAAAATTTTCCAAAAGCGCGCCTTTTCACTTTTGTAGTTCCCGCCTTTTTTTTTCTCTGACGTTACTTCGTCTATGGTTTGACGTGGGGCATTTTTTCAAGTTTCACAACCATGAAAAACACAGCTGCTGCAGTGCAGCATGGTGATGGTGGTGGGTCAACTTTAGACAATGACAGCGCGAAAACAAGAATAAAGATAATAAAAGAAGAAGAAGCTAGTTAAGCGTAATCCCACGCCCAAAAAGGTGATCGATATCGTTATTATTTTCATAGGTTTAGTTGAATTTTGAAATCAGTCGGATAATAAATGTTATCTGTATAAAGTGTCAGTCAACTAGTAGTGTCATGGGTGTCAAGTCAGTGAATTGTCATGTACATCTGCTGCTGTATGTACTTGCGTTGCATTCTCAAGGAAAAGAAATCAATCGTAATTTAGCAATTTCATGTAAATCGTTTATTTTATGAGGGTTTAGTGTTCACAAACAGTGCCATGACGTTATACCAGTGAGACTTCCAAGGTACGAACTGAGAAATGTACGTTTTGAGTAGAAAAAACATGTTTTCACCTACCCTTGTTTGGGATTGCAAAATCTCGATTCCTTTGTCAGATGCACAGCACTTTTACTTTTTCGCATCATGCTTTGTAATTAAATGACCAAGAAGCAGTTTCCTGCTGCTTCATGAGGTTTTTTTAGCGTATGGAAAGTAAAGAGGTATTGCAACTTTGTGGTGTTTCCATTGCTGGTTTTTTTTATACCACTATGCTAATGCAGTACAGTTACACTTCAATGAGCCTGCTGTTGGTCAATGCAGTTAGTTAGCGCTGGTCTCGCCTGATTATTAACTTGATTTGCGAGATTTCCTGATTTGGTAGGCCCATGATTATCAGAGCTGAAATTTATCATGCTAAGTTTTCGCTGTCTTAGTAATATGGGTCTTATTCTGCTCTATTTCTTTTCTGATGGTAAAGATGTAACTTTATTACCTATTTCGCGAATCATCTTTAGAAAAATTATCTTCATGTTGAGGGTAGGTGGTATATTATTATAGTAAAGATGCTTCGTTTTGTCTAACTGTGTGTTTCGACTATTATAGTAAAGATGCTTTGTTTTGTCTAACTGTGTGTTTCGACTAAAACACTCACAACACAATCCTTACAAACAATTTGTTTTTACAATCAAGAAAATCATTAAAACCATCTGCACAAGATTCAAAATGTCAAACATGCACAAGGTTTGGCGGTGGAAACGCAAATCGATGTCTTCACAGAGTTGTGAATGTTTTGCAGTGGAAACGTACGCCTATACAAGTTCTAAATGGCTAGTACAAGGGTTCTTAGTAGCAAAGGCATTACAATTCGTTAGGATTGCCTGTAGGCTAGCAAACCTATTTATATTACTTTTCTATCTCTAAAAACATCGACCTCCTCTCATATAAAAAGTTAGAGTAGACATTATGTCCCGATTATATATGGTAAACAAGATATAATGTCTATTCTAACACCTTTATTCATGAACAATGTTATTTTAGTGCGGCTTTAAAAAATGCTCTATCATTGTCACTTACATGACAACGAAAAGAAATGACAACAGAATTAGCAATCATAGTAGTAGTAGAGCTCTTTGTGAGAGCTCGTCCGGGTTCAGTACTACCACCGTACCTATTTCTGCCGCCAAGCAGCGATGCTCGCATTGCTGTGTTCCGGTTTGAAGGGTAAGGGCGCCGGTGTAATTACAGGCAGATAAGACTTCAAGATCTTTACGTCTCAGAGTGATGGACGCAGTGCATTGCCTTACAGGGCACGTCCTCATTGGACTTCTCTGTGTGATAATGCATTGTTATAGGCAGAAGTTACTATTTAACATCAGGTGAGCTATCAGCTTTTTCCATATTTTATTTCTATCAAAACCCTATCACGAGGGTTGGCCACTAAGTCATACGAACATGTGTAAAGTATTTTCTATCTATCTATATCGGGTTTAATCTGTCTAACTAGGTCTCTGATGTATGATAAACTCTCTGGATCTACATAATTAAGTCCATGACCTCTATGAGATATGGATAGACATTGAATAGACACCCAAGGTTGGTTTTATAAGTAAATCCGACCCTGCCTGTCTGTGATCTGAAATTTAGATTATTGGCAGGTAAATATTACCATATCACATTGTAATATTCATCGTACTCTGTCTTTCCATAACTACAATGTTGTGACAACTGTGTCCTTCAATAACTACCTAAATCCTATTCTACTTATATTATAAACGCGAAAGTTTGTAAGGATGTATAGATGTTTCGTACATCCTTACAAACTTACAACTTTATTGTTCGAATAATGTGAAGTGCAGTTAACCACGTTACCTACCTAATTAATGTATTTGAGGCACACTGCGCGTCAAGTCTAGCTCGTCTGCCAAACTTTGTAATGACAGCGTCCAGTGTATCTCGGATACGCTATCTTTCGTTACGATCGATGACCACAATGAGTATTAAGGCCGTAAAGGTGTTTGTTGTGGCAACAGCGTGCGACCTTGAATATGAAAAATATGGATAAGGTTCTGCTAGGATATATTTTAGTAGTCTCTACTAATTTATTAAAATACTAGCTGGTGCCCGCGACTTCGTCTGCGCAGGATTAGAAGTGCAATTTGCTATGCGAAATCTTCTACTTTCCGAAGAGATCGCGTCCCGCTGAATTCTGTTGATTTTCCGGGATAAAAAGTAGCCTATGTGTTAATCCAGGTAATGGGGAATATATATTCTAAGTTTCATCTAAATCGGATCAGTAGTTTTTGCGTGAAAGAGTAACAAACATCCATACAAACTTTCGCGTTTAAAATATTACTAGGATTTGCTAGTTTTCACGTGTTGCCATACTCAGAGACGTAAGTACGTTAGATAATCGACGCTTGTCATCTCTTACTAATAAGTGGTACAAACAGAGACATGGCTAACTTTAAGAACTTATGATCATACTAGGTGCCGCCCGTGACTTCGTTCGCGTCCCGTTGGATCCCGTTGACTTTTGAGGATAAAAAGTATCCTATGTTACTTCTTATACCTCCAAGAATATGTGTACAACGTTTCATAATGATCGGTTAAGTAGTTTTCGCGTGAAAGCGTAACAAACAAACTTACATTCACATTCATAATATTAGTAGGATTGTAGGATTAATCCTAAAAATAAGTGATCTCTTAAATGTGTCATAAAGTTTTTAAAACTACTTATTGAGAATTGTTTAAAGAATCTAGGCTTGAGTCTCGATTAAGACTTAACTATTGTTTTAGCATACAAGCCATATCACTGGCACTTTTATTGCAAATTTAAACCATATCTTTTGTATTGTTTCAGAATTGACAAGTACACAGCCGAGTATAATCAAAATAAACTAATGAGATATATTAAAATCAAATAAATTATGTAAATAGCAGCTGATACTGTGATTCTACATTGGTTAGATTATTTTTTTACAATAATTCCATTTTTTTATTTGGTGTCGTTGATTGGTTGAATTTGGCTGTATTCCGAACGGGTTTGAAATTGAATTGCATTCGTTTGATTGGATCTGCTGGGTTAACTTCGCCTGCTGGTGTTTATATGCGTTGATACTGAAGAAACGAAAGAGAATGTCTTTTGGTGGTTCAGGCCGGCCTCAGATGCCGCTGCGGCAGAAGGATTTTGATCAGGTGAGTACCAGGTTACAATACGATCAGCGGATCTAGACCATCGTGTATCGTTAAGGCGGGATGCCGTCGACTAATTCACCAGTATTTTTATTGTCATAATCCCCACCAGCCAGGATTAAACATGATAGTGGTGGAAAACGCCAGCAATTTTTTGAAGATTGTCATTATCCCCACTGGTGGGGACAGCTTAGTGGGGATTATGACAATAAACCGACAATTCCGTTCTGATTTCTTCAAAATCTCAAGTGGAGTTGGGCAGGACACCTGGCTAGACGTGGTGATGGCCGGTGGAGTAAAGCCTTGACGGAATGGTGGCCGAAATCAGGCCGAAGGAATCTGGGTCGTCCGAAAGCGCGATGGGTCGACGACATCGTAAAGGTAACAGGAAACACCTGGCTGCGGCACGCACAGGACAGAGGAGGCTGGCATAACATGAAGGAGGCCTATACCGAGCAGTGGGTGATACCGGGCTGAGATGATGATGATGATGATGAATTATGCGTGCATAGTTTGCTAACTGCAGTTAGGTAAACCTACTGTTACGCTGGCGAAAGAACAGACAATGGCCGCGGAAGTTAGTTATTTTTATTACCTTAACCTACTTAGGGTTATGCAATGCTGGTAAAGACGCGATAACTTGACGGTGGGTATCACGGGCCACCGTGGTGACCAACATCTCATTTAGGATGCTTTCCATCTGAACCGACCTCTTGAAAAACCGACTTCAATTTGATAGCCTTCATCATTAAATTCAATTTGATAGCCACGGAAGGCAGAGCTACTACCGACTGAGCCATGACAGGCGTCATGGCTCAGTCGGTAGTAGCTCTGCCTTCCGTGCTGTGGGTCGTGGGTTCGATCCCCACTGAGAACAAACATTTGTGTGTTGTAAACATAGATGTTTGTTCTGTGTCCGGGTGTTTCTATGTATTATAAGTATGTATTTACAAAAAAAAATGTATGTGTGTATTCTATCAGCCATCTAGTTTCCATCGTACAAGCTTTGCTTAGTTTGGGACTAGAAGGCGTTGTGTTAAGTGTCCGTGAATATTTATTTATTATTTATTTATTATTAAATGGTGATGATGATGGCAGTTCATTGGGACTGTTCTATTGATCGTAAACACCACGGAAAAGCAAGATACGCAATGTCGTGTTTTTTCCAGTTATTGTTATTTAACTGCCAAACTACTAAACTGATTTTGATAAAAAAATTATGGGATCAATCTGGAAGCATACCCTTTCAGATAAGAGATTCAGATAAGATGGAATTTTTCAAATTGCTTCATAAATGACAGAGTTCTGAGGTAACAAACAAAAAAAAATACAACCAAACAGAACCTCATCCTGTTTTTTTGAAGTCGGTTTAAAATACAGTGTAACTACTCCAAGCTTGCATCGAGTTTATTAATAACAGGGTATAAGTAGTAAGTGGCAGTTCTGTTGACCTTTCTACAACAGTTCATTCGCGGAAGTAACAGATTTCAAAACTTCCTAATAATTTTATCGATCAACTTTCTCTCAGGAGCTGCGAATTGAATTCAACTTTAATGTTTACAACTTAAAGCGAGTTATGCAATGTGCAATACTATTTATAAAGCTATATTGGACTGCTGCCAATTTAGTATTTGCATTTTAGGACATGTCTACACTACTTATGGATATTGGTCAGGTCAGGAGCGCTCTTAATGGCTGGTTATTATATTCAACCATCTGTAGACAAGTAGGTAATTGATAACAAAAAGAGGTAGGTAGTTTCTTTACACACTAAGTACTCGGGCACTCAAAAATGGCATCATGGTTCGGAGAAAACGAGAGAGTATCGGTTTATTCCATCCAGTCCATAACAAAGAACAAACATTTATATTATGATGACAAACACAGGAGTTTGCTCTGTGTCCCAGACTGTTACTATAAAATAAAATAAAAATTGTTTATTTCAAGGACAGCTCATAGGTTCGCATTCTATCATCATCATCAATATGTATAAAAATCTTTTGAAGCTGACAGAGAATCAACGCACAGCCTAAACTATAAGTCCTAGAGGTATGAAATTTGGAGGGTAGTATCCTTATATAGTGTAGGGGTGCACTAAGAAAATAATTTTGAAAAGTCACACTAACGCGAGCAACGCCGCGGGAGACGGCTAGTGTATCATAAGTATGTATTTACAAAAATATATGTATGTAAGTATTCTATCAGCAATCTAGTTCCAATAGTACAAGCTTTGCTTAGTTTGGGCTAGAGAGCGCTGTGTGATTATGTCCAAGAAGATTAATAATTTAAGAATAACTTTTTTACAGATATGGGGCGACTTGCAAGAAGGTATAGAGCAAGTCTACAGAAGAGAGCATATGGAGAAGAAGCGGTACATGGACTTGTATACGTATCCTTTTTAAAAAGTATTTAATTACAATCTTAAGCCTTAGTCTCGCGATCGTAACGCACAACGCAGCGGTATGCAGCATGCAGCGCCGGACACATAATTGTATGGAAAACGTCTAGTATGGTATTTTGTTACGTCGCAGTCTGCGTCAGCGGCGAGGAGCAAACGCGGTACTCTGCGTTGTGCTGCATACCGCAGCGTTGTGCGTTACGATCGCGAGACCAAGGCCTTAAAAGTCTTTACAGCAAGAGTCTCCAAGAAGAAAGGTAGACCTCTTAAAGAAATGAAACTAAATAACATTTTATTTATTACAGGACATTAATGCATGGGACATATAAAATAGATGGGTATCAAACAGTGTGACTGCAAATAATTATACGTTTAAAATCATGAAAAAAACGACTTCAATTTGATACAGCTTCATTATCAGATGCTGATGATGATGATGGCAGTTCATTGGGATTGCTCTATTGATCATAAACACCATTGAAAGATCACGGAAAAGTAAAATACGCAATGTCGTGTACGTAGATGACGTGTTTGTTCAGTTATTCCTATTTAACTCCCAAACTACTGAACAGATTTTGATAATTTTTTTATGAGACTAATCTGAAAGTATACCCTTTCAGATAAAAAAATAATTGTTCAAATCGGTTCGTAAATGACGGAGTTATGAGGTAAAACGTTTGAGAGTTTTTCTCTCATGTATGTGACAAATTGTCTTAATGAGAATAAAGATCTTTAAACCGAAAACCACCGAATTGAGAACCTACTCCTATTTTGAAGTCGTTAAAAAACCACTTGCATACATTTTCGCGCTCGCACTGTTTGTTCTATAGGAAAAGTGATTCATATTGATGGGTTTCTCCTGAAGATGTCGGGATTGGTTTTGTTACATGAAATATCCATGAATATTTATTTATTTATGTATCCATTTTCATGACAGCTTTGCGTATTCACAATGCTTACCTTACATCATAACAAAAGGCATGTATACAACTATTGCACGTCGGTTCATCACCAGAGCAACTCCGGGTCGGGGCGGGCCACCTCCGGCCGAACCGGATTTAGTGGGGGAAAGAAAACTGTTGCTGTAAGTCTAAACTATTTATTACTATATCTATTCTTCTTCTTCCTGCCCTTATCCCACTAGGTGGGGTCGGCACAACATGTTCTTTTCTTCCATTCTCCCCTATCATTCGTCATCTCAGTGTTCACTCCTCTTCTATTCAACAGAACTAATAAGTCAACTTATTTATTACACATACACAAAGTATTTATAACAATACCTATTCAACAGGATTAATAAGTCAGCCTATACCTATTTAACAAAATGAATAAGTTAATCTATTTACTACTATACCTATTCAATAGGATCAATAGGTGAACATATTTATTACTATACTTATTGAACAGGATCAATACGTGAATCTATTTATTACTATACCTATTCAACAGAATGAATAGGTTTACTTATTTATTACTATACTTATTCAACAAGATCAATATGTGAATCTATTTATTACTATACCTACTTATAAGTATACCTATTCAACAGAATGAATAAGTCAACCTATTTATTACATAACCTATTCAACTGTTGTAACACATTTTTTGAGACACATAGTCTATATGGAACTGGCTTTTTTTGCATCTACGTCACGTATGATGCTTGGTTTTTTTTCCTTAATAATATAACAGTCGTGTACATGGATACTGTACGACAAACCAACTACAAAGAAGTGGTGTGTTAATGGGATTCAAGGCAAACACCAATAAGAGATTGTATTTTGATCCATATAGGATGACTGTAAGACTACCTATCCTATCTTACTAATATTATAAATGTCATTATATACTACTAACATTATAATTGTCTTCCTAACCTATTAATATTATAAATGTCATGTTATCCTAATAATTATACTTATATAATAATTGTCGTCCTATCCTACAAATGCTATATATGTCATCATATCCTACTAATATTATAATTCTCACCGTATCTTACTAATATCATAAATGTCATCCTATCCTACTAATATTGTAAATTTCATCCTATCCTACTAATATAATAAAATGTCGTCCTATCCTACTAATATTATAAAATGTCGAAGTTTAGATGTTTGTGTTTTAATCACGATGCAACTACTGGTTCTATTTGGATGAAACTTGTAATATATCCTAGGATATTTATTTAATTATTGTTATTACAGGGACAGGTGCAAGGAGGCGCGCAACTAGTTGGTCTTGAACTGTACAAGCGATTGAAGGAGTTCCTTAGAGTCTACCTTATCAACTTGCTCCAGGTATAAACCTTGGTTGTCTGGAAGAGATCGCCTTTAGTGATAAGGCCGGTCGTTCCACTCGACACTACCAGAACGACACCACCGGTGGTGTCGAGTGCAATGAACCGATAAGACTGCTCTTTTAAATAAATAAATATTTTTTGGACATTACACACAACGCCCTCCAGTCCCAAACTAAGCAAAGCTTGTACATTAGAACTACACTGCTGATATTGTAAGGGCGTTGTGTGAAATGTCAATGAATATTTTTTTTAATTGACTTCAGGCGACTCGACGAAGACTTATATTATTTCAAATTCATCACTTAACACTGGCAAAAATGTCTGTCGAAATGATGGACAGAGGCCATATAGGTGTAGAAAAAGAAGAAGTCTTTAAATGACACGAGTTTTGACATTTTTTGAAACGACACATAGCACTTTTATTTGAATAGTTTTTCTTGTGTTATTGTGAGTATTGTTGTTTAATTTTGGTGGAATTTTAACCAATAATACTTAGGTCGTAACATAAAGTGTGAGCCATTGGAATAAATGTGTGTAAAGTGGTTTTTCTGAATGTGAAAATTCGTGTTAGGTTTTGAAGTGAAAATCCACCATTTTCTTTTCAAAACAAACGACAGCCGACTTGACAAATGACTTGACTTGACTTATTTATTACAATTTTAACACTTGACATTGGCAAAATTGTCTGTCGAAATGACGGACACGGGCCATTATTGAAGAGAAGAAGAAGAAGTCTTTAAATATACATTGATTTGACAGAACGGCGCTGATCTAATGGGCGAGGACGTGCTAGCCTTCTACACGAAGCAATGGGAGGAGTACCAGTTCTCGTCTCGCGTCCTCAACGGAGTGTGCTCGTATCTTAACAGGCACTGGGTTAAGCGTGAGTGTGAGGAAGGAAGGAAAGTAAGTAAATACGGGGGTAAGGTATCAGTATAAAAAACTTTTTCAATGAACAAAAATCGGTGGTTCCATAGAGAATGCAGTAACTACTTGGTGAAAATGATTTTGTGTCTCTCTGGTAGCAACTCGCTAAGTTATGTTTTGTAGCAATCATAGGTGATCACGAACTGTACCTCTATCACGAATAAATCTGACAGTCGCCGCGTTAGCGTATTCGAGTTATATTGCGCGTCAACGCCAGCTCGACTGCCAACCGTTGTAGTGTCACCGCGCAGTGTATCTCGGATACGCTAGCGTTACTATACGTTTGCGATTGTCACATTTATTCGTGATCAAGGCACTGGACCTTAGTGTACGTACGTTTGACGTTCACAAAGTCACGTAAACTATGATTTTAAGGTTTAAGGTTTAAAGAAATTTATTCACAAAAAAGACAATAGTCACTTACATGCGAATAGTTATTTAGCGTAAATATTAGAAATTATAATAAAAGTAAAACAAATCTGAGTAGGTAGGTTAGGTAGATCATCGTCCGATTTGGTAGGGGTGTTATATTGTAGGATAGGTAGGTACGTAAACGGTTGGTAGGTGGGAAGGTGAGTTGCTAGGTAGGAAAGGAAAAATTACAAACAGTCGAAAAAACTAAATAAAATTAAAAATTAAAAAAATTAGAGGTAGGTGCTCTAGGTAGGTTGTAGGTATTTGCTAGTTATTACTAGTAGGTAGGTATTACTTATCGTCCATAATAAATTGTGCAAGTTTTGTTTTAAATGCTTGAAATAGGCTAACATTCTTCAGAATTGCGGGTAGTTTGTTATAAAGTTGTGCTCCTTCAAATGTAAACATCTTTTTTCCGTAGTTTGTTCTGACCTTAAAACTATAATTTTGTATGCAGAATCATCCAGTCACGTCAACTACCCGTTACCCTGTTCAATCTATACAAAAACTAGCCGTCGCCCGCGGCGTTGCTCGCGTTCTAGAGCCTTTAGGGTGGCATTTTTCAAAATTCCTTTCTTAGTGCACATCTACACTATATAAGGATACTACCCCCCAAATTTCATACCTCTAGGACTTATGGTTTAGGCTGTGCGTTGATTCTCTGTCAGCTTCAAAAGAGTTTTATATATATTGACGATGTAATTTACGTCAACTTTGTAATATACGTAAAACGAACAAACTACACCATGCACCACATGACAGTCGCTACATTACATCTAACGTATTCGAGTCATATTGCGCGTCAAGGCCAGCTCGATTACAGAACGTTGTAGTGTCACTGCCAAAATTAGCTATTCAAGTCACCTTAGAGCCCATCATAGGCATCAAGCAGCAACAATGTCGCCGTAGCCGAAACCGGCCGGGAAGACATCATCATCATCATCATCAGTGTCACCGCGCAGTGTATCACGAATACTCTCACGTTACGATACGTTTACGATTGTCACATTTATTCGCGATCAAGGCACTGTGCAGATTCTTAGTTATGAGGATATTCATCAGCTCTGAAAAGCAGTTTTTTAGGTCTCCGTAATAACTTAAAAAACTAGGTTCATCTAAGTTCAAGATATGATATATCAAAAAAAAATCATAAATAAGTTTATAGAACATACTCCAAGGTGAAGGTACCTTATGATGAAGAGAATCTAAGAACATTTTCAGGTTACCCTGAAATTATATCTTCTAAATATATAAAACCCTTTTGAAGCTGACTTAGAATCAACGCACAGCCTAAACTATAAGTCCTAGATATATGAAACTTGGAGAGTATCCTTGTACAGTGTAGGGGTGCACTAAAGGAATTTTGAAACGTCACACTCTAAAGGGTAGAACGCGAGCAGCGCCGCGGGCGACGGCTAGTTTGAAATATTTGTTTATTCACAAAAAATCAAGATCCCCTTAGAGTTTCTCTAATATATTTTCCAGGGTATTTACGAGATCTACCAACTGGCTCTGGTTACCTGGAGGGACAATCTGTTCCAGCGATTGAACAAGCAAGTTACGAACGCTGTGCTCAAACTCATCGAGAGAGAACGCAACGGAGAGACCATCAACACTAGACTCGTATCTGGGGTGAGTTGTACAACAAATAGCAGTAGTAGAGCTCTTTGTGAGAGCTCGTCCGGGTTCAGTACTAGCACCGTACCTATTTCTGCCGCCAAGCAGCGATGCTCGCATTGCTGTGTTCCGGTCTGAAGGGTAAGGGCGCCGGTGTAATTACACGCACATGAGACTTCAACATCTTTACGTCTCAGAGTGATGGACGCAGTGCATTGCCTTACAGGGCACGTCCTCATTGGACTTGCTCTGTGAGGTAATGCATTGTTATAGGCAGAAGTTACTACTTAACATCAGGTGAGCTATCAGCTTGTTCCATTACATTTACCATAAAAAAAAATAACCTCTAGAGCCCCGAGTCTGTGCATTGCTTTCGACTTTCGAGTCGAGTATAGCACACGCAAACGTATTCGCAAAGCGAGACATTCTGTTGGGAATTGCAAAATTCCCACTCATTCGTTCGTTAGTATGAGTTAGTGGCCAGCTCTGGTGATGGGAGTTTTTAGGCCGCCTTAAGGCCTTCATTTTGGCTTAACGACTGCTAGAGCCGGGACAGTTCAACGTGCCCGCAGACAGAAGCGCTCAGATATAAATGCCACTAACGGTCACCCATCGAAATAGTGACCTCTCAGAATGTCGCTTAACTTAATCGGTGAAGATTGACTAAGTAAGCCTAACCACAAGCGCTACACTTCCACTAAAGACGTGCAATTTAGCTATACTCTTATTTCCTACAATTAATTTCCAGGTCATCAACTGCTACGTAGCCCTAGGTCTTAATGAAGAGGACCCTAGTGCTCGCGGTCAGAATCTAACCGTGTACAAAGACACCTTCGAGGCGATATTCCTTGAAGATACAGAGAGATTCTACACCAGAGAAAGTACCGACTTCTTGAGGAATAATCCTGTCACTGAGTATATGATAAAAGTAAGTAAATATTGTTATTATTAGAAAATAAATTAAAAAGAATTCAAAAATTTCATAATAAGCGACACTGTGTACTGTGCACTGTGACTTCAAAAAAGACGAGGTTCTCACAAGAAAAACTATTAAAATAAAAGTGCTAATGTTGTCTCGAATACAGTAGATGGCGTGACGTGAAAGTCAATTGTGCGACTGTCAAAAATGTCTTACAATAATGTTGTAATCATCATCATCATCTGATGATAAATAAATAAATAAATATTCACGGACACTTAACACAACGCCTTCTAGTCCCAAACTAAGCAAAGCTTGTACGATGGAATCTAGATGGCTGATAGAATACATACATACATTTTTTTTGTAAATACATACTTATAATACACATAAATGATTATGAACAGGCGGAGCAGAGACTGCAGGAGGAGAAGCGACGCGTGCAAGTATATCTGCACGAGACAACAATGGAGCGACTCGCCAAAACGTGCGAAAGAGTACTCATTGAGAAACATCTCGAGATCTTCCATTCTGAGTTTCAGGTATATACACTAGATTTTATTTAAAAAAAACCCGGGTAATAAATGGGGGTCTCCTAGACTGTTCATGTTTGGCTTCATTGTCAATGGGGTCTCTTAGACCGTTCATGTTTGGCTTTATTGTCAATGGGGGTCTCCTAGACTATAAATGTTTGGCTTCATTGTCAATGGGGTCTCTGAGACCGTTCATGTTTGGCTTCATTGTCAATGGGGTCTCTTAGACCGTTCATGTTTGGCTTCATTGTCAATGGGGTCTCTGAGACCGTTCATGTTTGGCTTCATTGTCAATGGGGTCTCTTAGACCGTTCATGATTGTCAATAGGGGTCTCCTAGACTGCCCATGTGTGGCTTCATTGTCAATTGGGGTCTCCTAGGCTATTAATGTTTGACTTCATTGTCAATGGGGGTCTCTTAGGCTATTAATGTTTGGCTTCATTGTCAATAGGGGTCTCCTAGACTGCCCATATGTGGCTTCATTGTCAATTGGGGTCTCCTAGGCTATTAATGTTTGGCTTTATTGTCAATGGGGGTCTCCTAGACTATTAATGTTTGGCTTCATTGTCAATAGTGGTCTCCTAGGCTATTAATGTTTGGCTTTATTGTCAATGGGGTCTCCTAGACTGTTAATGTTTGGCTTCATTGTCAATAGGGGTCTCCTAGACTGCCCATGTGTGGCTTCATTGTCAATTGGGGTCTCCTAGGCTATTAATGTTTGGCTTTATTGTCAATGGGGGTCTCCTAGGCTATTAATGTTTGGCTTTATTGTCAATGGGGTCTCTTAGACCGTTCATGTTTGGCTTCATTGTCAATTGGGGTCTCCTAGGCTATTAATGTTTGGCTTTATTGTCAATGGGGGTCTCCTAGACTATTAATGTTTGGCTTTATTGTCAATGGGGGTCTCCTAGACTATTAATGTTTGGCTTCATTGTCAATAGTGGTCTCCTAGGCTATTCATGTTGGGCTTTATTGTCAATGGGGTCTCTTAGACCGTTCATGTTTGGCTTTATTGTCAATGGGGGTCTCCTAGACTATAAATGTTTGGCTTCATTGTCAATGGGGGTCTCCTAGGCTAATAATGTTTGGCTTCATTGTCAATAGGGGTCTCCTAGACTGTTCATGTTTGTCTTCATTGTCAATATTGGTCTCCTAGACTGTTCATGTGTGGCTTCATTGTCAATTGGGGTCTCCTAGGCTATTAATGTTTGACTTCATTGTCAATGGGGGTCTCTTAGGCTATTAATGTTTGGCTTCATTGTCAATAGGGGTCTCCTAGACTGCCCATATGTGGCTTCATTGTCAATTGGGGTCTCCTAGGCTATTAATGTTTGGCTTTATTGTCAATGGGGGGTCTCCTAGACTATTAATGTTTGGCTTCATTGTCAATGGGGTCTCTTAGACCGTTCATGTTTGGCTTCATTGTCAATAGGGGTCTCCTAGACTGCCCATGTGTGGCTTCATTGTCAATGGGGGTCTCCAAGACTTTTAATGTTTGGCTTCATTGTCAATAGGGGTCTCCTAGACTGCCCATATGTGGCTTCATTGTCAATTGGGGTCTCCTAGGCTATTAATGTTTGGCTTCATTGTCAATGGGGTCTCTTAGACCGTTCATGTTTGGCTTCATTGTCAATAGGGGTCTCCTAGACTGCCCATGTGTGGCTTCATTGTCAATGGGGGTCTCCAAGACTTTTCATGTTTGGCTTCATTGTCAATAGGGGTCTCCTAGGCTATTAATGTTTGGCTTCATTGTCAATGGGGGTCTCCTAGACTATTAATGTTTGACTTTATTGTCAATGGGGGTCTCCTAGACTATTAATGTTTGGCTTCATTGTCAATGGTGGTCTCCTAGACTGTTCATGTTTGACTTCATTGTCAATGGGGGTCTCTTAGGCTATTAATGTTTGGCTTCATTGTCAATAGGGGTCTCCTAGACCGTTCATTTTTGGCTTCATTGGCACTTACCAGCTAAATAGCGTGGGTTTAAGTTTCATTTGCGAAAACTGACTCGCATATTTTGTATAAAAAAGAATAGTATTTTCTCCATATAAAAATTGCAAGTAGCTTGTTTCAAATTAAGAAAATAAAAAACATATTTAAATTATTTATTCCAGAAACTCTTAGACGGCGACAAAAACAGCGACCTAGGCCGAATGTACAGCCTAGCAGACCGCATTCCAGACGGATTGTGTGAATTACGACGTCTGCTGGACGACCACATCCAAGCACAAGGGTTGCAGGCGATTGACAAGTGTGGTGAAAGTGCTCACACGGTAAGAAAAAGAAAAATGGTCTCACAGACGGATTGTGTGAGACACCGTCTGTTAGACCTAACAAGGGTTGACAATTGACAAGTAGTGTAGTGAAAGTGTATAAACCGTAAAATGGCGGTCTTACAGACCAATTGAGCGTCTTAGGTTGTAACAAGTGTGACGAAAGTTCACAGTGTTAGAAAAACTACTTATTATGATAAAGAAATCGTTGCTCAAGCATAGATTTAAGTAGAGATTTAAATTTTTGAAGTTATACTTCTATTGCGACTTCCAACAAGGTTGCGTTACACGGGAGGGCATAGTCTCTGTCTCTTTCTATTCGGGGGAATAGAAAGAGACAGAGATTAGCTGCTAACTCACGTTAAAAGATGGCAGTGTTCAGCATTTGACCGCCCATGTTTTGCCCGTGATGAAATTACTTGAAATCAAATGAGCATAGAACCTTTTCTAACTAAGTAGTTCGCCCCGAACTGAGATCTCGTGATGGTCGGAGGTTAATAAAACCCAAACAATTTTTATTGACCAATGGTTGTAATAAACTTTGCAAATCGCTTCGAAATCGCCGTCTAGCTATGTACCAGTCTTACTTGAACTACAAAATCATTGAAACTTCAAGAAATGGTAGCTCACGTTATACTGGGTGTTTCAATTTTATAATTTTTACAACAACTCAAAAATTATTAGACCTAGAATCAAAATAAAAACGGTTTTGGAATGTCTAAAAGAAACCCTATCATATGACATCCCACTTGATATTATTGTACTACTTTTTTTTTTACTCCCTTTGGACCCTCATAACTTCACGACCCCTTGACCGATTTACTTCATCTAACAAACCAGTAAAAGTTAAGAGTACTATCCGTATACCTACTAAATTCTGTGAAGATAGGATAAGCGGTTCAAAAGATCTCGTCGAACAAACATACAAAGCATTTTCGTCCAAGTTGTCACTAAGATATCGTTCGCTTCGCTCACTCGATCAATTATATTATTGCAGGATCCAAAAGTATACGTGTCCACGATACTAGAAGTCCACAAGAAGTATAACGCGCTAGTGATGGTGGCATTCAAGAATGACAGCGGCTTCGTGGAGGCCCTCGACAAGGCCTGCGCTAGGTTTATTAACAGTATGTATTGGACTTGCCTTTGGTTAACCTCTTCATGCGGTAAGCAAGCAAGCTCGTATGAGCTGGTGGCCAACTCTGGTGACGGAGTTTTTAGGCCGCCTTAAGGCCTCCGTCGCGGCTTAACGACTGCTAGAGCCGGGACAGTTTAACGTGCACGAAGCACGGAAGCGCACAGATGTAAATGCCACTAGCGGTCATCCATCCAAATAGTGACCGCGCAGAACGTTGCTTAACTTAGATTATCGGTTAAGATTGGCTAAGTAAGCCTAGCCACGAGGGCTTCTTCGTGCGGTACAAGTGGTCTTTTCTATCTATACTATTATAAAATGTAAAAAAGCTAAAAACTAAAATTAAAGATATGGATAAACTAAATATGCAGATCTACTAAATAAACGATTCTGATTCCGAAAAGAGTACGCGTACGAAATTGAGAATCAGCTTCTTGACGTTTTTGATTTCAATAAAATATAGCCTATGTTTCAATCCGGAAAAAGGGCTTCTGAATGGTATAAGTTTCATTGAAATTGGTCCAGTAGTTTAGGCGTGATCCGCGAACAAACAAACAGATAAACAGACAAACTCGATTTTCGGAATCAGAATCGTTTATTTAGTAGATCTGCATATTTAGTTTAGCCATATCTTTAATATTAGTTTTTGGCTTTTTTACAGTTTTATAATAGTATAGAAAGAATACACATGAAATAGTTGAGCTATCTACAAACCGTTTGCAACGGTTTGTAGATAGCTCAACTGGTCCAAATCAATTTATTTCCAAATTCATTCTATTTCATAATATATCAATAAAAAAAGTGTATACTTAAGTATTTCATCAGCAATCTAGTTCCCATATAACAAGCTTTGCTTAGTTTGGAACTAGAAGGCGTTGTGTGTAATGTCCAATAATATTTATTTATTATTTCAAGGCAACTCCGTGACAAAAGCTGCTAACTCTTCGTCGAAGAGTCCAGAACTCCTCGCGAAGTACTGCGACCTGCTTCTCAAGAAGTCAAGCAAGAACCCCGAGGAAGCCGAACTGGAAGATACGCTCAGTCAAGTGGTAAGGCCGACTACAAGTCCGGGCGAACATTGTGTCGGTACTCTGTAATTATGAAAAATAAAAGGGTATGGGGCAAATTGGATGGAGCCCAGGTCCCACATTTTTTTTTACACGCTTTATATTAGCTTCACTTGTATGTTTGTTTGTATGTTTGTAACTGACTCCTTTGGGCGTGTTTTGACCCATTTAAAAGGCCAAATTTCATTCAAACTTTGTAGATTTATCGAGGACCGATGACAATACACTTATTTGATAAGATTATTAAATAAATAAATAAATAAATATTCACGGACACTTAACACAACGCCTTCTAGTCCCAAACTAAGCAAAGCTTGTACGATGGAAACTGGATGGCTGATAGAATACATAAATACATTTTTTTTTTGTAAATACATACTTATAATACATAGAAACACCCAGACACAGAACAAACATCTATGTTTACAACACACAAATGTTTGTTCTCGGTGGGGATCGAACCCACGACCCACAGCACGGAAGGCAGAGCTACTACCGACTGAGCCATGACGCCTGTCAAAATTCCTGTATTCCATTATTAAAACTTGTAATGATGGAAATTTGTTACAATACACTTGAAATGTAGTTTTAAAAGATTTAACAATGTCTATATAAAACAGCTGTAATCATTAGTTATTATTATTAGACATTTTACTTCGAAAAATGCGGTTTTTTTCTTTGTTTATCGTATTTAAAGGTGTTTACGTCAAAATAAGTACTTTGTTTTGCGTTTTCGTGACTGCTACTGCATAGGTTATGATAAAACTAAAGAAGTTATAAATAACAAAATTAATCTAAAATTTAATTAAATGTATGCAAATCGGGACCTGAAATGCCCCAACGTCTTTGAATTCGAATTTAGCGATTTTGACTATTCATTTTATTTATTTATTTATTTCATTGAACACCAACACAATGTACACTAATTATTTTATTTTATTTTATTGAGTAATAAAATCCACAGCTCTTAAGAATAATAATGGTAAATCTTAATTTTAAAGCAGATAGCCAATGACGGATTTACATTCTAAACACAATACATATAAGCAAAAATCGACGACAGTCACTAGAAACAAAAGGAAAAAAAAAAGAAAAGTAGAATGATTATATCATATAAGTAATCATTTATAGAGTTACATATATATCTAAGTGCCACCACAATTACAGGTGAAGACAACATGCTAAAAAAATTAAATGAGCGAGCAACAGTTTAAAAATATAAATATGTATTCTAAAAATTTAAGACGTACCAATAATATAAAAAATAAAACACATTAAATATTTACAAAATTGAACTATTTAAGTGGTTGTTTTTTTTCTAATGATATAAATAATATATGTTTTTTTTATTATTTCCAGATGGTTGTATTTGTTTACATAGAAGATAAAGATGTCTTCCAGAAGTTTTACAGCAAGATGTTGGCAAAGCGATTGGTACAGCATATGTCTGCGAGCGATGATGCAGAGGTATGTGAGCAACGCGTATACTTATTTATTTATTTATTAGTTTATAGACGAGCAGCTTTCGCTGTTATGTCTACGTCACACAGTGTTGAAATGTCTTTTTTAGTTACTTTTTTTGAGCACTGTTTTATTTATTCGTAGCCAGTTGTCGAGTTTATTTTTGAAGGCATTTATGGATACTTTATGGCTTACTTTGATAGTTTTATTCATATTTTTTTTTAATAGTTATGCTTTTTGTGTATGATTTGATTCTAAGTCAACTTTTTTTTTTCCATCGAGCCCACTATGTAAATGAATGGACTCGATGGGATTATTTTTTCCATCCGGCCCACCAGTGGGCCGGCCGGTGGGCTCGATGGGAATAAGCCGTATTTATTTTTATTATTTTTAACCGACTTCAACATGTACAAAATAATGACAGAACTCGAATTGACGTTTGACGGACATTTGCACCCGTTTTCGTAACTTAATTTTCTCACTAATGTAATACTAATTAAACAAATAAATATTGTTATAATATGATGATGATGATGATGAGCTAGTGCTCGGGTGCGCGACTTCGTCTGCGCAGAATTGGAACTGCAACTTGCTATGCGAAATATTCTAGGCGTTTGTTAAGAATTCGCGTCCCGTTGACTTTCCGGGATAAAAAGTAGCCTACGTGTTAATCCAGGCCACGGACAATATTACATTACAAGTTTCATGCAAATCGGATCAGTAGTTTTTGTGTGATAGAGTAACAAACATACATTTATTAAAATAAAAAAAAATATTCACTGACATTTAACACAACGCCTTCTAGTCCCAAACTAAGCAAAGCTTGTGCGATGGAAACTAGATGGCTGATAGAATACATACATACATTTTTTTTTTGTAAATACATACTTATAATACATAGAAACACCCAGCCACAGAACAAACATCTATGTTTACAACACACAAATGTTTGTTCTCGGTGGGGATCGAACCCACGACCCACAGCACTAATTATTAGATTATTAGATTTATTTAGATTATTAGGATAATCATTAATCAATTTTTTAAAACAGTCTAATATAATATATTCGTGTATTTGTTCACAGGCGTCAATGATCTCAAAGTTGAAGCAGGCGTGCGGGTTCGAGTATACGAGCAAGCTACAGAGAATGTTCCAGGTTATTCAATAAAAGCATTTTTACTTTGACCCAATTATTATAAACGTCAGTTCTAAGAGGTTATTTTTTCTCTCTCTCTCTCTCTCTCTCTCTCTCTCTCTCTCTCTCTCTCTCTCTCTCTCTCTCTCTCCTCTCTCTCTCTCTCTCTCTCTCTCTCTCTCTCTCTCTCTCTCTCTCTCTCTCTCTCTCTCTCTCTCTCTCTCTCTCTCTCTCTCTCTCTCTCTCTCTCTCTCTCTCTCTCTCTCTCTCTCTCTCTCTCTCTCTCTCGTCTGCTTCTCTCGTTTTTTCCTTCAACTTCGCTCTATCTGACGCGTTCGTTCTAATATTGCAGGATATTGGAGTTTCGAAGGATCTGAACGAAAACTTCCGTAAGCACATGTCAGTGAGTTCGGAACAGCCGTTGCACATTGACTTCAGTATCCAGGTGCTGTCCTCGGGCTCCTGGCCCTTCCAGCAGTCTTCCTCCTTCCAGCTGCCCACTGAGGTGAGGATATGTAAAATACCGTTGTCAGATAATGATGGTTTCAAAAATACCTGTGTTAGAAAATGTTGGTATTGAAAATACCGGTGTCATAAAATGTTGGTTACCAAAATACCGGTGTTGTTATCATAACATTACCTATTAATATCAAAAAAATCGGTATCAAATTTTGATACTAGAATACCGGTGTCATAACCTATTGGTATCAAAAACACCGGTGTCATTACCCACTGGTTTTAAAAATACCGGTGTCTGTAAAATTAACTAGTGTGTTCACGTTGTTTCAGTTAGAACGTTCAGTGCATAGATTCACGGCGTTCTACTCGTCCCAGCATTCGGGCCGCAAACTTAATTGGCTCTACAACATGAGCAAAGGGGAACTTGTTACCAACTGCTTTAAAAACAGGTATAGATATTAAGACCACCCGTGGCCTAGTGGAAATTATATTACCTTGATAGTCGAGGGTTCAAATTCAGTCGTGTACCAATGGAGTTTTCATTCTGGCTTTTATATGACATGCGTCATAGTCGATAGCTCTGCCATCCGTGCTGTCGTGGGTTCGATTCCCACTGATAACAAACATGTGTGTGTGGAAATCATAGATGTTTGTTCTATGTCTGGGTGTTACTATGTATTTACAAAAAAAGAATTATATATATAAGTATTCTATCAGCAGTCTAGTTCCTATAGTACAAGCTTTGCTTAGTTTGGGACTAGAGGGCGTTGTGTGAAATGACTATGTTTTTTTTTATAGATATACTCTCCAAGCGAGTACCTTCCAAATGGCAGTACTGCTACAATACAATGAGAATGTTAGTTGGACTGTACGCCAATTGGAACAACATACCGGGATTAAAGGAGACTTCCTTGTACAGGTAATATCATCATCCACGTCACCGTAATAACATCATCCACGCCATCATAATTATAATCATCTAGCTAGGTAATATTATCATCCACGCCATCATAATATAATCATCTAGCTAGGTAATATTATCATCCACGTCATCGTAATATCATCATCCACGCCATCATAATTATAATCATCTAGCTAGGTAATATTATCATCCACGTCATTATAATATCATCATCCAGGTAATATTATCATCCACGTCATTATAATATCCTTATCCAGGTAATATCATCATCCACGTCGTCATAATATAATCATCTAGCTAGGTAATATTATCATTCACGTCGTCATAATATAATCATCTAGCTAGGTAATATTATCATTCACGTCGTCATAATATAATCATCTAGCTAGGTAATATTATCATTCACGTCGTCATAATATAATCATCTAGCTAGGTAATATTATCATTCACGTCGTCATAATATAATCATCTAGCTAGGTAATATTATCATTCACGTCGTCATAATATAATCATCTAGCTAGGTAATATTATCATTCACGTCGTCATAATATAATCATCTAGCTAGGTAATATTATCATTCACGTCGTCATAATATAATCATCTAGCTAGGTAATATTATCATTCACGTCGTCATAATATAATCATCTAGCTAGGTAATATTATCATCCACGTCATCATAATATCATCATCCAAGTAGTATTATCATCCACGTATTTACAAAAAAAATCTAGTTACCATAGTACAAGCTTTGCTTAGTTTGGGACTAGAGGGCGTTGTGTGAAATGTCCAATAATATTTATTGTATAGGTGCTGCAAATCCTGCTGAAAGCCAAACTGCTGGTCTGCCAGGATGATGAGTCGGAACTCACTGACGCGTCCGTTGTCGACCTCTACGTCGGATATAAGAAGTAATTATATAAATACACTTATTTAATCCTATATCCTATCCTATTATGTGCAAAGGGGCAGAACAATAAAGCCCTACATATAACCCGAGTTAAATATGCCTGTCCAGAAAAAAAAAAAAAAACGCAGTCGCCATGATCGAAATCGGCTAGGAGGACATCATCATCATCATCATCATGTGCAAAGGGTCAATAAATCGCAATTGAAATTTTCATACAAAAATACAACTTTTATGATTTAGAAGATAGAAGTTTGCGACAACCCTCAAAGTTTGTTTACTATTTGCGTAGACCCGTACACACACATGCACACGTAGGTACCCTCCTACCGCGTCGCACGCACACGCATGCTGTATGTACCTACGTACATCTTAAGTAAAAGTTGCGAGCTCATTTCATGAATGAAAAACTTCAAAATCTTAACAAATACATTCGCCATCACCTCTAAAATACCCCCCTTTCGGACTTATAGGGTAACTAGCCGTCGCCCGCGGCGCTGCTCGCGTTCTACCCTTTAGAGTGTGACGTTTCAAAATTCCTTTCTTAGTGCACCCCTACACTATATAAGGATACTACCCTCCGAATTTCATACCTCTAGGACTTATAGTTTAGGCTGTGCGTTGATTCTAAGCCAGCTTCAAAAGAGTTTTATATATATTTGATTGATTATGTTACACCGTGTATATTCCAAGTTTCAACCAAATCTGATCAGTAGTTTTTGCGCGAAAGAGGAACAAACATACATACATCCATAAGTAGGATACTGTATTAGTTACAATTTTCTTTGTGAATACTAATATTATTTATTTATTTTAGTAAAAAGTTGCGAGTTAATATCAACATGCCTCTGAAGACGGAGCTGAAGGTGGAACAGGAAGCAACGCATAAGCATATCGAGGAAGATCGCAAGATGCTTATACAGGTACTTATGATGAACTAGCTTCCGCGTGCGACTTCGGTCGCGTCCCGTTTGATCATATCGATTTTCTGGGATAAAAAAAAGTTGCCTATGTGTTAATCCAGGTCACGGACAATATATATTCCTAGTTTCATCCAAATCAGACCAGCAGATACAGTGTGATTGAAACACAAACATCCAAACATCTATACTTTGACATCTTCCCTACTAATATTATAAACATGAAAGTTTGTAAGATTATATTTTTTTTATACAATATAGATAGATAGGTAGATAGAAAATACTTTATTGCACACCTTAACCTAGGAATTACAACAAAATAAAAAACAAAACTTAAATTAATTGTACAATGGGCGGTCTTATCGCTATGCAGCGATCTCTTCCAGACAACCTTGGACGGAAAGGACTTCAAGATATAATACAAGGGGTGCTGTATAAAAATAAAGAGATTCGAAGAAAAAAATATTTTACACACACATAGTTAATATAGGCAACCATTTGATCACAATCTCAACTGATGTTAAGCAATAACGTGGTCGACGATGTAGCACGGTTACCTAGAAGATACCTATTCACTTGAAAACTTCCAAATTATAGTCATTCGGGAACACAGACGCCGGAAACGAGTTCCACTCATTGGCTACATAATAAATGTAGACGCAAAGCGTTTAGTGGGGGGATAGGTGGCATATCCACCATGAACCCCCCGTTCATGGTTCTCGTCTCCGTACGCCTAGTGGTCCGGTGATGGAATGGGGAAGGGGGAACTAGCCCAATCAGTTCCATTGTATGGATGTTTGTTGAAGTTCTATTAATGCGTTAATAAGTATAATTTATTAGTATAGCTGTTGTTATTTCGACAGGCGTCATGGCTCAGTCGGCAGTAGCTCCGTGCTGTGGGTCGTGGGTTCGATCCCCACTGAGAACAAACATTTGTGTGTGGCAAACATAGAGGTTTGTTCTGTGTCTGGGTGTTACTGTATGTATTTACAAAAAAAAAATGTATCAGCAATCTAGTTTCCATAGTACAAGCTTTACTTAGTTTGGGGCTAGAAGGCGTTGTGTGCAATACGTCCAAGAATATTTATATATTATTTCTTTATTTGTTCCCAGGCCGCCATTGTCCGGATAATGAAAACCCGTAAGACGTTGAAACATTCAAATCTTGTGGCAGAGGTATTGAACCAGCTGTCTTCACGGTTCAAGCCGAGAGTACAGGTTATCAAAGTAAGTAATAACATGTTAAACTTAAGCCTTTACATCTATTAAAGATGATTTATACAGCGTCAGGAGGCAACCTATGCAGACAGGCGTCATGGCTCTGTCGGTAGTAGCTTTGCCTTCCGTGCTGTGGGTCGTGGGTTCGATCCCCACAGAGAACCAACATTTGTGTGTTGTAAACATAGATGTTTGTTCTGTGTCTCGGTGTTTCTATGTATTATAAGTACGTATTTACAAAAAAAAAATGTATTTATGTATTCTATCAGCCGTCTAGTTTCCATCGTACAAGCTTTGCTTAATTTGGGACTAGAAGGCGTTGTGTCAAGTGTCCGAGAATATATATTTATGTCTACACTTAACGACACGACACACTGTAGTGCCTGGGACAATGTTTAGATGGAGTAGGCTTGTAGTACTATACCATCCTCTCAGCCTAGTCAGACATATCCACAGGAAAGACAAGGTCAATACGTGCGGAGCTGACTAAGCCAAGAGATTCCTCCTTTTCTTATTCGAATCATTTAAAAAAAATAGTTATGTAATAGATCTATTGACAGGCGTCACATCTCACTCGGTAATAGCTCTGCCTTCCGTGCTGTGGGTCGTGGGTTCGATCGCCACTAAGAACAAATATTAGGGCGTGGTAAACATAGATGTTTTTTCTATGCCTGGATGTTACTATGTATACATTTACACGAAAAATTCTATACCTAAGTATTCTACGTTCACTCCCGTTCGTCCTACTGGTGAGACTAATGGGAATGCAAGAAATGAGTACTAGGTTATTCCCGTTCGTCCCACTGAGCATGCTGTTATGACGAACGGGATGTTATTTTAAAAATTTCCCATTCTATCAGCAATCTAGTTCCCATAGTACTAGCTTTGCTTAGTTTGGGACTAGAGAGCGTATTTATAATTAACTAGCCGTCGCCCGCGGCGTTGCTTGCGTTCTAGACCCTTTAGGGTGCGACTTTTCAAAATTCCTTTCTTAGTGCACCCCTACACTATATAAGGATACTACCCTCCAAATTTCATACCTCTAGGACTTATAGTTTAGGCTGTGCGTTGATTCTATGTCAGCTTCAAAATAGTTTTATATATATTTGATTGATTGATTGATGATTGATGATGATATTCTAAAGCTAATGTTTTTTTCCAGAAATGCATCGACATTCTGATAGAAAAGGAGTACCTGGAGCGTACAGAAGGCGAGAAAGATACGTATAGCTACCTAGCGTGATTACACTACTTCTAATAAATATATTGTACACTAAAATATATGTGTTTTCTTTTAAAGTATCTATGTATAGGTAATTCTGTTTACTCGACTACGGCGAAGCAAATTATTTATTTATCTTATTTATTTATTTTTTATTTTACTCTCTGCCATCTTCAGTATTTCCTGAAAGATATAACGTAGGAATTTTCAAGAAAAGAGTGAATAGGTGGATTATAGCTAAGCGTGCTCCACCCTAGGCTGCAGCTACACTTACCACCCAGGTGTGCTGGCAGCCAAATGCATAGCTATAGCTAGCACAGCCTAAACTATAAGTCCTAAAGGTATGAAATTTGGAGGGTAGTATCCCTATATAGTGTAGGGGTGCACTAAGAAAGGAATTTTGAAACGTTAGACTCTAAAGGGTAGAACGCGAGCAACGCCGCGGGCGACGGTTAGTCGGTTTATAAATGACGGGAGTTCTTTTTTCATTTTTAACAGAGTACAAACAAAAAAACAATTGGAACCTCCTTGTTTTTTTTTAAAGTTTTTAAAATAGATTCCACGGAAGTGACTTCTAATGTGCAAAAATGATCTTTAAGGACAAGTGAAAGTGTGTCAGATTCTAAAAAAGTCATGGAAAGATGAAATGGCTTGGTCTAAAAATCCCTTTAAAGATTCCCCTTCGAAGGGGATTATTAGACTCTTTGTCTACAAATCCCCTTACAATCAGATTTAGCTGAGGCAGGGGATTCACTGTTTCATCTTTCCATGACATAGTACGTACCTAACTCCGCTTTTATTAGACTATATCTCAACTTATGCCCTTTGCACGTTTGTTGGTTCTAATTAAAATAGTCTTTAAACACTTTGTTAGTGACAATCTTTAGCAGTGTTTACATTGAAAGTATGTAGGAAAGGCCCGTACGTTGATAAAGAAATTGTTATTTATGCATAGATTTAAGTAGAGATTTTCATACAATAATTTATAACGTGAAAATCCGACTTCCATTTTATACAGCTTCATCATCAGATGGTGATGATGATGGTAGTTCATTGGGTTTGTTCTATTTATCATAAATACCATTAAAAGGTCACAGGAGAGCAAAATACGCAATGACGTCGTGTACGTGGATGACGTGTTTTTTTCCAGTTATTCCTATTTAACTCCCAAACTACTGTACCGATTTTGATAAAAATTATATGGGACCAATCTGGAAGTATAGCCGTCCAGATACAAAAAGATTTTTTTAAATCGGTTCATAAATGACGAAGTTATGAGATAACAAACATTAAAAAAATACAACCGAATTGAGAACCTCCTCCTTTATCACCGACTTTAAAAAAGGAGGAGGTTCAATTGACAACCTCCTCCAGTTGTATTTTTTTTTAAATCTGTTCATTGATCAAATGATTGAGTCTGGATCAGTGCTTTAGCAGTAACGGGCCTAAGTTAACCCCATCCTCCGAAGCACGAAAACGCTCAGATGTAAATACCACTAGCGGTCACCCACCCAAGTAGTGACCGCGCAGAACTTGGCTTAACTTAGATAATAGTTGAAGTTTAAACGTGGAAGGATGTGTAAACATTCAGCGATCTAAAGTCAATTCACGAATAAGATTTTTGAGTCAGATTTGGTCTCGCGCCAAAAAACGAGCCGCAATCCAGTAACAGTGTCCGCAACCGGACACACTTATTACAAATGTTATGTAAAGGAATTTCACCGAACTTTAAACAGTATAATTTTCGGTCACTTGAGCGAATGTCGCGAGAGAGACAATACTTTCAATTCCGCAAAAAAATCTGATCAACTTTCCATTTTACTCGTCGTATTGACAAACCTTCATGGTTTGCAACCTTTTTAATTCCTGCCATTTAAAAAGAAAATAACTCTTTAGAACTCTCAATGTGAAATGCAAATTGAAAAAAACAATAATATTTCTGATTTTGATAAAGATATTTTATAATTACGCTCGAAGTGAAATGAAAATTCAAAGTTAGATCAATAACTTTTGTTTTTAAAGCGTATAGAGGGTGCTATAAAAAGAATAATGATAAGTAAAATAGTTTCAGTGACAATTTTACTACATTTACTTAATAATAATGTGACATGTGACTTAGATAATACAATCGAACCAAAAGAAACTATAAAAACTAAATTCATCCGTGAAAAGTTTGAAGAAATAACGGTGTTGGACGAAAAAGGACAAATAAAAACATTAAAAATAAAGTCAGTGAAACCGAAAGTGAAAAAAGTGACAGTGTTAAGTGCTAATGTACCGAACCAAGTGGAATTGCCAGTGATTGTCCACGATAAGGGCACAAAAGTACACAAGAATAACTCGAAGTTTTTCGACGAGCTGGAAGAATGTAAGTTGATTTCAAAGTATTCCTACTTATGACGTTAAATTTATTTTTATGAAACTATTTACTGTCCTTTCCAATTTTCCCCTGCCGGCAGTCGCTGGATTACTGGACGAAAGTTCCAGAAATCCCCTCATCAACTCACGCAGGGGAAAACTGGAATGAGCCTCCCACTGCTGGGCAAAGGTCTAAATGCCTTGGCTAATTCCGTCCATTCCCTGTCGAAGGAGTCCAAGTCGTGCCAGCGCTTCGGGCGGCCGCGACGTTGGAAATTATTAGTAATAATGTTTACTGTTTTATCTATTAGGTTACGAGAAAAAAACTAAACCTAAATTTTTAGGCTCCCATGCTGATTTACTGCTCAAGCACTTATCCGGACTCAAGCATAGATTTTCGTATAAAAATCTCTAGTCAAAACTATGCTTGAGTAACGGTTCTTTTATCAGAATACGAGCCAGTTATCTTCTAAATAAGTAAAACTCTTTTGAAGCTGACTGAGGATCAACGCACAGCCCAAACTATAAGTTCTAGAGGTATAAAATTTGGAGGGTACCTAGTATCCTTATATAGTGTAGGGGTGCACTACGAAAGGAATTTTGAAAAGTGGCACCCTAAAGGGTCTAAAATTAGAATTAAAGATTTAAACCAAATAGTGAGTTTCTTTTAAATACCGTTCATGGAAAACCCTTGAGATATTGTACGTAGATTCCTCAAATAAATTGACTCAATACGTGTTTCAGGATTTTAAAAGTGTTTGTTTGCTGCTACCACGCGAGCAAAGCCACGGGCGACTGCAAGTCGTTGATACACTTGATAAAATGAGCCTTCTGCATGCTTTCTACAACCTACCCCAGTAAAAACTGGTTGGTAAATCACAGTAGTTGAAGCACCTGCTTGCTCGTAAAATACTGTCGTATTTAACTAGTATTTAAATTTTTAATACTAGATAGGTACTAGTGCTATAAATATTACTTGTACTTTATCTAAACTAATCTCCGAGCCTCGTTATGTTGAGATAGCGTATTGTAAACAGTAAACTGGACTTTACAGCAGACTATTTATACGATGTATATATAATAGTGCTTATATAGGTAGTTAAACCCTTCACATAAAATAAAAATAAAAACAAGACTTAGGTATGGTCTATCTTATTAAAAGTTAGAATAGACATTAACCCCCTATCTTATAAAAAGTTAGAGTTGACATTATGTCCTGATTACGTATGTTAAACAAGACATCATGTCCGCTCTAACTTTTTATAAGATAGACCATAAGTCTTGTTTACCATACGTAATCAGTACATTATGTCTACTCCAACTTATTATAAGATAGGGGGTAAATATATAAAACTCTTTTGAAGCTGACTGACAATCAACCCACAGCCTAAATTATAAGTCCTAGAGGTGTGATATTAGGATGGTAGTATCTAAGTATTATTAATTAAAATTCCAACAAAATTAAACAACAATACTCACAATAACACAAGAAAACTATTAATATAAAAGTGCTATAATTATGTTGTTTCACAAAATGTCAAAACTCGAATCAACACTTTTGTCTCCAAGCTGTAGTTATCTTCTTCTTCTTCTCTTCAATAATGGCCTGTGTCCGTCATTTCGACATACAATTTTGCCAATGTCAAGTGTTAAAATTGTAATAAATAAGTCAAGTCAAGTCATTTGTCAAGTCGGCTGTCGTTTGTTTTGAAAAGAAAATGGTGGATTTTCTCTTTAAAACCTAACATGAATTTTCACATTCAGAAAAACCACTTTACACACATTTATTCCAATGGCTCACACTTTATGTTACGACCTAAGTAGGTATTATTGGTTAAAATTCCACCAAAATTAGACAACAATACTCACAATAACACAAGAAAAACTATTAAAATAAAAGTGCTATGTGTCGTTTCAAAAAATGTCAAAACTCGTGTCCCCAAGCGGTAGTTATCTTAGAGTTACTTTCAAACGTCACCGAACACGTGACTCACGTTAACAACCATCAATCATTACGTAATAATATAATTTGCCTTACGTCAAGCACGTCTGAAGGTTGCGAGAGAAAGCTATAGTGGTACCCAGCTAACTTTGCAGCGGGATAACTGGGTAGCCCCAAAACGATTATCTTTGAAATGAAATGAAATTTATTGAAATAACAAAAGACATTAATGTTACATTTTCAATATTGTAAATCGGTTAACAATGGTATCGATTCGCTTGTTGCATTTTTCTTAACTAACCTAATTTGACAGCACTAAAAATGTTGCTGCCCCTTTCTCATATACTGAAACGACAAGGACGGCCATAATTTTAGAGCTGTCAAAATAGGTTAGTTTAGAAAATGCAACTAGCGAATCGATACCAGTGTTGTGTTTCCTGGTTGAAGAACTTTGATACCCAAACTAGGATTAACCTGTGTTATGGCATATCAATGCCCTACGCCAAACAAATTTGGTTTTAAATAGATAGATCTTCACGTACCCTTTATTCATATTCAACTGTCATTTTAGCGCGGCTTTAAAAAATGCTCTATCATTGTCACTTGCATGACAACGAAAAGAGATGACAACAGATTTAGCAATCATTTTAGTTAGCTTAGCTTTAGCTTTAGAAGACCAATAAGAATATACTCCTTAGTTTCGTTGACATATACCAAATTGTTTTCACGGAACAGTATAGACGGTATTTTTAGGCTCGTCTGCTGATACAGAAATCGTTATTCAAGCATACATTTGAGTAGAGATTTTCATACAAAAATACTTGAGGCCGGATCAGTGCTTGAGCATTAAATCAGCATACTGGCCTAAGTTTTCTAATTTTGACCTTATAAGCGTTGCAGGCTTGGCGTACTCTGACTCTGTACAACTTTAGGGCGTAGTCACAACGATCAATTGCTGTTGTCTGTGTAGCTGGTGTTGGTAAGGTCGGTTTTATACCCACCTGTATCTATCATCCAGATATCTGTAAATAAAATAAAAGATTCAGAAAGTATAAAATATAATAGGCCTTTACATCTATTGAAGATGATTTATACATCGTCAGGAGGCAACCTATGCCTACACTTAACGACACACTGTAGTGCCTGGGACAATGTTTAGATGGAGTAGGCTTGTAGTACTTATACTATCCTCTCAGCCTAGTCAGCCAGTAAGATTCAGAAAGTATTGGTTTTAAATGATGATCATTGTACAAGCTTTGCTTAGTTTGGGACTAGAAACCGCTGTGTAAAATGTCCATGAATATTTATTTATTTTTTACAGCCTTTATGTAAAATACTTATAAGTTAAAAAACCACAGTGAAAAGGAAAATGTATGCTCTTAAACAGGCATTTTGACAGGCGTCATGGCTCAGTCGGTAATAGCTCTGCCTTCCGTGCTGTGGGTCGTGGGTTCGATCCCCACTAAGAATAAGCATAATTGTGTGTAGCATACATAGATGTTGGTTATATGTCTGGGTGTAACTAATGTATAATAAGTATCTTCTTCTTCTTCCTGCCCTTATCCCACTAGGTGGGGTCGGCACAACATGTTCTTTTCTTCCATTCTCCCCTATCATTCGTCATCTCAGTGTTCACTCGTCTCCTATGCATATCATCTCTTACACAATCCATCCATCTTTTCTTAGGCCTACCTCTCCTTCTATATCCTTCCACATTCATATTTAGCACTCTCCTCGTTACATGACTCTCTTCCCTCCGCATGACATGCCCATACCACGCTAGCCTGTTGCTCCTCATTTTCTCCGTCACTGGTGCTACTTTAATGTATAATAAGTATGTATTTAGAAAAAAAAAATATTTAAGTAAGTACTACCTATATCAATATCAGCAATCTAGTTCTCATAGTATAAGCTCTGCTTAGTTTGGGACTAGAGGGCGTTGTGTGTTGTCCAAGGATATTTATATATTATTTTATAATACCAGGCACTAGAGACGCAACCTTACAATGACTAATAAACCGCGATTATGTTAGACCCTACTTTCACCGGAACGCTCTTGCAACGTTACAAAATAACAGGTTTACGCATCACGATCTGTTACCTAACGTTACTTGGATAAAGAATGAAACTGATAATTTGATAAAATATCATCAGATTTTTTGTTTGTTTCGTTCAAGAATAAAAAAAAACTGACCTAATCAATCTAGTTCAAAAAAGGAGCAGGTTCTCAATTCGGTTGAATATTGGTTTTTTTAATGTTTGTTACCTCATAACTCCGTCATGTATAAACCGATTAGAAAATTCATTTCTTATCTGAAAGGGTCTTCCAACTGTTTATTTTTCAAGTACAATTTTTAAATGGTTTTAAAAGAGGAGGAGGATCTCAATTCAGTTGTATTTTTGAAAAAAAAAAAGTACAGTTGCTGGCGTCAGAGATCGCCCAAATCATGAAATCGCTGAAACTGAAAAAAAAAAGTTAAAAGCTGTCACTTTATCTTATTTTTTTTTATGTATTTCTCTTTTTTTTATTAAGCAACCGAGGAAATCAATTTCAAAAATAGAAGGATGTCAACTCTCTTTGCTAATACAAAAATAAACAAACAAGGAGTATAAATTGATAGCACGGATCTAAACATCGTTTTATATCATAGCAACATTGAATCAACGTAAATTTCATTAAAAACTGCATAATATGCAAATATCTAACCCACAAATCTAGATAACTTATCAGCTAGAGGAAGTCACCGGCATGTTCTAAATTTAAAAAGTAAAATTAGAGTCAGCTTTCGAGTCGCTCTCGCCGTCAGCGCTCTCTGGCGCCAGCGGGCGTCATCAACATTTCTGCCCTTAGGGTATTATATTAATTATGATCTGTGAATGAATGAATGAATGAATGAAAATACTTTATTGTACGTAGGTACACCTTACAAACTAATATGCGAGACAGATTATATTACATTACATTACGTACAATGGGCGGTCTTATCGCTAGGGAGCGATTTCTTCCAGAAAACCTTTGGATGGAGTGGAGCGTATAAATAGGAAGGTCGGCTAGGGTGTACAGTGCCTTAGGTAAATTAAATTGTAAGGCCTTATGCACGTTAAAAGATTTTTTTCTTGTGTCTTATGAGAAATGTCGATAAGACATTCAGTCGCTTGATTGTTTATATGAGACGCGTACATAATTACAAGATATTTTTTCTTATGTCGTATAAGATACGCGCCATACAACATTTTTCTTGTCTTGTGTTCTTGTCTTATAATCTGCAAAGGGCCTAACTGAGATTGTAGGTAACAAATTTCTTTATTCTACCAGATTTTCATTAAACGTGAGTCAGAATACGTGCCTAACAGTCGGTATCTGAGATCAGCGGTCTGACTTCGAAGCTCAAAAATGGAGTTTTGTAATTTGTTAGTGTGCATTACCAAAGCACACTAACTGAATTGATAGGCATCCCAGCTCAATCGGCAATAACTCTGCCTTCTGTTTAATATGACTTTTAAAAAAAACTGTGTAAATGAACCTCTAAGGAGATTTCTGTTTTTTTTTAACAATTTTCCCCTGCCGGTAGTCGCAGGGGTCGCTGAGGGGATTATTGGTCAAGAGTTCCAGAAATCCCTTACGCAGGGGACACACGCAGGAGAAAACTGAAATGAGCCGTCGTGGGTTCGATTATCACCCTAACGAACATATTTTTGTCTGTGACAAACGTGATGATGAGTTCTAATTTCTGCATGCCAAGAAGATGCAAAGTCGCGTAAACTATAATTTTGTATGGAGAATCATCAGTTTTGTAAACTTTCTGGCGGCGCTACTCAATCTCTATACAAAAATATAGTTGACGTTAACTTCGTATGTAAAACGAACACACTAAGCAAGCTAAGTTTATTTATTGAGCAATGAAAGTAAATGTTATGCACCCCACATGCATGGCTAATGTCACGACACGAGTCTCAGTGTCGCGTCGATGCTAAAAACTATAGCACGCGTTAAAAAAAAAACACTCGTCACCAACGTAATTCAAATTTTTGTGATTGGAACAGTTAGGTTTTCTGTTAAATTATTTTTATATTGTTGGTACATATTTTAGGGTAAGTTTTTTGAAAATGTGCGATACAATTTAAAAAAAAAAATAGGGTAAGTTTTTTTTGAAAAGTGTGCGTGACAATCTTCTAAGAATTTTTTTTTTAAAGTGAAATGGATTCAGTTTAAAGAAAAAATCATTATAGATAACAAAATAATGTGATTACGGAAATTACGGTAATATTTACTTAGTTACAAAAAAAAACTAAGAAGGGTAGCGTAATTAATCATCGTAGCACCCGCTACGCACGTAGAGGCCTCTACGAAATACTTATATTGCCAAAACTCTAACATAATATTCCTTCAAAATATTGAACCCTCTAGAGCTAATTTGTCCAACGAAGTATATTTTTTTTTATAGATCACTGCTAGGGATAAGACTTTATTGTACCCATATTGTTTTATAAGAAAAAGTGGCTAAGGCAAATAATTTGATCACGTGAGCGAAACGAACGAAGATCTTAGTCTTAACTTGGGCAAATCTGAGAATGTTTGTATGTTTGATAAAGCATATTTTTCGAACCGCTCATCCGATTTTCTACTACTATATGGATGGATGACATTAATTAATAATATAATTAATGACATAATATTTGGCATTTACATTAGAGCGTTTCCTTCAGAAAACTATTAAACTGTCGGCCCGGCTCTAGCAGTCGTTAAACCACGATGGAGGACTTAAGGCGGCCTAAAAACTCAGCAAATTAAGGTCAACTGTACCGAAACATGTCACCACGAAATAATCAGATCGTAACGTAAATGATTAGACATGCGCAAGAGCATCTTTTGTATTCCATAATGCATCTTACAAAGTTTTGCAATCTGTGAACCGGATGTGACGTATGACAATGGAAGATGACTGAAGTTATAATAATAATAAGTTCGTATGAGTTAGCGGCCAACTGGTGACAGAGTTTTTAGGCCGCCTTAAGGCCTCCGTGTTGTTCCTGAGATAAATAGAAAAAAGTTATAGAAGAGTGAATGAAAAAAACATGACAGCTCTTCATTTACTCATTCGTTCATTCATTTCATCTGTATGACGTGATGCGATAAGATGATAAGATCGGTATTTCTCAAACCGTAAAGATCCGTAACAAAAACAAACCAAGTATTTTTTAAATTAGTTATTACCTATTTAATTAGTTATTACCACATTTACCACTGATTTGCTTTCTTTCTTAAGTGATTCGTTTTTATTTGATGAATCATTTCAACTTTCGTAACATCGTTTTGTAATGCTATTAATTATGGTGTGGTTCAAATTTGAATTAGGAACAGAGCGAATGAAAATGAAAGTAAAAATGGCGGGAAATGATTACGTTCCATTTCACTCTCAATTTCTTACTTTTTCCTATTAGTTAATATAAATAGTGTAGTTAATTGGTATTTTATGCATTTTTCGGAAAGGTTATAGTATTTTTTTTTTTTTTTTAAATAATTCACTTTTATTTTCGTTATTTTGTGCGTTTTTCGTAGCACTGTAATAGATATAGGCGCATTAAAGTGAATAAAAATATGGTGCACAAATCTTAATTATACTTTTTTTGATTAGACAAATATACATTAGCCACTTAACTATGGAAATATAGGTCAAAAACACCTTATTACACAACTTACAATACACCTACTTAACCTGTATTTCTGTAAAAAAAAATTCGTCGCAGTCTTATTATATTTGTACACAACTTTAGTGTCGTGGGAAGTTTCCGTCCTCCTTTTCGAGAATACAAAAACTCGGAAGTACAATCAAAAACGAATCAGTCACAGATAAACGTTTCCTTTTTACGCAGAAATTAACCTTACTCGATGTCATTAGTAAAGAAAGCAGACCCTGACAATTTGAACAAATTACTGACCAATCAGACTACAATCAAATATACACTCTAACTAAGTTACAATAAAAAACATATTCGTAACCAGCGTTTACGTCATAGACTATCAAACTTTTTTCCCATAACTCCATCGAAAAAAACAAAGGAATTCAAACGCTATGTACGCTAATTTAAAGTACAAAATTGGTACGATAGGTTGCAACTAAGGCTGTTACTCGGTGCATGTCCAGGTTTTGGAAAGCTGAAGCGAAAGTCAGGCCTTACGTTACGACTCAAGTGTGACCGCTTGATCTTGATACTTTAGTACCAGTTGGGGCGAGTTATATAATTGAATGTTTATGTGGATATTAACGGTCTTACTTATAATCACTTCTCAACTTAAACACTCTTAAAACTCTGCTTAAGATTCTTTCGTAATTTTTTAAATAAAACGAGATGGTAATATTTTAAACTGTGATTTTCTTTTGACATAAGCTAAATCACGCTAAAGTAAGCTTCTAAAAATCTTATGCAGGAGATTTTAGGTAAACTCTTTAGCCTTTCATACCCCTTTATTCATTCAACTGTCATTTTAGCGCGGCTTTAAAAAATGCTCTATCATTGTCACTTGCATGACAACGAAAAGAGATGACAACAGATTTAGCAGCCATTTTAGTTAGTTCAGCTTTAGAAGACCAATATATTAAATCACCGTGGAAAATTGTGCCATCTCGTTTGGTTTACATAGTGAGAAATAATGACAAGTAAATTTTAAAGGTGATTATAAGTAAGACCGTTGAATATTTATGTGGAAATTAAAAGGTTGAGTGGTTTAGCCTGTCTTCAAGACTCTAGGTTACGGAAATAACATATAAGTACCCGATAAATAACTAGTTTCACTCATTGGATTCCTACATAGAAGTTTTATGCAAAAAGGTGCAGTATACAATGTAATATCATTTAAAAAAGTTTCACATAGTAAACATAGTTATTTTAGTCACCATTTATTACTAGCTTCCGCCCGCGACTTTGTCCGCGTCTCGTTTGATTCTGTTGATTTTACGGAATAAACAATAGCCTATGTGTTAATCCGTCCGCGTCTCGTTTGATTCTGTTGATTTTACGGAATAAACAATAGCCTATGTGTTAATCCAGGTTACGAACTATATATATACCTATTCCAAGTTTCATCCAAATCGGACCAATATTAAAATTTGTATCCTCACTTTTTTGGCAAAGTAAGAAGGTTAGTATACATTTTTCAAAACTCTAAACGTATCAAATATCAAAACATATCAATCACAAAAATATATCGTCCACTTAGTAAGATTATCGTCTTTCCGAAATTGACGACAAAATTCTATACTCTATGACTCTACCTACATCATTTGACAGGTAAATAAGTGTTCGTTCTTGTATGTAGACCTACTCTACTTATGTATTTGTCACGCACACTTTTAAAACTATGACATTCTATTTAGAACATAGAGTTCAACTTAAAAATAACTTTCTGTTCGAAATATAAAACTTATTTGAAAAAAAAAACACATTGGCCTATTAATCTAATCCTAAGTAAGTCAATATCTAAGAGATTCTATTGGCACAGAGTATTTGCTAAGCAAATACTAGGTATATTTGAGAATGTTCTAACTTTCTCTATAGCCTAAATACATAACACAGTTTTTATTCGTCTATTTGCAGATACCTACAGCTGTTACGGTAATATCTAATTACCTAACTAGTTAGTTGAGTCATAAAATTCGTTTAGAAAATGTAAACATCCAAGCAAAGTGAAAAGGAACGTCTCACGGCGCGGACGCGTTCACATCCGTCTGGTAAAAAATCCGCGCCAAAAAAAAACACAAAAAAAATGTGCTAAAAGAGTGAACGAAAAAAGTGAAATGTGTGGTGTCGAGAACAGGCCGAATGGGGCGGGAAAAATCACGAACAATTTCAAAACTCGACGAAGAAGTGATATGATTATCCAAATGACAGTTCTCTTTTGTTTTTTTAATTTCGGCCTGTGTTCCGACAACGATGTTTTGACATTGCAAGGAGGTTTGGAAGTCAGTGATGATGATGCACCGTCTGATAGACGTAGACCTTCGAATACTCAAGAGAAGGATATACTTCTTTTGGACGCGTTGGGCCGAAGGAAAGGATCATATCAAAGTTCATACAGTACTTCGCAAGAGGATGATTCTATTATGGATCTTTTGGGGAAAAGTGAGTATTTTTTTTTAAAGTTACCTATCAATTGTTTTTTGTAGAATCAAAAACTGAACACGTCGCTCAAAGTGAACTGTTTCTTATTTCCATATATACAAGGATCTTTTTGAAACATTCAGCTAATGGAAGGGTGTTCAATTTTTTGTTTTTTCCCGAATAAAAAAAGTTTTAGTTTTGACAAAAAACATCGTGTTTTCAATATCGTAAATTAGATAGCCAACGTAGAACGTGCATTATACGCAAAAAATCTGATTCAACCTATTTCAAAAACCATTTCTTATAAGTACACCTAATTACTTAGGCTAATTAAATTAATATCTTATTCACATTGATAACTTATGAATGAACGCATTGAATTTGAAGAATTTCTGGTAGTAACTAATTGGACTGACCTTTAAAGAAAACCAACGCTTTTCTGAAATACTAGCTTCTGTTCGTGACTTCATCGTAGGTACATCCTTTTTTCGCCATAAAAAGTAACCTATGTTATTATGCTATTTGTTATTTATGTTATTATCCGGGCTACGAAATCCAGGCTTGCCAAAAGTACGGCAATTACCGTACTTTTGTCAAAACTGGCCAAAACACCGATTCTGTTATATTTTCCTAAACTAACCTAATGTTAAAGTATGTTGCTATCCCCTTTCCCATTAACTGAAACGACAGAGACAGCTATCATTTTAGTACTGTCAAATTGTCTTAGAAAAATGCACAAACAGAACGGGTCTACCGTAAATAAATATACGTAAATATCGATAAATTACGTAAATCATAAATCATTTTATTGTTTGTGAATCTAGGTAGGTACAATAAAGGTGGTAAGTAAAAAAAGAGAATCTCTAGATCCTGCACATTAGCGTACAAACATATAAGAGGTAATTATTATAAGACAAGTAGGTAGATACTAAGTTAGATAAAATAGGCATATCAATTAAGTTAATACAAAACAATACAGCACCTAATAGCAATGAACAAATGCTTCGGAAAAATTATTATTGCGGTCAAACATCACTGTCTCTTAAAAACTCGTCAACTGTATAGTACGCTTTTCCAATCAGAACATCGAACGTAACTCTTAATATAAACGTAAATACATGATAAAATGTAATTTGCACAGAACAAAGTGGTAATTACATCAATAAATCATGAAGATCGCACGATGAATCATTATATACGTTAGGGTTGGTACACGTTACTTAGTTTTTAAACAAAAGTAACGCGTGAAAAATCATATTTATTTAAAAGAAGTTGGGCAACCATTAAATTAGCCCTTCAGTAAACTGCTTCTAATTTAAGCAATGTTTTTAATCAATTAAGTCGATTGGACTCGCATTTCTAAACGTTTTGAGGGTTAAAATTATTTATTTCTGATATAAAATTTGAATTACTTACTGAGAAAATGTTAATACTGGAGTATCTGAACAGTGGCCATGCGGCAGGTAAGCTACGGTATTCTAGATGCCTGGATGGGTGACCATGTGACTATCTAGATGGGGTTAAATAAAACACGAGCTGCCAAGGTATTCTTCATATATTTGCATTAACAAGTAACTCACAATACAATAACGACATCGTCACATTGATTGATTATTAATTGGTAGGTAACATAATAAGATTTTAGGAAGATTAGAAATTTAACGTGCACACGCCATGATGAATATTTTGACAAGAGGGGGAGAGACAGAAGGCCAGAGACAAAGTAGAAACTTAACCATAGATAATAATTAAAGCGTACTACAGACGTTCCATCAGAAAACATGTTTTTTCTTAAGTAGGTACATTTGGTCTAAAGTAGATAGAAAATACATACGCTGTGTAACATGTTACATTACACCTTGTAACGTGGGTCAGTACCCAGCTTAAGTTCATTATGCTGTGATGATCACGACTAAACAAAAACCCTAGGAATACCTAACTATACTTTTGATCAACATCAAACCAAGTTTGATTCGCAAGAGTTAATTATCAAAATGTCTAAATCTGTATTGTATTTTGTTAGGAAAAGGCATGTTAGGTTTGGTTCCCAGAACACAGTTGACACTAGTGATCCTAAGTATGAATTTGTTTAATAATATGTGTAAAATTTTTATATCAACAAAATAAATTTTCATTATCATCATTTCAGCCCGTTTGCACCCACTGCTGAGTATAGGCCTCCTCTTTATTACGCCATCCTTTTCGGTCCCTTGCGAGTCTTGTCCAGTGATTCCCAGCCAGTGCTATGATGTCATTTGACCATCGGGCGAGTGGTCTGCCTCATCGTCTACGGGCATCCCTTGGCCACCATTCTGTTATTGCCTTCGTCTATCTCCCGTCTTCCCTTCTTTCCAGGTGTCCTATAAATAGAATAATATAAAATAAATTTTAGTATATAATATTTGTATGTGGATTTAATGTGTAATGACAGTGAGTGACAACCCTGATAACTTCGAACTGAGATCGAAAGTTGAACAACCCTCGCTTCACTGGTTACTTTTACGTGTGTCACATTACATTCAATGCGAGGTGATTAGTTTGAAATAATGAATGAAAATTCTTGATTTACAAAATAGTAAAATGAAGTAAAAAAAAAATTATATGATAATAAGCATTTATAACGTTACATAACTTTCTTCTTCTTTTATTTATGGCCTCTGTCCGTCATTTCGACAGACAATTTGGCCAATGTCAAGTGAAATATTTGAAATCATGTCAAGTCATTCGTCAAGTCGACTGTCGTTTGTTTTGAAGGCAAAATATACATATACTTACCTCGCACTTAATTAAGTACCTACTAGGTACCTAAGTTATGTATTATGTTCTACCTATATGTTGTTTTCTTTTTGTTGTGCTGTTATGTATGTATAGTGTGTCCGAAATAAATGTATTTTCTTTCTTCTTTCTTTCTTTCAAAATAGTGGATATTTTCCCTTCATAACTTGGAGACGAATATTATCATTCAGAAAACCCACATTTATTTCAATAGCTCACACTTTATGTTACGTCTTCAATTAAGAAAAACTATTAAAATAAAAGTGCTAAATGTTGTTTAATAAATACCAAAACTCGAATCCCAGAGCTGGTTTAATCAGCTGTTAAATTATTCAGCTACTTATTATAAATATGGCCTTATGTGTGTTCCCGAATGACTATAATTTGGAAGTTTTCAAGAGTAGAGTGAATAGGTATCTTCTAGGTAACCGTGCTACATCGTCGACCACGTCATTGCTTAACATCAGGTGAGATTGTGGTCAAACGGTTGCCTATATTGTATAAAAAATATAAAAAAAACTTAAGTCGTGTGAAAATGCCTTAGTAAAAGTGAACTAGGCAATGAAATGTTCATTCCACACGGTGTTAGCATCGCGTGTATTGCGGTACTAAAATATTTGTGTCACTCTAATTTATGAGAGCATTGGCATTGAAAACTGAAGATCTAAAACTAAAATTCGTTTCCAAGGTTTGAAGGGAAAATCCATAGAAAATCCACCATTTTGCCTTCCTATTCTTCTTTTTCTTCTATACCTATATGGATTATCAGTCAGCTTCAAAAGAGTTTTTTATATATATTGATGATGATTAATAAAAAAACAGTTTTCTGAAGTCGGTTAATAAAAGATTTGAACGCGCTCGCCCTACACAAGGCGAGATAGCGCGTTCAAGTCTTTTATATGAAAACTAGCAGTCGCCCGCGGCGTTGACCCTTTAGAGTGTGACGTTTCAAAATTCCTTTCTTAATGCACCCCTACACCATATAAGGATACTACCCTCCAAATTTCATACCTCTAGGACTTATAGTTTAGGCTGTGCGTTGATTCTCTGTCAGCTTCAAAAGAGTTTTATATATATTGATGATTGATGATGATGATTGATGATTTACAAATACTGTTACTAATGTTTTCTTTCCTATTTCCAGTGATTCCTCAAACATGTCGCTACCGAGGAGCTCGGTACCCCTGCGGACTCAGCATATCTTGCGTCATAGGAGGAGGGAAGCCGATGGACCTCTGCTCTGGAGGCATGATCTGGGCGTGCTGTGTGGACCGGGAGACCACTGAACGCCCAGTGGAAGCTGCACCGGTGGTTCAAAATGCTAGTAAGTTTATTTTTTGACCCCTTAGAGTTAATTTATAGATCTTTAGGGTATATTCAGTCTATATGTAAACTTTATTAGTATTATTCGTAAACTCGATGTAAGCCTGAAGTAGTGTGGCTTCTTCTTCTTTTTTTCCATCATTTCGAACAGATAATTTTGCCAGTGTCAAGTTCGTTATTTATTCGATTAATAATAGAATTCGTTTCCAAATCTTGAAGGGCAAATCCACCATTTTGCCTTCAAAGCTAACGACAGCCGATTTGACGAATGATTTGACTGATATTATATTTCAATGGTCTATCTTATAAAAAGTTAGAGTAGACATTATGTCTTGTTTACCATACGTAATCAGGACATAATGTCTACTCTAACTTTTTATAAGATAGGGGGCAAATATCTCACTTGACACTGGCGACATCGTCTGTCGAAATGACGGACACAGGCTATGGCCTCTGTCCAGCATTTCTTTTTCTTCAATTTATGAATTGAAGAAGAAGAAATCTGATTGTCAATGTCCAGATAAAATACGGTGTAACTATTCCAGGCATCGTGTAGGTGTGTGACAGACTGGCGAAACTCTCGAACTAGACTCGTGCTTTCGAAAAACGAACAATGTATGAAACGGAGGTCAAAATTTTAATCACGTTTCATACAAAACGAGCTTTTCAGTGTGTAATTTTGGTAGAATGGGAGTCCCGCTTCTTCTTACATAGGAACTACGTATTACATATTCTTTGGTGTGAGAGAGAGAGTGCGTTACGTATGTACAGTACAAATGTTACTAGTTATATCCGTTTCGTAACTCCACACAATGTCACGAAAAAGGCAACCTTGTGAGTTAGGCGTGCCAAATAGCATTGCGACAGTGAACGAAGAATTGGAGCGTTTTGGGTGACCTACATAATTTGGAAGCATGTTATTCATTATTACTTTTGTTATATATATATTTTTATCGTAACAGTAGTTATGCGAGATACACTGCGTTGTGAGGCTACAGCGTTCGGAAGTCGAGCTATCGTTGACGCGCAGTGTGACTCAAAAACACTAAGGGGTATCATATTGGTCTTCTAAAGTTGAACTAACTAAAATGATTGCTAAATCTGTTGTCATCTCTTTTCGTTGTCATGCAAGTGACAATGATAGAGCATTTTTTAAAGCCGCGCTATAATGACAGTTGAATATGAATAAGTCAGTTTATGTAACGTGGTGAATGTTAGTTGGACACACTGATTAGAAATGCCATCTTGGTGTCATCTAACACCGGGTTTTATAAAAAAACTTACAATATGAAAATAAGTAGGTAGGTAACCTAGATTAAAAAAAAATTAAAAGCTCCCGGGCTTCTTTATTAGCATACGGGCCTTCAGCTACGTGGGCACACAAACAAACAAACAGACACACACACAACGTTAATCTTATTATTTCAGTGTGTGATTGTCTTAATAGTCATAATAGTCATTCATAATAGTATTTATTTGTAACATACATTACACGTTATATTATATGAGGTACATTTTGTACACTGGCGTCTTATGTAGACCATTCTGTTCCTCGCATCCATTCCACAAGTTCATGCACTGATTGCGTTCGTACCTACTTACAGTGGTTATTTCCGTGCATAAAGATGATAGGTGTCGTAATAAAGTTATTATTTACACTTTCCCGCACTTTGCTATTTTTTTTAAATTTTATTTGACATCCGCCTGTTAGGTATTCTTAGAGCGTGGTCGTCCGAAACCGTGGCCGTCCGAGATGAAGCCCCCGAGACTTTGTTCGCGTCCCGTTTTATCCTGTTGAGTTTCCGGGATTAAAAGTAGCCAATGTGTTAATCCAAGTTGCGAACTATATATTCCAAGTTCCATCCAAATCTAACCAGTAGTTGCGCGTGATTGAAACACAACATTAACATCTTAACATTAGTGAGATGGGATCTATTGGTCTTACTTATAATCACCTCTCAACTTGACACACTGCTTAAAACTCTCCCTGTCACTATTTGTCATCTAACCAAAAAAAGGCGCTATTTTGAGCGGTGATTTACTTTTGACAGAAGTTAAGAGGCATTTCATTTGTCTATGCGTGTCTGAGCTGATCAACGGCTTCATAGGTACAAGTTACGAGAGAGTGGTTCAGTTCAGAGGTGGCTAAGTGATCAATGAATTTCGTCATAAGTAAGAGGGAAAATTATTAGCAATTAACCCTTTATATCAAACCCACACCTTGCGTAAGTCACCAGCTACGCCGACGTAGTTCAGTCAGGGTAGTAGACCTTAATATAACAGCTAAGAGAGAGTGAAAGTCACGACCATTGGACCGGTAACACAATAGTTACAGTATCGGTGCAGTAATGTAATTATATGCCACGTCTGTTATGTGTCCGCGGGTATTTACATATGTATGTATACCTACATAGTACATCAATATATATAAAACTCTTTTGAAGCTGACAGAGAATCAACGCACAGCCTAAACTATAAGTCCTAGAGGTATGAAATTTGGAGGGTAGGTTCCTTATATAGTGTAGGGGCGCACTAAGAAAGGAATTTTGAAAAGTCACACTCTAACGCGAGCAACGCCGCGGGAGACGGCTAGTACATACATAAATCCCATCCCATTAATATTATAAATGCGAAAGTTTCGATGTTTGTGATTCAATCAAGGGGGCAATCGTTGTCTCCTAAAAACCTGCCAAGTTTAAGCCTGGCAGGTTTTCTGAACTGTTTTCATACTAAATCATAGGTGTTCTGTGTCTAAATAGTGACATTAGCGGGTTTCAGCGCGTTTTTTGCCGTCAAAAGCTTCTTGTTTTCGTATATCTGTAGCCACGTCGCTTGACATTATGCTGGGCAGCGAAAGCAGCTTACAGCTTACGATACGCGGGCAAAACATGGTTGGACTAACTTAAATTGTTCATTAACTTATTTCGCTGATTGTTCCTATCATAGCTTAGTAGTTACCTAAACTTACGTGTGAGTAAAGATCATAAACTACATCATTTCCGATTTCCGGAAAACATTAAAAAGCAATTACGTATACTTACTGATTACCGACACCTTAAGTATGTAGTTTTTTTTTTTTTTTTTTTACTGGAACTCTTCTGTTGCTGTTATATCGCAACATCAAATTGCTTAAGTAGTGTGTTCGTGCGTATGATGTTGCGAGTAGGTTATATCATAATGTAACGGTGAAGGAAAACATCGTGAGGAAGCCCTTGGCTTAGTCAGCTCCGCACGTATTGACCTCGTCTTTCCTGTGGGTATGGCTGACTGGCTGGGAGGATGGCACAGGTGCTGGGCAAGCCATCTAAACATTGTCCCAGGCACTACAGTGTCCCGTTAAGTGTAGGCATAGGTTGCCTCCTGACGCTGTATATATCATCTTCAATAGATGTAAAGGCCTATTATATATGTAATCTAGGCAGTCAATTTTGTATAAACATTACACTCTATTGCACGAAAAAACTTTTTCTGATGTTACTTTGTAGTCAATAAGAGACAGGCGTCACAGCTCAGTCGGTAGTAGAACAAACATTTGTGTGTAGCAAACGTAGATGTTTGTTTATTGTCTAACTAGGTGTTACTATAAAAAAAATACACCAGAATCTTTAAAGCCAAAATTGGCTATTCAAGTCACCTTAGAGCATATCATAGGCATCAAGCAGCAACAATGTCGCCGTAGCCAAAACCGGCCGGGAAGACATCATCACCATCATATTTTAACATATTTTGAACCCTAACACTATGTACTAACAAGGTATCTAACACACAACATGTACACAGGTGATCTTATCGAACTAATTGGCACGTTCCCGCATGAGTACGACTACAACACGAATCAATTTGAAGAACCCGTCGTAATCTACACCGATCCACACCGGCCCACGCAATCCCACGCGTGGGACCAGAACTACTACCACGTGAAGCCAAATTACAACGAAAAACCTTACAGCGAGAAACCTTACAATGAGAAACCTTACAATGAGAAACCTTACAATGAGAAACCTTACAACGATAAACCTTACAATGAGAAACCTTACAATGAAAAACCTTACAGCGAGAAACCTTACAGTGACACACAGTCAAACACACAGGGAGTGAGTGATGATTATGGTCCAGCTAAGCCTCAAAGGCCTAGTTTTCTGGGTGAGATTTCAAAATTCGGGTGATTTGGTGTTTTTTGGCGATGAAACTCAGCTTTTAACTCACTTTACGTTATTATTCCAATAGACATGAATGAGAATACGATTTTGACAGTTTTTAATTAAAAAACTGTAAATTTTTCCATATTCCTTGACTTTCTCAAGACACTCACTTGCATAAATCATTTAAAAAATCATAGCTTATTTCAGTAGCTACAAACGAATACATAAACAGTACAGTTAGGTACATAAATCATTATTTCTCGATTGATCCCATCTAAAAGAATTCCAAAATGCTTTTTGGTCCCATTTTTATTCACCTTAGAAATGTTCGATTGACCCCATCTGAAAAACTTCAAAAATGCTTTTTGGTCCCATTTTTACTACCACAAAGCAATATTCTCTACCTGCGTATTTTCTTTTTTACTTTATAACTAGAAAAAAACTAAGATTTTATTTTGCAAAACCATTTTAAAAACTCAAGTATTTTGCACTATTTTTTTTATTTTTTTCTAAAAACATTTGTGTACTCGAATCTTTGATGTGTCTTTTCTTTTAAATTTTGTGTTTAATGAACTTAAATGAAACTAGGTGCTTTACTATTAAATATTTATGAATGTTAGATCTAAGGGATAAATTGTTGAGTTTCATTGTCTTTTCTTTTCTTCGCTTTCAATTCGCACTGCGTTTCATAATCATCACAGCACTCTTGTATAGAAACTATACTACAGCACCACACTACGCTTTTTTGTGTTTTTTCACATCTAGGTCTTGACAGGCTTCATGGCTCAGTCGGTAGAAGCTCTGCCTTCCGTGCTGTGGGTCGTGGGTTCGATCCAAACCGAGAACAAACATTTGTGTGTGGCAAACAGAGATGTTGGTTCTGTGTCTGGGTGTTTCTATGTATTATAAGTACGTATGTATTTACAAAAAAAAATGTATGTATGTATTCTATCAGCCATCTAGTTCCCATAGTACAAGCTTTGCTTAGTTTGGAACTAGAAGGCGTTGTGTCCTAGAACTAGAAGGCGCGTTAAATGTCCGTGAATATTATTATTATAGGTTTATGTTTTTATAATCCTTTGTATCTAACTTAAGTAGATAAGATTTGAGTGACGTATAAGTAAAAAATATCAAAGAAATAATGTAACATTTTATAACATATCTTGTACCTTTTTGTACCTCGTATTGTTTTTTCAGATAGCCCGTGTGTGTATTGTTTTATCTTTGTACAGGCGTAGTTCTGCAATGTCTATTTTGACGCCTTGCCTCATGGACAGCCGGTCCGTATAACATTTTGACCCCTGCACATTCCAACCGTTGAACATTTTGTCACGTTAACTACCCAGTCCCGGAATCTTATTATCATGTAGTATGTATGTATACATATAGCCGTCTGTCAAAATCTACACACATGTGGGTGTAGAAACGCTGACATTGTTTGGTATGAAACAGCGAAAAATAATTTGTGGTGAGAACCTGTGGCGCGAAACAGCGCTACACCGACGGTTCTATTTCTGGCAACCAAGCAATGCTGAACACGGCTCCAAGATTTTTCTACTATAACATCTTATTTTCATTTCTTCCAGGCTGCGGAGAACACTACACTCGTTCAAACCGCATTGTCGGCGGTCACTCCACCGGCTTCGGCTCCCATCCGTGGCAAGCTGCACTCATCAAGTCGAGTATATTCAGCAAGAAGTTGGCTTGTGGTGGTGCGCTGGTCTCTGATCGATGGGTAATCACTGCTGCTCATTGTGTTGCTAAGTAAGTATAATAATTATAGGCCTTTACATCTACTGACGATTAGGTGCCGCCCGCGACTTCGTTCGCGTCCCGTTGGATCCCGTTGATTTTTCGGGATAAAAAGTAGCGTGTGTTAATTCAGGTCACGTAGAATATATATTCCAAGTTTCATCCAAATCGGATCAGTAGTTTTTTCGCGAAAGAGGAATAAACATACATACATCCTTACAAACTTTCGCGATTATTATATCAGTAGGATTTTATCTTCAGTAGGCTAAAGGGAAAAGGGAAGAGTTTGATTGGATAATTGATTATGTGGGTGATCATAAAAGATACATAAGTTGAAAAAGTACGCAAGTGCCCTCAATATTTTGAACTTGACTTTCATTCACCAAAATGGCGTGCTACCAAACCATTAGTTAATTTTTGGGAATGCGTAAATGCGTGCATTGTGAAATCTCACTTTTAGTTGACCTCTAAAAGACGGTTCTTACTACGGAATGTTACTAATTACCCTTGGTAAAGCCAATGGCTTCTAATTTGTCGGGAAAGTGTAGGTATTTTAAATAACTTTAAGATAACTATTTATTCCTTGAAGCATTAAGTATCATAATAGATCAGACATAAAGGCGTAGGGGCAATTGTTGGTAGTAAGTAGCTCTGCCTTCCGTGCTGTGGGTCGTGTGTTCGATCCCCGAGAACAAACATTTGTGTGTGGCAAACATGGATGTTTGCTCTGTATCTGGATGTATCATAAGTATGTATTTACAAAAAAATGTATATAAGTTTTCTATCAGTAATCTAGTTCCCATAGTACAAGCTTTGCTTTGGGACTAGAGATCGTCGTGTGATATATCCAAGAATAGATAGATAGAAGAAAAAGATAGAATATTCTTAAACACACGATTCGTATACATCACATAAAAGTAAACAAAATAACATGAAAATAACAAAATTCGTAATAAAAAACAAGTTTTAGGGGGTAGGCACAATAAGCGGCCTTATTACTTAAGGCAATCTCTTCCAGACAACCTTTGGAGAATATTTATTTATTATTTACTAGGTGCCACCCGCGACTTTAATCGCGTCCCGTTGGTTCCCGTTAATTTTTCGGGATAAAAAGTAGCCTATGTGTTAATCCAGGTCACGGACAATATATGTTCCAAGTTTCATCTAAATCGGATCAGTAGTTTTTACGTGAAAGAGTAACAAACATCCATCCATCCATACTTACAAACTTTCTTGTTTATTGATCGAGTGAGCGAAGCGAACGAGATCTTAGGGACAACTTGGACAAAAATGCTTTGTATGTTTGTTCGACGAGATCTTTTAAACCGCTCATCCGATCTTCATAAAATTTGGTAGATATACGGATAGTACTCTTAAGTTTTACTGGTTTGTTAAATGAAGTAAATCGGTCAAAGGGTCGTGAAGTTATGAGGGAGTAAAAAAAAGAGTCGTACAATAATATCAAGTGGGGTGTCATATGATAGGGTTTTGTTTAGACATTCCAAAACCGTTTTTATTTTGATTCTAGGTCTAATAGTTTTTGAGTTGTTGTAAAAATTATAAAATTGGCAAACCCAGTATAACGTGAGCTACCTACCATTTCTTGGAGTTTCAATGATTCTGTAGTTCAAGTATGACTGGTACATAGCTAGACGGCGATTTCGAAGCGATTTGCAAAGTTTATTACAACCATTGGTCAATAAAAATTGTTTGGGTTTTATTAACCTCCGACATTCACGAGATCTCAGTTCGGGGCGAACTACTAGTAACATTAGTAATTTTATTTTTAGCACACCAAACTCTCAGCTAAGAGTTCGTCTAGGCGAATGGGATGTGCGGGACTCGGGCGAGAGGTACTCACACGAAGAGTTTGCGGTTCAGAGGAAGGAGGTTCATCCATCTTACGAGCCCGCTGACTTCAGAAACGACGTGGCATTGGTGCAGTTAGAACGAGGAGTTGTATTCAAGCAACATATTCTACCGGTGAGTATCTACTCAATATATTTATAGCTTTTACATCATCATCAATATATATAAAACTCTTTTGAAGCTGACAGAGAATCAACGCACAGCCTAAACTATAAGTCCTAGAGGTATGAAATTTGGAGGGTAGTATCCTTATATAGTGTAGGGGCGCACTAGGAAAGGAATTTTGAAACGTCACACTCTAAAGGGTAAAACGCGAGCAACGCCGCGGGCGACGGCTAGTTTATCCATAAATGTGGTAGAGTTAGTATGTTTAAATGTTTTTCTTAATTTCAGGTATGTCTTCCAGCAAAGCAGATCAAACTAGCTGGCAAAATGGCGACCGTGGCGGGGTGGGGTCGAACAAGACATGGACAGAGCACTGTACCTTCAGTACTGCAGGTACCCACTTATTATAAAAGAATAAAACTTTCTTGACTCCAACAAAATACATACAAAGAATAGCTGGTTAGAAAGATAATGTAAAAAATAGATATACTAATTAAAATAGTGGGTGTTTTTAGGCCCCACTTTTTTAACTACAGAAGAGTCCCGTTTGACCCTGTAATAAGCAATTTTAAAAACCTCCACTATTTAACTCCTAGAAGATTCCCGTTTAACCCCACTGAGAGTTGGTTTTTTATGGGTTTAAAAAGAGGGAGTCAAACTAGAAATTATAAAATCAGTTTATTTATTTTTTACTACTATTGGCTTACCAACGTTCAATTTCGTTCATTCCATTGGGTTTCGTCCCATTGATGGGACGAATGGTAATGCAAAAATAAGTATTCTTTTGTTCCCATTCGTCCCACTGAGCATTTTTTATGTAAGTATTTACTTTTATGTGCGCCCCGTTCTTACCTAATTCCTTCTGTCCATCCAAAGGTTGTCTGGAAGAGATCGCATATAAGACCGCCCATTGTACCTCATACTTAAAACTTATTTCTCTTTTATTGTTTACTTCTTTTCTTGGTGTGCAATAAAGAATATATCTATCTATCTATCTATCTATCTATCACAAAACAATCTCGTACGAGTTAGTGACCAACTCTGGTGATGGAGTTTTTAGGACACCGTCATGGCTTAACGACTGCTAGAGCCGAGACAGAGCATGTTGAGTTTTAACAAGATAAAAAAAATTGTTTAAGTATTTTATCATAATTCTTCAGGAAGTCGACGTAGAAGTGATTCCCAACGAAAGATGTCAGAGATGGTTCAGAGCGGCCGGCAGGAGAGAAACTATACACGATGTCTTCCTTTGTGCTGGATACAAAGAGGTAAACTAATGACAGGCATCACGGCCCAGTCGGTAATAGCTCTGCCTTCCGTGCTGTGGGTCGTGGGTTCGATCCCCATGAACAAACATTTGTATATGGTGAAATTAGATATTTGTTCTATGCCTGGGTGTTACTATGTATTATAAGTAGGTATGCAGATAAAAATATGTATATTACTATTCTATCAGTAATTTAGTTCCCATAGTACAAGCTTTGCTTAGTTTAGGACTAGAGGGCGCTGTGAGAGACGACCAAAAATATTTTTTTAAATTTATTTAATGCTTTTATTCCGGAACTCTTAACCAATTTTTGCTTTGATTTCGATTTCGTATTCGGAGATACCTTAGAACTTGAGACTAACATAACAGCATAAAAGACGTCCTTTCTTAAAAATATAAATTTATCATTAAATTTTACATTAATACAATACTACTTAAAATTCTGCAAATAAATATACTTTGACTTTCACTTTCAGGGTGGTCGTGACTCGTGCCAAGGTGACAGCGGAGGCCCACTGACTATGAAGCTGGAGGGGCGAAGCACCCTTGTGGGGCTGGTCTCATGGGGCATCGGCTGTGGACGAGAGCATTTACCTGGAGTCTATACTAACATACAGAAGTTCGTGCCTTGGATAGACAAAGTGTTAAATCCATAAAAAAGTCAAAAATTTACGATTCGCTGGCAAAAATTTTCTATTCAATTTTCAAAATTTTCATAAAAAATTTAGGTAGGTACCTACCTCTTATCTGATTCAGTAAAATGCATGGATTTCATTTACACTTGACGTAAAAAATTCTAACAATATGTGTTATTGTCAAAACCTTGACATAATATTTTTGACAAAATTTCTAAAAAATACCTATTACATTTAGTTCTAAAGAGCTTTGAAAAGGAAATATAATTATAATAATTATACCATTACCTATTCAATAATTATAATAATATTCTCAAAACCATCATAGTTTTGTAAAAATTTACCTAATAATTATAATTAATCTTTTAAAAAAGAAGAAATATAGAAAAATTATGATTTTATCAATCCAATATTATTATCATTATAAATGCCGATCTCGAATTCTGAAACATATTGTAAATTCTTGTAAATACATTTTTATTTGTAAGTAACTGGAATCTTCCAGTGTTGTAAAAATAATCATTATGTGATTGTTAAAATACAAAAATAAATTATAATTATGCTAAAAGTTTAGTTTAGAGTAAATTCTAAAACAAATTATTTATTTTCAAACATTGTTACCAATATTTTTTTGTATTCAAGAATTTTTATATTTAATGTTATTACACCTATGTTATTTTTTTTTAATAATTCATTAAGAAGTCATTTGATTTTGTAGTCACTTTTATAACTATCTTTCATCAATACTTAGGTATGAAATCATCAAATTTTTATGTTGAAAATAACCTTAAAAAAGTTCTATTTTGTACCAAAAATTGTCAACGACAATCAATAAAAGTAGAAAAGTATTCATATAAAAATAGTTATAGATTTTTACTCAATTTTATTTTTATTATGAGAAGAGATTTTCGTAAATAATTTTATTCCCGTTACATATTAAGTTCATACATAAAAGTCCTAAATTAGGATGGACTAAGTGGTCCAGTTATTTATTTAATAGTGTTAATTAATTTAAGATTTTTTTACTTTTAATAAATTGTTTTTATAATATCTCTGTATTTTAATTATATTTTCTTGTTCCTGGTTTCCTGTCATACAGAATTTTAGTATACATACAATAATTAAGATTTTAGTTTTTCGATTCGTCCCAAAATCTCTATGAATGGGATGAATACTGAAAAAAAAATTATGGTAGGTTAGGTAACTTTGTACTCGTCTGTGGTATTTACAATTCGAAAAGAACGTATTAAAATGTCTTGTCCACACCAATGTCAGTTTTTCTAAGAGTGCAAATCTCTTGTTAAAGAGTATTCGACACGAGTTTTGACATTTTTTGAAACGACACATAGCACTTTTATTTTAATAGTTTTTCTTGCGTTATTGTGAGTATTGTTGTTTAATTTTGGTGGAATTTTAACCAATAATACTTAGGTCGTAACATAAAGTGTGAGCCATTGGAATAAATGTGTGTAAAGTGGTTTTTCTGAATGTGAAAATTCGTGTTAGGTTTTGAAGAGAAAATCCACCATTTTCTTTTCAAAACAAACGACAGCCGACTTGACAAATGACTTGACTTGACTTATTTATTACAATTTTAACACTTGACATTGGCAAAATTGTCTGTCGAAATGACGGACAGAGGCCATTAATGAAGAGAAGAAGTAAAGAGTATTCATTTTCTATGGTGCAAATTTTTCATTCAAACCGAACATTCCATTATATTTTTTGTGCAGCGCCATCTATTATTTATCTCAGATATCAATTTAAAGTAAGCTTTAAAAGTATGTGAAGCTAGCGGTCGAGTTTCAAAAGTATTGGTTTGGTTATGTAATTCTCGACATAAAGGAAATACATAGATGGCGCTGTTTAACATGTTTTGAATCATCAAGTCAACGAACAAAGCTCTTCAAACATCTATTGCTTATTTTGTGAATCTTTATGACAAAAAAAGATATCTATCTACAAAAAGTAAGAATAGGTCCTGATTTGGTAATAACCGATAACTGTTACCGGTAAAGCCAGACGTTTATCTAAACGACAATTATCAGCTTTGTCCAATTTTTTTTTTTAATTTTTACTGAAACAGCTGAATAAATTTGAATGAAATTTGAAATAAAAGTAGCTCGTAATAGCATCTTATTTACTTTACCTATAGATAAACCACCTGAGCAAAGCCACGGGCTGAAGCTCGTATATAAAATGTGTAGGGTCAGTGTGAGAGGAGCGCGTTTATGTCTTCTGTTCGTAAAACTGCATTTTATCTACTTTTAACATTTTTTTATTATAATTAAGGTGGTTTGAAAATTAACTGTAAATTTCAAACACCCTCAGTGTCTCTAATAATCATTATTATTTGATTCACATTTGGCATAAAAGGTAAAAAATAAACGTATTTTATTTCATTTTTTTATTTCATTTCATAAATCTCGTAGAATCCGGATCATAGCAGCGATGCTCGCATTGCTGTGTTCCGGTTTGAAGGGTAAGGGCGCCGGTGTAATTACAGGCACATGAGACTTCAACATCTTTACGTCTCAGAGTGATGGACGCAGTGCATTGCCTTACAGGGCACGTCCTCATTAGACTTGCTGTGTGAGGTAATGCATTGTTATAGGCAGAAGTTACCACTTAACATCAGGTGAGCTATCCGCTTGTTCCATTACCTTTATCATAAAAATAAAAAAAAAACTGGCAACCATTATCTGGTAGATAGATTTAAGATAACGTTGATTATATTATTGAAATACATTCAATAATATAATCAAAAATAATTTTATTTAATTTACTTGGCCACCTTCCCTTCCCCATAAATAACAAATGGTAAAAAAAATCTTATTACCTATGTCTACTGTCTTTTAACGTGGATGCGTCTCTGAGTGCGACTTTTTATTCCAGACTGTTTCAAATGAATGATTTTACATCCAATTGGTCATATATTAAAAAAAACTATTATGTTCTTTAAACTCACAGATTAAGGTCTAAAATTACAAAAACTTTTCAGTGGACACGATGCGAAACCCAACATTAGTTTGGTACTTACCGTAATGTTATAGAAATAAGATCGAAATTGCAATAAACTTTCAGAGATTAAGTATTTGATGATTCAAAAACCTGCTTTGTGAGACAGAAAAAGACTAAGTTTTGCGAAATGGTTTTCTTGTGCGCATACAATGTTGTAATATTGGTCCAGAAGACGCAGAGTTACCGCCAAGTATAGTGATAATACAAGTATAAGGGCTTATGTCTTGATTACCATACGTCAGAGTGTACTCTAACATTTTAAAATAGGGATATAACTTTGACTGCCATTTTTACAAATCAGTGAAATCTATAATGTTTTTAAAATAAGTTAAACCCAGCTGATAACTTTATTTCAGTTTTATGTATAAGTAATTAGAATAAGGTTCTAAAAATGATGTTTAAAGTTTTGGACGCTTGGCAGTCAGACCCAACTTTTTTTTTAAAACTAAACACATTTGGTCCGACTGGATTAAAAAAAAAATGTCACATACCTAAATGGCGATAAAAAATTTAACTATTTACAGCAGAAATAATCATTATAAAATCTAATCGCTCTCTTATAAGACTCACAAAAGGATCACGATCAGATATACTGATGATCTTTGTAAAATAATTACTTTAACTTGAAACCAACACCCGTTATGGAAACAAGTTTTTAAATCCTTTTCTGACATCATCCTTATATTCGGCCACAGGGGCTATAATCGCTTGGCGTATCGATTGATAAACGACCTTATTGCCGAAGGTTGCTCTGCGCCAGCGCATTCAGTACCCACACGACTGTAGAACGCGCGGACGCCATGCGGGCCAATACGACTAAATAAACGAAAACGAATTATAATTAACTAAAAATCATTAGTCATACAGAATTGCAGAGGAAACAACGCGTCTGAAAAAAAATAAGTCACTAAATTGATTAAAAAGGATGTGTTACAGAAATAAGTGCAAAGGAATGTGGTTTCAGTGTCCATGAGAAAAAGAACGAGTGTTGAGTGATCGTTGCTTTTTTGTTTTTTAATGTGCGCGAACGTGCGCAGTCGGACAGGATTTTTTAAAAGGTAAGTTTTTTTTAATGACTAATAAGTTTCTTTGTAAAAACATTTTATTACAAATATATAAAACTCTTTTGAAGCTGACAGAGAATCAACGCACAGCCTAAACCATAATTCCTAGAGGTATGAAATTTGGAGGGTAGGTTCCTTATATAGTGTAGAGGTGCACTAAGAAAGGAATTTTGAAAAGTCGCATCCTTAAAGGGTCTAGTACGCGAGCAACGCCGCGGGCGACGGCTAGTTACAAATAAATTGAGCGATAAAACTTGTTTCTAACAAGATTTGGTCAATGGATTACCAAATCACGACTTAACTAAATCGTTTTGACCATGGTGCCGGTATTTTTAACCAAGTTTGTGTTTAGAATGAGATTATAGGTGTCTTGTCTTGCATAACGTATGTTTAACCAAACAGAGTAATAATAAACTTTTGAACGTAACCGTAAGCTAAAAGCAAAAAACTAGTATGAACAACTATAACTTAGGTACTATTTATCTTCAAGCAAGCAAGCTCGTATGAGTTAGTGGCCAATTCTGGTGATGGAGTTTTTAGGCCGCCTTAAGGCCTCTGTCATGGCTTAACGACACTAGAACCGGAGAATATCCACAGACAATATCCAAAGTTTTGGTAAATACGTCGATTATATGAGATTTTTCACTTACCACAACATTTCTTTTAGTGTTCTAATCCATTTATATAAAAACTGAATACCTATAGTCAAACTCCGGTGTCTGTCTGTCCGCCTGTAAAATGTTTTTGACAGCCGAATAACATGTTGACGTTTTGACGTCACTTTCGCAATATCAAACTTATTTCGACGACTTCAAACAATCCACTTGACACTGGCAGTTGTCGTTCAAAATGACAGACCAAGGCCATAAATAAAAGAAGAAGAATTTTAAAAAACATTCAAATCAAATTCAAATCGTTTATTGCATTTATGCTGTTTTATAGATGTTGTAGGTACAAAAGGTAGTGTAGCAAACATAAACCCTAGGGCACAGCAATTTGAAGACTAAATAGTCACTGTATTTATATTTATGTATCTTGTTTTAGAGATTTTAATTTTCATCTAGAAACTTTTGCAGTGAATAAAACATTCCTTCCGTATGAACGATGTACATTTTGAAAAGCTTACTTGTGTCATGCGCATGCGCATGCCTGACAGTCTATAGCTACCTAAACCAAATTACTCTGAAAAACCTTGGGAGTTTTGAACAATGGCGCGAAACTGTGTCTACTTCATATTTCCTTATTCTATTTTATATTTTGTAATGTCGACTCTAAACTAAACGCAATTATTATCAGATTTGATCAGTCTGGGATAAACATAGGCATTTAGTTACAGGCGGTTATTACAGATTAGTATTTTGGGACGAAACAGTAATAGCAATATAAAAATTAAAAGTTATTGTTTTATCCCAGTGGGACGAGATAGTTGTAGGCCGAGACTAGAATAACTCCTAGCTTTTCATCAGTGCATAATGTACCTAGGTATACCTATACCGTGACGTGTTCGTTCACGGCGCTCGACTGCAGCCAAGGTTACTCCCACTGGCCACCTACACGGTGACGTCACCCGGAACTCAACCCTTGACAAACGCTGTAAGCATTTGTAAAAACTTGACAAGTCAACTGAAGTACGCCTTGGTTTTTTTTTTAGCTACTAACCCTTTTATTCATATTCAACTGTCATTTTTAGCACGCGGCTGCTTTACAAAATTCTCTAGCAAAATTGTCTGTCGTAATGACAGATGGAGGCCATAAATAAAAGAAGAAGAAGAAAAATACTCTATAATGAATAAAAATGTTTTCCTTGAAGTTATAGATTTCGTTGTCAAGTTTTGAAGGGAAAATTCCACCATTTTCCCTTCAAAACAAACGACAGCCGACTTAACATGGTATTATCTTGACTTGACTGATAATATTTCACTTGACACTGGCAAAATTGTTCTGTCCAAAAGACGGAAAAAAAAAAAAAAAAAAAAAAATATATATATAACCCTTAGGTTTTTCGTTTGACGCTCTTTCAATAAATAAGTAAAGTTTTGAAAGCCACTAAATAAAAAAATATATATAAAATAAATATTCACGGACACTTAACACAACGCCTTCTAGTCACAAACTACGCAAAACTTGTACTATGGAAACTAGATGGCTGATAGAATACATACATTTTTTTTTTGTAAATACATACTTTTAATACATAGAAACACCCAGACACAGAACAAACATGTATGTTTGCCTACTAAAGCTATTTTTTAGTCCTACCGGAAGCCCTTCGGACCGGAAACATGAATTGGATTGTTCACCCCAAAACCCATGACCCTACAATAACTCTACCCCCTGTCAAACACCTGCTTTTGTATCGAACAGTCAAACAAAAAGAAATGTTTACCTTTTTGGTTGTAACTTTTTTTCCCCAAGTTCAATCTCTTTGATGCAGTAGTAAAAAATCAAAAGCTTCCAAATCTCTTTTGGTTGAGCTTTGTTTTTTTTTATTGGAAAAAGTATTTTATTATTTAAACCATTCTTGAAATGTTTTCTTTATTTCTTTGAATAACCAGGATTCAGGTTCAAATCCCGCAGGAGAACATACTTTTTCTAATTCTTATTTTTAAATTAAATCATTTTGAAGCAAACTTCAACTTCAACACAAACTTCAACTTTTTTATTTTAAGAATTTTAGGTATTAGTTATTACTTTCACAGTAAGATGATGATGATTCTAGTTTGTAAGTTGAGGGCTATATATCTCTCTATATGCGAAACTAAGTTTTATTTACTTAACTTATAAAAGAACTAAGTATTTCATAAATAACAATCATAAAACAATCTAAAATAAATAGCTGTTACATAATTCATTTTTGCCATTCACTTAAGTATAGTTAGTACTTATATCTTTTGCAACACCTTTTAAGTATGTTGTAAGGCTTATTTTATTCTAGCGAGATGCATCATGTCTTGTGATGAACTCGGACGGTTCTCACACAAAAAAACTCATTTTAACTTATAACTTTTTAGTGTTAAGTAGAGTAGCAGTAACTTTAACTAGTAACTTTAGTAATTAGCACTCTGTATTATGTTTTAGTGTATACACTAAAGAATTTTTAGAAAAAATGTCGTTTTGATTAACGATTGCCTTGTATGTGGATTACAGGGCTATTTATGCTCACTTCGTCAGGGAATGACGTCAAAATGACGACGAATTATGACGTCATCCCTAGTAAAATAAAATCTCCGCCAAACTGAACGTAAGGCCAGTTCAAAAACATTTAGTTCAACGACTTTGACCAAATTCTAATCAAAAACAGCAAATTGAAAACACCAAAAGATTCAACGATTTCAATCTTGACTCGACTTGTATGTAAAAACTAATATATTGCATTATCTTCATTAAGAAACATGATGGATAGGTAATAACTAAAATGGATTCTAAAAGTTGTTGAATGACTGTGTAGGAGGTAACGCCTACACTGGATCTAGGAGCTGGAAAAATATTGCAACTTGGTATCCTTTTATAGCTAAAATGTAATACTCATATTAATATGCTGCGTCAAAAAAACTTGGCTATGATGTCCTTCGGCAGATATATTACTCAAATAAACATTCTTGGACATATCACACAACGCTCTCTAGACCCAAACTAAGCGAAGCTATGAGAACTAGATTGCTGATAGAATACTTATATTATACATTTTTTTGTAAAGGACATAGGTACCTACTTATAGTAATAGATATATACATAGAAAAAACTCTTTACTGTGCACCAATTTTACGGAAATTATAAAATAAACACAGAGTTTATTATTCTTATTTGAAGTACAATGGGCGGCCTTATCGCTATGAGCGATCTCATCCAGACAACCTTTGGATGGACTAAATTTTATATTAACGAAAGTGACGCATAGGTAATACTTGATACATGAAGTGTGAGTCATTGGAATAAATGTGTACTAAGTAGCTTCCTCTTATGATGAAATTCGTTTTCAAGTTTTAAAGGAAAAATCCACCATTTTCTCTTCAAAACAAACGACAGCCGACTTGGCGAATGAATACTCATTATTTCAAATATCTCACTTGACACTGGCAAAATTGACTGTCAAAATGACGGACAGAGGTAATAAATAAAAAAGAAGAAGAACAGTAACATAGATTGTTTACAAGCATTGACTCTATTGATCTTAGTCATGGAAGTACCATGGCACAGATCATATAACACTTACTATACACCACAGCATACCATATTATTGCTTTGTTGATGCATTGTATTGCGCCAGCCGCCCCCACGTACCCTTGCACGCCCATACTGATGAGACCTTAGGCCATCTTAATGTTCAAACTGTGACAGTCTTGAGGCCACTTTAAAATACAAACGACATGGCTAATTTTAATATTTGTAAGAAGCGTCTTTCTAATGCCTTTAATTTTCTCAATTTCAATCAAGCTATGAACTGCTTTCGCTGCCCAGCATAATGTCAAGCGACGTGGCTACAGATATACAAAAACAAGAAGCTTTTGACGGCAAAGCGCGCTGAAACGCGCTAATGTCACTATTTAGTCACATAATATCTATGATTTTGTATGAAAACCGTTCAGAAAACTTATCGGCTTAAACCTGGCGCAGGTTTTTATGAGACAACGATACCCCACAGAGTAGGAATCGTTGGTTAACTGACAAATCCAACTCGGATTAATCGGACTAAAATAAGTGCTCACATATTTTATCAAAAAAAAAAAAAAAAAAACTGCTCACATTTTTTATCAACAAATATTGCCTGCCATGAGTAAGCTGTTACCTTCCATTTTGTAAGATCTCTTTCACACAGCGGTTTTAGATTGTGATTTTGCGTCTTCAAAAATGTTAAAATATACCTATAGATACTTCTCAAAGCCTGAGTTTTTTATTGATTTGTAATCTTGCAAAATATACGATCAAAATCTTTGATTTCCATCACCACTAGAGGTAGGCAGCAAAGCCCTGAAATCGTGTCAAAACTAACAAAACACCCCGACTTCCCTCCCACTCTTATTACAAAACTAACTAACAAGTGTAGGTACACGCTAAACATTACATAAAAGTTACATTTGCCGAAGACAGACGAAGGTTATGATGTCATCAAAGAACTGAGGTCAATACAACCAGCTTAACTTAACCCGTCAACATGTTTGTCTCTATTTTTTATGGATTACATTTTATAATTTACCCAAAAATTTTATGTAAAAATAATTTTACATAAAATTATTTGTAATTTTATGTCTGAGGAAAAAAGGATATTTTAAGCAATCTAGTTCTTATAGCTCCAGCTTTGCTTTGTTTGGGACTAGAAGGTGGTGTATAAAATGTCCAAGAATATTTATTTATTTATAATTCCTGTCCAGTGGTGATATATTTCATAGGTTAAACAAAGATCTATAAAAAAATAAGTAGCAAACAAGCTTGTTAGTGGTCAACTGTGGTTACGGAGTTTTTAGGCCACCTTAAGGCCACCTTCGTAGCTTAACGACTGCGACAGTTCAACGTGAAAATAAGTAATACTTCCTACACCTAATAATTAACAACAGAGATCTAGACAAAATGGTCGCCTTGGCGTCTCTTCCTTGTAGGTGTTTTGAATGATTTTTGCATTCATTTGGCTGTAAGTCGTTTACATTTGCAATGTGATTGTCACGCCAAAACTCTCTCAAGTTTTGAGATTTGCGAGATAGGTCTAATATCGAATGTGCGAAGCGAACGAAGGTAAGTAATGTTACGCAAGTAGTGGCCTACTTTGTTGACGGAGTTTTTAGCCCGCCTTAAGGCCTCCGTCTGCTAGAGCCGGGATAGTTTAACGTGCCCTCTGAAGAACAGAAGCGCTCAGATATAAATGCCACTAGCGGTCACCCATGCCAAATAGTAACCGCGCAGAACGTCGCTTAACTTAGATAAATCGGTGAAGATTGACTAAGCAAGCCTAGCCACGAGCGCTTCAGTAATAATCAATATAAAACTCTTTTGAAGCTGACTGAGAATCAACGCACAGCCTAAACCATAAGTCATATAGGTATGAAATTTGGAGGGTAGTATCCTTATATAGTGTAGAGGTGCACTAAAAAAGGAATTTTGAAAAGACGCACCCTAAAGAGTCTAGAACGCGAGCAACGCCGCGGGCGACGGCTAGTGTTATAAGATGATAAAAATGTGTGCAAATAATTCTGTACCAAACGCATTGCAATATTGCAACCACAGACCAGCAATTATGATCAAGAGGACAGATATAAAAACAATACTCGATGGTTATATAATTGACACGCAATGGTTGACTTGCAGGCTGTAATCTTGTGACCTCACCACGTTGTGATATCATCGTTATTATTCTTCTTCTTCTTTTAAACCTATATTATTATGGCCTGTGTCCGTCATTTCGACAGACAATTTTGCCAGTGTCAAGTGATGAATTTTAAATAATATAAGTCAAGTCAAGTCTTCAACAAGTCGGCTGTCGTTTGTTTTGAAGAGAAAATGGTGGATTTTCTCTTCAAAACCTGAAACGATTTTTCACATTCAGAAAAACCACTTTACACACATTTATTCCAATGGCTCACACTTTATGTTACGACCTAAGTATTATTGGTTAAAATTCCACAAAAATTAAACAACAATACTCACTATAACACAAGAAAAACTATTAAAATAAAAATGCTATGTGTCGTTTCAAAAAATGTGAAAACTCGAATCGATATCATCGTTGTAATTGTACACGTTAAGTTTACAAAAAAATAACCTTTGACTGCTGACAGTTGCTCAGATAAATATAGTCTGTGGGTGGTCGCCATATTGAAATTTGGTCAAATACCGTCATGTTTTTAGTGACATTCGCAGAATCAGATCAATTGACGTAAGAATTATCAAAATTGGCCCACGCGTATGCTCTCTAAAGGACCACAAAAGAACATACAACCTTCTCGCAGTGGGGTAAAAACAGTCTTATAAGTTTTGTTCAGTGGGAATCGAACCCACGACCCACAGCACTGAAAGCAGAGCTGTACTGAGCTATGACGCCTGTTAATTATTATTGATCCTGCTAATTGCTCAACCTACATATTTACTACGGACACTCGTTTGCATAATGTTTACTTTATAGCCAGCCGTGTGTGTCGTTGATGACCTAGATGTGACCTCGGCGCGTCCTTTGACGGGTCAAGTGACATTGTCACGTGGCTTACTGTAGGGTTAAATCGTAGGTCACATATTTGAAATTGGTGACGTCAAAATCGAAATTAACTGTCAAGACAGGCGTCATGGCTCAGTCGGTAGTAGCTCTGCCTTCCGTGCTGTGGGTCGTGGGTTCGATCCCCACCGAGAACAAACATTTGTGTGTTGTAAACATAGATGTTTGTTCTGTGTCTGGGTGTTTCTATGTATTATAAGTATGTATTTACAAAAAAAAATGTATGTATGTATTCTATCAGCCATCTAGTTTCCATCGTACAAGCTTTGCTTAGTTTGGGATTGGGACTAGAAGGCGTTGTATTAAGTGTCCGTAAAAAAAAAAAAAAAGAATGTTGCTATTATTAAGAGTGTATAGCTAAATAAAACATGTGTAGATTGATTTTATCTTTTAAAAGCTTTAACAGTATCTAAACATGCCTATATAAGTGCACAACACTAACGGGCAGTGCAAATTCCGTTATAAGATTTTGGAGATACTACGTGCTCCAAAATATTAGTGACGGAAAACATCGTGATTGTAGACGTCATGGTCTAGATCATAAAGCAAGCAACTCTGGTGACGGAGTTTTTAGGCCGCCTTAAGGCCTCCGTCGTGGTTTAACGACTGCTAGAGCCAGGACTGTTTAGCGTGCCCTCCGAAGCACGGAAGCGCTCTGATGTAAATGTAACTAACGGTCACCCATCCAAATAGTGACTGCGCAGAACGTCGCTTCACTTAGATAATCGGTGAAGGTACCTACTAGTAGATAGATAGTCTAAAGTCTATCCTATTAATATTATGAACCCGAAAGTTTGTATGTATGGATGTATGGATGTTTGTTACTCTTTCACGCAAAAATTACTGATCCGATTTGGATGAAACTTGGAATATACATTGTCCGTGACCTGGATTAACACACATATTCCGGAAAATCGCCGGGATCTAACGGGACGCGAATGAAGTCGCGGGCGGAAGCTAGTACGCTATAGAGTGGATAAAAATTATCAATTTTATTACAAATCGAATGCATCTGACCCTTTCTAACCTCTTCCTGGACCGTTACTCTACAACTATCTCTCTCTAACAATGAAAATGTCAGAGCGAAATAAAACCAGAGACCGGCCGAAATGTATGACGTAACGTAGCCTCGCGCAACTTGACTGTACCGGTTTGTACAGGCGAGTACACAAATGGTAAGGTTTATTTAGAGTTATGGCCGATGGCTGCCACATTCATCGCTGGCTACCACCACTGCCTTCACTGCGTCAGCCACCAACCACTGATATTACAGAAAAAAAAGTATTTTAAGTGTTTAAGCACTGCAGGGCTACTCTCGACCACCGTTCCAAACTGGATCCACGGAGTGTGAGGAGTCGTGTCATTTGACAATATAGAATGACGTGATTATTGTCAAAATCTTAAGCCAAACTGGAGGATTATTTTGCCTTCAAAACAAACGACAGCCGACTTGACGATTCTTCTTCTTCTTCTTTACCCTATATGGCCTGTGTCCGTCATTTCGACAGACAATTTTGCCAGTGTCAAGTGATGAATTTGTATGTATAAGTCTAGTCAAGTCATTCTTCAAGTCGTTTGACTTGACTGATATTATTTCAAATATCTCACTTGACACTGGCAAACTTATATGTCGAAATGACGGACTGAGGCCATAAATAAAAGAAGAAGAAGACGCCGGTGGTCGTTGCAAGTTACCCTACTAATCTAGCCTAAAGCATACATTTTTGTATGAGAATCTGTACTCAAATATATGCTTGAGTAACATATAAGTTTGAGTTTATTATGAAGGCATCATTTTGTTCAGGCTCAAGCATCTGAGTTTTTTGTATGAGCAACGCTTTATGACGGAATCTGTACTATTGTTTAACCCTCAGATACTGAGTTTTAATCCATAACTGCACGGATTTTTTTTTAACATTTAAAAGCAATCCCTATCCTCACTTACGGAGCCCAGACTTGGTCTTTGACTAATCGTCAGAAGTTCGCACTCAGGGTATGCCAACGAGGCATGGAGCGCAGTATCTTAAGAATTAAACTGTCAGACCGCGTGCGGAACAGTATATTGCGCTCCAAAACACATATCGTCGACGTTGGTCACAAAGCCGCTAACTTGAAGTGGAACTGGGCCGGACATGTCTGCCGTATGTCAAGCGACTTGTGGGCAAAAACTACCACAGAGTGGATCCCACCCAACGCAACCCGGCGACGTGGAAGACCCAGGAGGAGATGGCGCGATGAACTCGATGCACATTTAAGATCTTGGCCTGTAACGGCGTTAAATCGCGAGGAGTGGAAGGAGGGAGGGGTGGCCTTTGCCCTGCAGTGGGAAAACCATGGCTGAAAAATAAAATAATAAATAATTTAAAAGCAAAGATCTTCGTACAATTTTAGACCAAACTTTTCATGTAACACTTTTCTGGCCGATGCTACGTCCTCTACCAATGCAGCTTGGTCTGTGTATTTACGTGTGACATTGGCTTTGTTCAAACCGTTTCTCTCTTTACACATTTCGAAATATTGATCTATTTAATGTTATGCAACTTCATAACAATACTTAGAGTTCGTATTCTGATAAAGAAACTTGAAAAACATTGTTACCTAAAGCATAGTAAAGTACATTCTCATACAGGAGTCCAAAATCAATGCTTTGTATGTTTGTATGTTTGTTCGACGAGATCTTTTAAACCGCTCATTCGATCTTCATTAAATTTGGTAGGTATACGGATAGTACTTTTAAGTTTTACTGGTTTGTTAAATAAAGTAAATCGGTCAAGGGGTCGTGAAGTTATGAAGGTCCAAAGGCAGTAAAAAAAAGTCGTACAATTATATCAAGTGGGGTGTCATATGATAGAGGTTTGTTTAGACCTTCCAAAACCGTTTTTATTTTGATTTAAGCTCTAATAGTTTTTGAGTTGTTGTAAAAAATTATAAAATTGGCAGCGAAACTCCAAGAAATGGTAGCATACGTGAGCTACCATTTCTTCTAGTTTCAATGATTTTTCAGTTCAAATAAGACTGGTACATAGCTAGACGGCTATTTCAAAGCAATTTGCAAAGTTTATTACAACCATTGGTCGATAAAAATTGCTTGGGTTTTAATTAACCTCCGACCATCACGAGATCTCAGTTCGGGGCGAACTACTAGTTATTATTCGAACGCAATTTTGGTTGTAATTAAATAACATAACAAGTTTTAAATCTCAAAAAGTAAAACTGAAGTTCTTAGGAGCGGTCGAAAGCTATATGTACCTGCCAAAAGGCCTGGTTTACTATGTAGGTACCAACTGGGTGGTTACATTCAACATGTCAGAGCAAGTTAGGTAAATGGTTTCGCCTTTATCAGTGGCACAGATAAAACACGTCCTTCGTTACATCACTCACCATGGATTGCAGTTCACATATTGACACACTTTTGCACACTACTATGTAAGTATCATGATTTATTTATTTTTATTTATTTATTTACAATAAAAATAATGTAGATTTTTTTCTTGGCATTTTACGTTGCTTGTATATTTTTCAAAACCTAAATTTAAATATTAAAATATTTTATTATTTTATTTAAATTTATTTATTTAGGTAGGTATCAATTACGTAACATTTGACAGGCGTCGTGGCTCAGTCGATAGTAGCTCTGCCTTCCGTGCTGTGGGTCGTGGGTTCGATCCCCACAGAGAACAAACATTCGTGTGTTGTAAACATAGATGTTTGTTCAGTGTCTAGATGTTTCTATGTATTATAAGTATGTATTTACAAAAAATTATGTATGAATGTATTCTATCAGCCATCTAGTTTCCATCGTACAAGCTTTGCTTAGTTTGGTATTAGAAGGCGTTGTGCTAAGTGTCCGTGAATATTTATTTATTTATTATTTATAAAAAAATATTCCATATTATTATATATAGATAGAGATAGAGAGATAGAGAAACATTTATTTGGCACACAACACAGGTACAACACGGTAAAAAAATTACAAGAAGACAATAAAAAATTAGGTGATTGGAAAATAAGAATAAATGGAGTCAAGAGTCAAGTCATGAATAATATATGGAGTCAAGAGCCTCTGATAAAACTAACTGGTGTTTACTGATGTTTTCCTTCACCGTTCGAGAGCTTCCAACAAAATAGTTATTACATATCTATTAATCATTAACCACAAAAACAGCTAGTTACAACTGTATAAGAATTACACAAATGAGGTATAATTTTGAAGGCGTTTTTACATACGGTCATAGCGTACACCTACGGTCATTAGATGTCATGCTTCGTAGAGCCTAACAAGTTCCGGGATTTAAATTAGCTAATGAGTACTAAGTATATTGTAGGGGCAAAAAACCCGTATATAATTCTGAGTTTAGCAGCAATAAATTATAAGTTTAAAATCTGGGAAAACGGACTTTAACTTGATACGCCTTCATCATAAAATGATAGTGATGATGGCAGGTCATTGGGATTGTTTATTGATCTTAAGAACCACAGAAAAGTCACAGGAAAACAAAATACGCAATGTCGTGTACGTGGATAACGTGTTTTTCGAGTTATTCTTATTTAACTGCCAAACTACTGAACCGATTTTGATAAAAAAATGATGGACTTAAACTGGAAGTGTACCCTTTCAGATTTTTTTTTTTAAATCGGTACATAAATGACGGAGTTATTGTAACAAATATGAAAAAAACAACCGAATTGAGAATCGCCTTCTTTGTCGGCGATTAGTCGATTAAAAACCAAAAGTTATCAAAGTTGGCTTCTAACTCATACGAGCTTGCTAGCTTCTTGTAGCAAAAATAACGTGTGATCCTACCACGTTGGAAACAAAATAAATTCTAACATCAATCTTGCATTAATAACTTCATAATGCAATGACACAATGTAGGTAGGGAAAGTTAAGCTTGCGTAAGTAACTGCCCGTTCACCTACCAGGCTGGGCTAGGTTAGGCATTGTCATATCTAGAGTCTAAACGACATTGCCTAACCTAGCCTTTGTCGTATCTAGACTAGCTTTTAATTAGAACACTTCAGTTTCATTTCCAGAACGATTCAGTAGTCTAGAAATTGTCTGGAATAGTCTACGAGATTCTAGAAGGCTATCGAATTATTAGAAGCATTCCACTTTTGTGAACCAATTGATTTTAAACTGTCCTACTTGCTAGAGTAGCTATGACAGATGAATGTCATACTACAAGCTTACTTGATTATAATTTGTTTTTTTTTTTTTTGTTCGCTCCTCAGAGCAGATTATAAGTAAAAAAATAAGAAAGAAATGATAAGTATAGTAACCTAAAAAAGCAAAAGTCATATACCAAGAAGTTGGTGTCCTCTGAACCTCTGTCTATGGTCTACTCTATTTTCTTATTTCTGCCTACATGGTATTTGGTTTGTAACGAAATAATAAAAAATGCGTTTTTTTTTTCTGCGTTTCCTGGGTTCATCAAAACTATAGTTTTACTTTTTATTTTTTAGTTTTTTATTTCTCGCCAAACCATAACATGAAATTATAACCAAACCGTCTTGTCGAAATAACGGCCCTAAATAAAAGAAGAAGATGAACCTCTTCTTCTTTTATTTATGGCATCACTACTATGTAACTTAATCGCTCAGAATATTTCGACCAGTTAACTGTCATTTTAATTAATTATATGCATCCAAGATGGCCACCTGTCATAACACTGACATAACTGATTGATTGGTCTACGGAAGTCAGAAACCCAACACTTCCGCTGAACTATAACGTATGACGTTGCCTGTGAGGTAATTAGTAGACATAACGCGTTACATCCCTAGAGCGTTTACGTTCAGTTAGGTACTTTCAGTTTTCTAATAGAACGGTACTTAGTAGTTCAAAATATGAAAGAATGAATAATACTTTATTGTACGTACTACCTCGGATTTAGGTCGTTTGGAAACCCACGGAATAAGGTGCCTAGTACTGTCCGAGGTAAAGAAAAAGCGGTAGATAACACCTCTTACTCTTTTAGTAGTAGTAGAGCTCTTTGTGAGAGCTCGTCCGGGGAAGTACTACCACCGTACCTATTTCTGCCGCCAAGCAGCGATGCTCGCATTGCTGTGTTCCGGTTTGAAGGGTAAGGGCGCCGGCGTAATTACAGGCACATGAGACTTCAAGATCTTTACGTCTCAGAGTGATGGACGCAGTGCCTTGCAGGGCACGTCCTCATTGGACTTGCTCTGTGAGGTAATGCATTGTTATAGGCCTTAACACAGGTGAACTATCAGCTTGTTCCATTATACTTTTATCATTTAAAAAAAACCTCTTTTTTTCAATCGTTGGTTAAAAAACTGTTTATGTCGATGTCGTATCGGCCAATGTGCAAACAGTCGACGTAAACAAACATTTACCGTTTAAATGTAGGCCACACTTGCTAGTGTATCAGTTCTTGCAACATAGTCCAGCTTAAACACATTAGACACGGACAGATTTGGCACAGTCTAACACCTGTATGTACATAATTATTACATAGTGTAAACAATGGTAGGTACTTAGGTAACTATAGTATTTCAATAATTATTAGGTTACAGCTGAAAACACAACAATTGCTGAAAGTTTCGAAACGCTCGTGGCTAGGCTTGCTTAGTCAATCTTCACCGATTATCTAAGTTAAGCGACGCTCTGCGCGGTCACTATTTGGATGTGTGACCGTTAGTGGCATTTACATCTGAGCGCCTTCGTGCTTCGGAGGGCACGTTAAACTGTCCCGGCTCTAGCAGTCGTTAAGCCATGAAGCCATGGCCTTAAGGCGGCCTAAAAACTCCGTCAACAGAGTTGGCCACTAACTCATACGAGCTTGCTTTGCTACCTAAGTTAAGCGACGCTCTGGCGCTGATTTAGAGGACGTGCTTTGTGGGGTAATACACTCGTTTATGACAATTAGGTACCGTTTTCATTAAATAACCAAAATAAATCGTGTTCCGGTTTGAAGGGTAAGGGCGCATGTGTAATTACAGGCACCTGAGACTTCAAGATCTTTACGTGTCAGAGTGATGGACGCAGTGCATTGCCTTACAGGGCACGTGCTCATTGGACTTGCTCTGTGAGGTAATGCATTGTTATAGGCAGAAGTTACCACTTAACATCAGGTGAGCTATCAGCTTGTTCCACTACTTTTATCATTAAAAAAAATCTAAAGTGGCTACGCTGTAGCTACCACGGGGCAGAATGTAGCAATATTAATTATATCTATAGTTGACCACAGGCGTGGCATGTAGCCCTTTCACTAACTTTAACTATTAATGTTATTTAGCAGGTGACTTGAGCCGTGTATTTATTTGTAAGAAGTATAATACAAAAAAGTGCTAGAAACCAACTTAGCTGTAGTTTGTTGTTCGTTCTTCTAGGCTCTGATCGCCAGGAAGAACTGCACATAGAATCGCTTAGTTTACGCAATGATTCTTGTGATTTTACTGACTAAAAGATAATGTGTGCCGGAATTAATTTCACATTAAACACAATGCGAGAGTGAATGCGTGCCACTCGAAGTATAACTTCTTCCGCGCGGAGGGACTCCACGCACTGGTATTTTTCTACAATATTTTTTGTTTTTGTTTCAGACTGAAATATGTGGAGAGTGTTCCTAATAACGGCGCTGCTAGCGACCGCGCGTTCCATGCAGATCCCAGCTAGCACAGGTATGAGCATCAGTCATCATCAGTCAACATCAGTCATCAGTCTTTCAAGTCAGACTTACCCGACAGTCCTGAAGGCCCGCGGCCTAAGAGAAAGTAACATTCGACTAGCAAAGTAATTGGTAGAAAAGTCAAAGAATGTATGAGATTGACATAAGCATCATATAATACTATACATAATAGGCAAAGATGAGAAAGAAAGAAAGAAAGAAAATACATTTATTTCGGACACACTATACATACATAACAGCACAACAAAAAGAAAACAACATATAGGTAGAACTTAATCTTAACTTACTTAACTAAGATGCAGGGTGGTCCACATAGACAGGTCCAAAAAAAAGTTTCCCCAAACCCGGGGACACCTAAAAATACCCCATGTTCACCGATTTTTGTATTTTAGAGTTATGATTTTTTAATGATTTTTTCAGTTGCCCTTAAAACCTGAAAAAAAAAATTTGTTTCTGCGAAAATTTAGACAATTCCATGTCAAATCCTATAACAATTCTGGGAATTTTGATAGTTTGATCACAATACGAGTAACTGGACGTAGGTACGAGTAGTTATTCTCTATATTTTTTAACGTAACTTAAGAAGTCTCAGAACACCAAAGGTGTTAAAAAACTAACCAGGTGACCCACGTTAGGCGGCGCGGGGGGAATACCCGGTCATCGACCTTACGTCCTAAGAATACGTGAATACCCGTCTGTCTGCCTGCGTCTGTTTTGTTCGACCATTTTCTGCGCATATCTAAAAAGATGTTGTAAAACTTACTAAGACGTCAGGCTCATTATAAGTACCTAGGTACCAATTTGTATGGAGCTCTTCAAAAAGGTTGTGTTAAAGTCTTCAAGGATCGCCAGCGCGTGTTGCAGCGGCCATAGGCTACGGTAACCGCTTACCATCAGGGCCGTACGTTTGTTTGTCTCTTAGTTGTGTAAAAAGTACCTAAGAACAATAATGTTTCTTTGTAAGATCTACAAAAAATATAAAAGCCGTAATTTTCTGACTAGGCTCTGAGCCCGTAGCTTTGTTTGATTGATTTGCGAAAAGGGATTTGCAAATGTGTGAAGAAAAGTAGTATTTGTTTCACCAAACGATTTGTCCATCCAAAACTGCGAACAATCGCAAATCAACGAAATAAAACTCGGACTACTTACGGGCTGTCACGAGGAACACCTAGACTAAATCTAAGTAAGACGATTCTTAATAATACTTGCCACTTGCGCTGATTTGTGAATAATATTTTTCTAATTCTAACTTCCAAAATTTATTCCAAAAAAAAAAATTATCGTTATAAAAATCAGAATTTCCGTTACGTTATGTACTTTTTCATGCGTTACGTTACGCTAACGTGGGTTTCGTCCGTTAAAATTAACTTAACTAACCATACTGCACTTTCTATAAAACCTTATTTTAAAGCCCAATGTCCACTAAACACATAAAATAAAAATCTAGATTATTTTTAAGTCTGACTGTTCTCGGTGTCTCTGGTGTCACTCGGTGGAGTCTCACAGGAACATCCAAATATCACGAACCAATCTGATTATGGTCTCTGGTCTCTGGTGTCACTCGGTGGAGTCTCACAGGAACATCCAAATATCACGAACCAATCTGATTATGGTCTCTGGTCTCTGGTGTCACTCGGTGGAGTCTCACAGGAACATCCAAATATCACGAACCAATCTGATTATGGTCTCTGGTCTCTGGTGTCACTCGGTGGAGTCTCACAGGAACATCCAAATATCACGAACCAATCTGATTATGGTCTCTGGTCTCTGGTGTCACTCGGTGGAGTCTCACTGGAACATCCAAATATCACGAACCAATCTGATTATGGTCTCTGGTCTCTGGTGTCACTCGGTGGAGTCTCACTGGAACATCCAAATATCACGAACCAATCTGATTATGGTCTCTGGTCTCTGGTGTCACTCGGTGGAGTCTCACAGGAACATCCAAATATCACGAACCAATCTGATTATGGTCTCTGGTCTCTGGTGTCACTCGGTGGAGTCTCACTGGAACATCCAAATATCACGAACCAATCTGATTATGGTCTCTGGTCTCTGGTGTCACTCGGTGGAGTCTCACTGGAACATCCAAATATCACGAACCAATCTGATTATGGTCTCTGGTCTCTGGTGTCACTCGCTGGAGTCTCACAGGAACATCCAAATATCACGAACCAATCTGATTATGGTCTCTGGTCTCTGGTGTCACTCGGTGGAGTCTCACAGGAACATCCAAATATCACGAACCAATCTGATTATGGTCTCTGGTCTCTGGTGTCACTCGCTGGAGTCTCACAGGAACATCCAAATATCACGAACCAATCTGATTATGGTCTCTGGTCTCTGGTGTCACTCGCTGGAGTCTCACAGGAACATCCAAATATCACGAACCAATCTGATTATGGTCTCTGGTCTCTGGTGTCACTCGCTGGAGTCTCACAGGAACATCCAAATATCACGAACCAATCTGATTATGGTCTCTGGTCTCTGGTGTCACTCGGTGGAGTCTCACTGGAACATCCAAATATCACGAACCAATCTGATTATGGTCTCTGGTCTCTGGTGTCACTCGGTGGAGTCTCACTGGAACATCCAAATATCACGAACCAATCTGATTATGGTCTCTGGTCTCTGGTGTCACTCGGTGGAGTCTCACAGGAACATCCAAATATCACGAACCAATCTGATTATGGTCTCTGGTCTCTGGTGTCACTCGGTGGAGTCTCACAGGAACATCCAAATATCACGAACCAATCTGATTATGGTCTCTGGTGTCACTCGGTGGAGTCTCACAGGAACATCCAAATATCACGAACCAATCTGATTATGGTCTCTGGTCTCTGGTGTCACTCGGTGGAGTCTCACAGGAACATCCAAATATCACGAACCAATCTGATTATGGTCTCTGGTCTCTGGTGTCACTCGGTGGAGTCTCACAGGAACATCCAAATATCACGAACCAATCTGATTATGGTCTCTGGTCTCTGGTGTCACTCGGTGGAGTCTCACAGGAACATCCAAATATCACGAACCAATCTGATTATGGTCTCTGGTCTCTGGTGTCACTCGGTGGAGTCTCACAGGAACATCCAAATATCACGAACCAATCTGATTATGGTCTCTGGTCTCTGGTGTCACTCGGTGGAGTCTCACTGGAACATCCAAATATCACGAACCAATCTGATTATGGTCTCTGGTCTCTGGTGTCACACGGTGGAGTCTCACTGGAACATCCAAATATCACGAACCAATCTGATTATGGTCTCTGGTCTCTGGTGTCACTCGGTGGAGTCTCACAGGAACATCCAAATATCACGAACCAATCTGATTATGGTCTCTGGTGTCACTCGGTGGAGTCTCACTGGAACATCCAAATATCACGAACCAATCTGATTATGGTCTCTGGTCTCTGGTGTCACTCGCTGGAGTCTCACTGGAACATCCAAATATCACGAACCAATCTGATTATGGTCTCTGGTCTCTGGTGTCACTCGGTGGAGTCTCACTGGAACATCCAAATATCACGAACCAATCTGATTATGGTCTCTGGTCTCTGGTGTCACACGGTGGAGTCTCACTGGAACATCCAAATATCACGAACCAATCTGATTATGGTCTCTGGTCTCTGGTGTCACTCGGTGGAGTCTCACAGGAACATCCAAATATCACGAACCAATCTGATTATGGTCTCTGGTGTCACTCGGTGGAGTCTCACTGGAACATCCAAATATCACGAACCAATCTGATTATGGTCTCTGGTCTCTGGTGTCACTCGCTGGAGTCTCACTGGAACATCCAAATATCACGAACCAATCTGATTATGGTCTCTGGTCTCTGGTGTCACTCGGTGGAGTCTCACTGGAACATCCAAATATCACGAACCAATCTGATTATGGCTAAGTAGCCGATCGCAGATAAATGGGGAAAAATAATAATAAAAAAATGTATAAGTCAGAAGCGAAGTTTCTCCCACCATACACTAGTTGAGATTTTCTTACTAGAAGTTGTCAAGAGGCAAGTCCAAATAGAGTTTACTTGTGAGTAACAGCTGACCTGATAACTTACAATTGTTGCATAACTTTAATTAAAAAAAAACAACTGTGTAACTTATTCAGTGTTTCAAACTAAGTATCCTTAAGCAAGTAAAAATAAAAAAATAAAAAAATCATATTTTACTACAACATTATTCGTTCAGATGTTCACTGGTTCTAATAGCGGAGCCCTAGAAGTTTCTAGTGTTAAATTATCAAGTCGATTAACCCTCGTGGTCAAGAAGTCAACGAAGAAATTATAACACAGCCTAATAATGACGTCGAATGACGCCTGGAATAAAGTTTAAAAATGACTGAAAAGGTGTTTTTTTTTATGATAAAAGTAATGGAACAAGCTTATAGCTCACCTGATGTTAAATGGTAACTTCTGCCTATAACAATGCATTACCTCACAGAGCAAGTCCAATGAGGACGTGCCCTGTAAGCAATGCACTGCGTCCATCACTCTGACTCTCTTTGTATTGCCATTACTTGTTAAAAGTTATTTCATTGTTTAGTGGACACTTTCCTTTATTCCCCGGTATCCAACACTGTAATTTGTAATGCTTTCTGAATTGGTAATAGTTACGAAAGAATTTCCAACTTTTACCATTTTTACACGCATCATAATAACCCCAAAAAAGGGCATTTTTTTTTAATATATACCAAATTATCAATTTTACTGATAATATATTTCGTTCGGTACAAAGCAAAAAAAATACTTAAGGCCAAACGACCTTGAGAGTTAAACATTAAAGAATAGAGTTGAATATCGATATACAATCATGCACGCGGGACGGTTAGATACGCACTGTTTGTTAAAATAAAATTTACAAAAAATTCTACCATAATATTTCTTTGCAAATCAAATGTAAATTAATTGAATTATTAAATTATCTATCTATTGGTGTAAGTCAAAAAAATAAATAACAACAACTTTAAAAGGAAATGAAGATTTATTTTTATTGGTATTCAGGCATACAATACTCATAAATGCGAGAAATCCAGACGCAATAGAAAATCTATTGCCTCGCGTAGATCGCGTTCCGGCATACCAAAAATTATCTCTAAAAATACTTTAGGTAGGCATACGTTTTATAATAAAAAATGAATTATTATCGTGACACACGCAAAGGCAATTAGAATTGGTACTAAAGTTTGCTAATGACACCTTTGAGATGTGTGACACTAGTCTATTGTTTTATGACGATAACTTTATTGGTAGGGTGCCTTGACCGTCGTTGAACTGTAATTACTCTTCTATGTTTTAGTTTTCCAGTTCACGCAGATTTGTTTTTTTACGTACGTAAAAGTAGGTACGTACTACGCAACTACGCTGTAAGCACCACTAAGTAATATATCTAAGTACGTACACGCCTTTGCATCTAATCTACATAATTTATGCAGCGTCAGGGGCCATTCTACGTACTGTACGCTGCAGTGGCTGGTACATGTTTATATGCAGTATGCTTGTAGTACTATACCATCCTCTCAGCCTAGTCGACATACACAGGGAAGACAACGTCAATACGGAGCTGACTAAGCTGCGAGTTTCCTCACAATATTTTCCTACATCGTTTGAGAGCACTGGCATTGCCTACATAAGTTTTCAGAGTAGAAAACCAGAATGCACTACTTGTTTTGAGCCCACGACCTTAGTATCGGAAGGCGGGGTAGCTACCACTAGATCACAGGTACTCTATACTACGACTATACGGAAGTATTAAGTTTCATACAAAAGATTTTAACGCGCTCGCTTTGCACGACGCTTTAGGGGAAGGCGGTTTGAGACGGCATAGTTGGTGAGATGGCTTAGGCGCAATATTTAGGTGCTCTATGATAGTTTTGTTTTCCTTAAAAGAGGAGATGGCTTAGATACAATATGTATGGAGTCTGAGATAGTTTTTTTTTTTTTTACTTCAAGTGAGGAGGTCCTCAAGTCGGCTGTATGTTTTTTTTCTTAATGTTTGCTACCTCAAAACTTCGTCATTTATAACCCGATATTATTTATTTTGTGCTTTTTTTATCTTACAGGACTAATTCTATTATTTTTATATCAAAGTCGATTGAGTAGTTTGGCTTTTTAATGATAATACTTAACTGTAAAAAATATTTTATCCACGTACACGACATGGCTTATTTTTCTGTCCTGTGACTTTTCAGTGGTATTTACGATCAATAAAACAATCCCAATAAACTGCCAACTTCAAATGAAACCGTAAGGTAGTAAAATTGAAGTCGGTTTTTTTAGTATTAAACTTATAAGTTATTTTGTTACAGAACTCGCTACCACAGCGATAGCAACTGTCACGCCAGCGAGCGAGGTTGACAGCGCGCCACTCGACACATTGACAGTACACTGCGGGAGGGACACCATGGATGTCACTGTCACACCTGCACATCCGCCAAGTAGCAGGTATGACAGAAAGAAGCCATATTTTGTAGAGTCTCCCTTCTTCATCGGTAATTTTTCTTAACCTACCTACTCAGATCTCCGCCTTTTGTTAAAAGATTAGTAAACCAGTAAGTAAACGCCAATAAACACTGACATTGGCAAATTCGTGGCAGCCCTAGCCATCGAACAGCCACAACAAAAGAAGAAGAAGAAGCGATATTTTGAAACAACATTAGGGACACCAGTTTTGACATTTTTTGAAACGACACATAGCACTTTTATTTTATTAGTTTTTCTTGTGTTATTGTGAGTATTGTTGTTTAATTTTGGTGGAATTTTAACCAATAATACTTAGGTCTTAACACAAAGTGTGAGCCATTGGAATAAATGTGTGTAAAGTGGTTTTTCGGTATCTGAAAATTCGTCTCCCAGTTTGAATGAAAAATATCCACCATTTGACTTCAAAACAAACGACAGCCGACTTGACAAATAAGTTATCTTTTTCCTAACCTACCTACTCAGATCTCCTCCTTTTGTTAAAAGATTAGTAAACCAGTAAACGCCAATAAACACTGACATTGGCAAATTCGTGGCAGCCCCAGCCACCGAACAGCCACAACAAAAGAAGAAGAACAAGAAGAATCGGAATCGGAAGCGCTCGTGGCGTAGCTTGCTTAGTCGATCTTCATCGATCACAGACTCCACCCTGACAGAATGCTCTCACAATGCCGTGACCAATGGAGACGCATCGGTAGAGCCGCTAGTACCCCGAACCACCACGATACCCTAGCATCTCTCATGCTAGAGTCCGACTAAGAAGGTCTATCGATATACTAGAAACACTGACCGAAACTACGGCGTTCTCGCTTTTTTTTCTATTTATAATTAGTTTGCTTTTTCTTAGGTACTTTAGTATTTCAGTTTTACGTTTACTTTTTTAGCTGTTGTAAGTAAATACTGTTTTCTTCCAGGGATCCACGCTTCAACGGCATAGTCTACCCAGCAGGCCTGGGCAGCAATTCCTCATGTCTGCGAGAGTACGTGAACAAGCGAGGTGATCTGCAGTACAGCGTGCCATTACGGGGATGCAATACTATGGCCACTGATAATGTAAGTCACCTTTTATTTCGAACTAGCTGTCGCCCGCGGCTTTGCTCGCGTGGTAACAGCATACGCATTATTTGGTTAAAATCTTTGATCCTAATTTTAGACCCTTTAGGGTGCGACTTTTCAAAATTCCTTTCTTAGTGCACCTCTACTAGTTGACCCAACCTAACTTATTTTTTAGATTTAGACTTTTTAGTTTTTTTTTTAATGTTGAGCGGAATATTTATTCCGCTTTGGTCCAATACAAACAAACTTTGGACAAACGTTTTATAGTGTCAACTAAACTTATTATGTAATTCAAATCATTGATCGATCAGCTGATGTCCTAATGGACAAACAAATTGACATTGACCTAAGAATAAGTAGTTCGTCAAAACACCTATTTTTGGATCCAGCTACATCAACTGCATAAGTTATCTAGCCAGCAATTGTTTTAAATAACATTGAGGCACACGTCACGCGCTTCCTTCTCGCGTGTTGAGTAATGCATCACCGCACGAACGCCAGTCACGAGCGTGTAATACGATTGTTTGCTGACTAGCACGTAAACTATTATACCTATATACCTACCTATGTTTTAAGATCTACCTAAGGCTGAAATACTCAAACGTCATTCAAATTTGAGCACCACTTAAAATTGCTCTGCCTCTGTTTGACATTACTCATATGCAAGAGATGGTAATAATTTAAGCGTGACTTAAATTGAGTGGCGTTTGAGTGGCGTTAGAGAATTCGACCATAAGTCAGTTAAAAGTAAGTTCAGCCAGATCTCAACTTTAGAATATACCTACCTACGGGCCGTATGCTGATCTACTGGCCTAATACGAGTTTCGGTGTGTAATTCTGGTGTCAAACTTCTGACGCCCATTACACCAGGGGGCGCTGATTTGTATGGAGACACTGAGCGGATTCTTTGAGAAGCTTGGTCTACACCAAGCCCGTAGGTACTCGCATGTCGAGCTTCTCAAAGAATCAGCTCAGTGTCAATCAAATGTGAATAAAAATAAAAATTATATATCTTTGAGTTTTAAAAAACAGGAAATACTAAGAGTGTTTATACTTTATACCTGCCTATTATGAAATCATTATATTTATCTACTTATAGTCATGCATACCTGAATATCAATTATGGAATAAGTACTAATAATAGATGGAAGATCTTGCGTTTGTATGAGTGTTTGTCCCAAGGTAGGTAAATTATGCCGTCATGCTCATGACTAGGTATAGTTATGAATAAATATTAACCTGACAGATAACCTAGGCACTTATTCGTAGATCTGTTATTAGGATTCTTTATTAAAAAAAGCAATTCTCTGCATGATATTATAATGATTTTATTTTATTACTTCATTTAATGTCAGAATCTACTTATGTCTCTCTGATAGATTAAGTTTCTTTTTAGAAATAGTAATTTTTCATTAATTGATCAGTGCGCGAATTTACTAATACAGGTTAGATACATCTTGTATTTATAGTGTTGTTTTGACAGGCGTCATGGCTCAGTCGGTAGTAGCTCTGCCTTCCGTGCTGTGGGTCGTGGTTTCGATCCCCACCGAGAACAAACATTTGCGTGTTGTAAAACATAGATATTTGTTCTGTGTCTGGGTGTTTCTATGTTTTATAAGTATGTATTTACAAAAAAAAATGTATGTATGTATTCTATCAGCTATCTAGTTTACATCGTACAAGCTTTGCTTAATTTGGGACCAGAAGGCGTTGTGTTAAGTGTCAGTGAATATTTATTTATTTATAGTAAAATCACCCCCCCTCTTGTGGGCTTACATTTCTTCAGATCTTATAGAGTTACTAAGTTACAAGATCTAAAAATCTTATCAACTTCTGATCCTAAATGTACCCACTTATTTTTTGCTATGTTTCTTCACGGACACCATACAATACTAGGAAAACAGACAAACATACAATATTTACCAGTTCACAATATTACGACAGCCTCTACCAACAAGGCCTATCCTAAGCAAATAACATTGAGTTAGTATGTAGGTAGGTACAGTCCACCAGATGTGATGAACAAAGCAAAACTTTCAAAAATATATCACAAATGTTTCAGAAAAAACTTATAAAATTATCACAGAAAGTTTACGCATTCAGCGTTATTCTGAGTATACAAACTATTTGTACTTACAAGATTAACCTTGCAAAAAGTAACCAAAAAAAGAAGAAAATATCACGTCATTGCTTAACATCAGGTGAGATTGTGGTCAAACGGTTGCCTATATTGCATAAAAAAAAAAAAAGTTTATTGACATAGGCTGAGAAAACTTTAAGTAAAGTAACAACCATTTACGGCGTATAACAGCTGCTTATCCACGATATCACTACCAACATTTACGGTAAATAGGCAAGCACTGGCAATACTAAGACGTTTATCGTCGAATCTATCAGTCCAGGGTCAGGGGTCCTGTCACGAGCTACCCGTTACGTAACCATCTTTGACACTATCCTTAGTTAAAGGTCAATATACAGTTGAACCTCGTGGCGACGTCAGCGGAAGACACCTTCTGGTTTACGATTAAAGTATCCACGAGAATCAAACACCTTATGTACATTCAGTCACTGACTGCAGCACCAAAGGTCATCAAACATCAGTAGGGCTACTCTCGACCACCGCCGTTCCAAATTGGATCCGGATTTTGACAGACTTCGGATTCGGATTTCTACTTCTGTCCAAATTTATGGATCCAGATTGGAACTGTGGTCGAGAGTAACCAACCTGATGGTAAAAACTAGGAGTACCTATTCCACGAAGACCAGTTACAGAGCACAGAATTGTTAGAGCACTCGCTTCCTACATTTGCTAAAAAATGAGTGCTCTCTATGGAATAATAGTAAGTATGTAATATTAGCACTAGTTTTTGAGCAATTTTAATTATATCACAATTATACAATTACACACATTTTTAGCACAAGGTTTATTTAACAAAACATTCAGTTCCCTTTTCTCCCTTTCACCCCATTTCCAAAATTCGAATATGTAACAGAAGCTAGAAGATTTTTTAGATAATACAACATTACTTTGTGATATTCTATAGATATAGTTTGGCCATGTTCATTTGCAAACCATTGAACGCCGAATTTTATACCTAAATCACGTTTACCAACGTTTATAATAAATTTGTAACATATAATTGAGTTTTAACAGAATAAATAAATAGAATTAACGATATTTTTCCGGTTAACCCAAAAAAAACCGGTCGCACAAATCGCGTGAAATATGAGTTCATAAGTCACTCGTCGGAAGTTATATAAGAAGAATCAAGTTATATACAACGTGGTAATGAAAAGAGCCTCGAGATCACATCCTAGAACGTTGGATGATGTAATATTTGTGCTTAGGAAGAATTGTTTTGTCTAACGAGATCCACAAGGAAATATAAGTTGTGGATCTCGGATTAGGATCAGAAAGATTAGATTATATACTTATATCTGTACTGTAGGTACACCAAAATAAAAGATGAATGTGTGTTTAAATTATACGTACCTATTACTTTTTATAATTTGTGCGTAATTTTTGTGATGTTTTTTTTTGTGTACCTAACTTTTATTTCACTGAATTCTTTTATTATTATTATTTATTCTTTAATTAATGTAATAGGTTATCCGTTTTAATTAAAGTAAAATAAATAAATAAAAAGAAAAAAACAGAGAAATAACGAAAAACAAAATATGAAGCACGATGGGCGGTATATTTTTAAATATTATGATAGGTATAGTATCAGCAATCTAGTTCTCATAATACATACAAGCTTTGCTTAGTTTAAATGTTAGTATTAGCTGTCGCCCGCGGCTTTGCTCACGTGGTAGCAGAATAGGCATTATTTGGTTAAAATCTTTGATCCTAATTTTAGAACCTTTAGGGTGCGACTTTTCAAAATTCCTTTCTTAGTGCACCCCTACACTATATAAGGATACTACCCTCCAAATTTCATACCTCTAGGACTTTTAGTTTAAGCTGTGCGTTGATTGTCAGTCAGCTTCAAAAGAGTTTTATATATTTAGAAGAAGAAGATGAATGTATGGTATGCAACGCTCTAAAAAAGTCTAATTTTGTAGTAGGTACCTACCTAGATTCTATTTCTGAAGCAATATTTTTACATCCTTTCAAATTGCCTCAATCGTCTATTTTTGACGCCCATGCGTGGGAACTGGTGGGAACTCGTTTCAAAATCAAACCAAAAATAATTATTAAAACAGCTAATATATAAAACCTGCTAATTTATAAGTTCATACGCAACTTCGCAGCATCCAAAATGGCCGACCTCGATACGTAAAGTTGCGTAATTTGAAAGGCTGACGTTTCACTGCAAAGTTTGACGATAATAACCCTAAATTGGGGCAAAACCAAGCAACGACAATCTACAGGAATTAGACTGTCTCTGGTTAAGAAGAAAATCTACCTTTGTTGATCTATGCCAATTATATTCAACGTTGGACATTTTAGGAGTGCTTCTCCTTTCACACCAAGATTTTTTCATCCTATAGCTTTTTTTCTCCATTCGACCGGAACTTCTGACTCATACTTCTCTTTTCATCACGTTGCAACACGTTGCATCTTCAGTTCGTCAGTTTTGGAATACAATGAAAATAAATCGGCCAGTTTTATATGAAGTGAAAAATCTTCTAGGTTTTATTGCATAACCTCTTTGGTAAATAAGACAGATATTTCAAACATCGTTCTAAAGAAAACAATCTATGACTTCATCAATTTATAAGGAAAATTGTAAATGAGTCAGTGGATAGCCCCAACCTCATTTTTTGCTCTTCGACATAAAAACTGTTGATAACCATTACTGTAGGTACCGTAAAGTATTATTAAAGAGGCAGGCGTATATTTTGTTTGTTTTAAACATTGTTCAATTCACAAATTCTTTCGTGATATAAATAGCTCGCCCATGGGGTCTAGACATGCCAAAACGTGTCGTCAAAAATTATGCAATTTTAAACCGACTTCAAAAACGCTGGTTCGGATTAAAGAGTATGTTTTTTTGTACGTTTGTTACCTCAGAACTCCGTCATTTATAAACCAATTTGAAAAATTGTTTTTTATCTGAAAATAATTTGAACTTTCAGATTAGTCCTATGATTTTTTACAAAATCGGTTCAATAGCTTTTAAATTAAAATAATTGGAAAAAACATGTCATCCACATACAAGACATTGCGTATTTTGCTTTAATTGTTATTCGTCATTTACTAATAATGTTGTCTGTACCTACTAACAGGTTAAACTTTTGCAAAACACCCCACAAGGCTTAAAAGAAAAAGAAAATGGCGCCGCAAACTGGTTCCAAAATGACACACCCGACCCTCGATACATTAAACCAGCTTATAAGGTATAGAAGGCTCATGCCCACACCACAACATCCTACAAGTCGACCTTGTGGGCTAGCATTTATGTATACCATCTCTTAATCGTCCATCTTTCTGAATATATAAAACTTTTGAAGCTGACTGACAATCAATGCACAGCCTAAACTATAAGTCCTAGAGGTATGAAATTTGGAGGATAGTATATATCCTTATATAGTGTAGGGGTTACACTAAGAAAGGCATTTTGAAAAATCACACACAAAGGTTCTAGAACGCGAACAACGCCGCGGGCGACGTCTAGTCTTTGTATAAAATGGAAATTATCATAATTAATTGTCTGTTCAGATTCAGTGTTCATGTTATCTTTGAATTTGTCTTAGACATTAACAATCTACTAGTTACTGAAACAGTAGGGCTCTCTGTGAAAGAGCTCGTCCGGGGAATTATATTTGGTACCTACATACATAGTTTATTATTAAGTACCTAATCAACTTTTCTTTATCATACTTTTCTAAGTGGCCAGGTACCAGGTAAGTGGTCTACCTGTTCATTTCTCTAGTTTTAGAAGTAGAAGTTACCAACATAAAGCAAAATAAAACAAAAAAGGATCAATCCAAAGTGAAAAGAGTCTCGTTTCTGGCCGCATGTGCCAATCTTGCCCGACTGGGGCCTTCAAGGTCGTGTAAAAAGGTCACCTGTCTTGCTATACGTGGCTACCGGTTGCATTTATTAACATTGAGGCCGACATCCACCAAATTACATGCTATTTATTAATCGATTGCCAAATACCCGCTTCTTACTATAAAACTTTGACAGCTGAAAAACAGTTCTAATATTTTGTAGAGAACACTCGAGTAACCAAAACCATTAGCCGAAAAAGGTTATTTTAAAATTCTAATCATCCCATTTCCTTCCAAATGAGTTGTTCGGAGACAGGCGGACGTGACGTCACGTCCCCTCATTGTTATGTGAACCGCAGAGTCCGCAACCCTTTCGTTCCAGTAATTTAACCAAGGAGTTATTACTCTTGTGCCGATTGCAAAAACACAAGACTCACAGGTTATTTCAAATTCTTTTATATTATTACTGTCGCCACATAGTTATATGGGATCCGGGTTCGAATCCCGGCCGTGCATCAATGGATTTTTCGTTTCGGAAAATTTATATGCGCACTTACGAGCTTAACGGTAAAGGAAAACATCGTGAGGAAACCCTTGGCTTAGTCAGCTCCGCACGTATTGACGATGTCTTTCCTATGGATATGGCTGAGTATAGGCTGAGAGGATGGTATAGGTGCTACAAGCCTACTCCATCTAAACGTTGCCCCAGGCACTACAGTGTGTCGTTAAGTGTAGGCATAAGTTGCCTCCTGACGTTGTGTAAATCATCTTCAACAGACGTAAAGGCCTATTATTATAGCTATAGGAATGTCAACGCAGGCTGCAAAGTCAAATAAAAGTAGTATAAGGAGGATTAAAATGTTGGCAACTTGCTTATACCTACATTTTTGGAAATAGTGAGCTATTGACAATTTGAAGCTCCAATAATTGTTAGCCATTCACGTTGTAATAAAGGGTTATTGACATATATATTGGTGTTTTGACAAAATGTCGATTAGGTACATAGTTATCATACTATTATTATAATCGTGAATGTAAGTTTGTTTGTTACGCTTTCACGCAAAAACTACTTAACCGATCATCATGAAACTTTGTACACATATTCTTGGAGGTATTAGAAGTAACATAGGATACTTTTTATCCCGGAAAACCAACGGGATCCAAGGGGACGCGAACGAAGTCGCGGGTATCAGCTTGTTGTCCCATACTTTTTGCCATCTCCCTCTTCTTTTATTTATGGCCTCTATCCGTCATTTCGACCGATAATGTTGCTAGTAATATGATCGTATGACATCACGTTAAGCAACTGACACATAACATTCTCCGAGTGAGTCACGGTCGTGATATTAAAACCTTTAATAATGTAAGTGTTTGCTAATAGTGCGTGGCGGGTGTTTTCTTATAAATGTACGTATTAGGAGCTTTCGTGGGCGTATTTACCACGCGCTTAAGAATTTAACCTTGCTAAATGACACTAATCTTATTTTAGTTTTATTTAGGTACATGCTGGTGGTTATTTTTTTATGCCCTGTTATAATTATCTGTGCCTGCGAATAAGATAAAAACGTTCAGAATTCTTTGTCTTCTATTTTTCGGAAAAACTAGAGACTGTATGCTAGATTAGATCGGATATGCAGAATGGTAAAATGATGATCATCAATATATATAAAACTCTTTTGAAGCTGACTTAGAATCAACGCACAGCCTAAACTATAAGTCCTAGATATATGAAATTTGGAGGGTAGTATCCTTATATAGTGTAGGGGTGCACTAAGAAAGGAATTTTGAAACGTCACACTGTAAAGGGTAGAACGCGAGCTACGCCGCGGGCGACGGCTAGAAGTGCATGCAAGGGATATAAAAGAAAAAAAAATGCCTGTAAAACTATGAAAATAGTTTTAAAGTGGCTCGCTCAGCTCACTAATGCAGTATCTTCATACGCCTACCAGTATGAGGGATATTGACTCGCTCCGGGGTATCAATTGTCGATTTGAACATCGGACAATTTAAAAAATAAATAATAATAATTTCCTAGGAATTTTCAAGAAAAGAGTGAATAGGTGGATTATAGCTAAGCGTGCTCCACCCTAAGCTGCAGCTACACTTACCACCAGGTGTGCTGGCAGCCAAATGCTTAGCTATAGCTCATAAATAAAAAAATAAAAAAATTGTTTACTCCCAACCTTTTTTCATTGGTTTTTTTCCTTAGTTTTTGCTTTTTTTTTTCATAGTGGTGTTTTTTTTCCAGGATGACGATACAGTGGAGTACTACAACAACATAATAGTTCAGCCGCATCTGACACTAGTGACGGGCCGGGGTCGGGGGTACCGCGTGCGCTGTCAGTACAGACGCCGTGATCTGGCGCAGTTCCACGTCTTCTCGAAGAGCAATGGTGATACTAACAGGTAAGAATTCAGTCCTGTAGGGCTACTCTCGACCATCGCCATTCCAGATTTGATCCGGATTTCGACAGATTTAGTGTTATTTTGTACTGAAAAATGACACGACTTCTGTCAAAATCTATGGATCCGGATTAGAACTGTGGTCGAGAGTAACCCACCTGGATTTGTCAATAGGCCGTATACCAGACTGGAGAAACTCTCGAACTAGATTCGTGCTTTCGAAAAACGAACAATGTATGAAACGGGGGTCAAAATTTGAATCACGTTTCATACAAAACGAGATTTTCAGTGTGTAATTTTGGTAGAATGGAAGTCCCGCTTCTTCTTACGTAGGAACTACGTATTACATAATAATATTCTTTGCCGTATAGGCTATGGCCTAAGGGCGGCAGATTGAAAAATTATCAAAAATCTTCATTATCTCAAAAAAAAAATTCTTTAGCTCTTCTCTACATAGAAACACTATAAACTGATATTAAGAAGGTATAGATAATTTTGCTATTAAAAATTCTTGTAATTCTTGTTTTTTTTTTCCGTCCCCACTGCTACGTTGTAGACATGCTACGTCGTAGCAGTAGAGATTTCTGGAAAACTTAAATCCCCACTGGTAAGGATTTCTTGGTGTTGTAATTCTGTATCTTAGACAATTTACCCAGTCTCAGATTAAGAGAGCCCTTAGTTACGATAGTGTTTTGTTCACAGTATTGACGATGCTTTTGACCTGGAATCAGGGTGGATGCCTTCCGTATCGATGAAGATCTACAAGGGAGACCCTAAGGATAAACATGTGAGTTTACAACAGACAACCTTCCAAGGTTTCGTACCTAGGTATGCTGTAAAATGCTTAGGTCGGAATCGAGCCTTTTTTTAACTTGACATAACATCCGATTCTTTATGTAGGTATGTACTTGACACGAAAATGACTATTTTTCTAAAGCCTTGGTCTCGCGATCGTAACGCACAACGCTGCGGTATGCGGTATGCGGTATGCTCAGGCAGAGTCGTAGCTAAGAACCAAATGGTATGGATATTTTAGAGATCTAGGGTCTAAAATTAGCCCTCTAAAATTTCCATACTAATTGGTAAATTGCAAATTCATGTGCAAGCTAGAGTCCTCTTTCACATGAATTAGCGCGGTATTCTTGCCCGTCGACTTGCTAGACTCAAAATACCACTGACGTGCGGGTCACTATGGGCGACGCGGCTCGGCAGGCAAGGCAAGATGACGGACAACGTGGGCGTCACGACCCGAACGGAAAATCCTACTTTTTAAGACACTAACATTAGCGAACTCGACACTGGCAGAATTGTGACAACTAGCCACAAAAGCCACAAACCAAGAAGTCAAGTCAAAATCCTACTTTTACTTTTTTTTTGTACTTTTCTCTTGGCATAAAACGTGTTAGAGAATGGGGTAGTATTACTGATATTAATGAGGTAGGTTTTTACCGAATATTCGTACATCTAAGGGCTTTCAGCTACACAATGTTTTTACCAGGTGGCGTCTGAAGTACAGATAGGCGATACCCTGACAATGGTGGTATCTCTGGAGAAGCAGCAGAAATACGGCTTCCTAGTCTCCGAGTGCGTGGCTGGAGACGGATTGGGATCTGACGTCGGTCTTATCACTGATGACGGGTGAGTGCACGCGGCTTGCCACCCTTTCACTGATAGTGATACAAGCAGCTTTATTGTATCTACTAATCTACCAAATATGATGAAGTATCTATGTATGAGTTCCAGTGACGGAAGACATGCCTGATGTAGTCCCCACAGCTGTAAACACTCCACGTAGCTATTCATGTATTCACTCGCTGAACTATGCTTCAGTATAAGTACTTTAGCTAGATTTAGGTACCTAGTATTATAATTAGGATATACCTACTTGTTTATCTATTCCGACAGAAGGGACCTAAATTTATAGTTTTTTCTGTACTAATAGTTTAAATAAGAGAAAAATAAATAAATTTGAATGTATAGTTCAAAGTTTGTGCGTTTGACATTTAATTCTTAGGTCAATAAAACATTGCTAGTCCTGTCTTGTCCTGTAGGTACCCTTGTGCGGTTGAAATGGTTGTATCTCGGCATATGCTGCCCCACATGCATGAACCATGACATGGAGCAGCGCTGGTTTTCAGATTGCTAACAATAAAAAGCTTGTAATAATTCCAGGTGTCCGCTAGACGGCGAGATAATGGGCATGTTCCAGTACTCACCCGACAAGCAAGCCGCCAAGGTGTCGTTCCAGGCGTACCGGTTCCCGCACTCCGCGAGCGTTTACTTCACTTGCGGTGTGAAGCTGTGTAAGCTGGATCATCCTACTGATTGTGTAAGTTGTAAACAAAGCTTAGGAAAATCAATAATAACATCTATACTTACTAATATAACTAGTAGTTCGCCCCGAACTGAGATCTCGTGATGGTCGGAGGTTAATAAAACCCAAACAATTTTTATTGACCAATGGTTGTAATAAACTTTGCAAATCGCTTCAAAATTGCCGTCTAGCTATGAACCAGTCTTACTTGAACTACAAAATCATTGAAACTCTAAGAAATGGTAGCTCACGTTATACTGGGTTGGCCAATTTTATAATTTTTACAACAACTCATAAACTATAAGACCTAGAATCAAAATAAAAACGGTTTTGGAATGTCTAAACAAAACCCTATCATATGACACCCCACTTGAAATTATTGTACGACTTTTTTTTTTAAACTCTTTTTTGACCCTCATATCTTCACGACCCCTTGACCGATTTACTTCATTTAACAAACCAGTAAAACCTAAGAGTACTATCCGTATACCTACCAAATTTTATGAAGATCGGATTAGCGGTTCAAAAGATCTCGTCGAACAAACATACAAAGCATTTTTGTCCAAGTTGTCACTAAGATCACGTTCGCTTCGCTCACTCGATCAATTAAGAGGGAAGTACTGGACCGATTTGAATGATGATGGCAGTTCACTGTAGTCGTAAATACCACTGAAAAGTCACAGAAAAGCAAAATACAAAGTGGTTTTCGTGAATAAGTATTTTTTCTAGTTATTCTTATTTAACTGCCAAACTACTCAACCGATTTTGATGAATCTTTTAAATGGGACTAATCTGGAAGACCCTTTAAAATCAGTTCGATGACGGAGTTCTGTGGTAACAAATATAAAAAAATACAACCGAATTGAGAACCTCCTTTTTTGAAGTCGGTTAATAAAATGAACTTGAATTTGTAATTAACAGTGCCTTAGGAATAGGTAGCTACTGTTACCTCTTAACGGAAAGAGCTGACAGATTTAGCAATCAATTTAGTTAGCTCAGCTTTAGAAGACCAATATGAATATACCCCTTAGTTATTTCGTCAACCATATTTCTCAGGAACCATGCACGCACAAGAAGCGAAGTCGTCGTGACTCCGACGAGGGTTCACCAGCCACCGTGGAGGTGTTCTCAGGACTGTTTGTCAATGAAGCAGACTCACCGGACAACGATGAAGTCACCAGTGAGAAGGTTGGTCAATTCACACTATTTTTAGTACAAGTTAGAGTATAAGTTTTAAAACTTGAAAAACCGCTTTCAATTTGATACGCCTTCATCATCGAATGATGACGATGATGATGGCAGTTCATTGGGACTGAACTATTGAACGGGACCGATCTAGAAGTATACCTTTTCAGATACAAAAAGATTTTTTCAAATCGGTTCATAAATCACGGAATTTTTAGGTTATAAGTTACAAACATTTAAAAAAATGGGTTAGTCTCATAATCCTCTTTGAGCTGTCAACAAGGGGATTATGAGACTTTGACCGCACTGAGAACCTCCTTTTTTGAAGTCGGTTAAACCGTAATGAGCCAAAAATACACATCGTCACATGCAAGTTAATTTGACATTTCCAGAAAGAAGATGAAATCTGCATATCCCAGCGCAACTTCGCCATAGGAATCTGCATAGCGGGCGTTATTCTAATGATCTGCGTGATAGCTGCCATAGCGTTCATACTAGCACGACGACGCAACCCGAAGACATATTCCAGAACTGGCAGTTCGTTGTACAGTGGCCCTTATACTAACACGGGGTATTCGCATACGAGTTAAATTGCTAGCTAAAAAAATTGAAGTTGACATTTTACAGTCACTAAAGAATGGGATATTTTTGACAGAGAATATGTATTACGTAGTTCCTACGTAAGAAGAAGCGGGACTCTTCTACCAAAATTACACACTGAAAATCTCGTTTTGTATGAAACGTGATTCAAATTTTGACCCCCGTTTCATACATTGTTCGTTTTTCGAAAGCACGAGTCTAGTTCGAGAGTTTCGCCAGTCTGATTTTTGACGTTTTCGTATTCTCTAGCGACTGTAGAAGCTACTTGGTTATAAACCAGTACGTTTCTTCAAATTTGTATGAATTCAGTGTTGCCAACTCAGATTTTAATTTTACCCCAATGCCTGATTAATTTTACCCTAGATTTACAACTTTATTGATGAAATACCCAAAAGTTTTTTAAATAAATAATCAAACTAGTTATTTCATAATCGTGCTTTTATAGAATGATCTAATTTACGCATAGTGTAAATTACCCTGTCATCTTAATTTTACCCTAAATCTAGGGTGAATTACCCTGACTTGGCATCACTGTATAAACTACCAATTTAAAGTTGGCATAATTAAAAAAACCTGTGTATAAAAGGTCAATGTTGCCAATAAAAAACTTGATTGAGCAAAATAGTCAGTAATGAATTCAGTAAAATGTAAATTCGTTGGCGTTGTGTGTTGCCATCTTTACTGATTATGTTTTCGTCGTAAAATGCAGTTTATTTAACAAAATGTTTCCTATGTGGCCGCAAGTTAAAAATAGTGTGATACACTGCCCTAACATCACAGCCATTTCTTTTAGCATTTTACAATCAGATGTTATTTAAGTATTTTAACTAAAACAAAAGTTGTGTTACAATGCACAACACTGAGTCATAATTATTAGTAAGTATTTTTAGTGATTTACCAGTGTGTATATTGTCAAATCAAATACAAATAGGATAAAAAACTAATAATTTGATTAAGATTTGATTCAGAGACTTGATTTTTGTAAAACAACCTAACTTGACAGTTCTCAAATTATAGCCGTCTTTGTCGTTTTAATTTGAGAAAAGAACGGCTACATTTTTAGTACTGTCAAATTAGGTTAGTTCAGAAAAACGCAACAAGAGAACCTTTAGGTAATATAGATTCTACTACTAATCGACTATTGGTATAGATTTCATTCTATACCAATACTCAATAGTCTATTTAAAAACTTATAAAAAAGTTATTCACCTCGCTGATTTACGATCAATACAATTATATAAATTATAAAATATTTTGTGATAATTCGTACATTGCGTCCGTCCGTACTTACTTTAATAAGTATTTAGATATATAGTTTATGTAATTAAGTATCAAAGGTTGCCTTGCATGACGTAAATAAAATGATCAACATTAATAGTGATTTAGTTGATCTCCAGGTTTTATTTTAAGAGTTTTCAGTGGGGACTGTCAAAACTTTGTTTTTTTTTATTTTATTTCGAACCGTAAAATGTTCACTGGTATAGATTTTCTAACCTAACCTAGTTTGACAGCGCAAAAATGTTGACGTGCCTTTTTAATAAAACAAACGACAGCCGACTTGGCGATGACTTGACTTCAATTATTTCACTTGACACTAGCAAAATTGTTTGTCGACATGACTAACAGAGGCCATAAATAATAGAAGAGGAAGAAGAGCTGCCAAATTAGGTTAGTTTAGAGAAATGCAACATAAGAATCGATACAATTTATGTACCTACAGATTGTTTTAAACGCACCAACATTGCTTTTACTTCAGTAACATCAAAGTAACTGTATAGGTGTTTTTTGTACGTTTGCGGATAATAGTCATTTTGCTTTTTGTACATTTTGATGAAAGGGTGTTTTCTGAATAACGCAATATAATTCTGATTAAAAAAAACCTTTATAATATAATAGGTATTTTTATTGTATAATTGAGTGCATATTTTTTAAACGCCAATTTTTGTTTTTTTTAACTAAAAATCTTTACGAAATTACAATTTAGCAAGCCGAGCTATTCTTGGTGGCGGGTAAAGCTACTTTCCTATTATTATTTTGCAATTGGATGCCATATTGTAAGTTAATTTAGTTATATTATAATCTCCGTCCGATTTCGGTGCTATTTTGGGCTAATTTTTAAGTTGCTTTTTGTATCGTGACAACGAATTAAGAATTTATTGATATGCGTTTCATAACTACCCCATTGGTGGTTTTTTTAGTTTTTTTTAACTATTTTATTTTTTCCAACTAATTGTTTTTATTTTTTTGAACTATTTTTAGTTTTTGAACTAATTATTTTTAATACAATGGGGTTCTGGAACCGTATCGATGTAAACTGTACGAATTTATTTAACAAAATAAACTGACTAAAATTATATATTGTTTTATTTGTAATCCTGACTAACATACTTGATAAATTATTTTCTAGTGTTTCCACAAAAATCTAATATATTTTACTAAAATATAGGTAAGTATTAAAAGTATGAGTATGTACTTATCCTTTTTTATACAACTTAATGATGAAACAAGCCGATGGCCCAGCTAATGTTAAGTGGTATCCACTGCCTATCGAGATTATATAGTTTCATAAAAAACGCATCAAAATTTAGAAATAAATGTATATTTATCCGCCATTATTATAAGTTATCTTAATTAATTACTAAATTAAACTTAAAACTAAATACAACTTAATCAAAATGATTATACAAGTACCTTTATAATAAATACAATAGTTTTCCACGAGCTTTGCAAGATTCTGTCACACGGCTTTTTACCCTTCATAAAAAACTATAAACCTAGAGAATGGTGTAGATTCTCTAGTTGCATTTTTTAAACCTAATTTGACCGTACTAAAATTAAAGCCGTCTTTATCTTTTCAGTTTATCAGATGGCAACATTTTTAGTGCTGTCAAATTAGATTAGTTCAGATAAATGCCACAACAGAATCGGCACCACTGTCTGTCTTTTAACATTAAGTTTGGACATTCCTCTAACTACACCCATTTACATTTCACTTATTAATAATGTCTTTTATGGTATAATCACTATAATATTCTTTACTTGGTACAATTATAAATAAATAAATATTCTTGGACAATGCACACAACGCCCTCTAGTCCCAAACTAAGCAAATCTTGTACTATGGGAACTAGATTGCTGATAGAATACTTATCTTATAAATCTTGTACTATGGGAACTAGATTGCTGATAGAATACTTTCTTTCTTCTTTCTTTTACAATTGGAATACTACTTTTTTTTTCAGACAAGATAATATTTGTGGATAAATTTTAATATTTCTGAAAGAACTTCAACTTTATAAACTTAACACTAAAGAACATATTTCTGTGATGGGTAAAGCCATGACGGAGGCCTTAAGGCGGCCTAAAAACTCCGACACCAGAGTTGGCCACTAACTCGACGCTTGCTTACTATTTATATGCAATAAATTATTTAAAATATACATTTTCTATGTTTTTTTACAATTTCTTAAACTTAAGATTATTCCAGTATTTTTATACTAAAAACTGTTTTAATATTAAACAGTGAAATAATATAAAACTGTCAGTCTTACTAAAGCACATTTTTACTTAAAAACTACTTAAACAAGTGTATTACTAAAAAACGCCTTTAAAATCACAGAATAACATGTGCAAATACTTTTTAGAATGGATTTTCTTGTGATTTTATAATAGTCTGACCACGTTAAGTCTGCAATGGATAAAATGGGCCCTACACCACATATCGTCTCTGTCGAACGATTCACAACTTCCAACTTGTTCGTTTTGAAAAGTCGCACCCTAAAGGGTTTAAAATTAGGATCTCATGAACCACTCACGTCATTCAGGATTCTAACACTTGAATCATCCCTCCCTACGGTCGTGATTCAGTCGTTAGAATCCTTCACTTGCTCGTGAATTCATTTATGGCCCTCGCTTTAAATCCGTCTTTTATTCACTAGTTGCATAATATACTATTCAAAAAAATGCGCCAACAGAATGTGGTCTAATTGTCGACTAATAAGGTAAAGTATCATCCATGTGCACCGTCATTAGCGAGTCCTCGGGGTGTATTTCTAGAAGCGCCTCTGTGCCGTCATTGAAGGGGAATGAGACGCTTCCATCTATTACTAGACCTGCAAATATAATTAACATATAACATACTATATAAATAATTGATCGAGTGAGCGAAGCGAACGAAGATCTTGGTGACAACTTGGGCGAAAATGCTTTATATGTCTGTATGTTTGTTCGTCGAGATCTTTTGAACTGGATTATCCGATCTTCACAGAATTTGGTAGATATATGGATAGTACTCTTAAGTTAAATAAAATATAGCCTATGTTTCAATCTGGAACAAGGGCTTCCGAATGGAATTGTCCAGTAGTTAATTTAATGCGTGATCCGCGAACAAACAGACAAACTCTATTTTCGGATCAAAATCATTTATTCAGCAGATCTGCATAATTATTTATCCAAATCTTTAATGTTAGTTTGTGGCTTTTTTACAGTTTTATAATAGTACTAGCCGTCGCCCGCGGCGTTGCTCGCGTTCCCTTTAGAGTGTGCCTTTTCAAAATTCCTTTCTTAGTGCACCCCTACACTATACAGGGTGTTACCAGACCACTTCCGAAAACTTGGAGGTTCCAATCAGACCATGATACTGAAAACATTAAGCGAAAAAAATCTCGAAAAAAAAAATTTACTTGACTATCTCTTTTTAATTTTTTTTCTAGTTACATACACACAGTACAACATAATAAGACATATCTACCTAATTATCTCATTTAAAAAAGCAAAAAAACAAATAAAATAAATAATGCAGCAATGTACACGCAGCACGCAGATTACGTCTACTACAGCATGAACAGCTGAGAGTTCATCGCGGGTCATTCAAGTACGCGACGTGCGAGCGACCTACGTTAGTACCTACCTACGTTAGTAGGCACTTACGACACAGAATAAATAATAGTACTACGCCTCGACCTTACCTACGTGAATGCGTACATTGCGGGCTGGCGAAATAAATACAAATCTTTAAACATTGTTTTCTCCGGCTATAATTATTTTTCAGGATAACTGATTTTTTTTTGGTTGGGCGTTGGTGTGCTGTAGCTCCCCCTTTCGTTTTCGGAAGTGGTCTGGTAACATCCTGTATAAGGATACTACCCTCTAAATTCCATACCTCTAGGACTTATGGTTTAGGCTGTGCGTTGATTCTCAGTCAGCTTCAAAAGAGTTTTATATATATTGATAGATGTATAAACATACGGACATCCGTTATTACATACCCGCGTCAGTGCAATGTGATTTGACGGCGACCGTGGCCGCCTTGTCTCGGACACGCAAGCCACGTGGCGTCGGCCACTCCTCGAACGTTATGTATTCACGCACTGAGTATGCTAACTGCTCCGAATCTGAAAATATTATATAAAATAAAATAAATATCCACTGACACTTAACACAACGCCTTCTAGTCCCAAACTAAGCAAAGCTTGTACGATGGAAACTAGATGGCTGATAGAATACATACATACATTTTTTTAAATACATACTTATAATACATAGAAACACCCAGACACAGAACAAACATCTATGTTTTACAACACACCAATGTTTGCTCTCGGTGGGGATCGAACCCACGACCCACAGCACGGAAGGCAGAGCTAATACCGACTGAGCCATGACGCATGACGCCATTATGATGTTAGTATTTACAAAAAAATATGTATAAGTATTCTATCAGCAATCTAGTTCCCATAGTACAAGCTGTGCTTAGTTTGGCACTAGATGGCGTTGTGTGATATGTCCAAGGGTATTACTAGTAGTTCGCCCCGAACTGAGATCTCGTGGTCGGTCAAGAGGTTGTAAAGATACGAGGGTCCAAACGGAATAAAAACAAATGTTGTACAAAAATATCACATGGGGTGTCATATTATTATGATATTTTGGTACGACTTTATTTTTTTTTTACTCCCTTTGGAACCTCATAACTTTCCAACCCCTTGACCGATTCACTTTATTTTTCAAATCAGTAAAACTTAAGAGTACTATCCGTATACCTACCAAATTTATGAAGATCGGATGAGCGGTTTAAAAGATCTCAACGAACAAACATCTATCTTCTTCTTCTTCTTCTAAATTATATAACTCTTTTGAAGCTGACAGAGAATCAACGCACAGCCTAAACTATAAGTCCTAGAGGTATGAAATTTGGAGGGTAGTATCCTTATATAGTGTAGGGGTGCACTAAGAAAGGAATTTTGAAACATCACACTCTAAAGGGTAGAACGCGAGCAACGCCGCGGGCGACGGCTAGTACAAACATACAAAGCATTTTTGCCCAAGTTGTCACTAAGATGTTCGTTCGCTTCGCTCACTCGATCAATTACCTGGCGGGAACATAAGCCGCTGATTGTACATTTCGGCGACTTCTCTAGCCGTCTCTAGTCGCGTGTCCACTTTTATTCGTAGCTCTTCGGATAGTATCTTCATTAGTTCTAGCACCGAGTGTGTTCTCAGACAGTTTATACTGAAATAAAATATTACATTTATACAGGGTGTTCTAAACTAGTATCGGGACATCCTGTATAATGGGGTGATTCGGACGTGAAATTGGGAGTTCTAAGATATTTAGTAACATTTCTAAGCATTTTTTCGGAATTCCATGATGATTGATAAGTAAAATAATGACGGTTGATAAGCATCATTCATTATCAACTGTCATCTATTTATCTACTATCATTCATTTATCAACTATCATCCAATTATAATTGGACTATAAATGATTCTCCATCATCCATTTATCATTTATCTTTTTTTTTAACGATAAATGAATGATAGTATATAAATGGATGAGAGTTGATAAATGAATTATATTTCATAAATGGATGACAGTTGATAAATAAATGATATTTGATAAATTAATTATATTTGGTAAATGAATGACAGGTGATGAATGGATGACAATTGATAAATGAATGACAGTTGATAAATTATATAAGTAGTATATAACTGATAAAGTTCCATTGATATCCATATTTTATAATAAATACCTATAATGCCAGGATGTGCTCCCAGTCCCGGTAGTTACACAGAGCCCTGAGCTCTTGGTGTGCGTCCATTTGCCGTTGTCGATCTGCAGCCGGAGCAACGACACGCGTGACGTCACACTCTCGCCGATAAACACCTGATAGTTAAAACACTCTGTAATATTTTTCTAAGGAAAATTGGTGAATTGGTATTTACATCTGAGCGCTTCCGTGCTTCGTGCACGTTAAACTGTCCCGGCTCTAGTCGTTAAGCCACGACGGAGGCCTTAAGGCGGCCTAAAAACTTCGTCACCAGAGTTTGCCACTAACTCATACGAGCTTGCTTGCTTAGTGTGGTGATAGGTAGATACTTACCTCGTTTAAAGCTAAGAATGGCAGTACTTTTGTGCATAAGGTGTGATTTTCTTCATCAATACAATTGACGTCAGGCACCCTTTCTTCTTGATCGTGTCTTAAAGGAGGGTATCTGGAAAAAAAAGAATTCTTTAACAAATTTTTTTTTAATAAAAAATCTAAGTATAAGGCTCTTTTAGTTAAGTTCTAAGCTTTTATTAAATACTTCATTCAATGGGAAAAGAAATATTTTTATTTTATTTGACTTAATAGTCCCAAATTTTCAGAATATTGTCCTAATATACCTTCAAATATATAGCTATACCCAGCAGTGGGTGAAGTCAGTCTGTGGATGATGATGATGATGATGATGATACCTTCAAAACTTCATGGGTTGTGAACTACTACTATTCCAAATTTCAACTCTCTAGCTTCTACGGTTAAGCTCTCGTGGAGGTGACAGACAGACGGACAGACAGACGCCCTAAGTGTTCCGTTTTTCCAAAACTAGAGCGGAACACTAAAATGATTTTTTCAAATCGGTTTATAATCCTGTTCTGATAATTAAATAAAGTGAATACAAAGATTTTTTTTATATACTATCTTATTGAGATATATTCTGTATACTTCCTCCTTTTGGCGCCACTGAAAACCAGCGCCTGGGCATATCCTGCCGGCACCATGCTGAGTGGTGGCCATTTTTGTTATTTTATTTTAATTTTATTTTAAGTTTCACTTTTACGTATAACATTGTAAAATTAAAAAATACCAAAATAAATATTTTTCTTTCTTTCTGTCAAATTATTATATTTTAATAGACTTCAAATAAAGATGAAGTTCTCAATAATGTTGTATTAAAAGAAAAGTTGCGTATGATAATAACGAATAATATGTAATAATAACTATAAATTAATTGTTTTTTTTTTAACTTAAATACCTGCAGTACTGTAATGTGTGTAGGTCGATAGGAGTGATTTTGTCCAATAACTTCGGCTCGCCGGTAACAGTCGTACGTATCCTAGACCGACGCATCCATCGAAATTTACCCTGGAAATAAAATATTTAATAAATATTTATAGGTAATTTGCAAACTAAATCATCATCATCAATCATCAATATATATAAAACTCTTTTGAAGCTGACAGAGAATCAACGCACAGCCTAAACTATAAGTCCTAGAGGTATGAAATTTGGAGGGTAGTATCCTTACATAGTGTAGGGGTGCACTAAGAAAGGAATTTTGAAACGTCACACTCTGAAGGGTAGAACGCGAGCAACGCCGCGGGCGACGGCTAGTATAATATACAGGGCGTCCTAAAGCCATGCCACATGGAGGGAAAGTATCTTAAATAATGTAGATAGAAAATTATATTAAAAGAAGACTTCATTTGAATTTTAAAACCAATTTAAATTGCATTCAAAGAATTTTGAATAATCGTCTGTCTGAACCGGGAATCGAACCCACCAAATTGTAAAACTAAACACCCTTTATTTTATGATACCGATGAAAAGGCTCAATCGTAAGGATTATTTTTTTCCAAATAACATAGCATTTTAATTAAAAGGAAGTCCATTAAATTTAGAAGAATTAAAACCTCACCTCTTTCAATGCATGTAAAGAACCTTTTACATCGTTGGAACACCAAGTGGGTAGGCAGAGACGTCCAACTGATTTGTGCGGTGCACTGTTGTACCCTATTACCGGTTTACTGAAATATAATCAAAATTTTATTTTATTATTAAATAAATAGTAAAATAAATAAATATTTGTAGACAATTCACACAACGCCCTCTAGTCCCAAACTAAACAAAGCTTGTACTATGGGAACTAGATTGCTGATAGAATACATTTTTTAACATATATTTTTTTTTGTAAATACCTACTTATATTATAATACATAGTAACACCCAGACATAGAACAAACATCTATTTTCCCACACATATATATTTGTTCTCAGTGTGGATCGAACCCACGACCCACAGCACGGCAGGCAGAGCTACTATGGACTAGCCATGACGCCTGTCCACTTATATCTATAAGTATGTATTTTGTAAATACATACTTATACATAATAACACCCAGACAAAGAACATCTATTATTTTTTGCCATATAAAAATGTTTGTTCTCAGTGGGGATCAAACCCACGACCCACAGCACGGCAGGCAGAGCTTACGACTGAACTTACGTGTTATCTCTAACCCTGGAAGCAGCTAGAAGGAAGGTGCCGTCTCCTCCACACGGGACGACCACATCACACCATTTTATTAGATCATCATTATATGTCAATCTGAAATCAAACAATAATCATCATCAATCATCAATCATCATCAATATATATAAAACTCTTTTGAAGCTGACTGAGAATCAACGCACAGCCTAAACTATAAGTCCTAGAGGTATGAAATTTGGAGGGTAGTATCCTTATGTAGTGTAGGGGTGCACTAAGAAAGGAATTTTGAAACGTCACACTCTAAAGGGTAGAACGTGAGCAACATCGCGGGCGACGGCTAGTAATAAATATTCATGGACATTACACACAACGCCCTTTAGTCCCAAACTAAGCAAAGCTTGTACTATGGGAACTAGATTGCGTATAAGATTCTTATATATACACCTTTTTTTGTAAATATATACATACTTATAATACATAGTAACACCCAGACATAGAACAAACATCTATATTTGCCAGACACAAAATGTTCTCAGTGAGGATCGAACCCATCAAACATTTAACTCTCCCGACACGGTTTAATAGCTCTGACCTTTAATAGAAAGGAAGCGGAGGGTATTTTGCGCACAGATCTAAAATTCGACTCAGACCGCTATTAAACCGTGTCGGGATGTATATTTCCTAGGTTTCCATACCTGCTAGCCATCTCCACCTTCCTGCCCATATCTTTGAGGGTATCGTAGACCTTCTGTTCAAACGCCTTCTGCTCTCGATGGTTAGCTAGCATGGCGTCGTAATCAGAACCACGCTTACGAAGTACTTTTTCTAACTCACTATCGGATATATCATTATGGCTGTGTCTGTAACAAATAATTAATATTGGTATGTACGTACACTCGTAAAATTATAACCGACTAGTTGATTCGTAAAATTATAACCGACTAGCTGATACCCGCGACTTAGTACGCGTGCGAAACTTTCCACCAAAATATCTGTCAACCAGTTGGTATACGATGAACCTCATACCAAATGGCTGCTTTTGGTTTAGAAAGTTCAAGCTGCATCTAAGAACCCACATCTTTGATTTCAATAAAATATAGCCTATGTTTCAATCCGGAAAAAGGACTTCCGAATGGTATAAGTTTCGTTGAAATTGGTCCAGTAGTTAAGGCGTGATCCGTGAACAAACCATAAGACCAACTCGATCTTGGAATCAGAATCGTTTATTTAGTAGATCTGTATATTTAGTTTATTCATATCCTGAATTTTAGTTTTCGGCTTTTTTAGTTTTACCCAAAATACAATCAACGTGCTGCAGGTATTTCCATCAGTCAAAACATTATGCAATCGGGAAATTTTACATTATCAATGTTTATTTCACAGAAGAGATGTATTCCGTGGTTTATTTCTAGATGAGAACTCGTTAAGTGTACTGCATGAGCCAATTATAACCAGTAAATAGTATGACCTATGATAAGATAGCCATATCGGTCTTTATACAGGGTATCCCGGAACAAGTATAATAAATAATAAATAAATAAATTTTCTTGGATATTTTCTTGGAAACACAACGCCCTCTAGTATCAAACTAAGCAGAGCTAGTACTATGGGAACTAGATTGCTGATATAATACTTATATACTTTTTTAAATAGATACACGGACAAACATCTACGTTAGCCACCCACAAATGTTTGTTCTTCGTATGTTAGATGGATAGATAAAAAGTTTATTTAATAGTACCACACCCACATCAATTTACATAATAAATGAAGTACCATAATTCTTCATTTAAATCAATCATCAATCATCATCAATCATCAATATAATAAAACTCTTTTGAAGCTGACAGAGAATCAACGCACAGCCTAAACTATAAGTCCTAGAGGTATGAAATTTGGAGGGTAGTATCCTTATATAGTGTAGGGGTGCACTAAGAAAGGAATTTTGAAACGTCACACTCTAAAGGGTAGAACGCGAGCAACGCCGCGGGCGACTGCTAGTAAGACATATAAATAAAAAAAACGATAAAAATTTAGCCATCTTAAAGCCTGTACATCACCATAGTTTGGAAACGGCTACATCAATTTTTACCAAAAACAGATAATAATAATCTCAGATAAATCACTTTTCTTACAAAAAAAAACCATATTCAAATCGGAGCTATACTTTCAGAGCTGCAGTCAAACAGACATGCATACAAAAAGATACACAATGTTCTCAAACACCCCTTCAAAAAATCACTAAAGGGTCTGGGGCAAATTAGATGGAGCCCAGGTACCCCATTTTTTTAAAACTTGCAATGATGGAACTTTGTTAGTTACAATACAGTTTTTAAAAATGTAACAATATCATTATAAAGCAGTGGGGATCATTAGTTTCTAAACATTTTACTTCGGAAAATGAGTCACAGGTGTTTACGTCAAAATAATGACTTTATTTTGAGTTTTCGTGACTGCTACTGTATAATAGATTATGATAAAACGAAGAAGTTATAAATAACAAAATTAATCCAAAAAATAACTAAATGTATGCAAATCGGGACCGGAAATGCCACAACACCTTTACAAAAATCTTAGAAATAATTTGTTGTTCACATAGGTATCGAGAAATTCCTCCTCTTAAGATAACACACTAGTTCCTCAACACACAGTAGATGCAAGTAAAGTAGGTACAAGATGGAAATAACACTACACTCGAGTGTTTTGTGTTTTAAACAATTAATTCAATACATTTATTGTTAACTAGCCGTCGCCCGCGGCGTTGCTCGCGTTATAGACCCTTTAGGGTGTGACGTTTCAAATTCCTTTCTTAGTGCACCTCTACCCTATATAAGGATACTACCCTCCAAATTTCATACCTCTAGGACTTATGGTTTAGGCTGTGCGTTGATTCTCTGTCAGCTTCAAAAGAGTTTTATATACATTTTATATGTATATTGATGATGATTGATGATTCAATACATTTATTGTTTTCACGTGGTGCAATTAAGTTGTTACAATGTAGGTATATCTTAAGAACCCAGATCAGAGGCCTTAGACCCCTTGCACATACACAGACACGAACACAAGACAAGAAACATGTTGTATGGTGCGTGTCCTTGGGTCTAAAGTTAGGATCAAAGTGTTTTTCCTGTATGCTGTTACTGTGGTGAACAATAAAGAGTTATCTTATTTATTATCTTATATGATAGAGTTAAGTTATTAAGTTTCATGTATGTTTAGACTTTAATTGCGGTGTGGTGTAAATAAAGTATTTTCAATCTATCTATCTATCTATCAAAGATTTTAACCAAATAATGCGTAGGCGTCATGGCTCAGTCGGTAGTAGCTCTGCCTTCCGTGCTGTGGGTCGTGGGTTCGATCCCCACCGAGAACAAACATTTGTGTGTTATAAACATAGATGTTTGTTCTGTGTCTGGGTGTTTCTATGTATTATAAGTATGTATCTACAAAAAAAAAAAATGTATGTATGTATTCTATCAGCCATCTAGTTTCCATCGTACAAGCTTTGCTTAGTTTGGGACTAGAAGGCGTTGTGTTAAGTGTCCGTGAATATTTATTTATTTATACTGCTACCACGCGAGCAAAGCCGCGGGCGACAGCTAGTCTTCAATACATGTCATGTAAAGGCTTAAGTTGAAATAAAAGAACTTACTTCTCATATTCGTATCTGGTGACCTTGGAGACGATGAGGCATTTCTCCATCTTCAGACGAGGACTGTGTGTGCTTCCATCAGCTGCTTGTGGTGATGAGCTGCCTTTTCGCTTTGCCGCCTTCGTGAATTTGTCTGCTAGGCTGGACAGATCTGAATCTCGGAGTCCTAGAAAAAATAATATTAACTGTACCTAAATAAAATGATTGCCAAAGGCAGGGACGCATTGAAAATTTTGGGGAAAACCTTTGCCCAGCAGTGGGATGGGATGAGACACAATCCCAATAGCTCGTATGACCAACTCTGGTGACGCAGTTTTTAGGCCGCCTTAAGGCCTCCTTCATGGCTTAACGACTGCTAGAGCCGGGAGACGACAGTTTAACGTGCCCTCCGAAGCACGGAAGCGCTCAGATGTAACGGTCACCCATTAAAATAGTGACCGCACAAGCGTCTTAAGTGATCTGAAGGATGTCTACCGTACCTGGCTTACAGTCGTGCGGAAACCGTGATTTATTACAAAACTTATAAAAAAAACGAGATTCAGAAAAAAAAACTGTTGCAAGATAAAGGAAAACGTGAATAAAATGGTGACCCTCGTGACATTTTGATAAGACTCTTCATTAATACTGTTTTGAACGGAATGTTTTGATAATTTATATATAGATTTATTATGCAATAATAGCATTTAATATCAGAATATGTAATTACAGTAAATAAATAAACGTCGCTTTGTGATATAGCTGTTCTACAAATATGACAGGCGTCACAGCTCAGTTTGTATAGCTCTGCCTGTCCCTTCTGTGCTGTGGGTGGTGGGTTCAGTCCCCACTGAGAACAAACATGGATGTATGTTCTGTGTCTGGGTATATAAATTGGTTAGTTCACATTCAGTGCATAAATACATGGAAGGAAAAGACCTAGTAGTATCTCCATATTTATAATTTACTAGCTGACCTGACAGAGGTTGTCCTGTCATTCAAACTCTTACTGTCAAACAACTGACAGTTATTTGAAATGTGACATTAAAAAAGTTTTCATGAAAAAGGTTAAGGAACTTTCACCCCCCCACCCCCTTTCAACCCTTTTTTCGCATTAAAAAGTAGCCTATGTCCTTTCTCAGGCTCTAGACTATCTGTGTACCAAAATTTCATTCAAATCGGTTCTGTAGTTTTGGCGTGAAAGCGAGACAGACAGACAGAGTTACTATCGCATTTATAATATTAAGTATGGTCTATTAAAACCGATTATTCACCCACAATAAGTTTGTTATCATTTCATAACACAAGATTACAAAAATGTATAATGATGTGGTCGGCATAACATCATGCAAAACAAATGTTACATACCTACTTTTATTATCATCAAGGTCGATTAATGACTTAAATAATTTTATTGCAAGTTGAATGTTCTAGAAGAAGTTTTAGGGGTCTTTTTGCAGAATAGTATCTAGAACATTTTATTGGTCAAATTGAATGTTCTAGAAGTTTAACCAAGTATAATCAATCCACGGCACCCCCATGCCATCACATTCACAATAAAACCTTCACAACACAATCCTTACAAACGATTAGTTTTTACAATCAAGTAAATCCTTAAAACAATCAGCACAAGATTCAAAATGTCAAACATGCACAAGGTTTGGCGGTGGAAACGCAAATCGATATCTTCACAGAGTTGTGCATGTTTTATTGTGAGTGTTTTTGAGTGAAAACTTACGGTAATATTATAAAAGTCAAAGTTTAGATGATCACGTTGCAACTACTGATTTGATTTAGATGAAATTTGGAATATATACATAATTATAAGTAGTTTGTAATCTGGATTAAGACATAGGCTTCTTTTTTCCCAGAAAAGCAATAAAATCAAACGAGACGCGGGCCAATGCAATTTATTTGAATGTGGAAAAGTATAATTTTTAAGAGGTTTCCTGTACATTATTTCTAAAGCACTTTCTAGTAGACAATTGTAATCTGTAATTCTGTTTGCTCCTGTAATCACTGTATACTTAAACCACTTTATTATAGGTAAATACTTGTAGAAGTTTACTCTTCATTATCAGCTAACTAATGTAAATTGCCGCTGATGTAACTAACTGAATATAAAATATTTTTTGATGACCAACACTTGTTTACAAAATGAAGTCTAGAATGATTTGTGTAACAACAATAGGTACTTACGTCTTAATCCTTTTCCGATCGACACCGAAAAGTTATTCAGCACAGACATTTTCATATAATTGAAACACACTTCGTTTCAATTTCAGTTCACAATAGAATCACTTAGGTCAATAAAATTTATATTATTTACCACAAGCCCGAGTTACGTAGGAATGAAAGGTTCATTGCGTTCGAGTTATCACAGAGGTGTGGCGATTAGATTCTCTCTCAGCCACTCACGCTCTCAGCAAGCGACGCGAGGATAGATAGTAGAATATTATTAGTCTGAGCGAACGCTGCTATTGATATTGCTATTGAAACTTTATATCACGGATAACCAACGGATAACCTGCTGTAGTCACTGACAGCCAGTTTGTGCGACACCCCTTGCCAGTTTTGCGATAAAAAGTAGTTCGATTTGTTTAGACTAGATAGTCGAATGGTTGTAAAATTCGCACGCAAGTCGCAAATAGCTTTGCTTTGCTTCGTTGACCGCCGATCGCCATCCGCGTTCAGCTGACTTTTTGGCAGTGACAACATCGTAACTTGACATGACACTGACAGACAAAGTAGTTATGACATTGATAGGAGCAATCATATAGACACTGGCAACATTGTCTCCGTCGAAGTGACGAAACGAACAGAGGCTATAAATAGAAGAAGCAGAAAACTACCCAAAGAACACCTCATTTCTACTCGCTCATAGATGGCGCTAAATCTGAATCTTGTAAGTCTTAAAGCGACCGCCGACGGCAAATATTTACGGCCGCCCAACTTATTAACTATTTTTATTTCTTTGTTCTAAGCCTTCGACAGCACCAAAAAAACACATTACAACTGAGTACTTGTATATTAGTTCCATATAAAATAGCTAATCAACGATACAAGCAATAAATAACTATAACAAACTTGACTCACATTATTTACAAATAATAATTAATGAGAATTCTTAATATTACCTAAAAATTTTCATACCGTTTCGCCATAAGACACTTTATATTTGTATTACTGAAGTAATTATACATAACCAGCATTTCCACATTCAAAAACTAAAATATTGACAAAAATAGCAAAAAAAAAAAACAACCATGCAAAAAAAAAGTTTTTTTTATGATTGTTTCTTTTTTGTACACAGACAGTTAATGAATCATGTATGTTTTATGTTGTTAAACTTGTTATAAGTAAACTAGTAACAGAGCTATGGTAGCACTGCGTCAAAAATTACTTGCATTTACAATAGAGACCGACCAATTGCGTTAAATTGTTATAAATATGCTTTTTAGAACAAAATTTTAATCAAAATGTTGCCACAAAAGAAAAATCTGAAAGATACCAGAAATGTTTATGATCCAAATAGAAGTGAAGGGCATCTAAATGCATTTTTAACATTGAAAGTTAGTATTTTGACTAGAAAGCACGCTGACTGGGTAAAAACAAAAGCTTTTTTGAAAAAAAACAGGAAAAAAAAAATAACTCGCGTGAACACGCTGAAGCGTGATCTTATATTGGAGATTGAGGTTCACTCCGGGATCCATCCGAATATTATTTTTAAGAACACAAATTAAACAATATATTATCCATATTAAAAATGTCTTATTTAAAAATAAATTAATGAATTTGAACCCCCACAGACTATAAAATAATATCCCAAAAGTAACTGAGTGGGAATGGAACCATGAATCACTTCGCATTCAAAGGTGCAATTCTGAATTAATAATTTTTGGGATATAAAAAATCTGCAATTATTCACTCACTTAAAAATAAATATGAAATACCCTAAAAGTAAATCAATTAAATATACATACTTATTAGTTACAGAGTGTTTTATTTATGGTAGACAAACATAAAACTCAATGTATATCAATGAACCAACCTGTATTTATTCAAGTTTTTGTTCTAAGATGACATATTTTAATATTCTTTTTTAAATAATTAAGTACCTACCTTGTTATTAAAGACAGAGAAATATTTGAAATTAAAAATATAAGTAGATATGAGTAGTTTTTTGATGTGGATAAATGTCAGTAGTTCCTTCAATTATTTATTAAAAACAAAAATTGCAAACATTCAATAAACTGACAAATATTATAGATCATGGTGTTCTTACATATTTTTACTATTATACTAGCTTCCGCCTGCCACTTCTTTCGCATCCCGTTGGATCCCGTTAATTTTCCGGGATAAAAAGTATCCTATGTTACTTCTAATACCTCCAAGAATATGTGTACAAAGTTTCATGATGATCGGTTAAGTAGTTTTCGCGTGAAAGCGTAACAAACAAACTTACATACACATTTATAATATTAAGTAGGATTTCATTAGTACCTAATATTATTTTCACCGAGCTTAACGGTGAAGGAAAACATCGTGAGGCAACCCTTAGTCAGCACCGCACGTATTGACCTTGTCTTTCCTGTGGATATGGCTGACTAGGCTGAGAGGATGGTATAGTACTACAAGCCTACTCCATCTAAACATTGTCCCAGGCACTACAGTGTGCCGTTAAGTGTAGGCATAGGTTGCCTCCTGACGCTGTATACATCATCTTCAATAGATGTAAAGGCCTATTATTATAATATTTATATTTCGATGCGCATATACACTAAATTATTAATTAATTTTACATTATTTTCCAAATGAACGAAAAAAAACCGAAACAAATGATAGACGATTATTTGCTAGTAATAACACCATATCGAAAGTCTTATTCATTCAAAACCCGACTTAAATTAAAGCTGACAAGGCACACTTTAGCATAAACTAAACATATGCTCTCGTAACTTAATTACATATTATTAGATTTTGTCAGAGTTTTTCGAGTAACAAACCCCCGAATTTAAAAACCAGGCTAAGCAATCCGACGTACTGTTTCATTCAACCTAGCGCCTGAATCCGCCTCTAGAGAAGCATCCACATCGTTTAACTTGAGGGTAGGACTTTTATACTGTAAGTTTAATACTCGAGCATAGATTTTTTTACAAAGATCTGCAAAAATAATCTGTGCTCGAGTCTCAATTACTAAAGCATGCGATATTTAATTCCTGCAATAACAACTCTGCACGAAACATTCAGACTATCATCAAAATCCGTTCAGCCGTGAATGCGACAGACACTTTCATAGTTATGTCCCGCCCAAAACTATATTTTACAAGCGCATTTTGCCAACAAAAATGCTATTTTTGCAAGCGTTTTGTTCTAAACTTATAAATAAAATAAGTGCATCAAAATCAAAAGCGACATCTCGTATCGAGTAGCAGTAACCAAATTAGTTTCAGAACTAAATAATAGATGGCGCTTTTACTCATGCCAACATTTGCTGGTAGTCAAAACATGTTTTAATATTATATTATTTCATCGCTGCAACACCATACGAGATAGATGTCATAGTCATACCTAAATCTTCCATCTATTTACAGAACAATAAACTGTAATCTGCTGCAATAAAGAGCATTTTTGTTTGGCACACTTTCCTTGGGCATATTGCCTAATTTGGGCATATTTACTTTCGTAATGGGCATTACCAATTAGGCAAAACTCCTGTATTGGGCACTAACTGGGCCCAACCACTTGAAAAATACCTTCCAATCGGGCAGAAATACTTCCATATTGTAATTATGTCCAATTTGGCGTTACTTCCAAATTGGGCATTATTATAATATTGGGCATACCGTCCAAGTTGGGCATTGGTTCTCAAATCGGTCATAATTACGCTCATATGGGCCATTGCCTCCCAAATGGGCATACTGTCATACTTAGTGGGCATTACTATATTGGGCGTTTTGGGCCTAATTGGCGTAGTTTTTCAGTCTTGTTTCTTCTCGACGTTGGATTTCGGCGCTCCGTTGGCTGGCGACGGAGGCCGATCCGACTCACCTTCTGAACCTAGATAAATAATTATCTATTTGCATTATTACAGAATTATTGTAAAATCTACTGAATCTAAACTAAGGCCCATACCCAGCAGTGGGTGAAGTCGGGCTGTGGATGATGATGATGAAGACAATCAACTTTCTACATAGTAACACATAGACACAGAACAAACATCTATGTTTTGCCACACACAAATGTTTGTTCTCACGATTTCGTTCGCGTCACATTTTCCGAGACAAAAAGTAGCCTATGTGTTAATCCAGGTCACGGACAATATGTTTCAAGTTTCATCCAAAAAGAGTAACAAACATCCATACATACTTTCACGTTTATAATAATTTAATAATTAGTAGGATAGGATTCTATCAGGATTTCATAAATGTTTTTTTTTATGAGCTATTAGCTAAGCATTTGGCTGTCAGCACACCTGATGGTAAGTGTAGCTACAGCTTAAGGTGGAGCACGCTTAGCTATAATCAACCTGATTCACTCTTCTCTTGAAAATTCCTAGGTTATACCTCCTTTTTTTTTTAATGATAAAAGTAATGGAGCAAGCTGATAGCTCACCTGTAGTAACTTCTGCCTATAACAATGCATTACCTCACAGAGCAAGTCCCATCAGGACGTGCCCTGTAAGGCAATGCATTGCGTCCATCACTGTGAGACGTAAAGATCTTTCAGGAATTAATTTATTTTCAGGATTGATTTTTAACAAAACTTACTCTGTGTTTTAGAAGCTAGGTTACATTTATCTTCCTCGCTGTCGGACCCAGAACTCGCCAGGGAGGAATCATCACCGGCTCCTGCAAATGTTACTATACTACTTTTTATACAGTAGTACTTTTTATACAGGCAGTGCTGAATTTGTCACTAGGCCGTATAGGCCGCGGCCTAGGGCCGGCAGCGTCCTAGACGCGACAGATTTCAGAGGACGCTCACTCGATTTCAGAGGATAAAAGTCAAACATGTGTCTTGGGCACACTTCCAACGTACTGTTTTGGACCAGCTGGAGCTATCTATAAATCGTATGCAATGGTTTGTAGATAGCTCAACTGTTTCATGTGTATTTTGTAAATATTGTAAATACTGTATTAGTTGTAAATTTCTTTGTGGATAAATACATTTCAAACAAATTCATTGGTTTTCTCATGGTTTTTTTAATACTAATACGTTAAATCACTATAGATACTCATTCTTATCAAAAATTATCAATCCTAGGTACTTAATGTTATAAGTACCTACCTATTTTATCTATACTAGTAAGGATTAGTTAGGACTAGTAAGGTGTAGTACGTACCAGCACAGATCATAATCTATACGTACCTGTAAGCGCTTGCCTAATTATGGGACGTCGTTGGCGAGATGCGTTCATTTTGGTATCTATGAGGGTAGGGTATATTAGTGACTATGATCAGTTAGGGGTAGTACGTACCATTAAGTGCTTGTTCATGTCGAAATGGATTAATTTTGTTACAGTATTAGTACGAACCGGTAAGGATCAATAAGGGGTAGTATAAACCCGCAATATTTATGGGGCCAGTTCAGTATAGCGTGGACTATGGACCAGTTTGGGGCAGTACGGACCAGTTTGGGGCAGTACGTACCACTAAGCGCTTGTCTCGATAAAGGTGGTAATGCCCTCGCTGGAGTAAGTAAGGGGGCGGCTGGCCGTTGCTTGCGAGATGGATTCATTTTGCCGCAATATGCGCAAACGTATGACACATACTCGAATTCTTCAACCATCGCCATGCCTTGAAAAAAGATCATTCTAATTGTTACTATGTATTATAAGTATGTATTTACAAAAATATATATCCTATCATAATTATAAGTATTATATCAGCAATCTAGTTCCCATAGTACAAGCTCTGCTTAGTTTGGGACTAGAGGGCGCTGTGTGTTATATCCCAGGATATATTTATCAATCATCAATATAATATAAAACTCTTTTGAAGCTGACAGAGAATCAACGCACAGCCTAAACTATAAGTCCTAGAGGTATGAAATTTAGAGGGTAAGTTTCTTATATAGTGTACTAAGAAACTAAGAAAGGAATTTTGAAGTCACACTCTAACGCGAGCAACGCCGCGGGAGACGGCTAGTTATTTATATAAGGTTTATATAATATATATATTACATACCGTTATGTGCACAACACTGGGAACAAATCAATGCCATGCGTTGGTTCGGTCCGTCCTTTAGCAAATAATCTACCACTTTGTCGAGGGCAGAGCGGTTTTTGTCTAACAGAGGGCGTGGTAGTTGATCTGACTGGAAAAAAACAACAATTTTAATAAGTACTTACATTTCACAAATCTATTATCATCAATATATATAAAACTCTTTTGAAGCTGACAGACAATCAACACACAGCCTAAACCATAAGTCCTAGAGGTATGAAATTTGGAGGGTAGTATCCTTATATAGTGTAGGGGTGCACTAAGAAAGGAATTTTGAAACGTCACACTCTAAAGGGTAGAACGCGAGCAACGCCGCGGGCGACGGCTAGTACTATTATAAATAATAAATAAATAATAAATATTCACGGACACTTAACACACGCCTTCTAGTCCCAAACTAAGCAAAGCTTGTACGATGGAAACTAGATGGCTGATAGAAACACCTATACATAGAAACACCCAGACACAGAACAAACATCTATGTTTACAACACACAAATGTTTGTTCTCGGTGGGGATCGAACCCACGACCCACAGCACGGAAGGCAGAGCTACTACCGACTGAGCCATGACGCCTGTCTAAAACAATTATAAAACTGTAAAAAAGCCAAAAACTGAAATTAAAGATATGGATAAACTAAATATGCAGATCTTCTACTAAATAACCGATTCTCATTACGAAAATCGATTCCTTAACTACTAGACCAATTTCAACGTAACTTATACCATTCGGAAGTCCTTTTTCCGAATGGAAACATAGGCTATATTTTATTGAAATCAAAGACGTGGATTCTTAGATACTTGAACTCTCTAAACCAAAAGCAGCCATTTGCTGCGAGATTCATCGTATGCTGGTGACAGATATTTTTGTGGAAAATTCGCGCGCGTACGTAGTCGCGGGTATCAGCTAGTGTATACATATGTTTATTTAGTAGTCCACTTACTCTAAGCCTACTAGCTCCATTGTACATAGGTGTGTTGTTTAGAGCGAGTGCGTTGTTCATATTTTTGTTGATAGGCGTTGACGTCACAGCTATTTGTCTCTGTCTAATCTGACCGGGGGTCGCTGGAAAAAAAAGAAATGTCAAAATTCTGCTATACAGGGTGTATAAGATTATTTTTGAATACTTCGAAGGGTTAAGGCACACATAATAATGAATCTTATTCTTATTATAAACGCGAAAGTTTGTAAAGGATGTGCGGATGTATGAATGTATGTATGTTTGTTCCTCTGTCACGCCAAAACTGCTGATCCGATTAGGATGAAAATTGGAATATTGTCCGTGACCTGGATTAACACATAGGCTACTTTTTATACAGGAAAATCAACAGAATCAAACGGAACGCGGACAAAGTCGCGGGCGGAAGTTAGTAGGATATAAAAATACAGTAGTTTTAAGTAAAGGCGTATGCTTAGCCAATCTTCACTGATTATCTAAGTTAAGCCACGTTCTGTGCGATCACTATTTGGATGGGTGACCGTTAGTGGCATTTACATCTGAGCGCTTCCGTGCTTCGGAGGGCACGTTAAACTGTCCCGGCTCTAGCAGTCATTAAGCCACGACGGAGGCCTTAAGGCGGCCTAAAAACTTCGTCACCAGAGTTACGCGCCACTAACTCATACGAGCTTGCTTTTCGTAAAGGCGTATTTACACAGGGTGTAGATGAGCTCCGGCGAAGTGGTGGCATAATGACAAAAACCAAGGCACTTTTTGATTAGTACAGCTATCATTTATTTTACTTTGAGATTACACTATTACATGACATTCTTTCATAAAGTTCAAGTTCAAGCAAGCAGCCATATTGCCAAATCGGACCATAGAGCAGAATACAAAATTATTACTTATAAAAAAAGAAAAAATAAGGCGTCGCCTACACAGGGGTCTACCTGGGAGCGGAGACATGGGCAAAGGGGGTCCATTATTACCCGGTACATTGACAGACGGCACAAACGGCTTGAGCGCTTTCGATTGACTCTCGGGAGAGCCGTACTTGTCCAGTATCTCCTTTGCAACCTGCAATGGACATCAAAATTTGTATTCACGATTGAATTCTTGCATTTCCCCAAAGTTGCCTATAAGAGTTGGATTCGTCGGTTGAATTCGTCAAAGTTGAATTTTCCTTTTATCGTCTAATGCTAAGTTGGCAACACTCAGAATATGACAGCATTTGCTAATCTATTACCGCGTTCACACTATGCCCATACCGCTGCCGGCATTATTGCCACAGCAACCTCGCCTTTGTTCTTACTAAGAAGCTAGAGCATAAATTTGGGCCGGGAGACGGGACAGAACATGTTCGTGTTCACACTATGCTCGTGCCCGCTTTCCTACCCAAGTCCCTGCCGACTGCGGCATAGTGTGAACGCAACATATAGTTAGAAGCATCCTCTGTATCGCAAAAACTAATTTTTGAAAGCCTTATACTACGAAAGTTACTAAGTAAATATACAAACAAATAGTACACAACAAATATTATTATAATACAAACTTATGGCAGAAGTTGAGAACCTTATCCTACTTCCTACTAATATTATAAACGCTAAAGTTTGTATGTATGTTTGTTGATATTTCACGCAAAAACTACTGATCCGATTTGGATGAAACTTGGATTAACACATGGGCTACTTTTTATCCCGGAAAATTAACGGGATCCAACGGGACGCGAACGAAGTTGCGGGCTGAAGCTAGTTGATTATAAGTAAGTTTCATCAACAAACCTTGTATGTCTCAGTATTCATAACTTCTTCCAATATTTTTTTCTTTTCTTCTCTCATCTTGGATAGCTTGAGTCTGTTTTTCTCAAGAGACCAATTATAATACCAGGATATTGCAGACCGGAGGAATATAACACTGGAAATAAAAAAAAACATTGAATCTTTACAGCTCAATTGATTCAACGGACAAATATATATATTTTTATAGCAAGTATATATTTTTCTTAACCAACAAACTCACTAGGTGGACAGCGTGGTTGGTCGGTTGGTAATTATAATAGACGATTCAGTTTAGCTTTCTACGCTGAAGGTTGTGAGTTCGATCCTTAGTAAGAATAAACCATTTTTGTATGATTAATTTTCTTTCTAGTTCAAATTGATTTTTGAACAGTATAAAACTAGTATTTCGGTCAATACTTTTACAAATTGTAAAAACCTCTACAATTTCGACATTTTAGAAACATAATTTTTAAAATAATGTTTATTTAGTCATTACGCACTTTTCCCCACGTACATAAAATAGTACATGTAGCGCCATCTATCTCGCTACATGAGAACTATCCTAGATCGCGCAAACGAAGTTATCACGGAGTTTGAACATAAGTAATACTACCGAATACCATCCATCGGTCCTCGGACCCCGAGCCAAAGGTCGCTCGGCGTGGAAGATCTTCCCTTTTCGTAGGAGGACACATATCCTACAATGTTCTCCTCATACACAATCTCAAAATATCCCATAACTTTGTGGGAAAACGTAATATACTCACAGGATAGGTAAAACTAGTAGAGGCGATGCGTGTAGTACCGAGTTAAGCCAATACGCACTTTTCCCCACGTACATAAAATATTACACAATCTCAAAATATCCCATAACTTTGTGGGAAAACGTAATATACTCACAGGATAGGTAAAACTAGTAGAGGCGATGCGTGTAGTACAGAGTTCAGCCAATACGCACTTTTCCCCACGTACATAAAATAGTACAATATGGCGAATAGTACATACAACCCGACGGAATATGCCATAACGTAACCGATGACGCGCTTGTGCGTTTGTTCCTTGTACTCGCCATCTTGTTCAATCGACTTTATTTTCGTTTCGAGTCGCTCGAGCACTTCAGACGTTGTTTTCTTGCGCTGGGGATGTAAAATAATTCAGTTTTTATAAAAACCTAAATATATAAAACTCTTTTGAAGCTGACTGACAATCAACGCACAGCCTACACTATAAGTCCTAGAGGTATGAAATTTGTAGGGTTCATTCAGGGAATAATTCACAAAAGAACGGGTTTAGAAAAACTTCCTACTAAGTCTTTCGTAATCACGTCTCAGTTTTAACTCGAGCCTAACTTTATTCCGAGCCTAATTAGGCCGGGTCTAAACCCTCTATAAATCCAAGATTAATCTGATGACGTAATGAGAGGGGTGTTCCGTTTTTCCAAAACTGTACTAGAACACTAAAAATATTAAATTACCTACGTAGATATAGATACCTATTCAATTTTTTGCTCTTAAACTCGAAAGTACTCAATCAGAGCGTGACAAACGACTGTATTATATAACGGAACTTATTCCAAGGACTTAAGGATTGAATTGCAACAGCAGTTACCTTCAGTTCTTATAAAAGTGAGTGTTGGATGAAAGTCGTGACGAAAATGCTAATAAAAAAGATATTTGGTTAAAATCAAAGCTGAAAGCTTACATATTTTAGCTCATTTTACGAAGACGCGTGTCACTTTTTTTTTATTCTCTGTTATGTCTTACTAGCCGTCGCCCGCGGCGTTGTTCGCGTTCTAGACCCTTTAGAGTGTGACTTTTCAAAATTCCTTTCTTAGTGCACCTCTACACTATATAAATAAGGATACTACCCTCCAAATTTCATACCTCTACGACTTATAGTTTAGGCTGTGCGTTGGTTCTCTGTCAGCTTCAAAAGAGTTATATATATGTAGATTAGATAGATACCTACATAAAGAAATATTTACATAAACATATGTCTTATTGAATTGAATCATTATCATGCATTGTTTTATTAACCACAAACCATCCTTGACTTGTATTGTGTTAGTTGAATGCGGAGCAGGTAGGTAGGTAAGGTACCTAGGTACAGTCTCTAACAGTTGGCGAAGCTACCGGAGGGCTAGACGGGGCTTGCCGTTCCCAGGCCCCACCCTGCAAGGGGAGTAGCGTGCGGGCCCCGCTGTAATGGCGGGCTTCGTCGGCGGGGGACTGGACGTAAAGGCTCTGCCGGTTTCCCGGCTAGACGGGGCAGTGCCCCAGGGCCTCCAAGCTCAGGGGGCCCCTCGGAAGTCAAACTATAAATTGAACTAGTGAAAACTATGTACGTCGAATTCGGAACAAACGATTTTAAATAGTTTAATAAACTAATCATCATCAATATATATAAAACTCTTTAGAAGCTGACTTAGAATCAACGCACAGCCCAAACTATAAGTCCTAGAGGTTTGAAATTTGGAGGGTAGTATCTTTACATAGTGTAGAGGTGCACTAAGAAAGGAATTTTGAAAACTCGCACCCTAAAGGGTCTAGAACGCGAGCATCACCGCGGGCGACGGCTAGTAGTTTAATAAACTAATAATACTAATTTAGATAATAGGACTCCTTTCCTGCCTTTACCAATTTTTTACTACAGGGCGTTTGGTAATCTAGCTACGCCACTAGTCTCTGATGCCTATAGTGTAAATATAGAAGCGCTCGGGGCTAGACTTGCTTAGTCACTCTTCACCGATTAATCTTAGGCGACGCTCTGTGCCATCACTATTTGGATGGGTGACCGTTAGCATTTACATCTGAGCGCTTCCTGTCGGCTTCGGCCATGCCGTAAACCAGACGGCCTAAAAGCTTTCGCTTAAGTGACTAACGGCCGAATATTCAAACACTACTTATATTAAGTTCATGCTAAAATTATTGCCATCTCTTACAAATGAGTAATGTCAAACAGAGGCAGGGCAATTTTAAGTGGTGTTTAAATTTGAGTGACATTTCAGTATTCGGCTTTAAGCAAGCTACACCACAACCACCAACAGACCGTAAATATTGGATATTATAACAATGACTTTGAAATTATATTTCTTTTAATAGGATGTTAAAGTTATTCATTGACAGGCTTCATGGCTCAGTCGGTAGTAGTTCTGCCTTCCGTGCTGTGGGTCGTGGGTTCGATCCCCACCGAGAACAAACATTTGTGTGTTGTAAAACATAGATGTTTGTTCTGTGTCTGGGTGTTTCTATGTATTATAAGTATGTATTTACAAAAAAAAATGTATGTATGTATTCTATCAGCCATCTAGTTTCCATCGTACAAGCTTTGCTTAGTTTGGGACTAGAAGGCGTTGTGTTAAGTGTCCTTGAATATTTATTATTTATTATTATTATTATTCCACAATGCCCCATTAAATTGACAGTTGAATCTGTGATGTTGACTGTACCTTCCAGTGTATGGTTCAATGGTTCCTGATACTATTGTGGCAGGTTTGTACGGTGCAGTTTAATGGAGCTTAACAGACTCCGCACCCAAGTTGGTCATTGCAATAGCAATTTAGCCAAGTGGGGTATAACAGAGCCATCCGAAGTAGTGTGAATGCGGAGCTCCAGGGCAGAGCATGTCGCACTTGCTTTCCTACCCTTGGTGCCCGACCAATTGCATCCGAGGGGATCTCACAGGGGCATCGGCATCGGCCATACAAGTTGCCACTTTCTAGCAAAAACTACTTTGAAAGTTCACCATTGACAAGATGAAGGAATGAACCATGATATTCTGCTTTTATTGGAATAGCGTAGGTGATGAAGCGACCGGTACTCTTTATGGAATACCACATTGACTGTGTCTTCCAGTCTATGGTTCAATGGTTGCTGATAGTATTATGGTTTGTATGGTGCAGTTTAATGAACCATAACATTCCTCTATTAATTTGTTTGTATCAATACTAAACGTTATATTGAGAGACACATTTTTATGTCTCAAACAAGGTTAGTTACAGATAGATAGAGAAACATTTATTTGGCACACAACACAGGTACAACACGGTAAAATAATTACAAGAAGACAATAAAAAATTAGGTGATTGGAAAATAAGAATAAAAATAAAATAAAATAAAAATTGAACAGATCAGCACAGAATACATAATAAACTGTACTACCTAGGTAGTTATATGTTTGTGGGTGCTGACCAGCGCTGATGTGGCCCAAAAGGGTCCTGCCTCAGCTTATTTAAGACCCATACGCTGATATACTGCTCAAGCATAGATATTTGTATAAAAATGTCTACTCAAATCTATGCTTGAGTAATGATGTCTGCATCGATATATCGGCCTAAGACTTATTCTTTGGTACAATTATAATTGAAATAATATACCTACCAAAGTAAACAATGTCATTTCATTTAAATAAATTTTGATTTGATCCACACGGAGTGTTTTGACAGCGTCTAAGCAAGAGGAGTTGTTAGAGGCATGTCTAAGCATTATCTATCTATCTATCTATTCAGCATGTATGCACCCACTGCTGGGTATAGCCTCCTCTTTAGTACGCCAGTCTCTCCGGTCCTGCGCGAGACTGGAATGGACTACAACTAAGCATTATAGGGAATGGTAAATAAAATATGCCACTTACATTATTGGAAATGCCATTACCCTCCATGTTATGTTAGTAGTCAGATATATGAGATCATCGTGACTAAGGTGCAACAATAGGTAGACATTGTGGGTGGCAGTTAGATAGGTACCTACCTACTTTCATACTAATCTCAATAAATTATTAAGCAACCCAGGTCATGGACGAAATATTGAATTGCCGCCAAAAACATTATCAGATACATCTAAATTTGTTTTGGCTGGGACACAACATACTAAACTACAATAAACTAATTATACTCACACGAAATCTCGATATAATTAAACCCATCTTCCTGCAAACACTTGAAGCACAGGAATAAATGAATTATGATCACTAAATTCAAATCAATCGCGTCGATAGTCTACATAAATCTAAAAATAATACGCGGTTTGGCATCACCGTCTACCGACTTGTAATTTTGATGACGAAGTATCACGACTGTCTAACCTAAAATGCCGCTTTAATCAGAAATTATCGACTTGATAACTACACCGATATATTTTAGCACTTTGTTAGACACTATAGCGTTGAATTCAAGTCAATATATCTTGTAAATATCCAGAAAATTCGAAATAAATAGAACACAGTGATACATTCTCTTCAAATGGACGACAACGAAAAACGAAAATCTGAAAAATATGACAGGTTTACGATTTTGTTGACAGATTGACAGTTCATCGCATTTGACAGTGTGAACCACAGGTATCAAAACTAGGGAGACAAAATGTTACTAGGACGTAACTTTAAACTTGGAAAGTGCTAAACAGGTAATTTATGGTGTTTTTTCTAGATTCTAAGCGGTGATCATAACACAGCTCTATCTTTTATTCTTAAATAGTGAAACAAACATAGTTAATAATTAAATAAAATAAAGTTTGTTTAAATCATTTTATTCAGAAATGTGTATATTGTTAAAAATTAAAAACATCAAAAAAAATGTATTTATTTTATTCAAAATCACAAGAACGTACCTACTAATCCTTAATAGCATTTAGTTGAACAAAACGAAATATGTACTACTAATTTTATACATATTATTAGTAGATACTTTTGATCGAGAACAGGGTAATCTCTAACGCTGGCAACCTTTTTCTCTGAAAGTCATTTCTTTCACAGACTAAAATTCCCACGAATTTTTAAACAAAATATTGCTCATGGCCACTAGGCATGCCTATGGTTTTATTATACAGGACGAAACAGCTTGCTTAAATTACAGTAAACTAACAAGCTCGCCAATCTGGCGTGTAACAAGATAATTTAGTAACATCCGAAGACTCTTGCTCCGTCGTTTGTCTGCCATCGGAATCCACACATCGACACGTTCCCCGGCGGCATTGTATCTTTCTGTAGTTGCCGTTTTTACAACAAACTGGTTTTTCAGTCGATGAAGCCATGACTAACGAAGTAAGGGCACATTCTGAAAAAATAATAGAAAGTAAATCCATGAAATCCACCGATAAATATTACCTGTGCTTACTGAAAATATTTTTGTACCTGTGGGTGGACTAAGGAAGTTCTAAATTCAAGAGATGGCGCTAAAAACAATTTTTATAGTATACAATTTATGTGCTAGATGTCGCGTCAACCATATTTAGTACTGCTACTCGCCACTAGATAATAGTAGCAGCAACATAATTTTGTTTAATATTTTGAAAAACTTACTACAATCCATGGAATCGTATCCTTCGGTATATGGCTGTACTTCGTAACCATCAATATGTTGTCCACGCTCATTTACGCAGATTTTCCTGAAAAGAAAAAACGGTTTTGTACTTTATTTATCATAACGGGTGGTACCTACCTAGCTAGAATATGTATAAAAATTAAAAGATATAACATTAATGAATAGGTAGCCCCGACGCTACATTGTAGACAGTATCAAAGCCATGTAGGTAGGTACCTATAATGTACCTAGTTTTACATCCAAAAAATATTAGTTAGGTACTTAGTAGGTAGGTACAGGGTGTAAAAAGAAAATACCATTGCAATACTTTCCGACATAATCCTGTATTGACCGAAAGTGGTTTATCTCCAAATAAGTCGGACAGTTTTAAAATATATCTCTAGGAGTTATATTGAACATTATGCCATGAGGTTTGTGTTGATCAAATATAAACTTTTACTACAGTAAAATGTGTAGGTATTATTTATTATTAAATAAACACTTATAATCAAGTAAAATTCTTTTTGATTTGCGAAAGAAAAATAAGAGGATACCTAATTCGAAATTAAAAAGAATTTTGTTTGAAAAAAAGCTTTTGTTTGTGTTTTTTCAAACAACTTTTTTTATACTTTTCGCGAACTAACCAAATGTAACTCATAAGCTGGGTTAGTCTCGAGCACTACAATCTGGATGATTAGATTTGACAAAAATCGTGTCATTTCTCAGTACAAAATGACACAATTTCTTTCAAAAACTGGATCCATTTTGGAACGGTGGAGGTCAAGTCAAGAGTATCCCTACTTTTTTTTATCTTTGTAAGAGCGTGTTTCGACTAAAAACATTCACAACACAATCCTTACAAATGATGTGTTTTTATAATCCATTAAATCCTTAAAACCATCTGCACAAGATTCAAAATGTCAAACATGCACAAGGTTTGACGGTGGAGACGCAAATCGATGTCTTCACAGAGTTGTGCATGTTTTATTGTGAATGTTTTGCAGTGGAAACGGTAAAGGGCAGGTACACTAGATACTTACTCTCCGGTTCGTCTTTTCATAACTCTACCATACGTCCCATCAGGCATACACTCAGGGAATGTACTGAAATAGTCCACAATATAACCGTCTTTTTCACTCTGCAGCACTTGCTCTATCTTCAGTTTCATGTCCTCGAAGCAGGGGGTGGTGTAGTTGAATGGGGGGATACCTATGCTTTGTTGAGGAAAGAGGTCCGACGAGGCGTCATCTGAAAAATAAAAAATACAGTCCTCCCCATAGCATTAGTCCATACTTTAGAACTGAGACGACAAAACCAATTTGTGTGGTCAGTGCAGTTTATATACCTACCTATTAGTGGTCATAAAGGTAAGCACTAGAAATAATAATGGTACCTTAAAATCACTTACAACAAGACAGCTCCGATATCGGATCTTCATCAAGATCCACTTTCTTCTTCTCTGCATCCAACACTGCCCCCGTGATAGGGTCCACGCAAAAGCAGGTTCTATCAACGCATTGGATAGGGTTGAAATTCCCATCTGATGTGCAGCGAGGTCCTATGACTGGAAGACGGACGCCAGGAGCTATGGACTTTCGGATTTTCTCGTGGATACGGGAACAACCTGGAATTTTCCGAATTTAGTTCATTACGTCTCAATGTGATGGGCACAGTGCAATGCCTGACGAGCACGTCATCAGTGAAAGCACAGAGGAAGTGGAAGTTCTCTGTGAGATAATGAACCATTGGCTGGAGGTAAGCCCTCAACATAATGGTAGGATATCTCTTGTTACAGAACTACTAACTGCAGGGCATGTTCCGAGTGGTGACTGTTCCCATGTTTAGAACTTCTCCAAAGAGCCTCTCCCCTTCTTCAGATTGGCAGAAACACCTGGAAAGGAATGCCAATTTTGGTGTTATCAAACTGAATGGTTTTGGTATAAATTAGGCAGTAATTTACAGATGATTAGCTGCTGGCTGCTATCCAATTTTCTGTCCATTAGCACAGGTAGGTATAAGTTGACATGGACCTAGCCTATTCTCAATGTGGAAATGAGGTTTCTTTTAATAAAACCTCCTTCATGAAGGCCTACTATAGTTTTGTAATGCCTGTGCGCTGATTTCGTATGGAGACTCGCAAACCCAGCAGATTCTTTGAGAAGCTGCTCGTCTGATGTCTCATTACAAAATGAGGTATTCGGCTCTATAGCAAAATAGGTATGGTATTCTTACGTATGCGCTGGCACGCAGTCAAAGGTAGCATAGTTTCCCTTCCCGTCACAGTGTGGTCTCATCTCCATCGCACCAATCTCACCCTGGGCCTGTCTCTCGTCGTATAGATCCTGCGCGTTGTGGCATTTTGACTTCACTGGTAAATGAGTAAATATGGGGGTAAATATACATTAGAGTTAGGTTATTCTACAACGTTTTCATCATCATTATCCACAGTCCGACTTCATCTACTGCTCAGTATATAAAACTGATGATGATAGAGTTCTGAAAAGAAGATGCGCTTCGCCACTCTGGTTTCTATGATACGGGACACGTGACCACCAGCGCAGCTGTCGTCTCATTAGGTAGGTACAAAGAATATGTAATACGTAGTTCCCACGTAAGAAGAAGCGGGACTCCCATTCTACCAAAATTACACACTGAAAATCTCGTTTTGTATGAAACGTGATTCAAATTTTGACCCCCGTTTTATACATTGTTCGTTTTTCGAAAACACGAGTCTAGTTCGAGAGTTTCGCCAGTCTGATTAGGTACAACTCGATGATACCATTGCTGCAATAAGTACCTATACACACGTGCAACTAGTTGCGGATTCACTTACTTCTCCTGCAATAGTTGTTCCCATCGTCAGCATCGGGCACACAAGTCAAGCCGTCTCCGCACCGACCCACGGTGTAGCCAGTGCCTGGCCCTCCAGCACTGCAGTGTGCACCTTCAGCTGGAAGACCAAGATAATTGTATTTTACTATGTTATTTTAGGCCTATTCCTTATAGAATACCTACATAAGTAACTATTACTTGGCTCCTGTACCTTACACAGTTTCTACAACTAGCTGGAGCCTATGGATTCAACATTTTTGTGTTCAACAACCATTACCTATTATGTCAATAAAAAACATTTTTTACTTACCTCACAAAGCACCTTCTAGGGCGCCCTGAGAGTAGGTACATTAAGAGCACCTCAGGGCAAACATATCCTCAGTGGACGTGCTCTAGGACCCTCCGGTTCATTATAACTGAATATCAAAATGTCTAGCTAATCAATACGACTGAATCTCATAATGTCTGATGAAGGTATGCATGCATCACTAAAGTGTCAGAGCTAATCGTCTTATACCGTGCTGCGGAGGGCACGTTAAACTATCGGTCGCGGCTCTAGCAGTCGTTAAGCCACGACGGAGGCCTTAAAGTGGCCTAAAAACTCCGTCACTAGAGTTGGCCACTAACTCATACATGCTTGCTTGCTTTACGGTCACTAAAATACCTACCAAAGAATGGAAGACAAAACTGGCAGCAGTTACAGGTGGTGGGAGATGGCAGCAAGAGGCCGCTGTGCGTCGCATTGTTGATGCCGCATTCCACAGCTGGTGAAGAACAGCCTACTTCGGATTCGTACGTCTACAACATAAAATGCTATAACTATTTATATGAATAAGAATCATCTATTTATTTTATTTTATTTAAAAATTTCACACAAACAAGTAGTGCTAGGAGGACTTAATGCTAAGAACATTGTCTACCAGTCTTTCTGGGCGTGCAAAAAAGAGGTTTATTGTAAAACTGTGTAAAAAAGAGTCAACAGTTTACCCATGCCGGGCGTACAATACTTTACTTATAGTAGGTAAATGCTAATTTTTATAGTGAGGATTTATTTATTGAGTAAAAATGGATCATCGAAGATTTAAACTGTACGATGTTTAAATTCTGAGTTATGTCAATATTAAATTTTTATCTAACGAGTGCAAACAGTGAAATTATGTTTTTATGGCAATTTAAAAATTAAGTTCATAATGGTGTTTTTAGTATTGTAAACTTAGACACCATGACATTATTTGTTAGGCAGGTACTCGGCTGTTAGCCACAGCATACGCGCCTTTCAAATGTGGTTGTGCTAAATTTTGACTGTATCCCAAGATTCGTCTCCAGACACAATAACCACGAGAATTGAGGATATCAATGCATGTCAGGGCTTGCAATACGTAGTTACTGTTGTGTGTGTTAGCAATGCAGCGTAGAACCAACCTCTTTGAGTTATAAAGAGTATTGGTTCGCACTGACCGGCAGTGTTTGAAAATGGAAGACCCATGGATGACACGACGAGCGAGGGCAGCGAGACGTGTCAGTCGAAAACAATGAAAAATAAGTGTGGATTTGCACCACTTTTCACAATTGCGCATACAAAAAAAAATGTTAGGTATGATGAATAACAAAGTGATCGGCTATCAGGTGCGATCTACTACCTATCTCAATGACAGTTACCTACACTTTAATAGGCTGTTGGCTCTACTTAGGCATTGTTAAGTCCTTATAACCACTAGTTTTGAACCCTTCATTGTACTTACCCTACAAAAACCAGACTCACAAATCACATCGGACTTCACAGCCACAAAACACAAAAACAAACAAACCAGCAGCGCCGCCATTTTGTCAGACTGGAACTGATTCCTGTCTATCAGTAATTATAAGCTATCTTTAGCATATCTGCTGATAATCTTTGCGCAGATTGGTGACGATACTTTTTAATTGAAATCATTTAAGCCGGAACAGCCTACCTCATTAGATACCGAAGTAAACCTCGACAAAATGTAGGTACCCTTTATTCACTGTGGTTTGAAGGTGTCCCTGAGTTATCAAAATTTTACTGGGCAATCAGAACCAAAGACCAAAAATCATGCAAATATGAAAATTGGTCACCCCGCGCTTTGATATTTGAACTGCCACGCTCACAGCTATTTCAACCTTTGGGCTATAATAATCATATCGGTAAATTTAGTTTGATTAGGCTGCGCCTCCTTGATTTTATCTGAACATTGTAATGAAATACACAGCCTTGTTTTATTCGTCACCATTTTCTGCATAAATTATTCGAGCAATCTAGCATATTAAAAACCATACAATATAGGCATATATACCTACGTACTACGCACAAGACAGAGGAGGCTGGCATAACATGAAGGAGGCCTATACCCAGCAGTGGGTAATACCGGGCTGAGATGATGATGATGATGATGACTACGTACCTACTATTATAGAATCCATGACATTCTTGTATCAGATGGTGTAAATCGATCACTTTTTTGACGCTATACTTTCAGGATTTTCTGGTGCTTTCAGGTTTTTTTTTTTTTTTTAAATTTATTAATATTGGCTGGTAGGTTTTCCGTGATATTACCGTACGGCCCTGGCGGAAGACCAGCGTTGGTTGCCAGTCATCCAACATATGCTGAGCCAGGGTACGTTTTACGGCACACTGGACTACCTTATACCTTAGTTTACTTGTTTTAGCATTTAATTATAGTCTGTATTTGTTTCTGTTCTAGTATGTCTCGTATGTGTCGAGTCTAAAGAATTCTATTCTATTCTATTACTTTCTACTTTTATTATAACTACCTAACAGCTAACTAAAATATGAATTTCCTCACCAAGTACGTAACTACTTCACTTGACTTCAACTACTCCTTATCGTTATCAGAACGGGCTCGTCTTATCAGTGATAATGATAAGCATAAGAATTTTATAAGCACATATTTGTTCCTAAGACTGTTTTAGATGATACATTAAGTTTGTTTATGACTTACATGCAAAGTTTACCTACCAAATGATAAAACTTAGTAGGTACGTGGCCTGATTCTAATTTTGTACGGCGAAAGAGGCTTTGAGATAATAACTATAATAACTGTATCTAAGTACCTATTGCTTTTTATTCTCATTGTATATCTTATAAAAAGTTAGAGTAGACCTTATGTCTGGTTTAACATACGTAATCAGCATAATGACTACTCGTAACTTTTTATAAGACAGTGGGCCAGACTCATCTTATCAGCTCAAATCTTATTTAGTCACATCTGCCATAAGTAGGTAGATATATCGTGAAATATAGGCTTAGTACATATTATTATCAATAAATTGATAACCGAAACTGTCTTCCACAGTCAAATTCTTATCATGCCTTAACTGAAAGAAAGATAGACAAAAGCAATAAAACTGCTAACAGTTTATTAAAAATCTTCTAAATATACAAATCTCTTTTGAAGCTGACTTAGAATCAACGCACAGCCTAAACTATAAGTCTTAGAGTTATGAAATTTGGAGGGTAGTATCCTTATATAGTGTAGGGGTGCACTAAGAAAGGAATTTTGAAAAGTGGCACCCTAAAGGGTCTAAAATTAGGATCGAACATTATAACTAATTAATGCGTATGCTGGCTGCCACGCGAGGACAGCCGCAAGCGACAGCTACTCAAATATATGACACAAGACAAGAATCATATACCTACCTAAAGCAGAGTATAGAATTACCTGATATGGATTTAGGCAAAATACATAAGGAAAGTTTATAAATGAAACAGTATAAACAGTAGGTAATATAATTTTATAATTAAATAAATAAGATGATAAACTATAACAATTGTGGCGCAGTCTTTAAAACTAACAAAGTAACACCGTATCTGATAACGTCTGCTTGTAGATGACTGACAGATGTTCCAATTACCTACGGAAAACATGTAGAAATCTTACATTACCTACGTTTTTACGTAAATTAATATTAGAAAAGAGAGTTTTACATCTACTATAGCTCTCTGTCACCAAAAAGCACGTGGCAAATTATAGTTATTTTAGTCACAAGTGTGTTGAAAAACGTCGTATGATACACGTGTGTATTGATGATTACCGTTCTCGGCTCTCTTAAGACCCTCGCCTACGGCTCGGGTCTCAATGGCGCCTCGGCGGTAATCACCAATGTTACACACTAGTATCATAATGTACTATTATTTCTACGTTGAGTTTGACACCATCATTCTTAATTTGCTAGCGACGACGGGTACTTACAATTTATACTACTCAACATTAGATACAATTACTTATCGTCCAAAAAATTGTCTAAAACACTTTTAACTTTCAATTAGTAACAAAAAATGCCCTGTGGTAACTACCTATTGCAACTTTATTAGATAAGGTACATAATATTTTAAGCTATTAGATTAAGTTTCTTGTAAAACAGAACGCGTGTCGCAGAGGCTGTGCGCCACGCCCCTTCATTCTAGGCACTCCTGAAAACCAGCGCTAAAGGAGCCACCGTGCACCTTTAGCATTTGCTGAGCGAGTACCCTTTTTACGCATCATTCTCTTTAATTTAATGCTTAATTAGTTGTGTCTTTGTGTTTTTGCGTAAAATAAATAATTTCTATTCTATTCTATTCTATTCTACTTTACACATTTCAAGGAAATGAAAATAATATACTTACTACAGACTTTAGCGATATTCCATTGCTCAAACTAAAACATACTTAGCTCAAGAGTTCTATTTGCCCGAGTTATGGAAAATCGCAAAGCCTGGGAGACTTTTCTCGTGGAAAACGCTTCGAATAGTGGTTTTTTTGAAGTCTTCTTCATGAGGTTTGTCGAGCCAGCATCCGTTCATAAAGAGAGCAACTCCATGACAGTGTTTAATGGCAATACTGTCGACGGATAGCTCTCTTCATTAACAGATTATAGGCTGCTTCTGTCTTCAGCTAAGGTTTGCAGGATCCTGGTGTAGTTTCGTGCTTAATCGAAATATTAAAATAGAGTTAAAATACGAGTATACTGTTATAATTTCCACTAATGGGGGACAGCTCAGTGGGGATTATGAGAATAAACCAATTTTTTTACTTCTGTTAATGTCATCATGACGCCAAAATAATGAAAAGCATCTAAATAATAATATTATTTTTTGAGTTATGACACTATTTATAGTGGAATGTAACGAATTATATCAATTTTAAGATCCTTATAGGATATCCAGTTTATCTACGCCCGGAGAAATAGTATTTAGACTCTTATTTTTCTTAGATAGATAGATAGAAAATACTTTATTGCACACCTTAACCTAGGGATTACAATAAAAAGAAAAACAAAACTTAAATGAATTGTACAATGGGCGATCTTATCGGTAATCAGCGATCTCTTCCAGCCAACCTCGACAGACTTTTCTTCCATGTTTTATATCTTTTTTACAAGTTTTACTTAGCTTCAATTTTTGCGGAGTATATGGTGTAATTTGACCGTGGCTAGCGGTCCCGTGTGCTGTATGCCTAAAGCAAACAAATAACTATGTAGAGCTACATTCGGGCGTTCAACTCCGGAAGCCATGTGCAGGCAAACACAAATACTTTATCTTTTTGGAGCAAACAGGTTGTTTTTGACAGGTTGTATACCCAGAAGTACAGGATCTTAAGAAATTTATCAACTTTTTGAGTAACCCCCCCCCCCAACCTTAAAACAAAATATAATAATAATAATAATAAATATTCACGGACACGTAACACAACGCCTTCTAGTCCCAAACTAAGCAAAGCTTGTACTATGGAAACTAGATGGCTGATAGAATACATACATACATATTTTTTTTTGTAAATACATACTTATAATACATAGAAACACCAAGACACAGAACAAACATCTATGTTTACAACACAAATGTTTGCTCTCGGTGGGGATCGAACCCACAACCCACAGCACGGAAGGCAGAGCTACTACCGACTGAGCTATGACGCCTGTAAAATATAAGTAGAACATGTATAAAATAGGCAAAATAATCTCGAAATTGTCAACGTTACGGACATAATAACAAAATAATGTAACTTTGATATTGTGATTGGATTACTTCGACATTTTGTCTATCAATTTAAAATACTATGAAATCTTGACTCGTGAAGTCGATATTTTTACACATTTCGACTTTCCCAAAAAAAGAAATGCATTAACTTCAGTTTATTTTTTAGCAGATTTTATGGATGGGCTCGCTTTTTTTTCAACAAACCTAACCTACTCAATTGGGAAAGTCGAAATGTGTAAATGTCGGACTAAAAGGCTCAGTTCAGTAGTCCGATGATCTGTATTGATCAGCATCATCGGACTGATGAGACTAAAAAGTCTTATAAGTCCGATCATAAGACTAAACTATCGGATTACTGATACTTGGCTGTTTAGACAACTTATTTATGAAAAGTTACGGAACTATTTGTCGTCATCCCACACCACGCAGGTGAGAATTGATCTCACACGCCTTATTAGAGACTCCTGACTTGCCGCTGAGTTTGTTTGCATGGTTGACAAATGAGAAGCAACGGGCTTTTGAAATCGGTCTTTTTTATTTGATCCTTTAAAATTGAGAGACAGGAATAATTTTTATCAAAATAGTAGGTATGCTTTCATTTCGAAATCTGATAAAATATTGTAGTATTGTATTTTCTATGTAGTATTGTATTTTCTAATCTCTTAGTTTTAATTCATTTCGGCTGCAAACATCAAAATTATATTTTACTTGTTTTATATAGGATCTTTTCAGATGTAACGGAACTCTTTGCTCTTAGGCAGTCAACATTGAAACAACACTACGAAATTTAGAACTCTTCAGATGGTCTGTCAAAATTCGGATGCGAGACGGCCGTCAGTCTAAGCTAGATTTTCAATGGAGAAATACGGTGAAAAAGTCTAATTTTTCAGGCCCTATGGCTCAGTGAGCTTGCTTAAAACCCTCTGGAGACTTGGTAAAACCTTGAACCACTCCTAGAACCCTGAAGCCCTAATAAAACGCAACCAAAAGTTTACAGAAGCGGCTCTACTCTTTCACCAGCTCCGCATCGAGACCGAGAGTGAGACTCAAATTCAACAGCAAGGTGTTAAGCACCACACTCCTCACCGTGGCCAGAGTTGGCCCCTCCGTCAGCTGTGGTTAACTACATTGACCACCTTCCTCCCTCTCATCTTGGGAGGATCCCTCATCATCGTATCGCGACCCAGTCTTCTTAAATACATTCATCGAACCTCGACCACTGCCACCTTAAATATAAAATCCTCGAGTGATAGTGATCATGTAACAAAAGTGAACTTTCTAAGGACAATAGGTACTTGTAAGTAAGTTTTAATAAAACCTGTAAACACCTACTTGCCCCTATTTCCTTGATAGGATCTTCCAAAAATTAAGACAGGTAGGTCTCTTTAAAATTAACTTGTGGCGTTCAGGGATCTCTATTGATCCCTGTAACGTTACAATATCAAATCAAATCTAATCAAACAAAATGTTTATTGAACACTATAAATTAGTACAAAAATATGCCTAGCAGCAATTCGTTAATTACATCTAGATACACTTAACCTGAACCTGAACTGCTGACTTACTTTTAAAAATATTGTTCAAGTGATGACCACTTTTTATTTACTAGGTACAAATTTTAATTTCACACGCTTGATTTTAGAAAACTCTGAAAAAAAACTAGTATGTACATAGTTACTTATTAAATGAACTATTTACCTATCAAGTTATTCCGTAATTTTGGAACCGTAACCAACATAAAGCTGAAAATGCGTCGTCGCCTTTTCGACGGCTACAATCGTAACATCTACAAATTATGAGCAACATAACTCTTACAACATAAACGATCGATCGAGAACAATCGCAAATAATTCACAGATATACGGACAGTTACAACAATTGTTTGCGTATTCTAAAGACACAAACATAACATAACAACTTAGTACAAATGTTATGTACTAAAATAAAACATTAAAACAGAAAAAACTAGTTAAAAAAGACTCATTGTTAATCCCATCACGGAAGACCTTTTTTCAAGTTTGAGAACACAAGTATTTTCTTTCCATTTCTAGATTTTTTTGGTTACTTTTTTTTCTAGAATGTTTCTAGTAAAATAAATGTTTTTAGTAATCTACTAAACGCACTGTATAATTGATAAAAGCACAGACACAAAGAAATAAACGAAATAATTGAAAACATGTCCTGCAGTTTAGAATCGCACAAGGTTTTTGACACAGTCGGCTTCACGATGCTTGCAATTGCATGCAACCTCTACTTTTAATTTCACAAAAAATGTGGCAGACGAGGAACTTTTTAGTAATACCTACTTACTGCTTAAAACTGGTGGGTTACTCTCGACCACAGTTCCAATCCGGATTCACGGAATTTGACAGAAGTAATGTCATTTTTCAGTACAAAATGACACGAGATCTGTCCAAATCCGGATCCAAATTTGGAACGGCGGTGGGACACGAGTTTTGACATTTTTTGAAACGACACATAGCACTTTTATTTTAATAGTTTTTCTTGAGTTATTGTGAGTATTGTTGTTTAATTTTGGTGGAATTTTAACCAATAATACTTAGGTCGTAACATAAAGTGTGAGCCATTGGAATAAATGTGTGTAAAGTGGTTTTTCTGAATGTGAAAATTCGTGTTAGGTTTTGAAAAGAAAATCCACCATTTTCTTTTCAAAACAAACGACAGCCGTCTTGACAAATGACATGACTTGACTTATATTATTACAATTATATCACTTGACATTGGCAAAATTGTCTGTCGAAATGACGGACAGAGGCCATTAATGAAGAGAAGAAGAACGGCGGTGGTCAAGAGTAGCCCTACTGGGCCTCAGAGAGTTGCAACTTGGCGTGATATTTCTTTTATGAATCTTTTATAACGATTAGCTATTATTTTCTATTTATAATGCAATTAAAATTTGTTAAAATAGATACAACTCAAAAAAAATTTTGAACAATGAGTAGCTACGTACTTATAAAGAATCCTTAGCGTAACTGCTCACATCCTATTTAGTTTATTCATGCTACTAAATGTGTATTAATATTACTAGTTAATTATATTTTAAGTCTCATTTTTATCCAAATCTGTGTTAGATTCTAACCTGCTGTCACTATCAAATATTAATCCATTTTTTTTTTATTTATAAAAGAATGGATACCCAACACAGGTTTACACAACAAAAATCAACGTACATTTAAAAGGAAATAAAACAAGGTGTTCCCATAATTAAAGGGTACCACAGCATGCGTATACGCATCCTATAGATTCTATAGCAACTATCGCCTGACTACAATAGAAATTGCTCGTATGCAAGACCTTTAGCAGTATGGCCGCCACAATTCAATTATCGTCCTGTCTCTAAACTGTTGCGAACTACACACTCACGAATGTCGACTAATTTGATTGTCGGGAGTCGCTCAAGGCGAAGTACTCGGTCCGTTACTTTTAATTTTATGTTGGTGACGGCTAGTATCTCTAAACATCTAAATTTGATTATCTAAAAATGGGTAGGTATTACGCAAATGTCAGTTTATTATTAATTAAATTATTAATTAAAGAAACTATGATATCAAAATAATTTTACCGAACAAATTTTTGCTGATCAAGAATACATTTGTTACAGCGCGGGTTTTGAACCAACACATTGCAAGCTTGTAGTCAACAGTGTCATAGAAGCTACCAAAGAGTTTTCAAGTAAAATTTCAACCCACATTCTCAAAACCACATTACAAAATGGGTAACTTGTAACTTCATTGCTATTCCAACACATCTCAAACTAAAAGCGGGTGAAACAATAGACAAAACTTAGCATACCATAGACAAAACCAATGTTAATGAAGGCAGCGACAATTTGTTGAGAATACATATTTACGTATGAAAAGAATAGTGCTGGTATTCAAAGGCAGGATTGGAAGCCAGTGCTACTGTTACACAAACATTATGCAGGTCGGAAAAAGCTACTTCTCGAGTTCTCGACAAAACGAATCCTTCAGATCATGCTAGATTTACAATCGATTAATATCGAAAAAAGGGGGAAAAATTCGCAGTTTTTTTTGTCTTTGTTACGGTTTCATTAAAATTAGGTAATCCTAACTACTTAAATGAAACTAGGTACCTAAATACTTCTAAGAAATAGTTTTTGGTATAATTTTTTTAGAACTTTATTTTAATAACAACTACATATTTGACTTATTTAGAAATTATTAATTGAAACTTAAGTTGTATTTTGCTGTCGTATTTACAATATGTATAACAAAATTATTTTTTTAGAGCTCTCTTTGGACTTATATTCGTATGCGCCACAAGTTTGAAAAATACTCTGAATCACCATTAACCTGGCTCATATGATAATTAATCAAAAATGCCCACAAATACATTTAACAGAAATTCATGCCTTAGGCCTAATATAATAGAGCCTATTTTTCTAGAGCAATCAGTAATCAGCTGATCAAATAAGGGTGATGGTAAGACGAAACATTTCATAAGTTTTATGCTATTTGCTAAGTCTGAGAATGTTAGTGAATCAACACAAATTAAAGGTTGATGAACGAATGCATGGAAAACATATTTTAGGCCTATATTTTTCATACTGTGGCCAGTTAATCGAAAAATATAGCAAACCGATCGTGGCTAGGCTTGCTTAGTCAATCTTCACTGATCTTCTAAGTTAAGCGACGTTCTGCGCGGTCACTATTTGGGATGGATGACCGTTAGTGGCATTTACATCTGAGCGTTACCGTGCTTCGTGCACGTTAAACTGTCTCGGCTCTAGCAGTCGTTAAGCCATGACGGAGGCCTTAAGGCGGCCTAAAAACTCCGTCACCAGAGTTGGCCACTAACTCATACGAGCTTGCTTGCTTACCGAAAAATACGGTGTTTTAATTCAAAATAGTCAGCCAAATAGTCGTTTACACTTTTTTTATTTATTTTATTTAATACTTTATTGCACAAAATTATAAATTTGTTACAAAGGGTGGACTTAATGCTGAAAGCATTGTCTGCCAGCCAACCCAAGCGTGGTGGTGTAATGAGGAGGTTGGCGTACGACATTACAAAGAATAATTTCTTAAATAAAAAATCTTAAAGAATATCTTAAATCAAAATTAGGAGCCCAATTCAATATATAAATATATATATATTTATCTTTTGTAAATACTAAGTACGGAGTTCTATATTGAATTCTTTAACATTACTCACGTATTATTATGTACTGTCCACGCAAATCTATGTACTTTACAATTATGACCGTCGCCACGCCAACACTAAGGTGTTGTCACAAAATAACATATTGAAATTGTTATACAATTATTGAAGGTGAGGCGGTACGTAAAGATTGTGTGGTCACGAGTGGAGATAAATCATAATATCTAGGCCTAGAAGCTTTTTTCTGTGAAATGTTGGTTTTAGTTCTTGCTAAAATATATAACCTTTAAGTTAAAAGAATTAAACCTTTAGGGAATTAGAAGTTTTGTTAGAATTTACCATCTTTTTCTCGTGTTATAAAATATAATAAGTAACATTGCAGTAATCTGATAGTTGTGACTGTTTTAAGTTAAAAGTTTAATATTATGTCATGTCGTAAATGTCAAAATTTAAAAAAAAAACTTCGGTTGACACATTTACACCATCATCATCATCAGAGACGGTCTGCTTAGAGTTATAATAGCACAGAATATTAATACGTTGTAAATAGTGTAAGTTTTTGGCATCTACATTTTTACACTTTGTACATATTTCATTAAAATTGCTATCCAAATAGTTTTAACTAGCCGTCGCCCGCGGCGTTGCTCGCGTTCTACCCTTTAGAGTGTGACGTTTCAAAATTCCTTTCTTAGTGCACCCCTACACTATATAAGGATACTACCCTCCAAAATTCATACCTCTAGGACTTATAGTTTAGGCTGTGCGTTGATTCTAAGTCAGCTTCAAAAGAGTTTTATATATTTAAGAAGAAGATTGCAATGCAACCAACACCCATATAAGTTTCAACTTTTTTCCCACCATCAAGATACAAAAACTCCAAAGATTTTTACTTAAAAAAGCTTATAGTTTCACCAAATAGGTATCGAATTTAATTCACAAATATTCACAATGAACTAAACAAATATTTCCCATTGCACATGAGTATAAGTTGATAAGCTATCAACACTAAGTTTAGTGCTCTTGTTATCTTAGATAGGATTTATTTGCGGTGTGACCCCGCAAGGAGTTATGGAATAACACATTGTTGAAAATAGGTTATGTTGCGCAAAAGTATTGAGCCGTAAAAGGTTACAAATTATTTTATACTCTTTTTTTCAATACTCAATATATTTATTGCTTTCACATGGTTTACATGAATTTTACATTGGTTGTGGATGTAAATAGGTGAGTTTGGTTGAATTAGCCAAGCAGATAGGTACCTACTTATCTTTAACAGTGACAGAAATTCAACTCTCTCGTGAATATTGTCTCTAAAATAAAGGTTAGGTATAGGTACCTAAGTATATTTGTGATAAATGGTTTCATGGTTACTTGGAAAATTTAACAAAAGGTAGGTTCAGACATAGTTTAGTTAGCTTTTATGAATTGGTATCGATAATTGGATTTATCATTTATATAATGTAGTATTGATGAATGAAAGTAATAGTTCACTGTTTAAGTTGACTTATCTAACCAAATACCGAGATAACTAAACTCTTAAGTTAACACAAAAAATTATTTTACATGTAAACATATAGGCAGGTATTTAATTAGATATAAAACTATTCTGATAAATACCTAGTTAAGTTATTATAAATTCTTATGAAAAAGATCTAATGAAAATTCTTACCGCGGAAAACTCACTTGATTTCCATTTGACTGAAATGATCGGCCATCTTGAATCACGTGTTTATCTCGAGTCAAATTCATTATTAACTTACCTACATTAGCCTCCTTAGCATGTGACCAGTCACAAAACTAAAATAATCTTTCCTTTACTATTAGTAACCCACCATTCACATTTTTATAGATTATTGTATTTATTTCAGCGATTAAATTATAACCATTGACAATTTTCATCACAAATTTTCTTTATCACTCCATAAAAAAATTAAAACAATGCAAATTAGTGATTATACCGTTGATAATTAATTACATGCGTAATTATCAACTAAATTACAGTTAACAACGTGATTATTATGTAAAAATAGATTTTAAAAGTTCAAAAACGTACACGGTGTCCGTTCTATTAAGTGAAAATGGCGCCTGAGTTCAGTAGTTGTGTGTTTTATACAGGTGGTACCTGTTACGTCATACGTGGTAAAGACGTGAAATTCTTATCGTTGCCAGAGGAAAATGAACCCTAACTACACAGAGATGAGAAAAGTAGACCAGTGCCTTGATCACGAATAAATGTGACAATCGCAAACGTATCGTAATGCGAGCGTATCCGAAATACACTGCTCGGTTACACTACAACGGTTGGCAGTCGAGCTGGCATTGATGCGGAATATAACTCAAATACGTTAACGCGGCGACTGTCAGATTTATTCGTGATCAAGGCACAGGTAGCTTCATTTCCTTGATAAGCCCGGGAGAGTATTCTGTGAAGCGGGGTCAACTAAGATTTTTAAAAGTGGCTTGTATTTAATAACCTTTTTATGCATATTGTCATTATAGATGTATCTAGGTAGGTTAGTCGTAGTATTTTGTGAACTATCTACCTACTAGTCTATTGGCCACTCCCAGACTGGAAATTTTCAGAGTTTCTTATCGCAAGATAGAAATTCAAAAATAAGTATCCTTCTTTGGTTCTATTTAGATAACGTCTTATTAAACATCGTCATCAATCAATATATTTTTTTTTTTATTATATAAAACTCTTTTGAAGCTGACAGAGAATCAACGCACAGCCTAAACTATAAGTCCTAGAGGTATGAAATTTGGAGGGTAGTATCCTTATACAGTGTAGGGGTACACTAAGAAAGGAATTTTGAAACGTCACACTCTAAAGGGTAGAACGCGAGCAACGCCGCGGGCGACGGCTAGTATCGTATAACTATATAAAAGTAGGTTAGGTACCTACTTCGCTAAATGACAACACAAGATTGTGACTTGTCATTGGTTCAATATAAGTGTTGGTAGATAATGAGCCTAAATGGGAGGTCTGGTTTTAGATGACGCCTCATTTAAAAAAAAAAAAAAAATTGGGCATTACTGGGTTAAAAGTAAACATACGCAGATGCAGCAAGGCCTAGACTTATTCACTATGATTCAGGCTTTTGTTATAGGCTCGTGCTATAGAAACAGTAAGGTGCCTTCTGGTAAAATCGGCCTAATATTAAGTCCGGATAAATCACGTAACTAAGCAATTATCATATAAAAATACCGCAAAATTGCTTGGCATCCGGACTTACTATTACGCCGATCTTACCAGAAGGCACTATAAGTTATTTTATGATAAATTTGAACAGAAAACTGACACAATATGAAGATCAAGTTTATTAATGGTTTATTGCGTTCATATTGTAAAAAAGTGTTACCCTAAAGCTTTAAAATTATCTTGATGAGATGCAAAAGCCTGTTTTTGTTTTCTTTTTTTTTTCTTTGGGAAACAAACAGTTCAATATCTTCTTCAATACCGTACATTTTATTGTAAAAAAAGCCTAGACTATTAATTAGGTATATTTAAGTTTTGATAAAGTCTACAAAATGACAATATTAACGACTGGTACTTACTTAATTATGTCCTTGCACATAACATTTACCGGAAGGATCCATTAAAAACCGTCATAACTCAAAATCTGAACATTATTTGAGTTAGAACCATATTGTCCAAACCATTTGCGAGAGTGGGCTTTTAACACCTTGTATTTTTGAGTTGTGATAGTATGCACTCGTAATGTACCATTCGCTTACAGCAGGCTAGGTGGTGTAGTACTGAATCTTTAGTAAAATATCTGAAGATTATTTGAGTTACAACCATATTGCTTTGATATCATTTTTATGGAAGTTTTCTTTTAACAGCTTTTTATCCGATCTAGTTGGTAAGTAATTCAAAGTGAAATGATACTTATTCCAATAGTTTTAAGTATCAGTTTGTTTGACACAATACGACTATGTGTGATAGCATGAAGACTTTCAATCCGTTTTCGGACGAAGCCAAGATATATATAATATAGGTTAGCAGAAGTATGTTTAGCTAGGGATTAAGTTATGTTTTATTTTGTGTCTAAAGGTTGTTTTTAGTTGATAAGTTACACTGCGATGAAACCATTTAAATAAAAAATATCTATCTAATCAGCCTATGCTCACCCACTGTTCGGTATTAGGCCTCCTCTTTGTGTAAATAAAAAAAAAATTGATAGTGCTATAGACGAGACTGGCGAAACTCTCGAACTAGACTCGTGCTTTCGAAAAACGAACAATGTATGAAACGGGGATCAAAATTTGAATCACGTTTCATACAAAACGAGATTTTCAGTGTGTAATTTTGATAGAATGGGAGTCCCGCTTCTTCTTCCGTAGGAACTACGTATTAAATATTCTTTGTTATAGACAACATAACCTAGACGTGCTTATTCCGTGCTCAGAAAGTCGACTCATAACTTTCAGTTTTCATAATTGCACGGTGCGTTATACTTAGGCTCAGTCGTTTGTTCTTAGGCTTTAAAGCCTCACTCACACGAAGGCAAATCACCATCATTTGAGATATTATGACCGTCATCCTATTAAAATCTCTGCCGAACGGTCCCAGGGAGAGAGCCTATGCCTGGGAACACGGAAAAACGTGGTTTCCTATTGGCAGAGGTACCTAGGTCTTTTGCACATTTGATTTATAATATTTTTCTTGTGTCTTAGAAGAAATCATCAATATCAATATCAATATTATTTTTTTTATATCATATATCAATCAATATAATATAAAATTCTTTTGAAGCTGACTTAGAATCAACGCACAGCCTAAACTATAAGTCCTAGGGATATGAAATTTGGAGGGTAGTATCCTTATATAGTGTAGGGGTGCACTAAGCAAGGAATTTTGAAAAGTCACACTCTAACGCGAGCAACACCGCGGGAGACGGCTATCATCATCATCAATCAATATATATAAAACTCTTTTGAAGCTGACATAGAATCAACGCACAGCCTAAACCATAAGTCTTAGAGGTATGAAATTTGGAGGGTAGTATTCTTATATAGTGTAGGGGTGCACTAAGAAAGGAATTTTGAAACGTCACACTCTAAAGGGTAGAACGCGAGCAACGCCGCGGGCGACGGCTAGTATTATATAAAACTCTTTTGAAGCTGACTTAGAATCAACGCACAGCCTAAACTATAAGTCCTAGAGGTATGAAATTGGGAAGGTAGTATCGTTATATAGTGTAGGGGTGCACTAAGAAAGGAATTTTGAAACGTCACATTCTAAAGGGTAGAACGCGAGCAACGCCGCGGGCGACGGCTGGTGTCTTATAATGTGCAAAGGCCGTAGGCATCGTCTGATTGTACACCAAGGTTTCCATCATATTTAAAAAAAACACCTGTTATACGTGAGACAGGGCCTTAAGTTTCATAGCTAATTTACATGTTAACAAAGCAATAAACTTTTGAACATTATTTTGTAACTCCGTTAGTAGGTACCTACGGAAAGAAATTGTGTAAAATTGTACAAAATCACTGGCATTTTCACAACCCAACCAAATATGTGGGTGGCTTCCTACCTAGGTAATAATTATAACCTACTCAGAAACCTAGCCATCGAATTTAAGCGATGTTCTTACTTTTATACTTTATAGTGTAGAGTTTGATAGTTGAAACGATTTGACGGAGACGGTTTAATTCTAAAGCTCTTTTTAACAATTCTGTGTTCTGTGTAATATACTCAGTCTACTCAACTCAATGATTAATTTTTTGACTAATTGAGAAAGACAAAGTCCATCCCGACTATTTCCGACGACTCCTTGAATTAATTTTGGGATGCTAAGTATACAAACAGTTTGAGAAGATTTGGGACAAAGAAGGATTGCATGTTTGTTGTGGGCGCCATGGGCTTCAAAGTTCAAACCGTTTGCCCATTGCCGAAGACCTGTAGATTGTGAAGACAATCTTTTGTTAAGACGGCTAGGACAAGTGCTTCTAATTTGAGATTTTTAGCTTCAGCATCAATCTTGTGTCCTCGTTATTATATCTCTACGTTCTTGATAAGGCAGGTAAACTAACGGGTTTGTGTACTCAATGTATCTCATAGAGATTTTGGAAGGTGTGTATACCTAGGTACTTAAATGTTAGGTAGTAGGTATCTAGGTAGGTAGATAGATAAATAAGTTTATTCCTCTTATAAGATAATAAGAATAAGCATAACTGGTGGTGTTGCGTAATTTCTTAGAAAACAATGAAATATTCAAAGCAAGGTTTTAAATAAAACATTTTAAAAATCCAATTATATCAATGTTTGTGCGCCATCTATGAACGAGTAGGAAAAGATAAACTGAATTTTAGAACAGCGCCATCTATGAATATTATTAAAAAACTATAGCTATTATTTAGTGAGCACCATCTATGAACGAGTAGAAACACCAAAACTAATTTAGAATAGTGCCATCTGTGTTTATTATTATAAAACAAATTATTTATTAAAAAATCTAATTGGTTTTGTTACGTTGGTACTTTCCTGTAATGTTGCCAGCTTACACGATGATACTATAGGCGGGTGTTTTCTGTTCTGTTACATCTTAGGTGAAATAAACAATTTTTATTTGCATGGTTCTTTTCCGAACGGGTACGGTACCTCTGTAATTTTATGCTCGATACTTTTTGATTTCTGTGAAGTGACTACCACCCCGAGTAAATACACGCACCACCTGCGAAAATAGCTTTTGTGCATTGTGCATGGTGATGAACGTGAGACTACCTACTAATTTCTCTCATGTGAACAAAGTCCTAATAAACTAATACCTACTAATACATAATAAAAACATATTTGAGAAGACAGGTTGTAATTTGTAATGTAGAGTTGGAAGTATTTTTCTTACTATACCAACATGTTGAACTGAATTGAAATATTGACAGCTGACAGCCTAAGAAGTTATTTGACATCTCGATTTCGAGAATTTCTCTTTCAATTCGCGACAGACAGCGAGTGCATACATGTACGTATTTCCAGTTCTTGAAAGTAAAATCTATTACAAAACTATCGCTACATACGAGCCGGTCACAAACATAAGAATAAAACCATTTTGCTCTACTGACTGACCCCTTGTCAAAAATTTCGCGTGTGACATACAGAAAAGAGGAAAAAATAATTTTGACATAGGTTATGTAAAGTGCGAGAAAAAGTTCAGTTTTCGGATGAATTTGTGTGAATTTTGAATGCGCTATTTGTTATTGCAGCACTACACTCAAGTTTGGACACAATGAGAACGACACAAATTGCCCAGTACGCCTTGAGACTCACATATTCGCAGGCAAGTACTATTGACTAGTTTCATTTTACCAATTCGCGTAATCGCGTCTACTACGACCGGTTCTTACTAGATAATGCGGTTTTTCTCGGCTTTTTATGTAGGTCGTGACAGTCGGGTACATTACAAGTGCTAATAGGGAGATATTTTAAAGTTAGGATCGGCTTCAATATTCTGAGTTATGATAGGTACAGGTACTAATACTATAGAAGAGAAATTTCTCTGACCTTTGAACTTTCCCTGTGCCCTTGGTCGAGGCACAATCTCTACACATTACCATGTAGGTAGGATTACTACGTACTTATAATTTACCTGCTAGTGTTTATAAAAATCCTCTTGCCTCCATGTAGAGTTAGTCCGGGTATCCTGTGCTGTAATATCTGGCTTCCTTACCGCCAAGCTCAATGGCAAGAACTTTACAATGTAACCAAATTCTAACGACAGTTTGTTATATAAAAACAATGTTTATACAATGGTCAAGACGACTTAACCATATTTTGGTAAAGTTTTTGAACATATTATAATATTCTTTGATTGTACACAAGGAATAGGTACCTACATATACAAATAAAAAAATTAACTTTATACAGTGGGTGGTCTTATTGTTGAAAGCGATTTGTTCCAACATTGCTATGATAGTAAAAATATGTACAAAAATGTACATTGATGTCCATACATGTGTATAACTATTCAAGTTAAAATCTGTGTTCTATTCAAACTAAAATTCACGAAGAATCACAGGCAATTGTCAGGCAAGTCAATTAACTTTATTGCAATGTATTGAAGTACCTATCTATATAGGTACTATTTATTTACTCAAATAAAAAAAAAACAACAAATTGGCACTCTGCCCACAGACAAACAATGTAACTCTATTAATAAAAGATTTAAATACAAGAATAAAAATAAGTAAACAAATAAATTGGTCAGATGCCATCTCATTAAGGAGATGGTTTTATGAGGAGAGTTGTCAGAAAGAGATCACACTGGAAAATGCAGGAGGGGGCCTTTGCCAAGAGGCACACTGAACTGAGATATATTTTATAACAATACCAAAAGAAAAAGTTCCGAATCAAAAGGCTTCAATCTTCTAAATATAAAAAATATTTTAAAGCTGACTGACAATCAATGCACAGCCTAAACTATAAGTCCTAAAGGTATGAAATTTGGAGGGTAGTATTCAGTATAGAGTGTAGGGGTGCACTAAGAAAGGAATTTTGAAAAGTCACACTCTAAAGGTCTAGAAAGCGAGCAACGCCGCGTCGACGGTTAGTAAATAAATAAATCTCATCTAAACTACCGGTGCTTTTCCTGCAGAAAAAAATCTATTATTGGTTACTGTGTGGCTTCCTAGTTCAGTGCAAGTGTCATGTAGTTGCAATGTGTGCTCTAGCACGTGATTCTAACGAGATTCAATGACACATGTTAGGTACACGCGTTACATCTATTAACTATATATAACTACCTCTGTTTCTCTCTACCTTTGTTATAGTTCTTTGCAGGGCTTTCTACCGGTACTAAAAATACCGGTATTTTTTTATTTTGTTACATTAATAACGTTTTTTTTTTGAGAACCACAAGAACCGTACTTTCGGAAATACGAGGACACAGACACACAACGCCGTCAAACTTATAACACCTTTCCGTTTTTCGGTCGGGGGAATGGGGCCACTGACGCAGTTACCTAGTCATTGATCTGCCATTTATAGCATTCTTATCTAAGTCTAGGACTAAAGGTTACAGAACGCCTAGCAACGCTAAAATATGACATATTATTATTTATCTGAGAACTTACCCTATTTATAGGTTAACGACTAAAACCATCTAGGACATTGATATAAATGTATATTTAAATAGTAGTAGCCTGGACTTAGGTACCCTATGTCTTGTAAGTAGGTAAGCTAAATACGAAACCTAAGCCTAGGGTTTTTTCATGTCATCTGATGTTAAGTGATTTGAGTACCTCTTACCTCACTAAAGCCGTGATATGTCAGGAATAGGACACTGAGCCTAATGGCACTTTTCCCAACCGTCCCAATGGCCCATTCTGATACCAGGACAGATGGGAAAAAGTGCCATTCGTGTGACAAATTCGTACCTATTTTTTTTTAGTTTATTTGGGTAAATAAACAGTACCTAAATCATCATCGTCATCATTTCAGCCCGGCACCCACTGCTGAGTATAAGCCTCCTCTTTTTTACGCCATTCTTTCCGGTCCCTTGCGAGTGATTTAGTACTCAATACATACCTACAAATTAAAGTGGTTTTGACTTATACCTACTAGTTTACTAATTGTGGCATCAACACTGTTTAATTTATGAGTAGCATTTATCCAATATCCGTGTTCACTACACGACATTCTCAACTTACTACTGGATTGCATGGCTTTGCGACAGGTGACAGATAGATAGTCTCAAGGCAAACCAGCTGTCAACATATTTTAATAGTCAAGATGACTCGCTGAAATGTTTCTATGCTGGGTTGTATGTAGGTACCTACTTAGTCAAGTAACTAACCTAATCTATATACCTAAAGCAATTTTTTTTGCTTAGGTTATAAAATAATATCGAGATAATAATATTATTGATATTGAGAAATAAGGTTGACTACAAGTTTAATTTAATCTGGTTTATTACGAAAGTCGAAAAATTATAAACTTAACCATACATCATTATAAACGAATAAAATTAATTTATTACTCAAGTGGTGCAACATACCCGTCTCGTCTCGTGATCACCGCGCCCAGGACTCTGCCCCCTTAGCCTTAAATAACACAAAAATATCCAAAAAATTGGTTTTCGATTGTAACACAACAATCAGATTATCACTGCTTAGTGGCAGAAATAGTTACGGTGGCAGTACTTTCTCAGACGAATTCTTTCATAACGAACCTTACTAGTAAAAGTGCATAATTAGTTCCAATATTATTGATTTCAACATAATTCGCATCTATTTACAATACAATACAATTAATACAAAGGTGTATATGACCGGAGATAAACTTATCAGTAGGTAATAGGTAGGTATTTTGCAACTAAAGACGCTACACGGGAAGTAGGAAGTTAGAAAGAGTTCCGTAGCTAAAAATAAACCTTATGGCACAGAATACTAATGTGTTTCTATTAGATAGTATACGTTAGTTCATTACTATTTACTACGGAAAAGACCTTAGGTTTAGGACCGAAAAGTCCTAAACCTAAATAAACAATAGTAATTAGTTTTAGTTGGTAGTTGAGGCATTATTATGACTGGGGGCGTGGTGGCGCGTGTGGCTGCGAAGTATATGTACCTAAAAAATTACAAGTTATTTCAAACATTGTGCAAAGGCCATTTCTGATGGAACAAACCATCAAAGATTTTGATACATGCCCAATGCCCACTTTTGCTACTTATTCGTGTTAAGTTACAAACCCATCACTGCTAGAATACTAACTAACTAACAACGTCTAACTGAGTTCCTCATGTCGTGTTTCTCTTTGCGTCGTTATAAGATCCGCTGCTTATTCCGCTCCAGACGTAAAGCATGTCTTTCTTGTGGATAGTGCTGACTACTAGGCTGTGATGGTAGAATAAGGACTTCATCTATGACGTCATCATGTCCCAAAGGCATTCTGTAATAGAGTCGTGACTGAAAAGTGGCCTATGGCGCTGAATGCTCCAATGCGTAGAATAGAACTACACATTGTACAAATTGACCTGCATTGACGTGGTCCTGTACTCAATCTAATTGAATACAATCCCTCTTAATAGTTTCACAACTGCGTCACCATTACATACCTAATATACCTATGTACATATTATTACATTGTGTATTTTGCGTGGCAATTGCAGTTACACCTTTTACGGGACTATCTATTACGAACAGCCTACAAAACCATAGTTGTTACAGGATATTTGGAGGGTCTTGTAAGAAATTTAAATCAAAAGCTAGTTGAATAACACATATATTTCTCAGCCATGTTTTGTGGAAAAGCTTTTAGCTATATTCAAGATCACTAGATTTTGAAATTCCTACATTGACAAAAATTTAAATCAACATGTTTCTAGTTTTGACTAGTTTTTGTCGGAACGCGAAAATTTCTCGCCTATCTAAGATACCCTATCTTAGACTTCACTTGAACTGATAACCCCTTTATGCAATCAGTCAATAAAAAGACACAATATCTTTCTTTCTACTGATTTGGCGTGTGAGCTACTTACTGATTATCTTTGGCGCCGCATGCCTACCTATTTTTGGTAACACTATCCTTGCCAAGATTGTCAAAGTCTTGGTGTTATAATCCAAAGGCAAAGGTTACCTTACGTGTTATTTACAACGGACCTCTAACCAGCCCAATAGTGGACCCGTTGGGAAAAAGCTATTTCTGAGTTCGTAGTCTTCATCTGTCCAGTTTCTTGGTTACTGTAGGTATTAAATTGTTTTCATTGCCAAGGCCGTTCTGATATGATTTAGCGGACTTGGTTCAAAGAAAATACCAATAATTAGTATTTTAGAAGTTATTTAAAAATGTTGCTGGTCTCGTGGCTTGTGTAAATGGTTTTGTTTGATGAAAGTAAATGTTCAATGCCATTGCCAAATCCAATTCAGGACCTCGTTTATTTTGGGTCAAACACATTCTTATACAAAAACACATTCTGATCTTCGTATGAGGTTCGATGATCTTATACCCTGTTATTAATAAACTCTGTGTAAACTTCAAATAATAACACCGTGTTTTGTCTCTTTCGATTGAAGATTCTGTCATAATTATTCAGAATGTCCAGATTATACACAGATTATGTATCAGAAATAAATGACACAGCGTCGAGTTGGATATGATCAGCCACTTCTACAATAATCTCCGACAAAATGTAACAATTACGAAATATCATCGAGTTGATTCTTGGGATGGAGCGTCATTTACTTTACTTGTACATCCCAATTAAGCGATTCCACGATGACGCATACTTTATGATGGTCTACCGGACTTTCTAAGAGCTGCGTAAAGTGAATCATGCCTAGTAGTTAATGATCTTATTGCTAGTAGTAAATCTAGTTGCTACAAAGTATTTCACATTTCTACAAAGCTATTTCCAGACTTGTAGCCGGGGGAATGGAAAATCGTTCAGCTCAGGTCGTTCACCTTAAAATCTACATAATAATATGATTTTTGATAATGCACGGTAAACTGCGTCAAGGTTTTGTGACGTCTGCAAGCGAAATAGGTATTTGGTTATCAGCGTCTGGCCCATGGTAACAAATATTGTACAACCTACGTGTTATGAGTTACGTTTACGCCGGTCATTCGTTTGGAGGATTTTATGCCCAGAGTATGTAGAATTCCACTGCTGGACAAATGCCTCCTCTATAGATTCCTGTAACGAACAATGTCCTTGGTGCGTGGGGGGGCCATCCCACACTCTTCGCCTTTCAGTTCGTGACATCTGTTCGAGAAGCTTTGTTCCACAGTCTGTGCAGTCTGTTCTGAGAGCTATATGGCCTTCCCAGTGCCACCCTAACTCAAAAAAAAGTTAGCTAGTCTTTTTACAACATTTGAACAGTACCAACGTAAAGAGTGATGAAAACAATTTTCATATAAAAACCAGTACAATAGTGCAGTGTTTTGAAAACATAACTTGTAATGGTGTTCATTCGTTTGTTCTTTTAAGAGTATGTATAGAATTTTTTATTCGCTCGGAATGTGGTGTGGACGATATAAATGATTTGTAACATTCGAAGCGTATTTTTATTCACGATATTTTTTCTCGTAGTGTATGTAGCACTAAAATAGTCCACCACAGTAGGTAGGTACACTTATGCGTCGTATTTATTTGCGATGTTGAACTTGACCGACATAAAGAAAGTCATAATAATAACAAAATGATATATTACTAACTTTGCGGCTATTCCCTCTTTATTTCGCTCACAAGTAATTTTTACAGATCACATCATCGTTCTGCAAGCCTAGGATGCGCAACGCGAGATATTTGTCACGTCGTTCTGTCAAAATGTAAGCATTTTGCACCAGTTTTTGAACTTTTGCATTATCTGTGGTACCTAATGTTGTCGACAAAACGCGCCTTATTGTACACTTTTGACACTTCTTTGTCGTCGTACCTCTTCTTCTTCTTCTTTTGTTGCTCTCTGAGGACGAGATAATAGTCAGATGCAGAAATGTCAAAAGTTGAAGATTCAAAGGCGCGGTTTCTCGACAACATTGCCACAGATAATAGAATAGTTCAGAAACTGTTGCAAAATGCTTACATTTTGACAGAACGACATGACAAATACCTCACGTGCGCATTCTAGGCCTGCAGATCAGACACTTTCCTAACCGACCTACAAGTAAGCGTAAAATTTTGCGTTAAAACAGATTCGCATATTGGCGCCTAGAGTAAATTCTATATTATGCCCCGGGGTCTATGGCATGTGTTTCCCATCCGCTCCGGTACCGGGACAGATGGGAATGTAGGTAGGCCTATAAAAGTTTTGAAATACGGTGCTACTGGTTGCAGTACAGAGTTCAACCTCGATGCCGACTACTATTAAACCTAATGGTAAAACTCAAACTAATATCGTCTTTGTTGTAAAATAGAGGATGTCTGAAATAGTTAGTGCGCAATTTGTGTGGGACTTAGTCATGTGAATTTTATTTATGTGTGCTATTTATATGCGGTGTTTTGTCGCTGCCGTTTGTTTAGTGCCAAATGGCGCTAGATAGAGTAGGTATTTCTTTGATACATTATTATTTAGTAATAGGTTCAAGATCACTTCAAGGATTATCTTCAAGGACGATGACCCTTGTAATTTTTACAGATTTTCCAATTTACTGAACATTCGTTGTTTCTATGAAGAAAGTTTTGTGAGGCATTTCTCAACGTGACTTACCCATATTATCTATAGTGTTTTATTCGTTCGTAACTGGTCAAATAGCTAAAGCCGTTTTGAAGGACAGAAACTAGCCTTGAAACCGGAAGTTCAAGTTTATCCTTTAACATTCAACACGCATGTTAGACTTGAAACTGAAACCTGCAGGAAACCCGAAGCGTATTCACCTTGTCTGTCCTCTGGATAAGGTCGAATAGGCTGAGAGGATATATATATATATATATATAGGAGAATAGAGCGTTAAAAATGCCTAGACAGCACAACGTCCTCTACATAGGAGCGTAGGTAAAATCATCAAAAATTTGTGAAATTTGTGAACACCGTGAAAATCAGAATAGAAGATTGAGATTTAGAATAGTACTTTTTCTTTAAACGACATGCGAACGAAACTGCGGGTGCAAATTAGTTATTGTTTAAGTTGTAAATTGAGCATTTCATGACGTCAAAAAGTCACGAGTAGCCAAGAATTTAGACATACACGTACCTACCTATACGTCTCTGAATGTTGGATGCGTAAGTATATCTGGATGTTTGTGTCTAGGATAGGTAGATCGAGCAAGGTTAGCTTATGTAACAGACTTGTAATAAATCGGTGAATATTAAATAGGGTAGCGACCTGTAGTGTGCAGATTTCAATACGTTTTTTTATGCGCAGATTTATAAAGATAGTTGAGCTGATAAATCAAAGATATGCGAGAAAATGTTAAAGTCAACTAAAAATAGCTTTATCGGAGCAATCAACTGGTTTTTATCTCATTCTGATTATGAAAATTTTATGTTACTGACTAGTAGGCGAAGTTCATTGGATGGGAATTCATTAGAATATCAGTAACATTTTCCCATCTGACCCCATCTCGTTACACCAGACGAAATTAAAAGAAAATTAACTGAAATCATTTCCTTCATAAAATTATGGTCATTAAAACTGGCTTTCTGTGACATTTATTTTATTCCGCTTCCGTACGAAGAGGAAGCTTTGAGATGTCCTATCTGCTAATTTATTAAGGTGTAAGGTCTATCAGAATCCACTAGGTCATGATTATGAAGTTACTCGGACCGAACCAATGCGGTGTTACTGGTTTGGTCTTTGCTAAGATCGATAATACCTACTCATTACGTTCATAGAATAGGCATAAGCTAAGTATTACAAATACTTCTGCACGGTGACTATTTAGATGTGTCAACTTTTGTGGCATGCCATCTTCTAAACGCTTCTGTACTTTGGATTGTACTCGTCACGTTCGGGCCCTGTTAAAAGCCAAGTAAGGTGATGGGCGCATCGCATCACACTTGGCCACAACTCAAGGCTTTATTTAACGTGGTTTCTCTTTGTCCCCAGCCCGCGAATCGTGAGAAGATGATGTCCAGGTCCGCAGTACTCCTCGCGGCGGTCGGTCTTGGCCTCTCATCGTTCAGCGTCCGCCAAATGGTGCTTCACCAAACCAGACGCATCTAACCTCAAAACAGTCACACCTTCTAGAAGCTCCTACCAGCTTTTAGAACGAAATAACCAATCGTCAGTAACATCTAGCGACGTGAATGAATGAAGACATGCTGAGATTGAAATATGTTATAATCTTAACATGTATTTTCGTCTTGGGAACGCATTTTCACAGAAACAAGTTAAAAGAAATTTAACGCAGTGTAAAATGCGTTCTACAGTCATTTATTTTGCGAGTGATATGAATTGGAATAAAAAATGTATAATGCTTGGTAAACGTGAAAAATTGTAATTTATTTTATGACGTTATGAGTGTAGTGGCCTTTTAGTTGAATTTTAATTTTTAAGATAAGTTTTATGTCTTGTTGGGTGGATCTATGGATGAGTGTATTGCAAACACCTTACCGTCTACTTTGTGATGAAAGCCAAATAAAAATAGACACTAAAATACTGTTCCTACTTTTCATTTATGTTCAAGTTGCATTTCCTCATCTTATCCCACTGGGTTCGTTGGGAATAGCCCATAAGTCTGATTTTCCCATTTTATCCCACTGGGTCAGTTGGGAATAGCCCATAAGTCTAATTTTTCCATCTTATCTCACTGGGTCCGTTGGGAATAGTCCAAAAGTCTGATTTTCCCATCTTATCCGACTGGGTCCGTTGGGAATGGACCATAAATCTTAATAGGCAAATTTTTTCTTCGCTCGGGGTAGGTATGATAATAAAAGGGTGTTTGTTTATTAGTTTAGGCAGTTACGTCCAATCTTTGGCACGTAGGTACAGTCAGCATAACTACTGTTGGCTCTAATCATAATTTTTTATCTAAATTAAATATACCACTTCCGCATACGACCGAAGTACATAGGTAAGTATAGTTTTAAAAAAGAAAATAGTAAGTTCCTAGTTCTGTCTTTTAACATCTTTGAAACTTTGATCATTAACTTAGGTAGGTACATAAGCAAGCAAGCTATAGTACTTAGTATTATAATCTGTGGTAATATCATAAGCTAGTCCATGTTTCATGGATTATTCGGTTTAGTTGAGGAAAGGAGGTAAATTGAGAAAAAAAACCAACTAGAAATCTTACATTTATTAAAAGTAGTGTTTACACATTTCAATAGTGCCTATAATACATTCACATCAAAATAGGAAGTTAAGTTAGATTACAGTACGGATGGATCTTCACAATTATTGTAAAGTTGACATTTTCAATATGCAACAGAGCTTTTTCAAATGAAATGTATTTATTCGCAAGAAGTATGGTTGGATTACAAATTCTTAATAATTTTAAGTTAGTGTCACATACTTCATCGGAGAACGACATACAAAATTGTGTTCGGGCAGAATGCCATAGACAAGAATTGAATTGACTTCACGATTGCCAAGATCCGCTAACCGTACCTACCATACTGTAAATTGTATGTTGCATTGCAACAGATGTTAGTGATTTCACAGTATATCTACGGGTAGTATATTTACTTGCATTCTTATTTTCTTTGATATGACTTCATCAAGGAAAAAATATCTAATCCAATATTCTTCAAAATAACTTATTGTGGGTTATTTTTAGGTCATATTTTGAATATAAGTATTCTTTTATAGAATTTTATATTATTTCTAAACACATATGTACTTACATTACAGCCTTAAACCACACAAAAAAAATATGAATAGAAAGATTAAAATTTTGTTCGGAAACACTCAACTCTATAGGTAAAGCCACGTAAATTAGTCCACGTCCCTATACACATGTGCGTGTGACACGTTTTTGTTTGCAGTCTGTGCATCTAACAACATTTGTCAGTGCCAGACTACCGAAACTCTCGAACAACAAAAGAAGAAGAAGAACTAGACTCGTACTTTCGAAAAGCGAACAATGCATGAAACGGAGATCAAAATTTGAACTTACGTTTCATACAAAACGAGATTTTCAGTGTGTAATGTTGGTAGAATGGGAGTCCCGCTTCTTACGTAGGAGCTACGTATTGCATATTCTTTGGGGAGTGCTCTTTTAAATGGTTTACCTATTTGGTTATTTATGCATTGAATACAACAGCTATAGCAATTTTGTGAATTCAGATAAGTGTTTTTTAATTATTATTTAAACATATTCTATGGAACAAGTGCCCAAACCGCGGAGAACAGTAGAAACTGTCTAAACATTAATCCCTTACATTTAGTAATTCAAAGTAAAATGTTACATATCTCTATGAACACAAGGATCATTTTAACGCGACGACTGTGCGTCATAGGGAATGCAATCCAGACCTCACGAAATCTCGAGTCTCGACTCGACTAATTTTTCGAGTCAATCTCGTTTGCGATCTCATCGTATTGGTAGAGATTTCGATATCGGGCGACTATGCATACCTTAGTGTCAGCGTGAAGAAAATGTTAAGGGGCGTTTAGTTTTAGATCGAAGGGTTTACTTATAAACGCCTCACAACTTCTGACAAGTTAATAATAAATTTTGATATATCTATCGTCTCTTGCTACTTTTGTGTACTTTCGATGGTCCCTTTACGAAGCACCAATCTACTGAGATAGCTTGTCCGAGGATATCTGCTCCATCTAAAGCCTCTCGGGCACTCTGTGAATAAAACAAATAAGTTTTTATTAGATAGATAAGGAGATATATTTTTATTTCTAGGCAAGTTCTTTTTATTTCTAAGTTTTAAAGTGCCTCTTACAGTTAAGACCAAATTGTAACACTTATTTATGCAAATAAACATCTTGTATCTTCTATCAAAAATATTTTATACAAAGGATAATGCATTGGCGCTCTGAAAATGGTATAACTGTTGCTCAGACGATTTTTCTTAGTTATACATTAACGGTTCGATATATCGATATATACTTTCAAGGACTAGAGCACCAATGTGCAGTGTATGATGAACAATGAACATACTATCTACTGACCAGCGTAAAGTTATGACATTTCTCATGATATGATGTTCTTCGTGATGGAATAACGGCTCCAAATTGCCAAATAATTTTAAACTCACCGCTGCCTGCTTATAAGTCTCATATTCGACGAGCGCGTATCCCTTCAGGAAGCCCGTGCGCCGATCCAAGTTCAGATGGATGTTCTTGATTTCTCCAAACTCGGAAAACTGATTCTGTAAGAGTAATCATATTTTATGAAGACAGTTGAATACTATGTTAAGAAGCTGACAGCCGTCAAACAACTAAAAAAAATAACTGAAGTTATTTATGAAGAATCTCAAAAAAAAAGACAATGTTGTGTGCAATAGCATTGTTATTATTTAATACACAACACAGTCAGCTTAAAGCTGATATGTGTATGTCACTCAATAGTCTTCTTTTTCTTCTTTTATTTATGGCCTCTGTCCATCATTTTGACAGACAATTTTGCTAGTGTCAAGTGATATATTCGAAAGAATATACGTTAAGTCAAGACATCGTTAAATCGACCGTCCCTCAATATAGTCTGTGCACTTCGTTTATCACACGTTTATTTAGTCTGTTTCTGATACAAAAATATGAATCACATTTCTAATAGTACCGTTTATCTTATTAAAGCTAAAATCATTGCAATGTTTCTATTAAAAATCGTCAATTTCGCCTCTATAAAATTCATTAACTGCCGAAATATGCAGAGTACCTTAAGGGCCAGAAATAGGTGCTAGTAATTTTAGGATCAATAATTTCACAAGAAAGTCTACTACTGCATATTACAGAACAGATATACCTGAATATCTTCTTCCTGTGCCTCTTCATGAACATTGCTGACAAATAGGATCCATCCTTCCACCGACCTCTGAGGACCCGGTGTGCTGCCGTCGCCTTCCGGAGCTAAGCTGTCGTATCTGTGAAGTAAAATCAGATTTTGGAGCTAGAGCAGAGCATTTGGCTAGCGTAGCTTAAAAGCTAGGTGTCCAGTGCTGTGAGAGTTAAATTGTCTTATTGCATCCAGGAGAGAGTAGCCATTTTATAAGCCACATCCTGACTGACCGAGGTTTCATAACATACCTACTCAGATCTCCGACTTTTGTTAAAAGATTAGTAAGCAAGTGAACGCCAATAAACACTGACATTGGTAAATTCATGGCAGCCCTAGCCTCCGAACAGCCACAAGAAAATGAAGAAGACTGACCGAGGATTAGATTCAGTCACAGCTGTTTGCTCAGTCAGTATGTGGCTATTGAACATTTTCATGGTGTCTGCCAGTACAATAAGCATCTTGTATATCAACTAAAAGTATCTCAGAAACTTCAAAAAAGCCTTACCTTCCCCTGTTCCCACGCTCGGAGCCGCCACCCGATTCTCCTCCAAAACCACGGCCTTTGCGTTTACGCGCCTTTTCCTTCAGCCGTTCGATACCTCCTAAAAATTTACACGAAAATGAATGATGTGACAATCGCAATCATAGCGTAACACTGCACAGCAATGATGGGTACAGAGCAGTGCATTGCCTATTAGCCGCGCAATGAAATACGGATAGGTTGACACGGTAAACAAATCAAATGCAGTGAAATAATCAAGTTGTAGAGGTACCTACATGGTACATAACGTTATTAATGTACGACAGAGCAACGATATATGCACCTACTTGGAGTTTTGTAGGTAACTTTCTATTCGGTTATTGGCTGTATCACCAATTTGACAACAATATAGAAACATAACCTAAAATTACAAACCCAATTTTATTCTGCCATGAAATGTTAATCTGCCTTGAATTGGAATATTCTTGGAGAATATTAGCATAGTAGGTACATAAACGAATACGCAAAAGAAAAGCTATGAATCACAACAAAATTGTACATACGTTCACCATCTTCGTCAACTTCAAATTCTTCGGAGTTCTCGATATCTAGCACATCAGCCATGGTTTGTAATGATTTGTTTCAGTTATATGCAAGTTATAAGTTGGATTTCTAACGAAAATTCATGTAATTTTTCGTATTTCAATGAAAAATGTAAATCGATGCGTGTCCAAACAAACTTAGAGGCCGAGCGAGTTTTTTTTTTAGTAACTATGTGGTGATGTGTTGTGTTGCTTGTTTGTTTTGTTTGCTTGCATAGAAAAAAAATACTTGTTTTATGCTTGCATGAACTTCATGATAGAACTTCTTTTGAAAGGCCATAAATTAATAAAAGAAGAAGAATTCTCTTTGGAAGAAGACACGATTTTGACCATGGTTTGGTTTGACAGAGTTTTATAATAGACGTAATAGACATTATCATATTTTTGATTTTGCAGTTCTATTTTATTTGGTTATTCTTGAATATTTAGCTAGGCTAAAAATTATAATAAGTGTAACAAACTTTTGGGATAATGATACAAAGAACTATTCTAAAATGAGCCCTATACCTTCTTCAGAATGGACTTTGAGATCTCCTATCGCCACACCAAGGTCATCTCCTCCTCCAAGTGGGACTGGGGAAGAAATTTTTCACAAGTACATTGATATTATCCATTCAAAACCAAACCTGCCTGCTGAAGCGAAGCAATCTGAGCCTCTTGATCGACCTTTTGATTTCTTTGACGATGAAGAATTTGCATTTGGAATCAATTTGCTCAACAACAACGTTGCCTGTGTGGGTGAAAATATGACGAAACTTATCCAAATGGGTAGGTGTGTTACGGCATTATGGTTAATCTACGATCGATAAAACTTTACTATGATCAATATTCATAAGAGAACTTTTTTGAATCAAACACAAACTTTTTTATGCAGGCTACTGGCAGCTCTAACTTGACACTGACAGAGAATTAATTTCTCAGACAGTCAACTGTCAAAAAATTGTCAATTTCACTCACAGTTCAAAGTTACAAGCGTGTGTGCTGTGCAGTTTTTATCGAAATAATTGTATTTTCTCTTCATTTCCCGGCGTGTTATCACTGTGAAAATAATGCCTGAATTTCATTTAGCAGATTCCATCATAACTTCACTGAACGGTAAGCGTACTTTTCGTGTTATTCGAGAAATTAAAGTTGCAAAATTCAATTCGTTACATAATTTATATTTTGTGAATTTTCATGTTTTGTATGACATAATTGTATAATTTTAGACCTGAGACGCTCTTCACGACAAATTAGAACCAACGTTGCATCACTATTACTATACTAGCTGTCTGTATTCGTTCAAAATGAACGGGGATTCTTATCTATATGGTACACTGTTGTTTGAATTTGTGTGGTTTTGTTTACTTTCCTACCACGTATTTAATTTCTATTTACCTATAGGCCCTGACACGGATTAATAGCTCTCAGTGCAAGTGGAAAGAAATATCTATATTTCTCTCTTATTCTATTCCATCCAATATCTCCTGCTATGAAACCGTATTGGGACCTTGCACTGTTCATAATCTATGTGTTTTATTATTTTCTAATAGCCACATGAGCAAAATCCAACTAAGACTGGAATTATTGATATGTATGTGTAGTGCTGTTTAAAAATCAAATGAGCCTCAGTGTGATATACAAAAATGTTCCTAATTCTAACTCGTCATGGGAAAATAAGATTTGCACTGACATCCTGCATTGTGGTGTATTGTGCATTGTCCCCCGGCCGACCTCACCCCAGCCAGCACAACTCCTTAAAGTAACGGAGAAGGACTCTGTGTTGATGGCAGCAATCTTCCCCGATGGTGTTGTGGATGCCGAGGAGTGAAACCGATCAGCTCCTGCAGCCCGTTTTGGATTTGGCTTCAATTGTGGCAGTGCAGTTCAGCAAGACATGCTCTACTGTTTCTTTTTCCCGAAGACAGCCATGACAAGAGGTCGCTGTCTACATACATATAATTAAACTTTAAAATATTTATTTCAGCCCAAGAGCCATGGCCGGACAATGTAAAACTATTCCAGCCTTACGAGGTAGAACAGATCTTGCTCCCGGATAATGCTAGCTGTCTCGCAGTTCAGGCTTTTTTGAAGGTATGTAAATATTCTAAATGCTGCATCTGCAAATGGGATCAAATAGGATTCCCGTTTGATTAAAAAAAATATTCCCACTAGTTAATAGTATAACTAGTGGGAATATTTTCTGTTCGCTCGATATGGGGTCAGATGAGAAATAATCAAAATTGCTCCAAATGAGTTTAAAGTGGCTTTTGGTTACCTTTATTTTGATCACATTTACTCAGTAGCACAAATGGGATTCCTGTTAGATCCCATAGATGGTAAACTGGTTAGATAGAAAATATTGAAAAATTCGGAGTTGACAAGCAGCCACGCCATGTCAAAATCGAACAAATGGTATGGTGTTAAAGTCACTTTAAGACCTTGGAAGTATTCCTACTTCGAACTACTTGTAAATATCCCAAACCTATCTACAGATTTTATAAGACGGTCAATAACTATGAGTTTTCTTTCCAGATGTGCAACCTTCCCTTCGAAGTAGAAATGCGCTGGAATGCAGAGTTCATGTCTCCCTCAGGCCGAGTGCCCTTCATCAAATGTGGAGCGTTTGTGGTCTCAGAGTTAGAGCCTATAGTCCAATTTGCGGCAAATAAAGGAGTGACTCTGTGCAGCAAGCTATCAACGGAGGAGAAAGCGGAGATGAGAGCTTACATGAGTCTCATAACTAATGTTTTGGTCAATGCCGAAGTAAGTTTTGCATAATTACTAGGGAGTACTATATTTGTATTTTGTTATCTATGATTGAATATTCATTATCATAAAAGATAAGATTAAAAACAAAGTGCATCAAATCTGCAGTTGGAATGGTTTTCGACTATCTAAAAACTGTAGTATTTCTAAAATTTTATCTTATTGAAATATGAAATTTCTAGTCACCTTGAAGAAGTTTTTATAGGGAAACTAATGCTCGTATTCCTATACAGAAAATGATACTCAAGCTATCGAGCTCAAATCGTTGAGCAGATATTTTCGTACAAAAATCTATGCTTGAGTCCGGATCAACCACATTTTATTTCATCATCAAACGAACCTGGGTTTCTTTGGTTTATTTTAACGCTTTTTCAATATTATTTTTCATTATAGCTGTACATATCTTGGATCGATAACGATACATACAACGCAGTAACAAAAGTTCGGAACTCATCTGTGTACCCATGGCCGCTCGGCTGGTTACAAACTCGCGCCAAACGCAACGCCGTCGCTAAGAGACTGAAAGCACTGCATTGGCATGATAAGACATTAGATCAAGTGCTTTCTGATGTAAGTAGTGATTCTACTGTTAGGGTGCTTTTTAATATGGAAATAAATGATGCCGATTAGTGGATTTCAAACACAGCCTTAGCAACGTAGCTTAGCTTAGGGTGGAAAAACAATCCCATAATCGATTTTAATGAAACTTGAAATACAATTGTGATTTTATTAGCATACGTACAGGCTACTTTATATTTATGATTATTACCGACGTGACCTATTTGTATGAAATTTGGAAGATAATTAATTTATACTACCATTATTACAAAAAAGTTATAAAAGGTCTTCGATTTTATCTTATTTTACCGAATCGTGTTTACACTGTGCAGTAGTATATTAATTTAATTTGTTAAGGCTATGAATAATTGAACACATTTAAAAAAAATGTTTTTGCAGGTCGAGCAATGCTGTAACTCTTTAAGCCAGCGACTAGGTGATAGAGATTACTTCTTTGGAAATACGTAAGTATTTTTAATAAGCATGTTGTTCTATCCTAAACGTAACCTACCTAACTCATCCCACCCACTGAAATGCAAGAGAAAAAATGATATAAAACTGCACATTTTCATTTAAATATAAAGAGACCGGCGCTTGAGGCCACTAGTAGGTACTGCGAGCATAAAACAACTTCCAATGTGCCCTTATCCTTACAATTTCCAAAATTCCCTTTCAGTCCCACATCCTTAGACGCGCTAGTATTCGGCCATATTCGCGCATTACTATCAGCCAATGGTCCTAAAGCGGCTCTTATGATCAAGCCGATAACTACGTCACTGTTGAAGCATTTGGTGAAAATGGTCCGCGTCACCGAGATGATTTTGACGGTGTGGTTTTTCATATTCATATATTCATATCATTTATTGCAATTATCATGTTACATGGTGAGGTCTTAAGGTTTGAAATAGTAGGACATAATAACCCTTAAGCTTAGGGCATAGCAATATTTGGAGTGGAAGCGGGCCGAAATTTGAGTAAAGTTAAAAATAAAAGCTAGTTGTTTGTATTCATTTCAATTAAGTTACAACGTAGGCAGTTTATCGTTGAAAAAGTCATTTAAATTATAATAGCATTTATTAATTAATAAGTCCTTCAATTTGCTTTTAAACGTCCTATCCCTTTCTATCTCTTTAAATTGTTCGGGAATTTTATTGTAGATTTTTGATGCCATTGTGGTTGTGCCGGAACTATGAATTTGTAGTTTAGAATGAGGTAGAACTAATTTGTGCTTATATCTGCATGGGTAGCGCCGTGGCAGGTCTGTTTTTTTTACGAAAAATTGTGGGTATTTTCTAACAAACTTACAGGATTCGAATATGTAAATACTTGTTAATGTTAAAATTTTTAGACTACGAAAATGTTCTTGGCAGCTCTCCGGGAGCTTTATATTGGCAAGGGTACGTATGCATGACTTTTGTAGAACAAAGAGATCTTGGATATCTACACTGTTACCCCAAAGGATAATGCCATTTGTGAGCCAAGCGAATGCATAGGCATAATAAGCAGTTGTTGAAGTTTGTAGGTCTGTTGCTTTCCTAAGTTCTCTGAGGGCATATGTGAAACTTGACAGTTTGGACCTTATTTTTTGAATATGGCTTTTCCAATTTACGTGAGAGTCTATGTTTAATCCTAGGGGTGTAAAAGAGTCGGTACATTCTAACTTAGTATTATTATAAGTAAAATTTATGTCAAGAGGGGTTTTTTGGTATGGTCTAAATTGCATAATTTTGGTTTTTGAATAATTAATGTCAAGGTTATGGTCAGTCATCCAATTTTGAATAGAATTTAGTATGTCAGTTAGTTTGGTTGTCAAGTTGGTGTCATTGTTTTTAATTGATGTCATAATTGAAATATCATCTGCAAAAAGGACACAAGAATCGTTTAATATTTTTGGGAGGTCGTTGATGTAAATCAAAAATAAAATACAGCCTAAGACACTTCCTTGAGGAATTGAAGCATGCGTCTGTATGGGGTTTGACCTTATTCTCCTAATTGTGCCGGTTACGTTGTCAAAGTGCTCAACTTCGACGAATTGCTGTCGATGTTTTAGATAAGAAGTTAGCCAATCGTGTGGCAGTCCGCGTATACCTATTCCGTATAGTTTATTTAATAGTATGTCGTACTGTACTTTATCATATGCTTTTGTCATGTCAAGTAAGATTCCGACAGCGTATTTTTTATTATTTATTATGTTCAGAATTTCCTGGACATATTTGTAAACAGCAAGTGTAGTGGAGCGGTTTTTCCTAAACCCGTTTTGGCTTTCGTCAAATATGCAGTATTTTTCGCAAAAAGAGGTCAAGCGTGTCTGCATAGCTTTTTCAAATATTTTTGACGAGGTAGGTAATAGCGCAATGGGTCTGTAATTATTAGGGTCCGTTGTAGAGGATTTTTTGTGTATCGGTTTAATTAATGACATTTTAAGTAGGTCTGGGAATGTGCCTTCCGAGAACGACTGATTGATGAGTAGATAATAAGGGAGCGTCAATTCTTTCGCGCAGTTTTTTATAAGGATCGGAGGTAGTTCGTCGATACCATGGCTGTATTTACTTTTTAGGTTGCGAATTATTAGGTACAGCTCGCGCGGCTCAACCGGACTTAGGTACATAGTAGTTTCAGTGGGATGATGCACTGGCCGGCCGGGAGCGATACCGGTTCTAGACATACCTACAGATGCGAAGAACTCATTAAATTCATTAGATACCTCGGTAGGGTTTGATGTTATGCCTTTTTGAGTTTTAATTTTTATATTGTTGTAAGATTTTTTTGTTGTTTTGTTAGTCCGTATTTTAATAATTTTCCACATAGTTTTCATTTTGTTTGTAGATTTTGCCATTTCACGTATGTAGCTTATTTTTTTAGATTTATTGACAGCTTTTTTTAACAGCTTTGAGTATGTTTTATAGTGGCTTGTGAGAATGGGGTCTTTTAGATAAGTAACTAATGATTTAAGTAACCTTTTGTGTTTGCAAGACGATTTTATGCCACGGGTCAGCCACGAATGTTTTTTGTTTAAGTTTATTTTTAAAGTTTGTTTAGGTATACATTTGTTTAAAATTTCTGTAAGTTTTTTATTGAATTCGGTGTAGTTTTCATTAATTAAACAGTTTGGTTTTATTATTGTAGTCCAATCTATATCGGCAGTTGCATTTCGGAAATTATTGATATTTTTTGTGTTAAATAATCTTTTTTCAATTACTAATTTACTGGGGTTTTTAAGGGTGCTAGACATGTTTTTAAGGGTTGCAACGGTGCCTAAATGGTCCGAGAATCCATAGTCATGGACATTTGTGCTAATGTAGGTATTATCAAAATTTGTAAATATTAAGTCTATACATGAAGATACAGTTTTCGTTTTGCGGGTTGGTTCATTAATATATTGGTTAAAGTTATATTCAAGCATAAGATTCAAAAGCGAATTTGACTTTGAATTATTTTTTAAGACATTAACATTGAAATCACCACCGATTATAACATTAATTGAATTGTATTTACTATTTATTAGCTTCAATAACTTAGTCAGTTGTCTATAAAAAACTTCGGCTTTCTTTCCATTCCAATAAAGCACTATTAGTAAAACATTAAATGTAGGTATTATTATGGCACAAAGTTCAATGACGTGTTCCACAGAAAGGTTCGTGATATCTCCTTTTTCTTGGTATTCAAACTCGTTTTGTAGTAATATGCATATTTTTATTTGGATAGTTAATCTAATAGTTTCAGTAATTGTGTATAACTAGTTTAGATACAGAAAATTCTAGTTTGCAAGGACGTTGTTAGGCGCTTATTGCGTAGACTAATTTAAGTAAAAAATATATTCAGTAAAACCACATTTCATGCGACAACCATGCTAAACTATAGGTACACTTGTAGGTAACCTAGTTCCTACCTACTTATTTCTACCTAGGTTCTTCTAACTAGCCTACCTACAATGACTTACATACTATATTATACTTAACTTACGTGTACCTACTTAATCCTACCTACTCACTCATTTGGCTTAGCGTTAATTAAGTTTTTCTATATTCTTGAAAGAATTTAGATCGAGTCTTTGCCTTTATTTCAACGTCCGGTCCGTAGCCACTATGGCCTCTGACTCTATTTTTTTATTATCTGCAAAGAACGAAGCATCATTTGTACACAGATATAAAGACCTTTTTATACTATCACCAGCCGCAGGAAGAGTACCTAGTATCGCAAGCGTTCCAAGTGACACGTCGACGTCTCTCCCCCGAGCGAACCATTTCGGAGCGAAGCACGCGCGCGCGTCGCTCGAAACTGTGTCTTAGGAGCAGCCGGGATAATATCAACTATAACCGGGATATGTTTGGTTAATATTCAGATGTTTAGATAAAGTATTGTTGATTGCGGGATGAAAAAGTACTGAAACGAGTGAATAACGAGTAAATTAGTAAATATAGGGGCGAAACGTGTCTTAAAACTAGTTTCGTTTTTGATCGAGTGAGCGAAGCGAACGAGATCTTAGTGACAACTTGGACGAAAATGCTTTGTATGTTTGTATGTTTGTTCGACGAGATCTTTTGAACCGCCTATCCGATCTTCACAGAATTTGGTAGGTATACGGATAGTACTCTTAAGTTTTACTGGTTTGTTAAATGAAGTAAATCGGTCAAGGGGTCGTGAAGTTATGAGGGTCCAAAGGGAGTAAAAAAAAAGTCGTACAATAATATCAAGTGGGGTGTCATATGATAGGGTTTTGTTTAGACATTCCAAACCCGTTTTTATTTTGATTCTAGGTCTAATACTTTTTGAGTTGTTGTAAAAATTATAAAATTGGCTAAACCAGTATAACGTGAGCTACCGTTTCTTGGAGTTTCAATGATTTTGTAGTTCAAGTAAGACTGGTAGTTAGCTAGACGGCGATTTCTAAGCGATTTGCAAAGTTTGTCACAACCATTGGTCAATAAAAATTGTTTGGGTTTTATTAACCTCCGACCATCACGAGATCTCAGTTCGGGGCGAAGTGATAATAATAATTGATTTAGGTATAAAGGTAGTGCAGTTATTGAACGTCGCTACTTTTGGGTGTTATTTAGTATTAGCCTAGATACTTATTAGAACTCTTTTCTTAGTGTATCTTGGAGTTGAAAAATTAAATCCCAAAATTCTATCCAGCTAAGTGGTTACCCACAATCTAAAGGGGTAGGTCGCACGTTATTATTTGGAAATGACTACCTAAGTGTTTAATAGATTTGGTTTAGATGTAGTAAAAGATTTGTTCATAGGAGCTTATTAAAAGCTACAGTTAATAATAACATAATTATCACACAGGCTTCAAACCTTTCGCCTCAAAACAAATAATAATAATGACATCCAAAGAAGGTGGTCTAACTTGCACATACGACGCCCCAAAATCGTCCACAATATCCATTCCATTATCCGAGCAAAACTTTGCAAACGAAATAATAGAAGACATTCTTGATAAAGTGAACGAGATATCTTTCGAAGGGTTGAACAATAAACTCGATGGGGACAAAAATGACAATGACTTCGAAATGGTCTACCCGAACGATGGGGACGCGAAATTCGGCAACGTTATTGTGAAAATAAACGAATTCCTAGATACGATTGAAGAGAATGTCACAGTTTCTGTCGAGGATAATGTTACGGATTCGGCTGCGGACCAGTCAATAGATGCGAGTGAGATGTTTCATATTATTCATGATGATGAAGAGGATCTGGTTGAAGACAGCGATGGGCTGGAGAACGATAAGCATTTGGCGTCACAATCGCAAGACTATAGCGATAGTTGCAAAAATACTTGCCTCGGCTCTGATGTTACGGATTCTAGGTACCCATTGATTTTAATCTCTTAGTAAATCGTAGAACCCATTCGACTCATGTTTTCCGTTTCGACCCAGTAGGATTGTACTGGGGCCAAACAGAACAATATTCTCATTTGTACCCAATAAGACTACTATACTTTTTATATACCAAACACTTTTAAAATGGAAAGCTGAATGTATCTTTAGGCTCTTCTGGGTCCAAACAGGAAAATGTTCACATTTGTTTGTACCCAATATAATAGAAATAGGTACTATACACTTTTCTTTTATCAAATCTCAAATCCGCGGGCCCAACCCATCATTATGCGCAAGATTGAAAATCTTTTCGGGCCACCCCTGAAAAGAAAAGAAACTAAATATAACTCTAAATTAACTTTTAGAGATAATACTTTATTGTACACTAGGAATAGGTACGTAATGTACTATTTCCATTTTAACACATTAGAGTAGATAATTTTGGTTTTTATTTCACACAGTAACAATAAATGTATGAAGGGAACTATTGAGAGTCTGACAGTGACCAGCAGTGGCGATAGGATCTCTAGATCGTCTGAGAAGTCTGATCATCTACACTCTGAGTCTTCAGGTTTTTTTTTCTTTATTTTTTTGTATTTACCTACATGCATCATGCAATATACAGCCAAATAAATACGGTCTTATACCTCGTGCATACTCAGCTCATGCCGCTGCCGCCATTAATTCCGGACTTATTGCCACAGCAACATCGCCTTTATTCATTATAGAGGAAAGACATGAACATGCCGGGACAGAGGCATGATCGCGTTAAGACTATGCTCATGCCCACTTCCCTGTCGACTGCGGCTTAGTATGAACGCAACACAGAAGTGCTCATTCTTTAAAAAGTAGTTGTGTAGTTTAAAACCCCCCTAACGAATCTTAGCGGTATCGGCGAGATGTCTTTGACCCCGCCGGCGGGGTGAGGGAACTTCGCAAGGGTCCCCACTAGCTCTGATACTTTAGTTCTAAATATATCAACAATGAATGTTTTCAGGAACTACTCTTAAAATGCCAAGCGACGAAGAGATAAGCGTGGAGTCGTTGTTAAAATACTTGCGGGAACGTAACGCGGCTTACGGGAACTACGTTGAAGTGGCTGATATTGACTAAACTTATCTAATTAAAAATATTTATTTCTGTTTGTTCAAATTCCTTCGTGTTGTAAAAAAATTGAAGTCTGCAGAAAAATTAAATTGTTTGTTGGTTTTATCAATGAGTTGATCTTTTGTCGGGCAAAGGGTTTTGATCAAAAAGTAAGTTTACTCATCTTTGAAGTGGAGATGTCTGTTAAGTAAGAACTTAGTAGAAAACCCAGTACGTACCTAAGTACTTATAGTTAGTACACTCATTTTTTGGTGTAGTTATTGTATGTCTATGTACTACCTATTTACCACTGCTACTTCAAAGATTATTATTGAAATTAAGTCCATTCATAATTCATTCATTAGATCTTCGCTGTAAGGCTGCTGAATACGTATTTTGTCAGATAAATATTTTGTGGACCACAAATCGGGGTAAATTACCATTTTTAGGCCCTTAAGCTCAAGCAATGATCTGGACATTTCCCGACTCAAGCGTAGATTTTTGTATGAAAATATCAATATAAATAGTAAACATTTGTATCGGCATACGGGCACTAGACAGTTTTCATCAGTTTATTTGTCCGATGTGATAACACAAAGCAATTTATTCTTTCAGGCCTACGGAACTAGACGCCCTAGTATTCGGCCACGTCTTCACGATCATCACCACACGTCTGCCGTGCCGACGGCTAGCAGAGACAGTGCGTCGCTTCGACACCCTGGTGTCTCTCGCTAAGCGTATAGACGAGCAGTACTTCAAACGGGCATAGCATAGGATCTTCAAGGACATTTCTACCGCGTTCCAGGGTTCTTGAATGGTGTTGTGTTCTTGAAATTACTAGTGACCTTTTAGTGTAGTGTTTCTTCCGGATGTTGGACCTATGAGAATTGATGGTACAAACAGATACAAGATATTCTATATACTAAGTGTTGGTACCTACTAATCTAAATATTGTTAACATAGTATAAGTACTTGTTCTGTTGTTATAGATTTTAAATGTACCTATGGTAAGCTAGTTTCTAGACTAGATGTAGGCTATATGTCATGTCCTAACAAAAGCAATCTAACGTATTAAATAAATAACTAACTGTTTAGTATTCTATCTGCATTTTAACATAGATTAAATAAATGGTTATTGTAAATGAGTTATTGTTTGATTTACTTATATTTATTCAACAATATTCAAGAAATATTGAAGTAAAAGAAACTTAACACGTCTAATATGAGCAAAGAAAGTCTATCAAAGTGTGTAAGTATGAAAATGCAGTAAAAAATTCTCTTTCCGACTTAGTCCCACATTGGCGGTGGGGTCAGCCTTCCTCCACTTTGCTCTATCCATGACATAGTCTTAGGAAATGTTGCATGCCTTCATATAGTGGTATAAAGTCTTGGTGTCGCGATCATAACGCACAACACAGCGGTATGCAGCATGCAGCGCCGGACACATAATTGTATGGAAAACGTCTAGTATGGTCTATTGTTACGTCGCAGTCTGCGTCAGCGGCGAGGAGCAAACGCGGTACTGAGTTTTGCTGCACACCGCAGCGCTGTGCGTCACGATCGCGAGACCAAGGCTTAACACAGCTGCCAAGTCACAAAAATTATGATCCTAATTACTCTCAAAAGCTCCCAGGTTCTCAGCTAATAATAAAACAAAACAAATAATCTTAAAATTATATTCAAGCTATGGAACTCGCGTTAGAAGCGATACGGGGCCACAAATCTGCGCATTCCTTAGCCACGGGGCCTGTGATAGCTGAACCCTTCATCTCCCCCTTGTTGTTCACAATGACGCCCGCATTGTCCTCGAAGTATATGAAGACCCCGTCCCGCCTCCGGAACGGTTTCCGCTGTCTGATCACCACTGCTGGCATTACCTGGAATGAGAAATATGAGGAATCAATGAAATTGACAACACTCTAAGGTGCGGGCCGGCTGTGCCCATAGAATTTACAATTGTTTTTAATAATCATTTACCCGCAATGATAAATAATTGATTTATGGATGTGGTTATTTGTACAAATACATGCTCCTTAAAAGCTGATTTGGATGGATAGGGTTTCACTAATATCACATTTTTAAAAGCCTCATTTTGACACCAATAAATTTTGTTTGGTTGGTCCGATCGGGATGAGGTTCACTGTCCAATATTATTTCCCATACAGTAATGTAATCAATTAAAAGGAAGTGTTTGTAGAACACAAATAAATTGGTAAAAAAAAATTCTTGTAAAAAATTTAGAAAATCAAGAGCTTCCAAAATAGTGACAATCTTAAATTGTTCAACAACTTATATTGCCGGGTATACCTAATGTTAGATGCTGCTCAGTCAGCCAGGGCGTATCAACACTGTTTACACTTCAGGTGTAAAATAAGCGAAACCATTGGAGTATCATCATCGCAGATCAAAGAAAGACCAGCAGGTCCCTTATTTTATCTGTTTAGCACAAACATTCCTTGAAATATTATAACCTTTGATGTTAGTGAATAAATAGCCTAGGTCACAAATATCAAACATTTGTCAGAAAACAGATATACAGTTTTGGTTCGGATCGGAAGCCTCGGTGGGCGAGTCCTTTTGCACTTGACAAGACTTGTTTAGAGTGTGCGCTGAGAAAAAGTAAGAGTAGAACTTACCTTTTTCCTTAGTTCAGGTTTGCCTTTCTTGACTGTGGCTACGATCATGTCTCCGGATCCAGCGGCTGGTAGTCTGTTCAAGCGGCCCTTGATACCTTGGACGGCGATCACATACAGGTTTTTGGCTCCTGGAAACAGCATGAGTAGGATTGTATAAATGACTAGTTGGATGTATTGAACAGTAGGGATTTAGGCACGAAGTTACAGATATCATACTAGATTGGCAAGTGGGTGTTGTTATGTTTGTAAGAAAAACATGGTAATTAAATTTGAACTGAACCGCCTCAGACACAGCCAAGGATGATATCATCGTGTATCAACACACATTTTAGTGTTCTAGATAAAGAATCATCATCGGCGTTCAGTCGAACGTGTGTTTGTAGGTTATGTTTTGGTACAACAAATTATAGTACCGTACCTGTGTTGTCTGCGCAGTTTATCACCGCTCCCACTGGGAGACCCAGCGAGATGCGGAATTTCGCTCCCGCGGAACCACCACGTCCTTGAAACAGAAAAACCACAGTTTACTCATCTTCATCACAGAACTTCTATACCCGCTAAGTTTCTTGCAAGTCACAAATATTAGTGGTTCCAAGATGAACACACAGTGAAAAGGACCAAGCGCTTTTGTGCAAATAGTTTAGTTCACAAAATAACGTGATTAGAACGGATTTTCTGTAATTTCACGAACCTCTTTTAGACATTTTGTTGTGTCAATTTTTGTGAGGAAATCAAAAGAACGTGAAATTAGCAGCGTATTCCGAATAAAATTCCGTTCGGAAATTAGTGACAGTGACATATTTGACAGACATAAATACTATCATGAAGTTAGCCATAGATTTTTTTTTTTTTACCACTGTAGGCAATTGTACTCAGAAAAAATGGATAAAACACACGTTTTAAATGTATATTTTAGCAGACATTGCACAAACAATGTCCATACAAGCACTTTGAGGCAGTACGTGCAGGTTGTGAAGTATATACTTGGAAGAATGATAAAGTAGTACGTCCGTACCAGTGCACTAGGTAGGTATTGAACGAAATAAATTACGTTCCGCATCATTGTCATGTCAATAAGTTGTCACAAACGAACTACGTCAATCAAGCGTCAAACTCGAATGCCGCTTGTCATTCTGTTCTGTATAGTCAGAATATTTTATTTATTTCGTTCGATTCAAGCGCTTGAATTCCCAATAAAAAGTACTGAAAGTTTTAGAGAAACCAGTGTAAATAATGGCTTTTATGGGTAATATGATGGACCCCGCGCCACTTTGGCACAACGGGCCTACCCCAGGCGCATTCTATAATTTCCCCGCAAATGCTTCAAACATACAAAGCAACAACACATTGCAGGATTTTACAGGACAGTAAGTATTTTCCTATTACCTTCTATGTCTATTAGTCAAGACCATTCCGTAAAGCGTTCGTTGGTCTCAACGAAAAAAATTTTGCTGAGTCAGGGTAATCTATCACTCTAACCAAGTTTTCTATAGATTGAACCACGCTAAGTCTGCAGCGGCATTATAGAACATATAGTTGGAAGTACTGCGCTATACTAATACCTAGGTACCTACTAAGTCTATTCTGCGAAAGGAATTGTCAGATGAGTTACCGAGTAGGTACTGAACATATAAGATGATTAGCATTGACAAATCTTCTTGGGGTTGCTCAGTTCGTTGTAGACTTTGTGGTCAGACTCTAGCTGATACCAGCAAAAATTTTAAATATTGATTTTGTTAAACTATTGTAAATATAACAAAAGAGATGAACAAGTGAACACAACACACTTTTTTAAACTTCGTTAAACATTAATGTTATCGTTTTCTACTAACTTGTGCCTTGTTCCTATTCCAAAAATAAACTTATTACTAATTTAATTGTTACTCTATTCACAGTTCTGCATCACCGATCACAACCACAACAACTGTAATCGGAGTGAAGTTCGACAAAGGCTGTGTGATTGCTGGCGATACGCTTGGATCCTACGGCTCCCTGGCCCGCTTCAGAGAATGTCCCCGAGTGACAAAGGTCAATGAACGGATCCTGCTCGGCTCGGGTGGTGATTATGCTGATTATCAGTATTTGAAGGACATTCTCGATCAGAAGATGTAAGTTTAAGAGCCATTGCTTGTATTGCTGTGTTCCGTTTTCAAGGGTACTGGTGTTCCTGTCATTACAATCCCATGAGACTTAACACCTAGGTTAAGTCCTGCTAATATTATAAACGCGAACATCTGTAAGGATGTATAAATGTTTGTTACTCTTTCATGCAAAAACTACTGATCTGATTTGGATGAAACTTGGAATATATATTGTCCGCAGCCACCATTTATTTATTTATTAGTTTATAGACGAGCAGCTTTCGCTGTTATGTCTACGTCACACAGTGTTGAAATGTTTTTTTTAGTTACTTTTTTTAAGCACTGATTTATTTATTCGTAGCCAGTTGTCGAGTTTATTTATGAAGGCATTTATGGAGTCAGCAGTAACAACGTCCTCAGGTAGCATGTTCCAGTTGTGGACCACTCTGTTGAAGAAGTCATGTATTATTTAGTATGGAATAATACGCCAATCAATGATAGCTGCTTGTTTATAAACTAATAAATAAACAATATCTGTTTCTCTACTTCCAGCATTGACGAGCAATGCCTTGGTGATGGTCTGCAGCTGAAGCCGCGCTCCCTGCACTGCTGGCTGACTCGCGTGCTCTACAACAAACGCAGCAAGATGGACCCTCTCTGGAGCAACTATATTGTAGCCGGTATCCAGGTACATTTTATATAACTAAGATATGTAGAAAAACAAGGTATCCTGACTGATGATAAAGCAGTTGCCGTAGCCTATGGACTCCAGCAACACTATGTTACAGCCATGACTGCTGAAATGCCTGTAGGAGCCGCCTGCAACTCAAGAGAAGGCACTAAACTGCTAAGCACTTTTTTTTTTAGGAATGTTGAGTCGACTCACGACTATGTCGGTCCCATATTGATTTCTACCAAGTTAAGTTTGCTAAGCACTAAGCTAAGGCCCTTACCAGCAGTTCCCACACACACCACATGTAGCCGAAGACTTGTAGACAACCATTGATTGACATATAGTTCAAATATTTGTTTATACTAATCTGTGATAGTGTATTCTACAATCTACTATTATTTCCAGGATGGAGAACCATTCCTAGGAGCGGTAGATAAGCTAGGTACAGCATATGAGGACGCAGCCATCGCCACGGGTCTCGGCGCGTACATGGCAACGCCACTGCTCAGGAACGCTCTAGGACATGGGGCTGTGCTGAACGAGGCATCGGCTAAGTAAGTCATTCAAATTCATTTATTCTCAGATGTCTAGATATAGGGTGTTACTATGTATTATAAGTATGTATTTACAAAAAAAAAGTATATTATGTATTCTATCAGTAATCTAGTTCCCATAGTACAAGCTTTGCTTAGTTTGGGGCTAGAAAGCGTTGTGTGATAATAATATGTCCTAGAATATTTATTTATTTTAATTAAGGAGATTTCCATAGTCTAAGGCAGCGGTCGGCAACCTCTTGGCAGGCAAGAGCCACAAGGTGGCAAAATAAACCAAAGGCGGGCCGCAGTCATTATACTCGTATTAACCCTGGAAGCCCAATATACCTACGCATAATTGGTCATATTCCATAGAGAAAATAAAAATGCTATTGAAAATTGTTAAAAGATACGGAATTTAATTCGTATGTGTATATGTTTGGGCTTTATAGCTAGAAAAATAAAGAAATGAAAATTCACGCCTCACTCGGCGTCGCTTATTTGTTCGTTCGCAGGCAGAGCGAAATGCGTTTTTAAAAAGCGCGCTTACATATTGCGTTGATTTTGATAATTATAACTTACTAGCCGTCGCCCGCGGCGTTGCTCGCGTTCTGCCTTTTAGAGTGTAACTTTTCAAAATTCCTTTCTTAGTGCACCCCTACACTACATAGGGATACTACCCTCCAAATTTCATACCTCTACGACCTATGGTTTAGGCTGTGCGTTGATTCTAAGTCAGCTTCAAAAGAGTTTTATATATATTGATTTACAAAACATTCACGGGCCGCAAGTAAAACGTCCGCTGGTCTAAGGTATTTTAAATATGTTTACTTATAAATTTCTTTTTTCAGGGCCCTAGTCCGCAAATGCATGGAGGTACTATACTATCGAGATGCCCGCGCGTTCTCTCGCTACCAACTCGGTGTCGTCACTCACGAGGGCGTGATCGTCGAGGACATCGCTGAAATCAAACATGATTGGTCTCTGGCGCACATGATCCACATGAAGTGATGGGTTCTATAATATAAATGATTTTTAGTAAATAAACTTTTGAAAATTCTGTTTGTTGTTCATTTTATTAGCAACTAGCTTCCGCCCGTGATTTCGTTCGCGTCCCGTTTCATCCCGTTGATTTTCCGGGATAAAAAGTAGCCTATGTGTTAATCCAGGTCGCGAAATTATATATTCCAAGTTTCATCCAAATCGGATCAGTAGTTTTTGCGTGAATGGGGAACAAATACATTCATTCCTTACAAACTTTGCGTTTATAATATTAGTAGGATTTTTGTCTCAATAATTAGTTAGGTTCCCTACATAAACTTCCAAAACCCAGGCAGAAACCTAAGATGTGGCCCTCCCTCTGTGTTTTCTGATAAACTAATAGGTATTAATTAATAATGTGGTCTGAAACATAAACGGTAGAGATAGCAGGAAATTCCATTACCTATCTTAACTTGAATTCATTGTTACTGTATGTAGGTAGGTTGACGTCATCAAACCAAGAGAACAAAAAGCTCAATAGATGGCGCCACAGTGGCGTTATAGCACAAGAAATCCACATTTTTCCTTATTTACCGTATTAATTATCATTAAAATGCAATGAAAGTTATTTGTAAGAACAAAGTTCTTATTCTAGACTCTTTTCAAATAAAACTATCATTTAGAAACATTAATGGTATAAAGATTTTACAATAAGTTCTGGATCGCGCAAGCAAAGTTTTCTCACTTTGGTAGAATATATACAACTAAAATTTCTTTACTGATGTACTTGCTTCGGCAGTACATATACTAAAATTGGAACGATACAGAGAAGATTAGCATGGCCCCTGCGCAAGGATGACACGCAAAATCGTGAAGCGTTCCACATTTTTTGGACTTTCTCATTTTGGTCTGACATGGGTCTGACCACGGTCTGATTGACCAAATTATAGGTCAAGATACTCATACTATTTTAGGTTTGTACTAGACTAATGTGTTCCACTAACAACTGGAAGATTCCTCAGACTTTAGATAAATTCAATTATTTAGATGGAAAAGATGTTAGTAACTTTTGCATAATTCTCTCTCTGCAGATAAAGCAAGGTTAAATAAGTACCTACATACGAGGACAAAAGAAATAGAGTTAGTAAGAGATCTATGAAGGTAGAGTTGGTAGAGCTCTAGTTGTAAAATATCTGGTTTATTTTGAGGATAAAATACCTAATATTTATGTAGTTGATAATGGGGTCGTTAGTAGCTGGCACGTAAAGAATAAAAGGAGGCAAGGAGGTCGCAATCTTATCTGCCTACTCTAAACCTGTTTCAAAGGAGTCACCATATTATATCTCATACATATTTGCTTAAAAGATAAGCTTTCTTTCGCTCGGCCAAAGCTCGGCAGGAAAAAATACCGAGTTGACCGGAATCAGTGCAGCGAAGCGAAAACTAACTGTTGGTAAGTAATTTACATTGCTTGCCGAGAGGACAAGCACGGGCGCACCAAGACAGATGCTCAGTGGGACCGCAGTCGCGTAGCGGTCAAGGCTTCGCGGCGAACGCCCTCAGCCTGCCTAGAGCTTTTATAAAAAAAAATTAAAAGCGCGCGCTCGCGAACTGTCAAAAATAAGTTCTTTATATCGCCCGATTTAAAACTCGATAGAAACTTTTTTTTAATAAAAAGTTGCATGTTTTTAGCACGAATAACTGTTAAATCCTCAGTGGTGGATAATGAGTTCACTGTGATTGTGGGAGAACGTCTTACCCGATAAACAGGTGAATATTAAAATTGATTTTATTGCTACGGACCTTTTTTGGTGACTAAACGATCCAAATTTAGATTCTAATTGATACACATTTTATTTACCGTTGCTTTTTCGAACGCCGATCGAATAAAAAATATTTTTACTTTGAAAACCAGTAATGTTTTTCTGCAAGTTATCAGTGAGCTGTTGCGACGGTCGGGAATAACGGCCCTGTAATCATAGGTTGTTGCTCTTCCTACTGCGCCCGAGTAGCAAAGCTGACTTGTAGAGGAAAGCTGTGTTGCCATAATTAACTAGAAACCTATTTTAACAAAGTAGGTATATGCACCTCATATGCACCTATGAGCTACATTTTATGTTTGTTAAACCGGATTCACTTACGAAACTGATATCTATGCTGGTGCTTTTAGATTTTTTGCTGTTCATTTAACTTTCTAATTAAAGTTACTAGTAAGTAACCTAATAACTGCTTCCGTTACGTAGTGGTAAGTCTGAATGCTTAAAAACACGTTTTTTTCTGTAGTAGGTATACTTGTCTTTCACGTAAGTAAAAAGATTATATAGTTGTTATATAGTGTGGGGGTGCACTAAGAATGGAATTTTGAAACGTCACACTCTAAAGGGTAGAACGCGAGCAACGCCGCGGGCGACGGCTAGTATCTACATAAAAGTAGGTATTTACTTATGTCAGCAACTATGTAGCCATAGATAACAATAAAGTTTCTCTACAGTCGCAAGTTTCAAACAAAGAAAGCTTCTATCGCGAACGTTTATCTGCGAGGATGTAAAACAGCTTAGAACGTGCATTATCTCGGTCCAAACGTAGATTCTACGCGTCCGTCTTGTAGGTGAACGAATGTAGGTCAGTGAAATGATCGAAACAAGGTTCCGTACGGAATCCGACCCGACCAATGTCCGCGGCTGACCGATTTTGTCGTCACCGAGAACGGCTGACATTCTTTTTATTAGATACCTACCTACCTACACCGTTTTGATTTACTTACAAAACTTTCTTTTTTCGATCATTCGTCTCACTTCTAGTTTCACCTGAATAAATGTATTGTTTTATAATTTTGAAAAACATGTATTGTAAAATATATTTTTATACTTTACTTCGTGAACGCTTTTTGCTGATGCTTTTTTTGTACAAAGCTTTTTTTAACTGTTACAAATTATTCACAAACGCTATGAAATAAAATACTGTTTTCCTTATTTCTTAATGGTTCAATTAGTGACAGCTCGTTACATAACGGCATTAAACGTTTAAAAACCAACAATGGACACAAAAAGAACCCAATTCGACTTTTAAATTCCAGAGGCCAATCGCATTCAACCTGCATTTCTTTTTTAAACATTTTTATCGCGCAACATCGTAATTATACAGCCTGGTGACCAAAAAAGACTTGGCAAAAGGACAAACCTCCAGTGCCAGAACAAAATAAATAAAAAAAAAACAGCCTGTTAAAAAAAACACGATAGTTTTTTTTAAAGTATTCCATGGTAAGAATTGAATGGGATTGAAAGATGAGCATAAAAGATAGCTGGATCCGAGGTCGTTCACACTTTGCTCTGACTGAAAGCCCACTGGAGAGAAAATTCTTGTTGCAAATGTATAAAAAGAGCAGAAGCTCATCTATATTATTGTACACACACGTGTTGGGCTGAGATAAACAAAATAAATCCGTTAACTACCTACTTCGACAAGATAAACTCTAACCCCCTATCTTATAAAAAGTTAGAGTAGACATTATGTCCTGATTACGTATGTTAAACAAGACATAATGTCTACTCTAACTTTTTATAAGATAGACCATTTGTATCTTTTTACCTCAATATTTCACGATATTTGATACATACTTAGGTACCTACCTACTGTAACAAAATTGACAAAAACCTCACCACGTAGGTGAGTATATTTTGGTTTAGCTACCAAATAGTTTACGAGTATCTACAAGTTACCATCAAAGAGGTTATTTCCACCCATATCCGTTTCCGACTCATAGGTTTTTTTATGCCATATCTGGCAGACGAGCAGGCGGGCCACCTGATGGAAGGTTAGATGTTTGGATAAAGATCATCATCATCAACCAGCGGAAGTCCACTGCTGGACCGAGACCCTTGTCCAGGAAGGTCTTCGGTCACGGTCATGTCTCGTTGATCCTTGGGGCTGTACTCTGCCCACCTTCCGGGTTGTGGTCCATTTAAGAACCATCATGAATGGCTAAATATAGCTAAAACCAAATCTAAACTTATTGATGTAATTATTTCAAACTGTTTTACAGTTTTACGTAAAGCACCCGCATGAAATCATGTGAAAACGGGTCTATCAGAGAAAAGTTATATTTTACTTCCTAATTATGCAATGTATTTACGTAAACTGCCTACTCGCGTACGTATAAAATAGATAAGTGCTTTGGTTATGAGTTCAAGCTGTATCTAGAGAATCCACGTCTTTCATTTCAATAAAATATAGCCTATGTATGAATCCGGAAAAAAGGCTTCCGAATGGTATAAGTTTCATTGAAATTGGTCCGTTAGGTAGTTTAGGCGTGATCCGCGAACAAACAAACAGACAAACTCAATTTTCGGAATCAGAATCGTTTATTTAGTAGCATATTTAGTTCATCCATATCTTTAATTTTAGTTTTTGTGGTTCTTCCAGTTTTATAATAGTAGGGATAGATAGATAGATTAAGTATGGCAAGAAGTATGTAATACAATACAATATTCACAATATTTATGTGATTTTTTTATGTAAGTAGATAAACAAACAGGCATACGACCCACCTAATGGTAAGTGGTCACCTTCACCTAGAAATATGGACAACACTCGGAGCATCGTCTTTATCAGAATACGTGCTTAACTTCCGAATACTGAAACGTCACTCATTTAAAAGCTTGGAGTTTTTTTACATTTCTTAACTGTAAGGTACTGTTTGTACTACTTTTATAAACAATGGTTTTTTTTACCAAGCAATCATACAAAATTGCACGGAAGTCGAAATGTGTTATAATTATACGCCTAAACGTATAATTATATCAGTATAATTTGCAAACAATACAACGATACCAGAGATAATTTATAACGATGTCAAAGTAGTAGTAGAGCTCTTTGTGAGAGCTCGTCCAGGTTCAGTACTACCACCGTACCTATTTCTGCCGCCAAGCAGCGATGCTCGCATTGCTGTGTTCCGGTTTGAAGGGTAAGGGCGCCGGTGTAATTACACGCACATGAGACTTCAAGATCTTTACGTCTCAGAGTGATGGACGCAGTGCATTGTCTTACAGGGCACGTCCTCATTGGACTTGCTCGGCGAGGTAATGCATTGTTATAGGTAGAAGTTACTACTTAACATCAGGTGAGCTATTAGCTTGTTCCATTAGTTTTATCATAAAAAAAAAAAAAAGTACCTACCAACCCCGCAGAAATCAAATCATTTTATTTCAGGCACTTATTATAAATATAAAGTAAGGTAAGTATAAATAATTTGTTTAAAAATTTGAAAAAAACCGACTTCAATTTGATACGTCTTCATCATCAGATGATAATGATGATGATGGCAGTTCATTGGGTTTGTTCTATTGATCATAAACACCATTGAATGGTCACAGGAAAGCAAAATACGCAATGTCGTGGACGATGTGTTTTTTTCAGTTATTCCTATTTAACACCCAAACTACTGAACCGATTTTGATAAAAAAAATTATGGGACCAATCTGAAAGTATACCTTTTCAGAAAAAAAAAGTATTTTTCAAATCGGTTCATAAATGATGGAGTTATGAGGTAACAAACAAAAAAACAACCGAATTGAACCCCCACTTTTTGAAGTCGGTTAAAAAAACGATTTAGTGCACGGCTTTGAACTCACAACCTTAGGATCGGAAGGCTGAGTTGCTACCACAAGACCACATTATGATGAAACTTGGAATATATATTGTCCGTGACCTGGATTAATACATAGTTTACTTTTATGCCGGAAAATCAGCGGGACGCGAACTCTTCAGAAACGCCTAGAAGATTTCGCATAGCAAATTGCACTTCCAAACAGTAGAAGTCCTAATCCTGCTCAGACGAAGTCGCGGACACCAGCTAGTATTTGTACTAATAAGAAGTGCTATTCAAGTAGGTATTCAATAAAGCATGATGGAGAATCATTAGAACATCATCATTATTCATTAATGACAGACAAAATGACATCTCAATCTAGGACACTGAACTTGATACACAAAACTATTCAAAACTAAACTGATTTCTATTTCCATCGACATTAGATTCAAAATAAATTAACATGCTCTACGATTATTACAATGACCTCAATAATATTTAATTTGCAAACCAAAATGTACCTTATTTCAAGGTCGAGGAGTAATATTTTGTTTGCGTTGGTTCGTTAGATGCAAGAAGTTGGCAGTATAGATCCGTTCTTTATTTGATTTAAATATTAAAAAGTTCATGCACAAAAAGTTTTCATAGAAGTTTATTTTAGTGTTTTCGTTCCGTTATACGCAACACAATTATGCAATTTTATGAAAAGTCAACTAAAATAGAATTATTGAATGTATATACCTATAATGTATGTAGGTACATATGTATATTATTATAAATATATAAATGTTACCCTTTCTAAGCTATGAAGCTATGAGCTTATTTATGAAAACATTGAAAGAGTTTTTATTTCTGAAAAAAATTAACAATTTTCGCAACAAAAGACTTCAACGCGCTACTTTTTGAAGCGTCCATTTTTTATTTGCAACCTAACCTAACTAAATATTAATTCAAATAATAATTACATTAAGTTATGTTATAAATATCAATTTTAGCCATAGGGCAGTTTAGTTTCCTACATAACTTTCACACATTCTTACATTTCCGAGGAATAACGGTTTTGTGACACACATTTTGACCCCAAGACTACCTACAACCTATTATAAGTCTTATCCTCTTATATTAAAGTACTAAATAGTAGCAACGATGTCTCGGTCCCTTGATTTTTACGTCATACGATTTTCAATCTTATTTCGTACAGCTGTAAGACTGTGAAACTCAAGTTGTGAGTCGAAATTGTGAATTCAACAAACTGAAATGCAATTTTGAGCTTTATGTCTATACATGTAAGAGACAAAAAGTTTGCTGTGATGTGGGATTTTCCAATTTGTTTGTAGAGACAAGTGCTCCATCTTCAGATAATCACTTTCTTTCGATCAAGAGATCTCGAGATTTACAAATTGTTTGACAAATAAATATTTAAAACAAGCTATTTTCAAAACAATGCTTGTCCGTAGGCTACAAAAACTTTTTTTTTCTTTTCTGTGTGAGTGAAGTATACTTACTAAGTAGTACATAAGTATTAGTAGATATACACTGCGTTGTAACCCGGCAGCGCTTCTCAGTCGAGTCCTTGCTGCCGCGCAGTCTATCGCTACTTTTCTTATAACTGTGTAAATCGTCTCTAAGTTTATACACGAGATTATTATCACGTGCAGTTTAGTAGACCTTTATGTTGCGTTTACACTATGCCAGGCACGAGCATAGTGTGAACACCATCATGCCTCTGTCCCGGCTCCCGGACCAAGTTCATGAGAACTTGATGCTCTCTAATGAGAATAAAGGCGATGTTGCTGTGGCAATAAGTTTGCCGCAATAATGCCGGCAGCGGCATGGGCATAGAATGGGCAAGAAATGTCATGTGACATGACATTTCTTATACCGCGTTCACACATGACTCATGTGTAAACTTAAGTCGAGGCATAACGGCCTGGGGTAATCTTAACGGTGACTAAGTAGATCTACTATCATCTATGTGTATCAATGTGTGACTAATTGTAACTAATTATATACTTGTGCCTATTTGACAATTATCATCTACGAGGCAAATAGGCAGGTCTCCGAATTATTTTAGACCATAAATTCCGATACAGAAATCGTTATTCAAGCATAGATTTTGAGTAGAGATTTCCATAAAAAAATCTATGCGTGAGTCCGGATTGTTAAAGTAAAGAAACATTTTATCACAATTATAGCGTTTTATTCAGTAGAACACAAAGTTGACAACACTAAAACAAAATATTCTTTTTCTTCTTTATAAACTTGTCAAAGTTACTAAAGAGGTCGATACCTCTAAGTGCTTGAGCAGTAAATGACTAATTAGTAAGTCATTTCATACACCTATAAGAGGTGGAAGGGCGATTGGGAGGCCTTTGCCCTGCAGTGGGATGAAACTGGCTGATAATAATACCAACAATGATCTTCTATGTATGTCAAGGCCAAATTTTCACCCATGCTTTTACGTTATGGGTTATAGCGGATTCGTACCTTCTATTGTTATGCAAATCATAAAAACTAATTTTGAAATCCCATACAATGATATCCGATTCGTACCCTGGTCTATACGGTTCAAATTTCAACAGAAAAACTTAGAGAAATGTACAGTCGATGGGAGAATGCGATTGAATCAAATTTCGCTATGCACCAATGCTTTTACGAGTGTTGCGTAATTTAAACACTGATTAATGTTTAGGTCTAGATGGCGCTGTGTAAAATGATACCCCATGATGATGATCGCATGATCGCTTGGACGAATGCGAGTCGCATTCGTCCAAGCGATTTGACCATTAGTCGCTTCGTTCGCTCGATCAATTAAGATTCGCTCTAGATATTATGAAGGCTATATTTTGTTGCTAAAATATGTACAAAAGCCATGAACTGCGTGGTCTTAAATATGATAAAATCGCTAATATATTGTACCTATTTAACCGGTACCTAACTAGCATTTGCCAACTGGTCCCACCGGCTCTAACTGTATTCTGCGCGATAACTTCCTGTGTGCTGCTAGGCTAGGCAAGTTGTACCTAGGCACAGACCTAGGTCTAGGCCTAACACTACATTGGACACGGTGAAATACAAAAAATATGTAACACTACGTTTTAAGAAGCGAGACTCTCATTCTATTAGAATTATACACTGAAAATCTAGTTTTGTATGAAACACGCTTCAAATTGTGACCTCCGTTTCATACATTGTTCGTTTTTCGAAAGCACGAGCCTAGTTCGAGAAATTCGCCGGCTGGTCACAAACACGGAATGATAATGCAAAAATACAGCCAAAAATGTTTTTTTTTTTCAAAGAAACGTAAATTTTGATTGAAAAATCTAAGATTCCGCTTGAATGTCGGATAGGACTCCCAACTCATAAGTAAATATCTTTTCCTATGGAAATGTATAACAAAAAAACGTGCTCACAATTGATCTGAGCGTAGTTTTACTGTTTCTTTTGTAGAACTCCAATAAGTATTTAAGTGCTTGACTCTCACATACATTTTTACTAAGTCTTACTTAGCTCCTGCATTTCGCTTGGAACAGTAAATTTTTTTTCGCGCTCAGGCTGAGCTTGAAAAAAATTTGGTTCTATACAAAAATATGTTTATATTATATTGATGAAGAGAATAGAGTGTTCAAAACAAAATAAATGTAACTAAAGATTTGTTTTTTTTTTGTCATTGAATCGCCATTGCAATTTCTTTTTCTTTTTTTTTCAGATTTACCAACCACAATGCAATTGTCATAGCACCACCATGGGCCCCCCTATAACCTGGCCAGGCCAGACCACAGACCTAGTGCATAGTGATCATAGAAGTGCTCTTGTTAAAATTGTAGACAGTTTTCGGGTGTTATCAGTAAATTATACGTTCATTTTAGTATTTTTCCAAATTGTTTTAAGTTTACAGCATGCTAGGGCTGGCCCTGTGGTTTTTAATATGGAATATGCACAAGGTAAGATTAGTTTATTTAGTCTTAAGTATCCATCCACTGTATCGTGTCTTCCTAACCTTTTGGCCCTTAGGTAACTCCTAAACATTTTTAAATTCAATTCTAGGTACTTTATGTACCTAACACTAAATTAAAAACCGCCGTAACTAAGTTATAATTACTTAGTAGTAACTTAAGTACCGTACTAAAATAAATTAACTTAGTAACTTTGTTAATTTTAAACTTGAAGCTACAAACAACCTGAGTTCCACTTCTTCTTCTTTTAAACCTATATGGCCTGTGTCCGTCACTTCGACAGACAATTTTGCCAGTGTCAAGTGGTGAATTTGAAATAGTATAAGTCAAGTCAAGTCTTCGTCAAGTCGGCTGTCATTTGTTTAGAAGAGAAAATGGTAGATTTTCTCTACAAAACCTGAAACGAATTTTCACATTCAGAGAAACCACTTTACACACATTTATTCCAATGGCTCACACTTTATGTTGCGACATAAGTATTATTGGTTAAAATTCCACCAAAATTAAACAACAATACTCACAATAACACAAGAAAAACTATTAAAATAAAAGTGCTTTATTGTGGTTTCAAAAAATGTCAAAACCTTTGTACAACCTAAGTTTTCTCTCTCCTTCAGTCTGCGGGCTTTTTATCTACGTTTCGTCACACGCACGACTCGATTTTAACAAAAATCCATTTTAAAAAGAAAGTCTGAAAGTAGAAGTGGAAATAATCTTTTGAATGCTAGAGCTAGACGAATTTGAACTGTAAAACAGAACGTTAAACTAGTAAAAGTGAAAGAAGTCACGCCAAAATACATTTATATGAAGTGATAGATTCTTTTTATTGCTGTACCTATTTCAAATCAATTTTTTTTTTTTTTAAATAATAAAGCTCACCTAATATTAAGTAGTAACTTCTGCCTATAACAAAGTATTACCTCACAGAGCAAGTTCAATGAGGACGTGCCCTGTAAGGCAATGCACTGCGTCCATCACTCTGAAACGTAAAGATCTTGAAGTCACATGTGCCTGTAATTAATCTACATTCTCATAGCAGATCACTATCGAGATGAACAAATCCTTACTTCACATGCTTCTCTAACACGTACCTATGTGTGCGTGTCCCTGGTACGTACATGTGTGACCCAGTTTGAACTTTGGAAGTGAAAGTGGAGACAATGCCTTACAGTGACTACTAAGTAAAAATCCATGTCTAGACTTGAGCTCTTTTGAGCTGAATGATACTAAAAGGTTACTTTTCCGGTGCATTAGCTACTTTGTTTTTGGAACTAATATATAACTACACAGTTTTGCTCAAGCGAAAAATATGTTTGATTTTTGTTACCGCCACTAGCGTTCACCCATCCAAATAGCGACCGCGCAGAACGTCGCTTTACTTAGATAATCGGTGAAGATTGACTAAGCAAGCTACGCCACGATCGATTCAATGGAAACCTACCCATAACAAGACACTCAGTGAAAAATCTCAGAAAGCATTATCCCCCAATGAGTTTTTAATGTCAACTTGACTTCAACTTGGTCGTCAATGACGCATCCACTTTCACATCCTTCTGTTTATCTCCACCATTTTGATATGTTAGTCATCTTTACCTGCCTGATTTCGTAAGAGTTCAAGCAAAACTTTTTGGTGGATGATACCAAAAGACATCTGTCATTCCATACGTTTCTGACAAGCCGGCATGTCGGTACTATTGCATGTCGTATGGAATGGAATGGAATAGCAGTTTTTTTGAGATCACACTGTTTCTGTGATTTTTTTTTAATACGTCGTCTTAATTAGCAACGATCGTACGTTCAAACGATGCGTTTTCAAAATTTTCTGTTAAGCATTTCGACAATTTCACAAAAATTGACACACAAAAAAAATGTCAAGAGAAATATTTGAAATAATATAAGTCAAGTTAACTCATTTGTCAAGTCGGCTGTCGTTTGTTTTGAAGAGAATTAGTGGATTGTTACGACCTCAAGTATTATTGGTTAAAATTACACCAAAATTATATAAACAACAATACTCACAATACACAAGAAAAACTATTAAAATAGAAGTGAGTTGTTGTTTCTAAAAATTACAAATCTCTATATAATCCTTCATATTATAGCAAGTCTATTGAGGACGTGCACTGTGCATTGCACTGCGTCCATTGCTCTGAGATGTCATTTTGACTGGTTTTACAACTTGCTTTCACAGCAAAGTGTGAAGTAAACTCGTCTATCAATGAGAATGTGTGTCAGTACTACAGCCTTGAACTAACGGGACCGAGTGACGTCACATTTTGGTAGACTGCTCAAATGTTACCGTAACTAATGAAAAAAAAAACTGAAAAAAATATCATGCTGTCAACGATGCATGTTTATATTGCGTCTTATTAGTAGGAAAATAAAAAAAAACATTCGTAATGAAAAACTTTTTTTTTTAAATTGAATAATGCATTACTACTTAGGTACCTAATTAGATAATAATAATGAAACATTATTATTTTGTGGATTATTTTCACATTTTCCATACAAAAGACATAAACGCGCTCGTTTCTCGTCGATTTTTTTATTTCGCTTTTATCATACTAATTTATACTTACGCCTATTTATTTTATTGCAATTAGTAAAGTACATAATCTACTAAATATGGAAATCATTTGACCTTTATTCATAACCTCTTGTCAGAGATTACAATATATTTAGCAGCCATTTTAGCTAGAAGAACTTTAGGAGACCAATAAGACCATAAAAGTTACTAATCTGAGATTTTTTATCTAACAGCCATCTATTGTGAAACTACGAAAACTTTTGTACAATCTTAGCAAAAGAACCTTTTAAGTAGGAACTTCTAACGCTAAAACATAGATGTCACTATTAACACCTGCGCAGTATAACCTTCGTCACAGAGTACAATAGTAGTTACTAATACTCTTTAGTAAGGTTCTTCATAAATCGTTTTATGATTATGAGCCTTGTTCAAAAGGTCTTGGGTTCAACTTCCTCGAAAAAAAACAATAAACTTTGGATTTATCGTTTCTTACCTTGGTGCTTGTAATAAAACCAAAAATGCTTAGGTTTTCCTCACCTCGTCTCACTTCTGAACAGTCTCCCTAACTCTCTATTCATGTATTTTGAAGAACTTTTGTAACTTTATAATTCTTTTTTTCTTTTTCCAGGACCAGTGCCACTAGCTAGGAATATCAGACACTTGCCGTGCATATCCAGAAGAACAGGTCATGAAGGCCTCTGCATGTTCGCCATAGATTGCCTCAAAGCCAACGGAACCCACCTAGGTACCTGCATCGATCGATTCTACTTCGGATCCTGCTGCCAAATACCGGATAAGGCCATCCTACCACAGATCATAGGGAACCATATCGATGATAACTCGATAGACGGCGCGAATTTCGTCCATCCGCAGACAGAGGACAAGGTTCAAAACCCTGTGATCCCTGACTCCATTTTTCCGTTCAGAAAACCTACAACTGAGAAAATAGAAACTAAAGCTACAGAGGCTGTTGGCTTAGAAACTAAATCTGATGAAAGCTATAATAAGGTTAACGATGAAAAACTAACAACAGTTGAGCTAGAAAAATCAACCGAACCCCCACAAAACAAAGTCGAAGTTCCAGTGACAGAAACACCAATAAAGCTCTCCACATTTCAAACAGTGTCTGGAGAATCCAGCAGTTCGGTAACAGAGAAAACCGACACTACTCTAGCGAATATTCCTGGAGTTTCAACCTCTCCGACTACAACCTCTGTAGTTACAACCTCGTCAGTTACTGTACCAACCTCTGCAGTAAACTCTCCGGTTACTCTAAGGCCAAAACCTACAAGAAAACCAACTAGGCCATCATCATTCACAAGACCTACTTACAAACCTTATAATATCACGCGACCACAGTACACCCAATCTACTTTCAAACCAAAACCTTCAAAGCCTGTGCTAAATACAACTAGAAAACCTCCGTATAGGTTACCGTCAAAGCGACCATCGACCAAGAAACCTTTACCAATACCACCCAGATTAAATATCACAATTTTACCACAATCTACCAGCTCCAAGCCTTTATTTACCAGACCATCGTTAGTTTCCATAACATACATTAACACAACACAAGTTACTGAACCAAAAGACGAATTGACAACTATTTCGACTACTTCGACTACTTCTACTGTAACTACTCCAACAACAACTGAAAAAGTTACTACAACCGAAAAAGTAACAACAGAAAAAGTAGTAGAAACAACCGAATTCCTTGAAACAACTATTTTGACTACTGAAGCTACTGAAAGAATCACGGAATCGGATATAACACCAACTGAAGCTATTAAAGAGACGACGTATGTCACGGAGAAAGAGACCGTAAGACCAGCGACTGAAGCTGATATTCCCGAAATCGAAGTGACGACGACGTCGACGGAATATCCACCGTTTGCGACGTGGTCTTCGAATATTGATACTGTGACCAAAACTCCTGAGAAGGTCACTGAAGCTGAGACGACTACTACCACTGAAGGTAAGATTTCAATGTTTTACGATCATGTTTCATTCACTGTCACATAATAATAAAAATAAATAATAAATAAATATTCACGGACACTTAACACAACGCCTTCTGGTCCCAAACTAAGCAAAGCTTGTACGATGGAAACTAGATGGCTGATAGAATACATACATACAGTTTTTTTTTTTTTGTAAATACTTACTTATAATCATAGAAACACCCAGACACAGAACAAACATCTATGTTTACAACACACAAATGTTTGTTCTCGGTGGGGATCGAACCCACGACCCACAGCACAGAAGGCAGAGCTACTACCGACTGAGCCATGACGCCTAATATGAGTTGGTAATAGCTCTGCCTTCCGTGCTGTGGGTCGTGATTTAGATCCCCTGAAAAACTCTTTGTGTGTGGCAAACACAGATGTTTGTATGTCTGGGTGTTACTATGTATTATAAAAGTATGTATTTACAATAAAAATAATTAAGTAGGTATAAGTATTCTATCAAAGTCCAAGTCAAAGTCAAAAAGCTTTTATTCAATAAAATCTCACTGATCACTTTGAATCGTCATTACGTTTTGTATGATTAGGTATGATTACAATTTTTTTTTTATTGGATGAGTTGGAGCTAGTTCGTCCCAGGCTTGTTTGTCTTCTAAATAATCTGATATTTTATAGTATGCTTTGAAAATAAGTCTTTGTTTTATTATCAGCAATCTAGTTCTCATAGTAGGTACAAGCTTTGCTTACTTTGAGACTAGAGGGCATTGTGTGAAATGTCAAAGTTATATATTTCTCTTAACAATTTATTCAGCGTCAACAGAATGCTGTAGTGCCTGGAACATACGTAGTTCTAGATGGAGTAGGCTTGTAAGTAGCACCAATACCGTCCTCTCAATCTATTCAGAGATCTTCCACAGGAAAGACCATCTCAAAACTAACAAAAGCAAAAAAAGTATTTTAAAAGCAAAAAAAGTTAAATATTTTCATTCATTCATTCATTCATTCGTTCATTCATTCATTCAAAAGCCCTCAGCTTTTAAGTTTCTGACTGGCCGAAGTACGTGTAATAGAGTTACTATGAGTACTATTGTTTTTCGCTAAAAACGCCCACAACTGGTTCAATGACTGCCTTAAGTAATGCGTATAGCTGTAAATGTAATCCTCTAGAACCTTCTTACTTACTTGCTAACTTGAGAAGAATGAATTGGCGAAAAAAAAAACATTGAAATTAGAGTGATTTATTTATTTAAAAATTTTACACAAACAAGTTGTACTAGGAGGACTTAATGCTAAGAGCATTATCTACCAGTCTTCCTGGGCGTGCAAAAAGGTGGTGTGGCGTGTTTTTATAGGTACCAAACAACAATTTATACTAGAATCAGATTCTTGTACGATTCTATCAAGGTTCGATCACGTCATCAAAGCCATGATCATTTTACTGGCGCGATATATAAATTGAACACGGATAATTACAGTAAAACTCTTTGCTGTCCATGGGAAAGAAAGATTTAATTTAAAAAAGGTTAGTACATAAAACTGTAAAGTACCTACAATAGTCAGTCTATTAGAGAGATCTGTTCTAGACAGACAGATGGAGAGAAATTACAAAATCGGAAGACGGCAAAATTACATACAAAATGTAAAATGTTAATAGATAAAGTGAAGATCTGTGAAAACTTTAAGGCAGTGTTAAAAATGCCTCTGTTTGGATGACAGATAGATGCAGGTGTGCTATAAGTATGAGTTTCTCATCGGACTCCAAAATAAACGAAGAAATACCTAAACTATTAACTATTAAAGTTCAAATTCAAGATTTTGTCCATTATGTAGCCAACATCGCTTAAAAAATTGTGCGTGGAGTCCCTCCGCGTGGAAGAAGTTATACTTCGTAACGTGGAAATGAAAATAGGAAGGGGTAGATATTGATTTTTAGTGAAATAATATTGTTTCTTTTCTATCTCTATTTCTATCCGTCAAACCATTGGAGCGTACACGAACACTTTGACAATTGAATGCTACGATTAACGCTTAACGTTTAACGTTTAACGCTGTCAGTTGGAAGTCGCATTAGAAGTATGACTTCAAAAACTTTAGAAAACAAAACAAAACCGGTTCAAGTGAAAACAAGACGATAGAACCAATTTGTTACAATCAAAACTCCATTATCTTCATCAGTTGAACATCAAAAAGAAAGTGTTCGCTGACTTGACCCGTAGCACCGATACGTGAACGTGATGCGAGTTTAAATCGTGCTGTGAATATCCTTTTACCTGACTAGTGACGATATGCAATAGAGTTGCAGTTACTTAGCAGTTTTTTAGAAGTAGAACTACTATCTCCTGGCTGTAAAACGTTACTCTGATCCTTGGCAAGCAAGCACGCTCGTATGAGTTGGTGGCTAACTCTGGTGACGGAGATTTTACGCCGCCTTAAGGCCCCCGTCATGGCTTAACGACTGCTAGAGCCGGGACCGACAGTTTAACGTGCCCTCCGAAACACGGAAGCGCTCAGATGTAAATGCCACTAACGGTCACCCATCAAAATAGTGACCGCACAGAACGTCGATTAACTTAGATAATCGGTGAAGATTGACTAAGCAAGCCTAGCCACGAGCGCTTCGGTTCCATACAAAATCTCCCATTCTCCTTTACATTCTCCTTTTCCTTTGCAAGGATAACCTTGCAATAGTTCTTCTTATGGCCTCTGTCCGTCATTTCGATTGACAATTTTGCCAGTGTCAAGTAACTCATTTGTTTCGAAGGCGAAATGGTGTTTTTTCCTTTAAAAAAAACGAATGAAAACCACTTTATACACATTTATTCCAATTGCTCACACTTACTTCTGGCAGTAGTGCAATAGTTCATAGTGTTTTCAAGAGAGACCAGCCTCCTGATGGTGCCTTTTAATACCGTCAGAATCTGACAGGGAGTGAATGGTTTACCTATTAGATCCTATAGATAGAAATAGTACATTACTGCAGCGGCCCGCAACAGAGGCAATGAACATACGTGAGTCCATCATTGCCTTAGTTGTGGCCAAGGCTTGTATAGTACTTTTCTCAAATAATGCGCGGAAATTAAAACTAAGTACCTAGGCAAAACTTTTTAGTTGAAAATACAATTACTTTTCAAATCCAATAACGAACAACGAAGTTCCAGTGTTCATTTGTTTTTTTTTCAATAATCAGCTTTCTATGTGAGAGCCTGTTCGAAATTTAAATAAAACCTTTGATAAGTTACCTCCTTGCGTTGCCATGTTATGGAGTAAAAAATCGTTTCATTTTTAAATTACACGACAGATATGAGTTTTGTATGTAATTTACTTGGCCGCTAAACACGCCAGCAATGGGTTTTCATACATTTTTATCTGGCCGCTGCTCGCACGTATTTGGCCAGCACTGCATTTTCGATTTATCTCGAAGAAGGTAGTCAAAATAATGCTCTAATTTCCAAGCATGTTTGAGAAAAGGCCTATTATCCAATCCACTTGGAGTAAAAGCGATTTGCTCCAACTCATTTAGCTAGTTGCAAGTCACGATCACGACGTTCCGTGATCTATGTGGACTACTTTTGTTTGAGGGCACTGATGAATACAGATTGTTGAGAGATTATAGACATTTTAAAACATTATTGAGGTGTAGTATTACCACCATCATAGCTTATTTCTTCTCTCTATCGTGGAAGGTTTGCTGGTAGAGAACTCTTTTTATTGTTAAGCTCACCTTTGTACATGACCTAGGTCATGTAGTAATGACATAGTAATGACACGTAATGACATATGGTATCTTAAAGATAGCTATCTTTAAGTTCCCATATGTCATTACTTTTGTGTACAATAAAGAATAAAGAAAGAAAAGTAGGTATTACGATCTATGTATTAGGTATAAGAAGGTATAGATAGATAGATAGATATAATATTCTTTATTGTACACCACTTATAAGTGAAGAAAATAACAAAAAAAATACCATAATTGGTAATACGATCAAGTTTTAGAAGGTAGGTACAATGGGCGGCCTTATTGCTTAAAGGTATGTATTGTATTTACAAAAAAATGTAATAAGTATTCTTTCGGCATTGTAGTTCCTATAGTACTAAGCTTTGCTTAGTTTGGGATGGCGTTATGTCATCATGTCCGTGAGTATTAATTATTATTAATTAATTTAAGCTCATTTAACTTCCACAGAGACCTGGTCACCGATCACACCGCCCGAAGGATGGATATTGTTGTCAACCATTTCACCAAGACCCGAAACTACTTCTACTACAACAACTACTACAACCACCGAAACGCCTACAACAATTCAAGAAACCACATTACCGGTTACAGAAACTACTGAAAGAGTGACTGAAATAGTCGAAACTGAGCCTACAACTAAGTTGACTACCACTACTACTGAGGCTACAACAATTTCGACTACAACCACTCCAGTTACAACAATCTCGACTACAACAACTCCAGTTACAACAATCTCGACTACAACAACTCCAGTTACAACAATCTCGACTACAACAACCCCAGTTACAACAATCTCGACTACAACAACCCCAGTCACAACAATTTCGACTACAACAGCTCCAACCACAACCTCCTCTACAGAAGCTTCAGCAAATGTATCAGAAAAGGCTCCGGAGACGACGCAAGCTCCTATTCAGGAGTTTACAGTAAATGTGACGTTATCTCCTACTGTCCCGACTACTACGAGTAGTAGTTTTACGCTGATTTCTACTACAAATGATACAAAAGGCAATGAAAGTTCAACGGAAGGCAGTACGGAAGCTGGTGAGATTTTACTACAGAATAAGTATCTAATGTACTAGCATAGTTTTACTTTTACCCCAATCGGAGCATGAACTCGTACATTAATAAAATTTAAGTTATTCTTTCGTCCCAGTGGGACGAGATAACGGTAGTCCGAAATGTCCGAATCTAGAATAACTCCAACGTTATGCCTGAGGGTCGTGAAAATGGACGAAGATCGAAATTCGATAGTTCTTCTTCTTCTTCTTCTTCTCTTAAATAATGGCCGGTGTCCGTCATTTCGACAGACAATTTTGCCAATGTCAAGTGATATAATTGTAATAATATAAAGTCAAGTCAAGTCATTTGTCAAGTCGGCTGTCGTTTGTTTTGAAAAGAAAATGGTGGATTTTCTCTTCAAAACCTAACACGAATTTTCACATTCAGAAAAACCACTTCACACACATTTATTCCAATGGCTCACACTTTATGTTACGACCTAAGTATTATTGGTTAAAATTCCACCAAAATTAAACAACAATACTCACAATAACACAAGAAAAAGTATTAAAATAAAAGTGCTATGTGTCGTTTCAAAAAATGTCAAAACTCGTGTCCAATTCGATAGTTCTAGAAATGTAATAGAAGAAGCTTGTTATCTAGCAGTTGACTTCACGTCATTGACATCACGTCATTGGCTGGGTCGGGCTGAGTGATAAAAAAAAAAATATATCGATAGAAAAAATATAGAATCTCTTTTCAAAAATAACACATTCTAATTTAAAACCTTTTTTTTTTTCAGCGGTGGAATCCACGACTAATGCCACGACCGTTGAAACAACTACGGAGGCGGTCAACATGTCCGATTATAAAAACGGTAAGTTGTCTAAATTGGAGAAAAGTATTCATTAGGTAAAAAGAAAAATTTTATTCACAAAGAAAATTACAATATAACTCATCACCACACTAACATGATAAAAAGTAGTGATGTACTGTGCTGTTAAAAAATCGGAAAAAGCTACGGATCTTTTTACGGACCTCGGTTTTTCCAAATTCAAAATGCCGATAATTTTACGTTTCACTTTTAAGCGTATAAAAGGTTCTGGGGCAACATTGTATACCTACGGAGGCGCGGTTTAATTCTTTTTAACATTTATTGGTCATACCTACATAATAACAGTACTAGTATTTACTGGTGCTAAAAATACTTCTTGTACATGTTACAAAACATGAAACTCGTCAAACTGAAAATAATAAGGTGACCTTGAAATATCACTGTCAATAATCATTGAAACTAAATTTACCTTATATTAGCAAAAGATCTATTCTTGGTTTAGTTACTCACTAGAAGGTGTTGTGTGAAATGTCCATGATTTTTTTTTATTCAGCCACAAACCGTACGTATTTCTTATGTTATAAGGAAACGATCATCTGAAACGCTACTTCTAGCAAATTGCTTCGTAAATTATTATTTTAATAACAGCTTACGTCAGCAATTGTTTGAGTGTGAGAATAAAATAATCTTGTTTTGTAGGTGGAATAGATACCTACTGAAAATATCAGCTGTTTTTATTTTTAAATATCAAAATATAAATGTTTAACGAACACATTTCGTAGTTTTTTTGGAGCAATTTGCAAATGTTCTTGAATTGATATTTTCAAATTATTTTAATATTATAGAAAATAGCTACGTTGTCGTGATAGGTTGAATTAATCAAAAAGATTTATCTGTGTCTAATAAAAAAGTAACTAGGTACTATTAAAAATATCAAATATTGTAATTATAGAAAATAGCTTTGCATGATAGGTGAAATTAATCAAACCTACAATGTTTAAAGTAACATTTGAGTCGAATAAAAAAATAAAGAGTATTTGCCTCTAACAATACCTTGTACCTAATAATTAATAGTTACGTGGTAGTAATTACTATTTTATGGCGTGAGTTTAAATGTCACTGGTTATGGTTGATTTAAACTCGAAGATGTTTTTTGTTAATCGCTTAAAACAGTATCTATTGTCTTTTCTGTGTGGTAATAAATATAATCTTATCAAGACCTGCTTTATATAAACTTGCTTAAATTTGACTGGTAAAGAACCAGTCAAAACCTCTCTTATGATGCGGTCTACATTACCACAGTCAACTCAATGAGCTAAGCAATCACCTAACATATTAGTTTTTTTTTATTAATGCAAGTATTTTTTAGGTAAGTGATAAAAGGTGCGCGGTTAAAAAGGTCTTACCGATTTCCATAATTAGGTGGTTCCATTTTATACAAAAAAAAAAAGCCTCTGCGCTCCGTCTCGGCAAAAGCTACGTGGTCGGGTTTAAAAGCCTAGGTTAAAGACCTCTTGAGAAATGTATCTTTAGTCCATCTGCAGCCGTATAAACAACAATGATAAAAAAAAATAAGAACTCCGTTCGGAATTCAAACAAAGAGTTGACAGCGCGCGATGCGCACGGCCAAGGCAAGAGCAAGGACGTTTTGTGGTTGAAAAACTATTATTAAATAACAATACATTGTAGTTTCAACTTTATTGATAGCTACGTAAAATTGTGAATTGGTTTGTCAGTATAAATACCGGGAAAATGGATGTTTCAGTGCGGATTTTCAATTAAAATGTCATGGGATTATGTGGATTACTTGCAGTGTGCACTTTTGATATTTAGTTTATGGTCTAACTCTACCAAGGCAGACTGTGCGTGTAATTTAGTGAAAAAAAATGTGATAACAGAAGGTTTAGAGTTAGAGTGCCAAAATCGACTTAAGTGTTCATTATTTAATATTCGTGTGAATTTACAAAATACCTATAACTTCGAACAGAGTGATAAGGAAAGAACGACCGAAAAATACTTCCTAAATCTTGCAAAAATAATACAAAATATTTAAATAACACCAGTTTAATGAATGTTATTGACTTGTACTTCAATTTGCTGCCCAAATTTAAAAGTGACATTGGTTTTCAAAGATCAATTCAATCAAATCCAATTACTACCTACAATTACTACCTACCAATAAAATACACAAAAACTGAATGACTGACACTTTGCGGTCAAAAAACCCGAGCTCGTTTCGTAAAAACTGGACTAAACCATGATGCAGTTTCTAGAAAAAACATGAACGTTCCTCCTGCGTATTCTAATTTCAAACTGCCCGTGGTCTAATGAAGTGGTGAACTATTCAAACTTTTTTTTAATAATGATAATAAACTCTACGCTCCTGTTGCTGGCAGTTTGTGGTCGCAGGCTGTGGCAAGCGCCGACCGGCAGGATCGTCGGTGGCGCGAAGTCCGGATTCGGAATGTGGCCGTGGCAGATCTCCCTCCGTCAATACCGGACATCTACGTACTTGCATAAGTGCGGTGCAGCACTATTGAACGAGAACTGGGCAATCACGGCTGCACATTGCGTGGAACAGTAAGCTTTGAACTTTTTTATAGTGTGACAAAACCACGAGCGAAGCGAGCACCATGTGTAAAGAATGAGAGCTAAGCGAGCATAACTAACTTGTTTTAAAAGTGATTTCCAGCCCTGATGATACGTCATCAGTCGTCATCAGGTATTAGTAGGTACTACTACCCAAAAGGCACAAAAATGTAGGCCGTATCGAGACCCGCATATCCCCTATCGAGCATAGGCACCCTATCGAGCATACTTGCGCCTCTTGAGATCCTGGGCCGAATCTGCCGCCGCATGTCCTAGGCAGATGTGAAGGAGCAAGGGTATCGACGCATGTAATAAATAATGTGTGTTTCAGTGTCCCGCCATCAGAACTCCTCGTCCGGTTAGGTGAGCATGACTTGGCTAATGAGGACGAGCCGTACGGCTTCGCGGAGCGCCGCGTCCAAATCGTCGCCAGCCATCCGCACTTTGATCCGGCTACTTTTGAATACGACTTGGCTTTATTGAGGTATGTAGTAGTTTTCATGTAAAAATTCCATCAGGTCAAATATTTCATTCAGTGATCTGCCAACGCCCGTACAATTCCATTGATCTGTAGAGCTGTTCGGAATAATTCGGATTAACTCCGAAAGCCATTTCGGATTAATATCGGAAACTTCAAATTTAATATATTAATTATCCTTCGAAAGTTTCTGATATCGGTCCGAAAAGGCTTTCCGAATTAATCAGAATAGATCTGATTGATGAATATGAAGTTTTTTTTTCTTTCCTATTGAACTCTGCACCCTGAGGTGTCTGAGCCCCTGACCTCAGTCGGTATCAAAGGTAAGGTAGAGTCATAGCACTCAATATTTCCGTTCTCGTCCGAACGCTGCCGTACCGTACTTATCCGTACTTTGACCGAACTTTATCCGTAACTGAGAAATTTTCCGCCCTATCATTTTACAACTTTTCTAAATTAATTCTACTAGGTTAGGTATGAGAATCAAAACGCAGATTTTTTTAAAAAAAATTCTAGAAATTCTCTGCCTACTCAAAATCTGCACTCAGATTTACTTGAGCCATCTTTTTTGTTTGAGTTTGTAATTAAAAAATGGTTGAATGAATGAAATTTTGACATTATTTCGCTGTAGATACAAATTCTTCGCTTAACAAAGGTGCGAATCACTTTAGAACAGGTCGGTGAGCCGATTTTGATGAACTTAGCTAAGGTCAAGTGCAATGGTGAGTGACCGTGATGACGACACGAGTTTACGTGCAAAATGGAAGACGAGTACTTACAAGTATCACCAATTTTGTAGGGAAACAATGCTACCGTAAAACGTACATATTACTTACATGAATTTACGGTTGGTTAGGGAGTTTGATTTCTTTTCACACACATAGAGAAATTATAATTAAGCATTTGGAAGCCATTTGAAAATTATTGAGTCAACCTAAAGCAAGCTCGTATGAGTTAAGTGGCCAACTCTGATGACGGAGTTTTTAAGCCACCTTAAGGCCTCCGTCATGGCTTAACGACTGCTAGTGAGCTCAGTTAAGACTCAGCTAGAGACAGTTTAACGTGCCCTCCGAAACACGGAAGCGCTCAGATGCAAATACCACTAGTAGTCACCCATCCAAATAGTGGCCGCGCAGAACCTCGCTTAACTTAGATAATCAGTAAAGTTTGACTAAGCAAGCCTAGCCACGAGCGCTTCGGTTCAATACAAAATCTCCCATACTCTTTTACTATGGGCAAATGTATTTTTGTGTGCGATTCTAGCAACACACTGCATAGCATGACGAGCCACCTGATGTTTAGCGGTTAAAAAGCAAAAGCAGTGAAGAAAAGTCGGATTACAATGATAAATGCACTATTTTATAAAACAATATTATCGAGTCTCGGAACGCGGCTATCGGCGCCATGTTTTTTGTAGCTCGAATTAGATTATTCGCCTTCTTGGTCTGTGTTTCTAATTCTAATTCGAGATCGCTTCCTACTGATAGTAGGTCTTTATTTATTCATCTCAGATCTCAAATTGGTCGTTACGAAAATATTTCTGGGTTTATTACTTAGGTAGGTATTTAATTTGTATTTTTGACTCCATTTTTCCTTAACTCTGTTAAAGATCATAATGTTTTTGTTTGATTAGCCTTTTATTTGATCAAAGTTTTTTTTTTTCAGATTCTACGAGCCCGTAAAGTTCCAACCGAACATCCTTCCAGTGTGCGTGCCAGATGATGATGATGATTATGTCGGCAGGAGCGCTTACGTCACCGGATGGGGTCGACTGTTTGACGGTAAGGATGTGACGTCATTAATGGCCATTTCTATTCAATCTATTTGTGCACCCTTACCGCAAAGCGAAATGATATTTTACAATATTTATTGTAATATGGTAAATATTGTAAATACTGTATTAGTTGTAATTATCTTTGTGAATAAACCTTTGTAACTTAATATTTTTTACTCCCCACCTGATGGTAAGCGGTCTGCTTGTCTACTATGGTAAGCAGCCTGTTTGTCTACCTACTAGGTACTTACATTAAAAAAAAAACTCGAAATCATCATTAAAAAAAAATAGGTATACCTAGTACCACAGATCATAATTCTCAATACTACTAATACCTAATTATAGTAGGATAATTATTGAAAAAACGATTATTTTTCAGAGGGTCCGCTCCCAAGCGTACTGCAAGAAGTCCAAGTGCCTGTGATCAATAACTCTGCGTGCGAGGCGATGTACCAAGCCGCGGGATACAACGAACACATTCCCAATATATTCATATGCGCGGGGAAGAGTAAAGGAGGCACTGACAGTTGTGAAGGTAAACTTAACATTAGAGGCCCTTTCCCGAGCCAATGACCTTGAGAGTTTAGCCTTAAGCAATAGAGTTCAAAATCAATACACAATTATGCACGCGGGACGGTTAAATACGGACGGTTTATTGAAATAAAATTGATAAAAATTAAACTTTCATATTTTTCGCAAATAAAATGTAAATTAATTTAATTATTAAATTACGTGTCTTTTCGTGTAATCCAAAAAAAATTATAACATCAAGTTTAAGGAGGATATGAAGATTTATTTTTATTTTAGTGATGTTTTCTTTTATTTTTTATCCAGTAAATATGACTTTTAATAAACATTTGAAATGTGTAATTTAAAGTTAAAACCTCGTAGTATCATATAGACTTTTCAGTTACTTTCTACTTGCTCTAGTTATTGAGGTTCATCTTAACATAGGAAAACAGCTTGGTTCGGAGAAAACCCCCTATCTAAAGGGGGATTTTGAGACTAGGTATGTTTTGTCTTTTGCTTCGACAAGCAGATACAAATTCGATCGAAAGAGACAGAACATCTCAACCATCAAGTATTAGGTAATAACCCTAAAATTGCGGGCAACATTGCAAAGGCCACAGACAAGAATTGATTGTTTTTTTTTAATTTAAGGTGACAGTGGAGGTCCCATGGTTCTGCCAAGAGAAAGAGACGGAAGGTATGTCCTCGGCGGCGTGATCTCGTGGGGTATTGGCTGCGCTGAGCCGAACCAACCAGGAGTATATACCAGGATCTCAGAGTTCAGAGATTGGATTAACCAGATTCTGCAGTTCTAAAGACAGTGTGAAGTTAAAAAAAATGTGTTTAACCCAGTGATCGCACTGGACTAATTAAAAGAAAACGGTGTAAATGGACCGCTAAGGGGAATTCTGGAACTTTATTCCAATTTTCCTTTGCCGGCAGTCGCTGGGGTTGCTAAGGGGATTATTGGACAAAAGTTCAAGAAATCCCGCACGCAGGGGACTGACGCAGGGGAAAACTGGAATGAGCTAATGTTTTTACTACGCGTTTCACAAAAAACACTTTGTTGCTATTTGCTCAGTGAATAAAAAATAACTATTTACGGTTTCAATAATTATGTAGGTATTATTGCGAAATAAAAAATAAAAATTATGTATAACTTATTTTTGTTTGAGCAAAAGCGACTTCTATTTTCTAGATATATTTTTTAATTATTTTCAAAGCTGGAAATGAAATAAAGATCTTGTTTTTATTATTACCTAAGTAAATAAATTAAATTATTATTTTACAGTCCAATAAAATAAGTAAAAGTATTTTCTTTATACTTAATTTAGTTTATACAACGAACCGTCCACTATTTATTATTAAATAAATTATTGTAAATACTTTTATAAGCGGAATGCATTTATTATTATTATTTATGAATTAGCCATAATTTTTATGAATATTGAAAGATGCGGTAATATTAATAAATATTTAAAAATAATTAAAACTTATTTCTTCTTATTTATACCTCCTTTGTTTTGGCATGTAAGAATAGGTATTAATAATTACATACCTATTTCTAATATTATAATAAACAGTAGGTAAATTAATCAAAAGCCACAGTGAAATATTAACGCATGAGAACCCGTAACCGAGGCTAATGGGAATAACCCAAATGATAACAAAATATCAAAATGAGAAAGTCCAAAAAATGTGGAACGCTTCACGATTTTGCGTGTCATCCTTGCGCAGGGGCCATGCTAATCTTCTCTGTATCGTTCCAATTTTAGTATATGTACTGCCGAAGCAAGTACAACAATTTGACAATTTTAGTTGTATACATTCTACCAAAATGAGAAAACTTTGCTTGCGCGATCCAGAACTTTTAATCATATCTTTGAATTTAATAAGTTTTTGCATAACATTTTGAGTTTTTATAAAGCTTGTTTAATATTTTAGTTCTATAAAGTCAATTTTAATTAATTTTAAGCTGCAACAGTATTATATAAATGCAAAAAAACAGGTTTTGTTAAAAAAAATTGCTAGCTAGCGCCATCTATGTGTTTAGTTGCGGTAACTCGTATGATGAGTGAGTATTCTCGTAGTGAGAGTAATGAGAAATTAGTTGGTACATACCTAATTTCATTATTTTACCCTATTGTTATGCGTAATATAGATGATAAGATATCCTACAGTTAAGACCAAATTGTAACACTTATTTATGCAAATAAACGTCTTGTATCTTGATAATTGTGGTAGGTATCTTTAAATTCAAATTCAAATCGTTTATTGCACTTATGTTGTTTTATAGGTTGTACAAAAGGTAATGTAGCAAACATAAACCCTGTTATGGCACAGCAATTTGTTCAGGTATAGATAGGCACTAAATGTATAACAGTGAATAAAGTGCCAAAACAAGAATTGCAATATGGGTAAACAAGTACCTGTCTATTCCAATAAAGTTCAAAACATGAAAGCACAGCGCTATAGCTGAATAAGTAGTAGAACCAAAAATGTCTGTGTAAACTTCGTTAGTTTGCAAACCAAACGTTTGGTTGGATGGAAGTAGTGTGGTGTGGTTAGGTTTTGGTTGAGCTAACTAAAGAAAGTAGAGAGGCGTTCCGTTCTACGTAGTTTAGAGTGGTAGGTATGGTGTGGATTCCGTTCCATTCCTGGATGGATGGAAAAGTGGGCTTTCTGTCAATGTCAATATCAGCACGTCAGCACAGTGAATCAATCAATGTCAAAAAACAAATTGTATTTACATTGCAAAACAAAAATAAAATTCTAAATTTCTCTAAAAGTGCTGTAGATAAAAGCTGAGAAAACTTTTATTTACAAATGTAAGTACGTTTACTTCTATTTCTGTGAATAATCGGGGCGAATATTATAGGTTTATTTATGTTTTCATGTCCAAACCTACACGTGCTGTTCACATGTTTCCTTGCATGTAATGAATGTAACATTTACTTAATTTAATAACTTAACCACTCTATACATTTATAAATACAAATCTGTAAAGAAAGTGTTTGAAAAGCAACTATTTATGATTCAAAAAAAGTTTGATTTCTAATATAACCTCAAATAGCTTTAAAAATTAATTCTTGTAGTTGCAGAATGGAAAAACAGCCAAAACTGAAATCTGTTCTCGGAAAGAAACGCAAACGCAAGTCTTCTGTCACCATATCAGCTTCAGAACCGAAAACTATTAAAATTCACTCTCCTGTACCTAAAAAAACAAAACTTGCCACTGACACTCCAACCTTGTCACCAAAAAAAAAAGGAAAGAAGAAAAAAGTTAAAGAGACTGTCTCTGTATCGGAACCGGTAGAGTTTGTAGAAACAGATGTAAGAGTGGAGTCTCCGAAACCGAAAAAGCAAAATGTCAGTGTGCAAAAGACGTCCCTTCCTCCTGTGATGTTCGAAGGCCTATCGATGGATGAAATCGGAGCAAAGTACCCGATTCTCAATGATAAAGAACTGGTTGATAGGTTTTTGAAGGTTCCCATGAATAATAATCAGAAAGGTGTGTTATACTTTTTAACCCACTACAAAAAAGAGGAGGTTCTCAATTTGGTTTTATTTTTTTAATGTTTATTACCTCAGACCTCTGACATAATATGAACCGATTTGGATAAAACTGTTTTATCCAAAAGAGTATACTTCCAGATTTAAATTTTTTATCAGAATTGGTTCAGTAGTTTTACTGTTAAATAAGAATAACTGGAAAAAACATGTACACAACATTACATATTTTAGTTTCCTGTGCTTGGGACACATTACTTGACTATAGGTAATTTCAAAATTTTAGGTCGCATCAGGCAAGTGATCAAAGAAAAGCTTCAGGGATCGGACAACATAATTTCTGCTGATATCATCTACGGCAAAATCCAGGCTATATTAAAATCCTCGGAAAACCTAACCAGCTCCGACTTAAGAAGAATACGGATACTATACAACATGTTAAAAGTAGCTTTAGCACCAAAGGTTGAAAAGCCACTGGTAGAAAAAAAGAAAAAAACTAAAAAAGTTAAGAAAGAACATGTTGATAAAGAAGAGCCTAAAAAAGAGAAGGAACAATTGGTAAATAAAGTTAAAGGACCGAAGAGATATGTTGTATTCATTGGGAATCTGCCATTGGATGTTGATAGATTAAAGGTAGGTCTAATACTAAGTGTCAATCCATACTAGCCCATAGTGGAAGGAAACACATAGAAGGGTCAATCCAAAACTTAACATAGCAAATTCACACTGAGTGAACGAAGCGAATGAAGATCTTTGTGACAATTTGGGCAAAAATGCTTTGCATGTTTGTTCGTCGAGAACTTTTGAACCGCTTATCTGATCTTCACAGAATTTGGTAGGTACACGGATAGTACTCTTAAGTTTTACTGGTTTGAAAAATACAAAAATTGGTCAAGGGGTTGGAAAGTTATGAGGTTCCAAAGGAAGTAAAAAAAAAAAAAAGTTGTACCAAAATATCAAGTGGTGTGTCATATAATAGGGCTTTGTTTAGACATTGCAGAACCGGTTTTATTTTTATTCTAGGTTAAATAGTTTTAGAGTTTATAGTAAAAATCATTATTTATCGGCCGATGATAATTTTTACAACAACTCAACTTGAACAACTTGATTGGATGTTGGTTTCTTTCAGCTGATGAAGCATTTTGTGGATATAGACGAGAATATAAAGGATATAAGAATACCTCCGCCCGCTGAAGGCAAGAAAAGCGCTATCGCGTTCATGGAAGTCAAGAATGAATCTTCTTATGAGGTAACCTTCAAATTACTATCCTACTAATATTATAAACGCGAAAGTTTGTAAGGATCTATTTATGTATGTATGTATGTTTATTCCTCTTTCACGCAAAAACTACTGATCCGATTCTGATGAAACTTGGAATATATATTGTCCGTGACCTGGATTAACACATAGACTACTTTTATCCCTGAAAATCAACGGGATCCAACGGGACGCGAACGAAGTCGCGGGCGGAAGCTAGTTTCAGTATAATTCCATCGGCCATGGTAACAAACTAGTTGTCGCAGGCCACCGGTGGCTGTGGTCAGTGGCCGTTTGCTATCATCCAATATCCTAAGATTGACCAACATTGTTTGTCTGTAACTACAGATGGCGCTCTCAAAGCATCACTCAATGTTCGACAATAAAAGAATCAATGTCATGTACACGGCGCAACAGAATGGGAAAATCAGCAAGAGTGAAGCAAAGGTATCAATAAAAACCCTATTTTCTATATTTCCTTTTATATTTTTACATTTTATTTATTTTACATACAACTAGGTACTTTTTTCGACCAATCCTTATGTTATACAAACTGAAACGGTATTTATATAACAAAGTCAAATAATCTTTTAGTCAATAACATTACAAGGATCATTTAGAACTGAAAAAAGGATTAAAAATATTGTTGTACTGGAAATAAATAAAAACAGAAAGTACAATAGGCGGCTTTATTGTTAAAGGTGGTCTGGAAGAGATCGCTTTTAGCGAAAAGCGATCTCTTCCGGACAATCTTCGGATGGAGAGTAAAAAGATAAATAAATAAATATCCACTGACAATTAACACAACGCCTTCTAGTCCCAAACTAAGCAAAGCTTCTACGATGGAAACTAGATGGCTGATAGAATACATACATACATTTTTTTGTTTTGTAAATATGTACATACTTATAATACATAGAAACACCCAGACACAGAACAAACATCTATGTTTACAACACACAAATGTTTGTTCTCGGTGGGGATCGAACCCACGACCCACAGCACGGAAGACAGAGCTACTACCGACTGAGCCATGACGCCTGTCAAAATGATATTAAATTAATTAATAAATAATGATATTGATAAAGAAAATAATAAGAATAAGAATAATAATAAGAAGATAATAATAAGAAAGAATAAAAGAATAATAGAAGATAATAATAAGAAGAAAAATAATGATATTGATAATGATATTGATAAATTTAAAGCAAAATATATTCTTTGTTGACAGGGTAAAGCAGCAAAGTTGGTAGCCCTACAGAAATCCGGCAAACTAGCGGGCAGCACGGCTGTCAGCAAGAAACGTAGCCATCGACGGAATATCATGAAGCAGGCGAGAGCGAGGGAGACGGCCGCTGAAAACGCGTGAAAATAATGTTAAAGATAATGTTTTAGTACAACTGTACATACTAAATAATTTTAAAATAACCGTTGTTTGTTTCTTACCGTAGCCACAGATCACAATACCCGTACGTTTCCACTGCAAAATATTCACAATAAAACATGCACAACTCTGTGAAGATATCGATTTGCGTTTCCACCGCCAGACCTTGTGCATGTTTGACATTTGGAATCTTGTGCTGATTGTTTTAGGGATTTACTTGATTGTAAAAACAGTATTGTTTGTAAGGATTGTGTTGTGATGGTTTTATTGTGAATGTTTTTAGTCGAAACACGCAGTTATACACTCTATGCAATCTTGGAATAGTTACACCGTGTTTTGTCTCTAATCAAATTTGATTTTTCTTGTCAATGCAAAAAGAAACAAAACTACTCAACAGAAAGTTAGTAAAGTAAACGAACTCCATGCTATTAATAATAGGCCTTTACATCTATTGAAGATGATTTATAGAGCGTCAGGAGGCAACCTATGCCTACACTTAACGACACACTGTAGTGCCTGGGACAATGTTTAGATGGAGTATGCTAACACCACAGATCATAATATAATACTATTACCTATTACCTAACGGATGAACGTACCTATAGTTTATTTCTGAAAAGGTTAAAACTACAATAAAACAAACGAATAGTGCTTCAAAAATTATTTATTTATCGTATATATAATTTATATATCCATTTATAGTTAAAATCAATGCACACGTAAACCAAACTTACAAAATTGCAAACCATTATATCCTGGCAGGAGTCGCTCGCCAAATATATTTGCGGGTGTGAAGTAAGCTGCAAGTTTCGCAACTCATTGAAATTGCGAAGCCTTGTGGCTACATTCACGACCGTAGATATATTGTCGAAAGTTGAAATTATAAAAGGCCCAATTTTATAATCTAAACTAAAGATTTTGTAAGAGATGGATTTTACAACGGCTAAATGATTAAACACGAAATAAAAAAGTTTTCAAAGTATTAGAATAACCTTAATTACTTGCTTGGATTACCGTTACTTTTTAGATTCGGTTCGACTGACATCGCCGAGGTATCGATACTTTTTTAGTACCGGTAATGATAACGATTCTTTAGAGATCCTGTTCTACAGATTTTAGTCCGAAAACGATAATCGCCGTAGTACTTATACTTAGCTGATTTATGATACTAATTTGATATTAACAGTAATAATATAATGGACCTTCTATATTTCGACTTCGACTGTAAGTATGCGCACAATATAAAGAACTAAGTAGTAAATAATTTATTTAAAAACGTCTATTTAGTTAAAAGCTGCTCGTATTATCTAAATTAATACTTTTTTTTCTTAAATACTTTGCTGAGAAAGTTAAAAAGCCATGTTTTGCGATATTTATTTCTTATAGTGTTGGGACATGCGCGAACGGCGATCATCAATAGTCGATGATTTTTAAGTAGAATGTCACGTGATCCTCATGCTACCTAGTTAGTAGCTAAGTAGTTTTAGATGGCAACACTTTAAAAAAATAAATATTACAAAAAATATTGTGATAACCAAAAAAAATAACCTGTAAAATAAGTACTTGTAGTTTTCCGGCGATCACAAGACAAACTACGTAAACATCGAAATAAATAAAAAGTTATAAAATAATAAATAGAAATGGACTATTATAATGTTTAACTTGACTGACATACATTCAATATTTTTACAACACTACTAATATTCGAGAAGAACAGATTTTTAAAATACCTAAAAAACAAATCACAAATTTCCTCAAAAACAATCTAGTCGATTGACTTGGACATTTCAAAAAGGATATCTTAATCGCAAAATTAAACTGCTAAAACTACGCGGAAACTATAATAATTATGTTGAATTGAAAAGTTGACATTACAATTGTCAATATAACTATTGAAACTCATTAAGAGTTATTTATATATAGCGTTCTAAAAACATAATAAAAGCTGTTAAAATGATACGACTATAGATTAACATTAATTATTATAACGGCCGATTAGACATTTAAATGTCGAAATAACAGAGAAAAGTTACATAGAGTTTCGAATTTGTTACTAAGGGCTAGTATACTTGACGAGTTAGGCCCTACGCTACGCTTAACACTCTATCTCTAAATACACCAGTCTAATACCGAAAATTGGAAATAGATCTCTATTTTTATTTTTTACACCACCAAGTATACACAATTCAAATCTACCTTAAAAAAACTGGCCACCAATGAACGAGTATTCGAATTAAAAATTCTGGTTAAAAATACTGTTTCGTTGCTACGCGCAAATCATGCTTTAAAAATAATATCTATACCGAATGACATCTTTCTATTTTAAAATAGATCTCATCTAATACTTTTAAGACTTAAAAACTAATATTTACAGAACTATTAAATATAACAACGAAGTGTGCGTTGTTCATAATTTTTATTTAAAAAAAACCATCAAGTTTTTGTAAAAACCTTTGATGAGATTCTCCAATGTCATATCCGATTTTGAACCTTATTAATCAGGGTTCTTAGGTCCATTTTATATGGAATGTTAACGTATAATCCTCTGTACGAAGATTTTTTTCAACAATGGAATGAAATGTCATGGTCACTGCATATTTTTTTTATTTTGTTGTGCTGTCATGATACTGTTGGAAAAATAATATCGATAAATCGATGTCGATAATAATCTTACAACACTCACATCCCTAGTTTTCATATAATGAAAGCAAAGTCACAGATCTTGGGGCTTAGTTTAGAAAAATGCGACTACAGAATCGACACCAATGACTATTCAAAGCAAAAATATTCAAAGCAAGTATTACTAATGAATATAATTGAAAAAAAAAATAAAAAAAATCTTGGAACATTTTACACAGCGCCCTCTAGTCCCAAACTTAGCAAACTGATGACAAAATGTGTTACTAACAAGATCTGAGCCCCAGTCTTAGGTTTTGTTATGTTGATTTGCGACAAGCGAGAACCAAGAAACTCGCAGTTTTTGTATGGAGAAAAATAGCAAGTAAAGTTTAAAAAAAGTTTCTAATCTTGTCCGCTAGGGGCGCTTATCGCGTCTTCATACAAAAAATAAATCTAACTCGACGCTCGATGGAAACTTAACACTTTATCAAAGTAAGTAAGTATATATTTAAAAAAAAAAAAAAAAAAAAAAAGTATTACTTCAGTATGGTGTTAGATCTCTTTTGATCAATCATTGTTTTATTTTGCGCTCTCAGATACTCATTTAGTTTTACACTATCATTTACCGCCATCTTGTTTTTCCATTTTGCTCTTTATTCCTATCAACACAAGGTGTTATTTTATCCAGTATTGCTCTCAAACTGTTCCCTTATTTTTCTGCATTATATCCTTTATTACTAGTACCATAAAGCTTACTTTCAGATATTTACCTAGCACTTTTCAATTCAGATGCTAACCAGAGTTATTCTCACCACGTCTCTTACATTTTCCTATCTATTCCTATCGTATTAAGAGTTAAAGTTGAATCACTTCGACAACCTATTTTTATTGCAAAAAAACAGTTTTCTCACTTTTCGATACAATCTCACTGCTTACCCCGTATTCCTACTAACATAAGGTACAATTTAAGTAGTAATAAACCCTTGCATCTAATCTAGATGGTATATACAGAGTCTGGGGTCACTTTATACCCATCTATGTACTGTACGCTGCAGTGGCTGGTACATGTTTATATGCAGTATGCTTGTAGTACTATACCATCCTCTCAGTCTAGTCGACATACACACGAAAGACAACGTCAATACGTAACGAGCTGACTAAGCTATTCACAAAATCAGTATTTCAAAATCAAAATCATTATTTGACACTATATTTCTTCCACACACTTTTAACGACGGTTTTGACACAATTTTTTTCGTTCTTCCACACACTTAACCACGGTTTTTTCATTTCACCCCTTATTACTAATAGTATAAGGTGTAGTTTCAGATGTTGACCCAGCGTTCTTCAAAGAACTGTCTCATGTTATGGCCAGCTCGGCCCACTGGACTGTAATCCTCGTTGAAAACTTCACAGTTGCTAAAGATTAGACGGACATCAGAAGCGAATTCTTCTTTACATTTGTATCTGAAGCAAATATATAGGTGTTAGTCATACTACTTTAGTATTCATAAAAAAAATAAACAAGCAAGCTCGTATTTAGTGGCAAACTCTGGTGACTGAGTTTTTAGGCCGCCTTAAGGCCTCCGTCGTGGCTTAACGACTGCTAGAGCCGGGAAAATTTAACGTGCACGAAGCACGGAAGCGCTCAGATATAAATGCCACTAACGGTCACCAATCCAAATAGTGACCGCGCAGAACGTCGCTTAACTTAGATTATCGATGAAGATTGACTAAGCAAGCCTAGCCACGAGCGCTTCGACTACTACTTACATGGTGTCGTTAAGTTTCCGCTTAATAGTAGACAGGTCCATGGGACATTTGATAACTTTCTTGTACTGCGGGAACTGCTTCGTGTTCACGGGAATTAGAAATGGCCACGCATGTTCGTGCATCTCCATATCTCCCAGTAGATTCCTGTTAAAGCAAGCAAGCTCGTATGAGTTAGTGGAGTTTTTTGGCCGCCTAAAGGCCTCAGTCATAGCTTAACGACTGCTAGAGCCGGGAACGACAGTTTTAACGTGCCCTCCGAAGAAATTCCTGTTAAAATAAATATTCTTGGACATTACACAACGCCCTCTAGTCCCAAACTAAGCAAAGCTTGTACTATGGGAACTAGATTGCTGATAGAACACTTATATACATTATTTTTGTAACTACATACTTATAATACATAGTAACACCCAGACAGAACAAACATCTATGTTTGCCACACACAAATAGTTCTCAGTGGGGATCGTACCCACGACCTACAGCACGGAAGGCAGAGCTACTACCGACTGAACTTTGACGCCTAATAGTACATACTTGCAAAACTGAAGTTCCTTTGCTATTTTCTTAGCTGTGTTCTTTTCTTTCTTCGCTCGGGACACTAGTGGTACGTTTTCGCTGTCAAGATCACCTGTCAAAAAAGAATTCGTTTTAAAATAGCAAGAAGCCTTCTTCGAATGACTTGACTGATATTATTCCAAATATCTCACTTGACACTGTCAAAATTGTATGTTGAAATGACGGACAACGAGTTTTGACATTTTTTGAAACGACACATAGCACTTTTATTTTAATAGTTTTTCTTGTGTTATTGTGAGTATTGTTGTTTAATTTTGGTGGAATTTTAACGAATAATACTTGAGGTCGTAACATAAAGTGTGAGCCGTTTATTTTAACAGAACACCTTCTAGTGCCAAACTAAGCAAAGCTTGTACTATTTTAACTAGATTGCTGACAGAATACTTATATACATTTTTTTTTGGTAAATACATACTTATAATACATAGTAACACCCGTTTTGTTTATCCTTTATGTTATTAGACTGACCATCGATAACAGGTTCGTTGTCATGGTGCGGTAAAGCTCCGTTCTCACCGACGTACTGTAACGCGCGACGCTTTTCAGGCGGCGGTGCGTCATCGCCGAATTCAGGTTGTGCTACCACTGTAACAAATATATAGCAATTATCAATATTATATATAAAACTCTTTTGAAGTTGACTTAGAATCAACGCACAGCCTAAACTATAAGCCCTAGAGGTATGAAATTTGGAAGGTAGTATCCTTATATAGTGTAGGGGTGCACTAAGAAAGGAATTTTGAAACGTCACACTCTAAAGGGTAGAACGCGAGTAACGCCGCGGGCGACTGCTAGTTATTAATAAATACTCATGAAAATTTCATACAACGCCCTCTAGTCCCAAACTAAGCAAAGCTTGTACTATGGGAACATTGCTGATAGAATACTTATTATACACTTTGTAAATACATATATAATTATTCTACTACTAATATTATGAACGTGAAAGTTTGTATGGATGTATGTATGGATGTTTGTTACTCTTTCACGCGAAAATTACTGACCCGATTTGGATGAAACTTGGAATATATTCCGTGACCTGGATTAACACATAGGCTACTTTTTATCCCGGTTAATCAACTGGACGCGAACGAAGTCGCGGGCGGAATCTAGTAATACATAGTAACAACCAAACAAGACCAATGTTTATATTAAGTTATGTAGAACAGGATCTATGTTTAACACATACAAACGTTTTTTCTCAATTAGGATCGAACCCACGACCCACAGCACAGAAGGCTATTACCGACTGAGCTGTGACGCCTGTCAATAATTCCGTTTATAACCTGGATGATGATGGATCCCGTTCTCCGGTTCAGGCAGGGTGTCTTCCAGTTTGTCAGGTTCCACCTTCTCCGGCGTGTGCATGATGCCAGACTCCTCAGCTGTTGTCGATGTAGACGCTAAGGATGCTGCCGGACTGTGGATAACACAAATATAGTGGTAAATAAATAATAATAAAAATAAATATTCACGGACGCTTAACACAACGCCTTCTAGCCCCAAACTAAGCAAAGCTCGTACTATGGAAACTAGATGGCTGATAGAATACATAGATAATTTTTTTTTTTGTAAATACATACTTATAATACATAGAAACACTCAGACGCAGAACAAACATCTATGTTTACAACACACAAATGTTTGTTCTCGGTGGGGATCGAACCCACGACCCACAGCACGGAAGGCAGAGCTACTACCGACTGAGCCATGACGCCTGTCTAAGTGGTAACATTATTACTAGTTTAATTATGAGTTTAATTTAATTATGAATCGATACCCGTGCTTAAGTATTTAAGCACTATTCTAAATAGTAAAAACTAGATATTACCTAGGCACCATACTGCTGTCTAGATCCAGGTTATCTTTATGCTTGGTTTCTCGTTTCTTGGTGTTGCGCGGCTTCTTAGGCGGCGCTCGGGATATGCACTGATTACAATACCATTTGCCACGGGGATTCTGAAATATACAATATCATCAATATATATAAAACTCTTTTGAAGCTGACAGAGAATCAACGCACAGCCTAAACCATAAGTCCTAGAGGTATGAAATTTGGAGGGTAGTATCCTTATATAGTGTAGGGGTGCACTAAGAAAGGGATTTTGAAAAGGCACACTCTAAAAGGAACGCGAGCAACGCCGCGGGCGACGGCTAGTACTATTATAAAACTGTAAAGAAGCCAGAAACTAAAATTAAAGATATGGTTAAACTAAATATGCAGATCTACTAAATAAACGATTCTAATTCCCAAAAATGAGTTTGTCTGTTTATTCATTTACGGAACAACATTTAACCACGACCAATTTCAATGAATCCTATACTATTCGGAAGCCCTTTTTCCGGATTAAAACATAGGCTATATTTTTCTGAAATCAAAGACGTGGATTCTTAGATACAGCTTGAACTTTCTAAACTAAAAGCAGCCATTTGCTGCGGGGTTCATCGTATGCTGGTGACAGATATTTTGGTGGAATGTTACGCACGCGCAGTCGCGAGTATCAGCTAGTTTAAAAATAATATTAAAATAAATTATCTTATCTTATCTTAAATAACACGTACTTACCTTATGCAAGGACGACGAATAACGGACAAGTTGAGGAGTAATAGGTTAACGTGGTATGGGCATGTCATGCGGAGGGAAGAAAGTTATATTACGAGAAGAGTGCTGGACATGAATGTGGACGGATGTAGAAGTAGAGGTAGGCCAAAGATAAGATGGATGGACTGTGTGAAAGAAGATATGAGTAAGAAAGGAGTGAACACCGAGATGACGGCTGATAGAGGAGAGTGGAAGACGAAGACATGTTGTACCGACCCCACTTAGCGTGGGACAAGGGTAGATAGATGATGATGATGACTTACCTTATGCAAGGGTGGGTAGTGACAATCCTGATGGTAAGCTCTAACACAGAGTGCACAAGGGATGGTGCGTCCGGAACCACCGGCGCCGCCGCAAACAATGCACACACGCTCGCCCCGGGCTTTGTTCACGCATTCCCAACAGTACCTGTTGATAAAATACAGATAATAGAAACACCAAAATCATAAAAATCAATGAATCCTGTGAGAAATATCGCAGGAAATAATATAGATAGATAGATAGAGAGAAATATTTATTTGGAACACAACACAACACAGTAAAATAATTACACAATAAGAAAACAATACAAAATTAATTAAAAAATAAAATAAAATACAAAAATAGAACAGAATAGCACAGAATATAAGTTTTAAAACTTGAAAACCCGACCTCAATTTGATACAGCTCCATCATCAGATGATGATGATGATGGCAGTTCATTGGTTTTGTTCTATTGATCATAAACACCATTGAAAGGTCACAGTAAAGCAAAATACGCAATGTCGTGTACGTGGATGACGTGTTTTTCCAGTTATATCCCTTGAAAACACCCCATGCTTATAAAATCCAGGAGGATTTTTCGTATGTACTATTTGAACATACATAAGTACTTACCAATCCCCTTCGGGTATTTTATCCATGCTAGGTTTGAAGCAGTACGTATGGTATCCTTTGAAATCCAGGGGGATTTTTCGTATGTACTATTTGAACATACATAAGTACTTACCAATCCCCTTCGGGTATTTCATCCATGCTAGGTTTGAAGCAGTACGTATGGTATCCTTTGAAATCCAGGGGGATTTTTCTTATGTACTATTTGAACATACATAAGTACTTACCAATCCCCTTCGGGTATTTCATCCATGCTAGGTTTGAAGCAGTACGTATGGTATCCTTTGAAATCCAGGGGGATTTTTCTTATGTACTATTTGAACATACATAAGTACTTACCAATCCCCTTCGGGTATTTCATCCATGCTAGGTTTGAAGCAGTACGTATGGTATCCTTTGAAATCCAGGGGGATTTTTCTTATGTACTATTTGAACATACATAAGTACTTACCAATCCCCTTCGGGTATTTCATCCATGCTAGGTTTGAAGCAGTACGTATGGTATCCTTTGAAATCCAGGGGGATTTTTCTTATGTACTATTTGAACATACATAAGTACTTACCAATCCCCTTCGGGTATTTCATCCATGCTAGGTTTGAAGCAGTACGTATGGTATCCTTTGTCACAACCGTCACATAGCAGTAGTTGTTCTTCATTGTCACCGCACAGGCAGAATTGACAGTTCTATAACAAAATCTATAAGTTTATATATACCGACGTTAAATTTGACTGTGTTCCGGCTTCATCATCAGATGATGATGATGTTTGTTTTTTTTTATCATATAAATACATAAATAACTAGCTGTCGCCCGCGGATTTGCTCGCGTGGTAGAAGAATACGCCTTATTTCGGTGAAATCTTTGACCCTAATTTTAGACCATTTAGGGTGCGACTTAAAAATTCCTTTCTTAGTGCACCCCTACACTATATAATAGTTTTACTAATTGTTACAAGTTTACATGATGTGTGTTAGTTGTAAAAGTTATTGCTTGTTCCTATAGGTACGCATGCTGTGGTACCCTGTAGCGCCATCTATCTCGCTACATGAGAACTATCCTAGATCGCGCAAACGAAGTTATCACGGAGTTTGAACATAAGTAATGCTACCGAATACCATCCATCGGTCCTCGGAGCCCGAGCCAAAGGTCGCTCGGCGTCGAAGATCTTCCCTTTTCGTAGGAGGACACATATCCTACAATGTTCTCCTCAACCCTATAACTATGGGAACACCTAGTTTTATTACTGTTTAAATGCAACTTCAATTGTGTTGTGTATTTAAAAAATAATAATAATACACTACTTATAGTAACGTAATTGTTTGTCGCTAATACGCTACACGTTGGACCACACCCTTACCGCTTTCATAATGCTCTTGTCCCAGGCCACGCCAGCTTCTTACGCTTGTAATGTAATCGTTACTCGTCAATATTCTAGATGTATGACCACACTCTTATCTCTTTCATACTCTTGTTCCACGCCACGCCTGATTCAAACGCTTGTAGTAACGTAATCGTTTCCCGCTAAAACGCTACATGTTGGACCACACCCTTACCGCTTTCATACAGCTCTTTTCCCAGGCCACGCCCGCTTCTAACGCCTGCAGTAACATCGCTAGTTGAGCAGATGTGTTACATCTCGCCACCGCTTCTCGCCAATTCGCTAATCCTCGGGCCACGCCTTTTGTGTCAGCTGTTAAACAAAATAACACAATTTTATTGACAACTAGCTGATACCCGCGACTTCGTACGCGTGCTAAACTTTCCACCAAAATATCTGTCAACCAGCATACGATGAACCTCGTAGCAAATAGCCGCTTTTGGTTTAGAAAGTTCAAGCTGTATCTAAGAATCCACGTCTTTGATTTCAATAAAATATAGCCTATGTTTCAATCCGGAAAAAGGGCTTCTGAATAGTATAAGTTTCATTGAAATTGGTCCAGTAGTTTAGGCGTGATCCGCTAACAAACAAACAGACAAACTCGATTTTCGGAATCAGAATCGTTTATTTAGTAGATCTGCATATTTAGTTTATTCATATCTCTAACTAGCCGTCGCCCGCAGCGTTGCTCGCGTTCTAGACCCTTTATAGAGTATGACTTTTCAAAATTCCTTTCTTAGTGCACCCCTACACTGTATAAGGATACTACCCTCCAAATTTCATACCTCTAGGGCTTATAGTTTAGACTGTGCGTTGATTGTCAGTCAGCTTCAAAAGAGTTTTATATATATTGATAAATAGATAGATCCCTATTGGTGGATGTCAAATAGATCCTTAGCAACGTAGCTTAGCGTAACTCTGGAAAAGTATCCTAAGGCCTTCAAACCCGGACCAACTCACACGAAAAAAGTCGTATTACTATATAACTTACGTTTTCCTTCGTTAGGGCTGTCAGAGTTTTGCGGTGAGACCGCAGAGGCGTTGCCATGTTCGGCTTGTAATACTGCACCGATGTTAGCTTCTGTTGTACTGTGGACAAACATTTTATTCAATTGCTTGTACGCCAGCGTAGATAAATAAACCCCTTGTGGAATTTTAAATAAATAAATAAATATTCACGGACACTTAACACAACGCCTTCTAGTCCCAAACTAAGCAAAGCTTGTACGATGGAAACTAGATTAAACAATAATACTCATAAAGTGTGAGCCATTGGATTGGAATTTATTTACTTTCAATTTATTTATTCAAGTAAAATCAAATAACATAACATAACAGAACTTTTTCAATGGCGTTATTCTATTTAACATTAAATAAAATGAATAAATGTGTATTATGTTTTTAAGGGAAAATTCACAATTTTGCCTTTGAAATCAAACGACAGACTTGACGAATTACTTGATTATAATTATTTCGACTAATTCACTTGACATTGGAAAAATTGTCTGTCAAAATGATGGACAGAAGCCATATATATAAAAGAAGTAAAACTTCTTATCTTATTTATGCGTTGAGTCAATTCATAGACTACACAGAGGTTCAGTTACAAAACACATACTTGGGCAACGCCAATTTAAAAAAAAAAAAAAAAAAACTTAATACGTGACTGGAATAAGTTAGTAACAAAAATACCAACGTAAAGTTAATTAACGGTTAAATTAAATTATATCAGAGGGAATGTCTACCGTACCCGGAGAACTAATCATAAGTATATTTTATTCACAAAGATTTTGACATAAACAACTTTTCCACAGATAAAAAACACACAAACCAGTCATGCAACCCTTCACCAAAACATAACCATCTTAAATAAATCAAATCCAAACCTATAAATACAAATAGTAGTAGAGCTCTTTGTGAGAGCTCGTCCGGGTTCAGTACTAGCACCGTACCTATTTCTGCCGCCAAGCAGCGATGCTCGCATTGCTGTGTTCCGGTTTGAAGGGTAAGGGCGCCGGTGTAATTACAGGCAGATGAGACTTCAACATCTTTACGTCTCAGAGTGATGGACGCAGTGCATTGCCTTACAGGGCATGTCCTCATTGGACTTGCTCTGTGAGGTAATGCATTGTTATAGGCAGAAGTTACCACTTAACATCAGGTGAGCTATCAGGTTGTTCCATTACTTTGATCATTAAAAAAAAACTAATCTCAATTCTAAGGTTTAAACAAATTTTAGATATTAAGGGTATGATTTATATCTATAGGTGCTCTAATTATTCGCATTGAAATGAATATGAATTTATGATACGCGTTACAAAGAACAATTTCTTAGCTTTTTATTAGTGGGGTTTAAAAACGAAACCAAACAACATACTGAAAAAATGATAATGACCACACGTTTCTTGAGTCAGTTGTAATCCGAATGTCATACTAAGAAATTCGTAATGGCCAAATGGTGTTACGAATGCCGTTTAGAATTTAAAAAATAATTTCAGATTCTATTTTTTCGAATTTCGTCACTTGTTTTCATTCTATATTATTATATATATTAAAATGCTCCTAAATCATAAAACAAAACCATCTACTACAGTTAGTTGTATGAGTGGCACAAATAAACCCAAATGACATACTAAGAAACTCGTAATGTCCAAATGGTGTTACAAATGCCGTTTAAAATTAATAAGATTACCTGAAGTAACGCTTATTTCTATTTCAATATCATTTTTTTCTTAATTAAAAAACCAAAAACAAACCATCTACTCACCAACACAATGCAATGAATTCCTGAATGATAAGCGTCTACCCACCACACTTAATAATCAGAGTTCACTTTACCTAGCGTACCTTTGTACCAAAGGCGGTTTCAGATATCTCCTTTCGATGTGAGCCTCGACTTGCGCCAGCTTGTGTCGCGATCGCGCGACTATTTCCGCTCCGGTCGCGTCTTCAGGCATCGGTAGGCGAGATGGTCGCCAACCCTTCACCTGCATTGACCCGGTCACTACTCGTTCTTCTAAGGCCTCCACCTGGAAGTGTTAAGGCTTAATGATCTGGAAATTACCTATGGCTAATTACGTAAGTCATGGAAAAATTATAGGCAAACGTTTGACATCTCACATGATGTAGAAGAAACCTATTCAGGAAGGGATGTGACAAAATATTAATAGTAGCTGCAGTTAATTTGATAGTACAGTTTTTTTATGAGCTTAACGGCCGAATACTCAAACGTCACTTAAATTATTGCCATCTCTTACAAATGAGTAATGTCAAACAGAGGCAGAGCAAATTTGAGTGACGTTTCAGTATTCCGGCCATAGCTAAGCATTTGGAGCAGTCTTGAGGTTTTTAAGTAACTCACCATAGCCAAGTAGTTAGTAGTTCTACAGACCTGGTTACTGAAATTTTACTTAATAAATGTTACTTCCCGAATGACTATAATTTGGAAGTTTTCAAGAGTAGAGTGAATAGGGATCTTCTAGGTAACCGTGCTACATCGTCGACCACGTCATTGCTTAACATCAGGTGAGATTGTGGTCAAACGGTTGCCTACATTGTATAAAAAAAAATATTGCCTTTTTTTTTTAACCCATTTTCTTACCATAGCTAGTAGTTGTAGATCGATTCTTCTAGCAGCGCTGGCCGAGAAGAACCCTGGTGGATCAGCGGCCGCCCATCCGCCATTAGCAGATATCACTCGGTCTAGGTTCGATATTGACAACTCTGTCGAGTTTACATCTCCTTTGTCTATGTGTAACTGTAGAAAAGATAAAAAAAATTGCAGCCAGAAACCATTTAATTTTAATCCAACTAGATTTTACATGGTCGGGGTCCTCATCATCATTGCTGGTCATCATCAGACCTTGGAGTATGAATTCGAACCTACAGAAAAGCACGAATTTAAACTTTCTTCCTTAGTTATAGAATTCAAAATATAATATACCTTATTATTAACAGTAGGTAGATGCTGCACGAATGCAGCGTGCAGCTCCTTCTCCCTAACTCCTCGAGGATGGAGAGAATCCATCACTTCCTTCACTTGTTCAGGGTCCGTGATCCGCCACCAGCCATGTCTGTAGACAAAACAGAAGAAATATACTGTAATTTATTTAGATCGTTGTGGGTTACCACTCTCTAACAAATAACAAAAAATGGGATGGGATAGTGGGACGGGATGAAACGGGACGTAATGAAATGGGATGGGTGAGTGGGACGAGATGAAATGGGATGGGATATTGGGACGTGATGATATGGGATGGGAAAGTGGGACGAGATGAAATGGGATAGAATATTGGGACGGGATGAAACGAGATGGAACAGTGGGACGGGATGAAATGAGATGGGATAGCAGGACGGGATGAAATGGGATGGGATAGTGGGATAGGATGAAATGGGATGGGACAGTGGGACGAGATGAAATGGGATAGAATATTGGGACGAGATGAAATGGGATGGGATATTGAGACGGGATGAAATGTGATGGGATTATCTATGTAACCGGTTCCTGGCACTAACCTGAGCTCCCTAGGCACATGCTGCCGGTCTCTCTTCGCCGGCAGACCATTGATCTTGCATTTCCTTAGCTGTTCCATCTCGTCTCCTGACATTTGTATAGGCGGGGGGCTGTCACAGGTCACGTATGTCGATAACGCGTTGAAGTTCAGAAGGCCTAGGCTTGTGAGGCTCTGGGCTTTTGCTTTTTGGACGGCTAGGTCGTGTTTTAGAGAGTCGGCGTGGAGCTCCTTTTCTAAATCGTTGTCCTGTAAATAAATTAGGTTGAAACGGTTTGCAGGTAAATAAAGATAGATGTTCTTGGACATATTACACCACGCTCTGAGTCAGAGTCTAGTCTAAGCTGATTAAGCTTTCTAAGATAATTCAACTGTTTCATGTTTTTGTAAATATTGTAAGCTAGGTTTAGCCCGCGTCTTCGTTCGCATCCCGTTTGATCCTGTTGATTTTTCGGGATAAAGTAGCATATGTGTTATTCCAGGTAACGAACTATTATATATTTCAAGTTTCATCCAAATTGGACAAGCAGTTGCAGCATGGTTAAAACACAAACATCTAAACTTTGACATTTTTAATAATAGTTGCATAGGATAAATAAATATTCATGGACATATCCCACAACGCCCTCTAGTCCCAAACTAAGCAAAGCTTGTACTGTGGGAACTAGATTTCTGATACAATACTTATATTTTTTTTGTAAATATGTACATACTTATAATACATAGTAACACCCAGACACACAACAAACATCTGTTTGCCACACACAAAAGTTTGTTCTCATGGATCGAACCCACGACCCGCAGCACGGAAGGCAGAGCTATTACCGACTGAGCTGTGACGCCTGTCATTCATAGATCTTTAAAGTAACGTGATACGTACTTGCTCTTTACACTCTTCTTGAACGCTATCTTCTATCCCTTTCTTCAAAGAATCCATAACATCTTGTTCTAACCCCGACATAGTTAGGCTTGAGTCGGTGTAAATGTTATTTGAAGGTACCTGTAAGTTAAATAAAATCATCATCTTCCTACCCTAAATATCCTAAATATGTTTATGCATTTTATTTATATTCACTTGTGACGTCACCCTATTTTTTGGCCCTGCCTGAAAACCAGCGCTGTTCAGCAGGGTAGAACCATCTGCCCTGTTAGACAGCAATAAGCTGAGTCGGGACCGATTTGGCTGCATACAGCGCGGAACGAGACTGGCTAGTACCCACTTATTATTATGTTAGGTTACCTATAGCTGTTGCTTAGCTATTACTATTTGCTTGTTTCTTGTACGTATCTATAAGTTTCCTATATTTTCTATGTCCGTTCTGTATTCTCTGTGTGTATGTCAAATAAACGATCTATCTATCTACCCTTGTCCCACGCTACGTGGGGTCGGTACAACATGTCTTCGCCTTCCACTCTCCTCTATCAGCCGTCATCTCGGTGTTCACTCCTTTCTTACTCATATCTTCTTTCACACAGTCCATCCATCTTATCTTTGGCCTACCTCTACTTCTACATCCGTCCACATTCATGTCTAGCACTCTTCTCGTAATATAACTTTCTTCCCTCCGCATGACATGCCCATACCACGCTAACCTATTACTCCTCAACTTGTCCGTTATTGGCGCTACTTTCAAACTTCCTCTTATATACTCATTCCTTATTTTATCCATTCTTGTCACTCCACACATCCGTCTCAACATTCGCATCTCTGCTGCATGCACTCTTCTCTCATCCGTCCCTTTCATTGCCCAACATTCTGATCCATACAGTACGACAGGTCTAATGATAAGTTAAATAAAATAAAATCAATAAATATTGACGGACATTTTTACACAAATAATTTATGAGTTTAAAATCTCGAAAAACCGACCAATTTGACTACGTTCCGGCATTAACTGATGATGATAATGATGGCAGTTCATTGGGACTGTTCTATTGATCGTATTTCGTAAACACTGAAGAGTCACAGGAAAGCAAAATACGCAATGTCGTGAACGTGGATGAAGTGTTTTTTCTAGTTATTCTTATTTAACTGCCAAACTACTGAGCCGATTTTGATAAAACATTTATGAGACCTATCTAGAGAAATATGCCCATCGATTTTTTTTTTCAAATCAATCATCATCATCAATATATATAAAACTCTTTTGAAGCTGACAGAGAATCAACGCACAGCCTAAACCATAAGTCTTAGAGGTATGAAATTTGGAGGGTAGTATCCTTATATAGTGTAGGGGCGCACTAAGAAAGGAATTTTGAAAAGTCGCACCCTAAAGGGTCTAGAACGCAAGCAACGCCGCGGGCGACGGCTAGTTCTTATAATAGGTAGGTAGTTAAGGCATGCAATGAAACAATTACTTATAAAGAAACATTTACCTGAACGCTAGTAACCATACTATTCAATGTGAATAAACTAGGATCATTCAACAAATGTAAATTATTAGACACATCCCACTTATGCCCTTGACACAGAACAACTTGCTCACAAGTGTGCTCATTATCGCAGAACATTGGCACGTCGTTCGCAGCTTCGTTTATGTTATTCAGAAATGAGCTCTCGTGCCGTAGGATTGAGAACCATTTTCCTTCGAGGGTACGCGTGTATAGGATTGTGTTGGCTGTGGTGTTTTCGCTCTGCTCCTGTTTTATTTCTTTTGCCTGTTTTTCTTGTTCCTCTTTTATTTGGGCCTCTTTTCTCTCTGCGTCTGTTGAAGATGTTTTTTTTTTTAAATTTAAATTTATGTAAAGCTAGTTGAGCTATCTATAAATCGTTTGCAACGGTTTGTAGATAGCTCAACAGTTTCATGTGTATTTTGTAAATATTATAAATAGTGCATTAGTTGTCATTTTCTTTGCGAATTGCTAACCAACCTCTATAAAAAGTTATTGTATTTTTTTTAAACTATAAACAAATATTCATGAATATTTCACACAAAGACCTCTAGCACCAAATTAAGCAAAGCTTGTACTATGGGAACTAGATTGTTGATAGAATACTTAGAATGCATACACCCAGACATAGAACAAACATTTGCTACACACAAATGTTTGTTCTTAGTGGGGATCGAACTCACGACCCGCAGCATGGAATGCAGAGCTATTACCGAGCTGTGACGTTTGTCAATAATATGTATTGTACTGTGTTGTATTCTATTGTATTAGGCTACATACCTAATTGCGAAGAGACTGCTTCAGCCATCTTTCTTAGCTCTTCAAGATTATTAACAAGCGTGTCCTTACTTTCTTCTTCTTTTTCTTCAGTCTTTACCACGTTTTCAACCTGTATTAGTACAAAATTGATGTTTTTAATTGTAAATTAGGCTTACGGCACTCAGAGACGTATAGAGACCAATATAAGTTGATTAACAAACCCTCTGTATCCATATTGATCTGTAATTTTAGCGGGATTTAAAAAAAATGCTCTATTAAAAATGATGTCACTCGTATGGCAATGACAATAGATTTAGCATGAATTTTAGTTAGCGCAGTTTTACCAATATGAATATATATTCCTACATATTTAAAATCCAAGTACAGTGTAAACTCTATATAGCGACACTGAAGGGACTGTGCATTTTATGGCGTTATAGAGAGTTGTTATAGAGAGCTCCCGTTTCTATTGCGCGTATCAGTAAAACTTTTTCGTCAATACACAGTGATTTTCTTTTATTAGCCATGTTTACAGTTTGAAAATTTGTGAGTAACTAAGAATATGATAAGGTATAGATAATCCATGACTCCTACTTATGAGTCATGGTCAACAACAGTCTACACGTCCAAACAATCCCAATTTGTAAACAAAAGAACGAATTTCTTAGAAAGTTCGGTATGCATGATGCCGACAGTCGAGTTTATTGCGGGCTAGGATGATAAAGCGACACTAGATCGTACACAGCTGCGCAGTTTTTACTAATTTTAGCAACTTAAAAGGTACTTTTTATTACTCAATTGTTGTCGTTATTGAGAGTGGGTGTAATGCTATGTAGAGTGAAACATTGTATGAAAGACAAGCTAAACCAACCAAAGCCAATTGATTTCGACGCTTAAGGGAGTTTGTAAAAATAGAGTGACCTAATTAAATAGAGTGACGTTACATGGAGTTTACACTGTAAATGCAATAAAATCAATTAATTTAACTATGTTTTATGCACATACTTATTTCATTATTAGTAATTTATTTTATTTAAAAAAACAAAGGACATGTCAGTAGGTAAAATATGTGTTAGCTCATGGAAGTTAGTTTTTAGAGAGAATCGAACCCGCTACCGTGTCGCTAAATCTATACCAACTGAGCCAAGAGACATACCTTAACAATTTCCTGCGGTTTATCGACAAGTTCAGCTTGCGCGGCGTACATTGCTTTGTGTGTAGGCTTCTGCACTAAGAACGCAGTGGGAATCGAGTCTTCTATATCGAGCATGTCTTGTTGGCTGTTCTGTTGGTGCTGGATGTACTTTTCTTCCATTTTTATTGATGAACCTGCGGAAATATACATTTGTACCTACTGAACTATGGTATATGTGCGGGGTAAGGGGCAAGCCTTTTTTTTTTTGTTGACGGGGGGAATCTGCACACAGACACCAATACCGCATTTCAGGGATGCGGCAAGGTAGTGTGGGGATGGCGAACCGACCCACTAAACCACCCCGGTGGCCGGCCTCTCTGCCTGTCAGGGGGCTCCGGGACCTCTAAAGACCAACGCCGGTGCCCCCCTCGCAGTTTGCCTGAGCACATCCCGGGAATGCCTAAACATTGTCCCAGACACTACAGTGTGTCGTTAAGTGTAGGCATAGGTTGCCTCCTGACGCTGCATAAATCATCTTCAATAGATGTTAAAGGCCTGCCTATACTGAACTATGCAAACATGAATTTTATTAGGAACTAGCTGTCCGTTCCGGCTTCGCACGGGTATTTAACAATTGAATTCGAATTTAACACCTTAAGTAGATACATAGTGAATTTTTTAGATAATTTTTTTAATGGAGTTTTAGAAAGGATTCCATTTTTTTTTGAAAATATAGTATAGCCTATGTCACCGTAGAGTAGCTTTCTAACGGTGAAAGAAAATCGGTCCAGTCGTTTCGGACCTATTCAATCCAACAATTATATAACATACAAAATGTTTGTTCTCAATGAGGTTTGAACTCGCAACCCACAGCACGGAAGGCAGAGTTACTATCAACTGAGCTATGACGTCTGCATATACGAGGATGAAATTACCTTCCAGCTTGCATCCTCCCTGGTTATGTTCGTATTTGATAATCTGCGTATGATCGCTCAGATTTAGTTCAGACTTGATATTTTTAAGTTCTAGTTCAGTTTTCAGTGCTTCTTCCTTCTTCTGCGCTTCTGTTTCTGGTGATTTCTCTTCTTCTGGCTCCTTCTTTTCCACTTTTCCTGTTGAAGAGGGTAGAAATTGTTATTTTGAATTGAGTTCCTGACTTTCCTCTAGAATATACTTTCCTACCTCTTTTCTTCTTAACTTCAGGCGGCTTCTGACTGGCTGCCGTCTCCAGAGCCTGGTGGTAGTCCATGATCTCCGGCTGAGCTGACTCCATACCCTCGACAAATATACCACCGCATTTACCGAGCGACCAGTATCTACGCCAATACCTACAAATAAATACGTAAGTTCGTAAGAGTTTTTAGGCCGCCTTAAGGCCTCCGTCGTGGCTTAACGACTAGAGCCGGGACAGTTTAACGTGCACGAAGCACAGAAGCGCTCAGATGTAAATGCTAACAGTCATCCATCGAAATAGTGACCGCGCAGAACGTCGCTTAACTTAGATAATCGGTGAAGATTGACTCCAACCCACCTGTCCTGTCCATAGCACGTGGCCCTCAGCGAGTGGGATCCAGCTGTTAGCTGCTGCTGCTGCTGTTCTGACTGTCGGAGTAGCTTCTCCAGCTTGCGTGATAGCTCGTCTGATGATAGGTTTTTGTCTTCATCCTAGGATAGAAAGAGTTTGTCATAGACTCATGCCCGTATACTGATTTACTGCTCAAGCACTGTGTCACACACAAATGATTACTCTTAGTGGAGATCAAACCCACGACCCACAGCACGGAAGGCAGAGCTAATACCGACTGAGCTGTGACGCCTATCCTACTAATATTATAAACGCGAAAGTTTGTAAGTATGGATGTATGGATGTTTGTTACTCTTTCACGTAAACTATACTGATCAGATTTGGATGAAACTTGGAAAATATATTCCTATATTTAACACATAACACATAGGCTACTTTTTATCCCGAAAAATTCACGGGCACCAACGGGACGCGAACGCAGTCGCGGGCGGCACCTAGTAACAAATAAAACCTTTGATTTTGTCTATGACTTACCTCCTCTGGTTGCGTGCCTTCGCTCTCGAGATCGCTGGGTACTTCGTCTCCCATAACGCTGTCCTTATCCAACTTGTTGTCCGCGGGTGAGCATTCGTCTTTGTTATTGTTTAGTCTTCGACTGCTGAGATCTTTTATACTGTTAAAAAAGCAGGTTTTTTATTAGAGTTAAATCTCTGCCTTAGTGGAGCATAAGGCCCCCTTAAGACTATAAGACCCTTCTCTGAATATATTACAGGCACATGAGACTTCAAGATCTTTACGTCTCAGAGTGATGGACGCAGTGCATTGCCTTACAGGACACGTCCCCATTGGACTTGCTCTGTGAGGTAATGCATTGTTATAGGCAGAAGTTACCACTTAACATCAGGTGAGCTATCAGCTTGTTCCATTACTTTTATCATACAAAAATAAAAAATATATAAAACTCTTTTGAAGCTGACTTAGAATCAACGCACAGTCTAAACTATAAGTCCTAGAGGTATGAAATTTGGAGGGTAGTATCCTTATACAGTGTAGGGGTGCACTAAAAATGGAATTTTGAAAAGTAACACCCTAAAGTGTCTAAAATTAGGATCAAAGATTTTGTATGCTGCTACCACGCGAGCAAAGCCGCGGGCAACGGCTAGGAAGACTATAAGACCCTTATAAGAATAACAGGCCCTTTTAAGAGATCTCTTTGTAATGTTACCTGGATAATTCCTTGCTAGCCAACTCCTTGAGATCTTTCATAGGCGACATTTCTTTGTCACTTTCATCAATGGTGGGGTCTTTGAACGGAGATTCATCCTCATGGTCGTCTTTCTTAGGAGTTTCTGACTTTTCTGATTGTAATTCTGTTGGATGAAGGATAATTGATCTTAGTGACAACTTGGACGAAAATGCTTTGTATGTTTGTATGTTTGTTCGACGAGATCTTTTGAACCGCTTATCCGATCTTCACAGAATTTGGTAGGTATACGGATAGTACTCTGAAGTTTTACTGGTTTGTTAAATGAAGTAAATCGGTCAAGGTGTCGTGAAGTTATGAGGGTCCAAAGGGAGTAAAAAAAAAAAGTCGTACAATAATATCAATGGGGTGTCATTAGACATTCCAAAACTGTTTTTATTTTGATTCTAGGTCTAATAGTTTTTAAGTTGTTGTAAAAATTATAAAATTGGCAAACCCATTATAACGTGAGCTACCATTTCTTGGAGTTTCGATGATTTTGTAGTTCAAGTAAGACTGGCACATAGCTAGACGGCGATTTCGAAGCGATTTGCAAAGTTTATTACAACCATTGGTCAATAATAATTGTTTGGGTTTTATTAACCTCCGACCATCACGAGATCTCAGTTCGGGGCGAACTACTAGTACCTAAAGAAATATGGGTCAATTTACCATCGTCAGTGGGCTGTGGCGAGGCTCTGAGACTGGCAGTACTTTCTTCAACAAGTTTCTGCATTCTTTCCAACGCCATTGCTTGTTGCTTCTCCGTCTGTTCAGCTCTCACCTTCCTTTGGTGGAGTACTCTCACTCTGAAACATCATCAATCATCAATATATATAAAACTCTTTTGAAGCTGACATAGAATCAACGCACAGCCTAAACCATAAGTCCTAGAGATATGAAATTTGGAGGGTAGTATCCTTATATAGTGTAGAGGTGCACTAAGAAAGGAATTTTGAAAAGTCGCACCCTAAAGGGTCTAGAACGCGAGCAACGCCGCGGGCGACGGCTAGTTATTTATAAGTTTAAAAACTGAGAAAAACGACTTTAATCTGATACGCCTTCATCATCAAATGATGATGATGATGATGGCAGTTCATTGGGACTATAGATCATAAACACTGAAAAGTCACAGGAAAGCAAAATACGCAAGGCCGTGTACGTGGATGACGTGTTTTTTCCAGTTATTCATATTTAACTGCCCAACTACTGACCTTTTAGATAAAAAAAGAATTTTTGAAATAGGTTCATAAATGGCGGAGTTATGAGGTAACAAACATAAAAACAATGTCTCGGCTTCGCCTCGGCCCACATTTACACGTTCGTCCATCAATGCCTCTTTTGCTGGCCACTCAAGTAACGTACTATATTATACACAGTAACACCCAGACAGAACAAACGTCTATGTTTGCCACACACAAATGTTTGTTCTCGGTGGGGATCGAACCCACGACCCACAGCACGGAAGGCAGAGCTATTACCGACTGAGCTGTTTGCCTGTTTGAATGTACACCTTACAAACTAATATGCGAGGAATCCGAGACAGCTTATACAGAAAAAATTAAGCTATTACGTACAATGGGCGGTCTTATCGCTAGGAAGCGATTTATTCCAGACAGTTTGGCGGGGATCGAACCCACGACAGCACGGAAATAAATAAGCCTTTCCAGCGTATTATAAAATATATAAAATTAATATTTTTGGACATTACACACAACGCCCTCTAGTCCCAAACTAAGCAGAGCTTGTACTATGAGAACTAGATTGCTGATATAATACTTATATACATTTTTTTTGTAAATACATACTTATAATACATAGAAACACCCAGACATAATTTACTTGCGTACGGTTGCCTGGAAGAAATAGCTTTCAGCGATATGGCCGCCCATTGTACAATACAAAGTTAGTTTTAAGATTTACGTACCTTACTCTTGTGTACAATAAAATATTATCTATCTATCTATCTAACTTACTTGCGTATCTTCATATCCATTAGATACCGTTCTTTCTTCAGTTGATGTAAATGTTCTAAAGACGCGTCTATTTGTCTTAGAACTGATTTGTTTTGCAATAACTCGTTGCATAGGAACGCTAGGATCGCTGACTTTACTGTCGGGTTTAGAGCTAGGAATGGTTTGTCTCGGAGTGTCTCTGTAATAAAAAGAACAAATTAAAATAGGTACTTACTAAATTAGAAAAGAATAGTGTATTATGCAACTAGTGAATAAAAGACGGATTTAAAGCGAGGGCCATAAATGAATCACGAGAAAGTGAAGGATTCTAACGACTGTGTGCCAAGTGTTAGAATCCTGAACGACGTGAGTGGTTCATGGTCCTCGGTATAAATCCGTTTTATTCAAGAGTTGCATACTATAGACTACGAGAAAAAGAAAGATTGGAGGTTGTATAGCCAATGCTATACAACCTCCTTGCGCAAAAACAATAATTAGATGGAGGTCAAATATATTAGTGTGTTCTAAATTCAAACACCAAAACAGTGAGTAAAAGTGCTTTTTATTCACTGTTTTCAGTGAGTAAAATAAGCTTTTTAGAGGGGGAATGGTTATAAATCCAATTAAAATGTTGATACTAGAAGTCAAAATAATGAATAGTTGTGACATCTTAAAAGTTTTTAATTTGATAAGTTAAAACATGTCAAAACATAAGTAAAAAAGGGGTTATATCGAGGGCCATGAAGAGTCTGTGTTAATCCAGGCCACGGACAATATATATCCCATTTTTCAGGATTGAAACATTGGCTATATTTTATTGAAATCAAAGACAAATTCTTAATCAAACTCTTAGATACAGCTTGAACTCTCTAAACCAAAAGCTCCCATTTGCTACGAGGTTCATCGTATACTGGTTGATAGATTTGGCGGAAAGTTTCGCACGCGTACGAAGTCGCGGGTATCAGCTAGTATCTATATAAAACTTGTAACGAGTCTCACCTGACAGTTTGTATGTATGATTGCTATGCAATTGTTCGTAGTACGCTTGGTTCTTCGAGTTCGTCATGGAAGATAACATTTCTGCGTCATTCTGATGGTGATCGGCCACTCGTCTGTCTCTTTCTCTCTCCGATGTTAGACCTGGTACAAAACAAAATTTTATATTAAATAAAATATATCTTAGGCCTCTCCATACATTTTAAAAAAGGATTTTGGTACTATGTTGTGTCTGAGTGTTACTATATTGTGTCCTGGTGTTACTATATTGTGTCCGGGTGTCACTATATTGTGTCCGGGTGCTACTATATTGTGCCCGGGTGTTACTATGCTGTGTCTCTGTGACTGGGTGTTAGTATGCTGTGTCTCTGTGACTGGGTGTTACAATGTTCTGTTTTTGTGTTACTATGTTGTGACTGAACGTTACTCTGTTCTGTGTTTAGGTGTTACTATGTTGTATCTGTGTGTTATTATGTTGTGTTTAGGTGTTACTATGTTGTGACTGGGTGTTAAAATGTTCTGTCCGGATGTTATTATATTCTGTGTCTGGGTGTTACTGTGTTATGTCTGGGTTTTACTATGTTCTATGCTAAGTGTGACACTGAGTTCTGTGTCCGTGTGTTATGATTTCTGTGACTGGGTGTTACTATATTATGTCTGTGTGTTACTAAGTTCTATGTTTAGATGTTACTTACCAGTCAACGCCTTGATTTCGCCCGTAGCGTTAGCGTATAGATATATTCGTAGAACCTCGCTAAGATTCGCGGGGGTAATGTCGCCCATTCGGATTGCATGACCTAGTAATGTTGTGTGACGACCTGGATGTGGTATTCCTGGATCCTCTGTGGAATAAACAATTGTTTAAAGTTCCGGAAAAATCCACTTACTTTTGTTCCAACCCAGATAAAAATTAATCAGTGAGATATTATTTAAAAAAAAATTACTTTGGTTTCAGAGTTATCTTACCAATGGCAGTGATGAGCAGCTGCGTGAGGACCTGTACCAGTTCCTCTTCAGCATCAGGACAACAGTCCGGCATCAGCGCCATTTGTAACGAATTTAATGTCGGCATTGCTTCGAGATCTGTAACAAATGAATTTCTCTTTAACAAATAGTTCTAAATATGTAATGAGTGACCAACTCTGGTGATGGAGTTTCAAGGCCGCCTTAAGGCCTCCGTCGTAGCTTCAAGTCAACCTTCAGTCTATAGTATTAAGATGCGAATTGATGCATGAAATACACAGCACAGGTAAACCAGCGTGTCTCTGTATTGCCACTGAGAAACCAATCTTCAAAACTCATTAATCTATTAATCTTCTTCTAAATATACAAAACTCTTTTGAAGCTGAATGATAATCAACGCACAGCCTAAACTACAAATCCTAGAGGTATGACATTTGGAGGGTAGTATCCTTATATAGTGTAGGGGTGCACTAAGAAAGGAATTTTGAAAAGTCACACTCTACAGGGTCTAAAATTAGGATTAATGATTTTAACCAAATAATGCGTTTCTTTTATACCATACATAGATAGAATAGATACCCTTGAAAATTGGTACACAGATTCCTCAAATAAATTGACTTGATACGTGTTGCAGGATTTTAAAAAAAATTCAAAACGGTTTGTATATTGCTTCAAGCGTGGAGAGCCGCGGGCGACAGCTAGTAAGATACAGAATAACTTACCAAAGCCTAAGGTTTGTCCGAAGTTGTGTATAAACTCGTAGACCTGCAAAATGTCTGCAGCGGCCTGTCCCGATAGCTTCAGCCCTGGGATCCTATTGAGGGTAGGCAGGGGCTTCTGGTCTGAGAGCGTCGAGTCTTCTTGTGGTCGTCTGTGGAGTAGAAGATAAATATTCATGGACATGCGATAACGGCAGCGAAATGATGATGATGATGATGGACATGAGTTTTTTAACCGATCCAAACAAGTTTTCCGGGGTAGACAGGAGTCTATGACGTCACTGACCTCAACTCAGAGCCACCAACTGAGCTAGGAAAGTTTGTGACGTCACTCACCTCAACTCAGAGCCAACAACTAAGCTGTGAGAAGTCTGTGACGTCACTCACCTTAACTCAGAGCCACCAACTGAGCTGTGAGAAGTCAATGACGTCACTTACCTCAACTCAGAGCCACCAACTGAGCTAGGAAAGTCTATGACGTCACTCACCTCAACTCAGACAGCAAGTCCATCTCTTTCCGCCTCTCTTGTAACTTCTTCTCTTTCACCAGCAGTCGATCCAGAAGGTTCTGGTGTTTCCGTCTCTCTCTCTCCTCCCATCTCCTTCTGGCATCCAGCTGACGGATAAATGAGGTGTGCTGTCGTCTCCTCTCTCGTTCCTGGTGAGGAAGAGATGATGATGATGACTAAAGGGTCTGGGGCAAATTGGATGGAGCCCAGGTCCAACGTCTTTTTTAAACTTGCAATGATGGAACTTTGTTTGTTGCAATACACATACAATGCCGTTTTAAAAAATGTAATAATGTCATTATAAAGCAGCGGGAATCATTAGTTATTAGACATTTTACTTCGAAAAATTCGTCGTTTTCAATGTTGTTGTATTTAAAGGTGTTTACGTCGAAATAATTACTTTATTTTGCGTTTTCGTGACTGCTACTGCATAGTATAAAACCAACGAAAGTTATAGATTAATCTAAAATTAATCTAAAAATTTACTACATGTATGCAAATCGGGACCTGAAATGCCCCAACGCTTTTAATCAATATTGTGGTTGTGTGCGTCAATCCAGATTTTATTTACAACTAAATGACGTAAAAAGCCGATGACATGTTTAGTGTGTTTTTGTGTACGTATACTACAAAGTTGACGTAAACTATATTTGTGTATAGAGATTGAGCAGCGCCCCTAGCGGGTAGTTTACAAAACTGATGATTCTCCATACATTATAATTTACGTGACTTTGCAGTCGTCAAACGTACACACTACGTCATGTTAAGTGGTAACCACTGCCTATGATGGATTGCTTCTCTGAGCACATCCACTGAGATCCGCGGAGTTGGTCGAACCCGGCCTAAATCACGTACATTTTTTAACATCCACCAATAGGAATCGTTCGTTTTATTTTGAACGATTCCTATTGGTGGATGTCAAATACATCCTTAGCAATGTAGCTTAGCTTAGCTCTGCTGGAAAAGCACCCTAAGGCTGGAATACTGAAACGTCAATAAAATTTAAGCACCACTTAAAATTGCTCTGCCTCTGTTTGACATTACTCATTTCTAAGAGATGGCAATAATTTAAGCGTGAACTTAATTTAAGTGGCGTTTCAGTATTCCGGCCTATGTCACGTACATTTCTATACATAGCTATGTTTAAATAGTTTGAATACCAATCCCATACTTAATTAAGAAACTTTTTAGTCACCAATTTTATGATTCCCCCAAAAGTTAGTCAAACACTACTGCAAAAAAGTAAGCAAAAAAAGCATGCCAAAAACATGCGAACGTAACAAGCCAAAAAAACCCATACGCGGTTGGAATAAGAGTGCATTTTGTGTAAATAATTACCTCGTTAATATACTTTTGCTGTAACCCGCGCGCCAGACCGCAGACAGATATTGGAAGAAAAACACAAACATGTAGTCACACACACAAAAATACACAAAACACGCGCCCTTAAGCATTGATAGAGATATATATAGACGCTCTAGAGTCCAACATGAACACAAATTAAACAGTAAAGGGTCTGGGGCAAATTGGATGGAGATCAGATCCCATATTTTTTTTACGCTTGCAATGATGGAACTTTTTTGTTACAATAAACTTACAATGCAGTTTTAAAAAAATGTAACAATGTCATTATAAATGCAGCGGGAATTATTAGTTATTAGACATTTTACTTCGACAAATGCGGTTTTTTAACGTTGTTTATCGTATTTACAAGTGTTTACGTCAAAATAATTACTTTATTTTGCGTTTTCGTGACTGCAAACTGCATAATAGTATATGACAATATCAATATATATAAAACTCTTTTGAAGCTGACAGAGAATCAACGCACAGCCTAAACTATAAGTCCTAGAGGTATGAAATTTGGAAGGTAGGTTCCTTATATAGTGTAGGGGCGCACTAAGAAAGGAATTTCGAAAAGTCACACTCTAACGCGAGCAGCGCCGCGGGAGACGGATAGTCTATGATAAAAACGTCAATGATAGAAAGATTTGAATATACAGGATGGCCCATTCACCCACCTTCCGAAATGCCGTCTGAATTCTAATTCTTCTAATTCTTATGCCTACTCAAATGGTTCAGTAAAACGCAAAATATCTGGCTCTGGGTCTAACCAAGGGTGGATCATTTGTCACAGAAAACCTTAAATAGCTGGGTCAAACCCCTAAACCAGAAGTAGTAGTATAGGTATCAGAGAGAGCTACTATGTACCTAATTTTTTCGCCTGTATGTTTAAATACTACTTTTCTCTTAACTAGTGCAATATATAATTGTCTATCTATAACTCTATTACCAGGCCAACCTAAAACAGACACAGTAGTATTAGAGCTCTTTGTGAGAGCTCGTCCGGGTTCAGTACTAGCACCGTACCTATTTCTGCCGCCAAGCAGCGATGCTCGCATTGCTGTGTTCCGGTTTGAAGGGTAAGGGCGCCGGTGTAATTACAGGCACATGAGACTTCAAGATCTTTACGTCTCACAGTGATGGACGCAGTGCATTGCCTTACAGGGCACGTCCTCATTGGACTTGCTCTGTGGGGTAATGCATTGTTATAGGCAGAAGTTACCACTTAACATCAGGTGAGCTATCAGCTTGTCCCAATACTTTTAACATAAAAAAAAAAGAAATCTAAAATAGATATTTTATGAGTACCTACAGAAAAAAAAGTACGTAAAATAAGTACGTGCAAGATACAAAATGTTTATTTGCATAAAAGTGTCACAATTTGGTCTGTAGGAGGCACTTTAGAACTTATGCACCTTTTCCAAGTATCGCAAATGTTTTGGGCGCTTAAACTTAGGTAATTACTAAAATTAATAATTTTGAGTACCTACATACCATTGGGCATACACGGTCTATCTTATAAAAAGTTAAAGTAGACATTATGTCGTGTTTACCATACGTGAACAGGACATAATGTCTACTCTAACTTTTTATGAGATATGGGGTAAATTTTAAAACATTTTCAAACGTAGTGTACGCACATCTATGTCCTCGTTCATTCATTGACTGGGTCGCGGCTTGTTTTCACTTGACATTGTGTGACTAGCTATAAATTCTAGTGTCACATGTCTAGACAATGTTGGAAGTCTTTATTTTATCTCGCAGCGACTACGAACCGGAAATCGTATCGACAGACCCGACCGGGAAGACGATCTATAGAGAGTTGGTTCGAGCTTTTTAATTTATACAGCCAGTCAAACAGATATAGGTTTATATAGATAACTAGCCGTCGCCCGCGGCGTTGTTCGCGTTCTACCCTTTAGAGTGTGACGTTTCAAAATTCCTGTCTTAGTGCACCCCTACACTATATAAGGATACTACCCTCCAAATTTCATACCTCTAGGACTTATAGTTTAGGCTGTGCGTTGATTCTCAGTCAGCTTCAAAAGAGTTTTATAATATTGATGTATATATTTTTTTTTTAAATTATGATAAAAAGTAATGGAACCAGCTTATAGCTCACCTGATGTTAAGTGGTAACTTCTGCCTATAACAATGCATTACCACACAGAGCAAAAAAAAGAAAAACATTGAAAAAGACGCATTTTTCGAAATAAAATATGTAATAACTAATGATTCCCACTGCTTTATAACATTGTTACATTTTTTAAAACTGCATTATAAGTAACAAACAAAGTTACATCATTGTAAGTTTAAAAAAAATGTGGGTCCTAGGCTTCATCCAATTTGGCCTAGACCCTTTGTTTCAATACAAACACCAATTCAGCGGCGACATATACAGGGTGTTACCAGACCACTTCCGAAAACGAAAGGGGGAGCTACAGCACACCAAAACCCAACCAAAAAAAATCAGTTATCCTGAAACATAATTATAGCCGGAGAAAACAATGTTTAAAGATTTGTATTTATTTCGCCAGCCCGCAATGTACGCATTCACGTAGGTAAGGTCGAGACGTAGTACTATTATTTATTCTGTGTCGTAAGTGCCTACTAACGTAGGTAGGTACTAACGTAGGTCGCTCGCACGTCGCGTACTTGAATGACCCGCGATGAACTCTCAGCTGTTCATGCTGTAGTAGACGTAATCTGCGTGCTGCGTGTACATTGCTGCTTTATTTATTTTATTTGTTTTTTTGCTTTTTTAAATGAGATAATTAGGTAGATATGTCTTATTATGTTGTACTGTGTGTATGTAACTAGAAAAAAAATTAAAAAGAGATAGTCAAGTTAATTTTTTTTTCGCGATTTTTTTCGCTTAATATTTTCAGTATCATGGTCTGATTGGAACCTCTAAGTTTTCGGAATTGGTCTGGTAACACCCTGTATATATATTTTTTTATTTAACCTATAATATAAGCGTCGATTAATAGATAGGTACATCGTGTTGTCTTTTGCATTGACAATCATTGTCATGATTCAAGACCTAAAATTCTAAAGTATGGAGAGGGCATACTTAATCACCATGTCCAGCAATGGACAATGAACATCCTGATGATGGATGATGATGAGACCGCTGATAGTCTTCCGAAAGTTATCACTACACCACCTGCGCTTAACTTATAAGAACTTATTTATTACCTACTTATAATGATAAAGACAGAACCAGTGACACAACAGGCTACCTGGCCTCCGATCTCTCGACCTTCCTCTCTCGACTGCTTTTGTAAGGACAGCAAAAAAACCGCTGTGGTTTTTGTAAATAAGTCACTCAACAGACAAGTTAGAAGGTAAACAATCTATTACCATCTATCTATCTATACTATTACTAGCCGTCGCCCGCGGCGTTGCTCGCGTTCTAGACCCTTCAGAGTGTGACTTTTCAAAATTCCTTTCTTAGTGCACCCCTACACTATATAAGGATACTACCCTCCAAATTTCATACCTCTAGGACTTATAGTTTAGGCTGTGCGTTGATTCTAAGTCGGCTTCAAAAGAGTTTTATATATTGATATGATAAAACTGTAAAAAAGCCGTAACCTAAAATTTAAGATATGGATAAACTAAACATGCAGATCTACGAAATAAACGATTCTGATTCCGAAAATCGAGGTAGTCTGTTTGTTTGTTCGCGGATCGCGCCTTAACTACTGGACCAATTTCAACGAAACTTATACCATTCGGAAGTCCTTTTTCCGGATCGAAACATAGGCTATATTTTTTTTTATTTTATTGAAATCAAAGACTTGGATTAGATACAGCTTGAACTCTCTAAACTAAAAGCAGCCATTTGCTGCGAGGTTCATCGTAAGCTGGTTGACAGATATTTTTTCTGGAAAGTTTCGCACGCGTACGAAGTCGCGGGTATCAGCTAGTAATATATAAAACTCTTTTGAAGCTGACTTAGAATCAACGCACAGCCTAAACTATAAGTCCTAGAGGTATGACATTTGGAGGGTAGTATCCTTATATAGTGTAGGGGTGCACTAAGAAAGGAATTTTGAAACGTCACACTCTAAAGGGTAGAACGCGAGCAACGTCGCGAGCGAAGGCTAGTATATGATAAAACCAATACAAGTCATAAATAACAAAATTAATCAAAAATGAAGTAAATGTATACAAGTCGGGACCTGATATGCGCCAACGCCATTTTATACTATACGTCAACTCAGGACATGCTGAGTACGTTTAGTGTTTTGAATTGTCTATGTATTTCTTTATCAATGGTTATACCCATTTGCACTAAACAAAGGCTCACATGCTGATAAAGAAATCTTTACTCAAGCATATGAGTAGAGATTTTGATACAAGAATCTATGCTCGAGTCCGGATCAGTGCTTGAGCAGTAAATCAGCATAAGAGCCTTAGTTTCATAATAAATTATATAAATATTAATAGACATTTCACACAGCGCCCTCTAGTCCCAAACTAAGAAAAACTATGTCTGGGTGTTACTATGTATTATAAGTATGTATTTACAAAGTATATAAGTATTCTATCACCAATCTAGTTCCCATAGTACAAGCTATGCTTAGTTTGGCACTTGAGGGCGTTGTGTGATATGTCCAAGAATATTTATTTATTTAATTTGAAGTGACAGTTATGACAAAGGATCCCAAAAAACTAAACTAAAAAAAAAAATCACCTGCTCTCTGAGTATCATAGCCTGCTGTCGTTTGATTTCCCTTTCCTGTAACAAAGTACGCGTTTAGCGGCTACCGCTGCGTAGTGGTGACATGGCCGGCTATTACTCAATTGCTTATGCTTATGGTTTGTGTTTTTAGATATTAATATCTGGTAGTCGAACCACGTTAAGTTTACAAATGAAGTTGGCAACTTCATAAAGATTTAAACATGGAAGGTTGCAGATTCTAAGAATCACCTTGTAAAAGACGATTCTTAATGATCCGTGTGATTTTACTAAAAAAAACATTTGACAGCACAGAAACTGTTGCCATCTCTTTTTGATAAACTGAAACGATAAAGACAGCTATAACGTATATGCTGTCAAATTAAGTTTGTTTTTAGATTGGAAAATGTTACAATCGAATCGGATACTGCTGAGCTATCTATAAATCGTTTGCAACGGTTTGTAGATAGCTCAACTGTTTCATGTGTATTTTGTAAATATTGTAAATACTGTATTATATAGGTAGTTGTAATTTTCTTTGTGAATAAATTCATTAGTTATCGGTCAAATTAGTTTAGTTAACAAAATGCACAAACAGAATAAGGCTATATATTGGCTTCTAAAATAACAAAAGAAGTTAAAATGTACAACAAACCTGTTGCTTCTTAACCTGATCTTCAAACTTCTGCTTCTCCACTTCTCCCTGCTTCTTCCTCTTAGCCTTCATACACAATCGTGCGAACAACATCGAAAGCGGTACAGCAAATAAAGTTACACAGCCAGAACATGAAACAAAAATTATAAAAAAAAAACTATTAATGTGCAAAAAAAGCGAGACTTGCCTTTGCGTACCCTATAATCCATTCAAGGTTGTCTGGTAGAGATCGCCTGATAAGACCGCCCATTGTATATCATAGAGATAAGTTATTAAGTGAAAAAACAACTGAATAGGAAAGTTTTTTTTTACTATCAAAACTACCTACTTCGTAATTTAGTCCACTCAATGCACCCAATTATGTTTTTTAATTTTCCTAAACTAACCTAATTTGACAGCACTAAAATTCTTGCCATCCCTTTCTCATGAACTGAAATGACAGAGACAGCTATCATTTTATTACTGTTAACTAATTTGTAACTAAACTAATTTGTAGTTTAGTTTAGTAAGAAAATGGATCAACAGAATCGGGCCCATTGATGTAAGAATTTCGTATGGATAAAGCCGAGTAGGAACAAAAAGCCAAAGCATGCAATATTCAAAATTATTTGTTAGTAAATTTATATATTATTTACAACAAAAATACGATAATCTTAAAGTACAGTTGATAGAGATTAAATTTGCCTGGGTTAAAAATAAATATTTGCCGATTAAGCCTAACATTTGTCACACCATGGAATCTAACCAGCACCTTGCTTCAGCTACTAACCCCTTGCACCATGAGGGTCGCCTCAGTATAACTATAATTTATTTTTTAAGCCAATATATAAAAAAGCATATATACATGCAATATATTATATTTCATTTATATTCCCTTGGTAATATACCGCAAACTACTGTTTAGAGAGGGCGCCACTATCAAAATAGTGAAAAAAAAAAAGCAACTGTCAGCGAAGCTAAATGATAAGACATCATTATTTTCTAAATACCATTACCAATAGAGAAATACTCTTTTGCATTTCTAATATGGCTTTAATACTTATTTATCATGTGTATGAATGGCTGAAATAAAGACTTTGAATTTGAATTTGAATTATCGACCAACTTCATTTGACAGGGTTATAATTTATTATAGTCCTTGCTCGAGAATTTTTTTCCTATTTCCCTGTGTTGGTTTATAATAGTACTAGCTGTCGCCCGCGGTTTTGCTCCCGTGGTAGCAGCATACGCATTATTTGGTTAAAATCCTTGATCCTAACTTTAGACCCTTTAGAGTGCGACTTTTCAAAATTCCTTTCTTATTGCACTCCTACACTATATAAGGATACTACCCTCCAGATTTCATACCTCTAGGACTTATAGTTTAGGCTGTGTGTTGTCAGTTAGCTTAATAAAAGAGTTTAATGTATTTAGAAGAAAGATAATATTAGATGCTGTCAAATAAGGTTAGAATTCATAGACATTTCACACAACGCCTTTTAGCTCCAAATTAAGCAGAGCTTGTACTATAAAGCATTGACGCGAAGGTAAGATTTCAATCCCCTGCTGGTCAGCACGAATAAATATGACAATCGCAAACGTATCCGAGATACACTGCGCGGTGACACTACAACGTTCGGCATTCGAGCTGGCATTGACGCGCAATATAACTCGAATACGTTAGGTTTACGTAACAACTGAGCAGCAACTGTTAGACCCTGTAGACTAGTTTTATGTTGATTCGCGACGCGACAAGCGAGAATCGAGAAACGCGCAGTTTTTGGTATGGAGAAAAATTTGCAAATCTCCCGCTAGAGTAGCTTATCGGATTTTCATACAAAATATCTCGCAAGTCGCCTCTCGATATGCGTTTCGATCAACAAAACTGAGACTACGGGCTCTGATTTGTTTGTGACCATCCCCCGAGTTACTGTTATAATGTCACGATGAAATCTTCAAGATATTTATTCTTTATTCTTCACAAAAAGTAATGACTAACGGGATCTTAAATATAGGTCATGTACAAAGGTGAGCTTAACCCTAAAAAGAGTTCTCTACCAGCAAACCTTCCACGATAGAGAGGAAGAAAAGAAAAAATTATTATTTTATTTTTAAGAAAAGTCACTATAGATTTGAAGTGTTGAAGTTAGTATTCCGTAGCAGTTTGCAAGCCAATCGCTTACCCCATAGTGAAAGTTAGTGAGTTAGTGATATTAGAAAATTGGTTAGTTATTTGTTTCGAACCACAACGTACCGAGTCGCAATCTCTACTTTGCTGTACCGATATAGACAAAGCGCCATCTTTTCCAACATTAACTGAACCTTTTTGGAGTCTTCTTCTTATTATATCTGTTATATCATTATCTTCGCTTTCACTCAGATATATAACCTCTTTGGTATCTTTAGAGGTATCATTCCCCGTCTTTTTAGGCATAAGCATAAGATTCTCAGACATGAATTCGTTTTTTGCGTCTAAATATTTCTTTTCTACAGATTTGGGATCTTTTTCAACTGTATTAGGGTCAGTTTTTTCTGGAGACTTCGACCAATCACAGCCGTTTATAAACTCGCTGATTCTAGAATAAGATTCGATGAGTTTCTCCATGTTATTTTCTTTTTCCGGTGGTTTGATTAGAGAGAAGTCGAATTTTCCTTTCCGCTTGGGGAGATCGAAAGCAGCTTTTTCCGCGAAATCTTTCATTTTATCTAAAGCGTTGTATTCTTCGACTTCCTCATTCCAAGACCCTTGTTCGAAATTGAGCGTTTTTATTGGGGAGTTTTCTTTTGGCCCCGTCACAGGTATTAATGACAAACTTATTGGTGGCATAATGCGTTCCTTTCTGTCAGTTTTTGACAGATCATTCTTCAACGGCTCTTTTGGCATTGGCAGAGCTTCAATGGTCAGCTGAGTTCGATTCTTGTTGATATGCTGTCCAAAACGTATTCGTTAAAATCATATAACCCGATTATTATCAATTTGGTGTTGACAACATTGTCATAATTACCGTGTTAGGTTAAACCCAATAACATACGTAAATAGATAGATATAGAAATATATACTAATACACGCATCTACTAAGCTAAGAGTTCCAGCTAACTACGGAAAGCGAAAAGTGACCTTGTTTGCTGTGGTTTTAGGTACTTTTCGCTTTGTGAGCACAATGTTGCCAAGCGTCAAATTGATAATAAATAAAACAAACACAGGCACACGTAAAATCAAACAAATTAAAATCATTTAATAGTATATAGCTCCCATATTTTTGAGCATAGTATATTAATATAAGCAAATACATATCACTAGAAAATAAAACTATAATTTTGAAAAAAAATAATACTAACCACTTTTAAATTAATATTCAACTAAGACATGACAAATATATGAGAACTAATATACCACAACACATAAATATATCTACCAATAGAAATTTGATGCTAGAATTATGTCATGATTTGTCAAATCTGTCAAATATATGACAGATTTGACAAATCATGACATCTATCTCATAACTTTCACTTGACACTACTTTTTGGGACACCCTGTATATGACAGTTTTAAGCTAAAGCTTAATTCCACTAACGAATATTACAACTGAAACGCAGCTGAATCGTAGTTTTTGATCTGTTTTTAATTTTTTTTATCTGAACAGTCGCGTTTCAGCTAAGATGCAGATTTAATTAATCATAATTGGAACTGAAACGAACGTCAACAGTTGTAAATTAGTGGAACTAAGGCCCTGTACTACTCTTGACCACCACCGTTCCAAACTGGATCCGGATTTTGACAGAAACTGTCATTTTCTACTGAAAAATCTACTGATTCAGTTTAAAATGGTGGTCGAGAGTAGCTTTTATGTTGATTGTGACAAAAACTGACACTATTTTTTTTTTATTTTAACATGCATTTGAGTCCCAGTTTTTAGAATCCCATAAAGTAATTGATTTATGTCACTGACTGTACATAAACCAATGTCAATGTAAGTCAATGTCATGTCAAAATTACAAAGAAAGATGCAAATGTGTTTGAGTTTTCGTTATTTGTTAAATTCTGGGAGACTGTTCACCTCGACTATAATTTCCAGTGTAAAAAAAATTAAATTTATATGCAATCTACAATATAACTCTAATAAAAAAGAAATGCTAATGTGTTCAATAACATGATTTTCGTTACATTAGATTCTGGGATACTGTTCACCTTGACTATAAATTCCTGTGTTAAAAAATTCTATGTAATCTACACTAAAATTTTATGAAGCTCTCGTGGCTAGGCTTGCTTAGTCAATCTTCACCGATTATCTAAGTTAAGCGACGTTCTGCGCGATCACTATTTGGATGGGTGACCGTTAGTGGCATTTACATCTGAGCGCTTCCGTGCTTCGTGCACGTTAAACTGTCTCTAGGCTCTAGTCGTTAAGCCACGACGGAGGCCTTTAGGCGGCCTAAAAACTTCGTCATCAGAGTTGGCCACTAACTCATACGAGCTTGTTTACACTAAAATTCTAATAAATATAATAAAATTCACAACTAACATAGTTTACCTCCAGTAGTTGCTGACTCCTGACTTCCTTCTCTCGTTTGACGATCTCTGCCTTTTCTGATCTTTCCAATTCTCTCACTAGGCGCGCCTGAAATGACACCTTTACAAATGTAAAGAGTGTAAACGCATCTTTTACAATGGAATAAGGTTCATAATGAGAAATAAGGTTAAGAATAGTAAAACATATGATAGCAGAAAGTAATATCTTTCACGAAGGAAATAAGGTTCATATTAGACACTTTTCAATTGAAATCTGTCAAAAAATTCTTCTTCTTCTCTTCATTAATGGCCTGTGTCCGTCATTTCGACAGACAATTTTGCCAATGTCAAGTGATATAATTGTAATAATATAAGTCAAGTCAAGTCATTTGTCAAGTCGGCTGTCGTTTGTTTTGAAAAGAAAATGGTGGATTTTCTCTTCAAAACCTAACACGAATTTTCACATTCAGAAAAACCACTTTACACACATTTATTCCAATGGCTCACACTTTATGTTACGACCTTAGTATTATTGGTTAAAATTCCACCAAAATTAAACAACAATACTCACAATAACACAAGAAAAACTATTAAAATAAAAATGCTGTGTCGTTTCAAAAAATGACAAAACTCGTCTGTCAAAAAATTGTGCTTATGTTAACACTAGCGACAGCTGTTTTTGACATTTGACAACGGAAACGCAGCTGAACCGTTTTTCTGTTATTAGGCCATTTAGATCCAACTGAGGGACACGAGTTTTGACATTTTTTCAAACGACACATAGCACTTTTATTTTAATAGTTTTTCTTGTGTTATTGTGAGTATTGTTGTTTAATTTTGGTGGAATTTTAACCAATAATACTAAGGTCGTAACATAAAGTGTGAGCCATTGGAATAAATGTGTGTAAAGTGGTTTTTCTGAATGTGAAAATTCGTGTTAGGTTTTGAAGAGAAAATCCACCATTTTCTTTTCAAAACAAACGACAGCCGACTTGACAAATGACTTGACTTGACTTATATTATTACAATTATATCACTTGACATTGGCAAAATTGTCTGTCGAAATGACGGACAGAGGCCATTAATGAAGAGAAGAAGAAGAGAAGAAGAAGATGCAACTGAACAGTGGCGTTTAAGGCTGGAGCAGACCGGATGCGTATACGTAGACGTATACGCAGACGTGCACGTACCATTGAGTTGTAATGTATAATACTGTATGAGACAGGACACACTGCTAGCGTAATGACGCGCACGTCTACATTTCGCAAGCAGTGTGTCCTGTCTCACCACTGAGTTGTAATGTATGAAGCTGTATGAGACAGGACACACTGCTTGCGTAATGACGCGCACGTCTACGTTACGCAAGCAGTGTGTCCTGTCTCACCACTGAGTTGTAATGTATGAAACTGTATGAGACAGGACACACTGCTTGCGTAATGACGCGCACGTCTACGTTACGCAAGCAGTGTGTCCTGTCTCATACAGTTTCATACATTACAACTCAGTGGTGCGTGCCCGTCTGCGCTTACGTCTACGTGTACGTCTACGTCTACGAATATAGTGCCTTCTGGTAAGATCGGCGTTTACTATTACGCCGGATGCCAAGCAATTCTGCGATAATTTTATATGATAATTGCTTAGTTACGTGATTTATCCGGACTTAATATTAGGCCGATCTTACCAGAAGGCACCTTACGTCTACATATACGCATCCAGTCTGCTCCAGCCTTTAAGCTAAGCCGCAGATCGAGCAAACCATTGTTGGCACTGAATTGAACGTGAACCGTTGTAAATTAGTGGAATATGGCCATGATCTTTAGTATTAGGAATTTATCGAGAGAAATTATGTTTATAATATTATTCTATGCGTCTGTCGACAGATGGCGGTGTAGTATAGGCAAAATATCTTCTACAGTATAAAATAATAAATATTCACCTTCTAAAAATAAACGCCTTCTAGTCCCAAACTAAGCAAAGCTTGTACGATGGAAACTAGATGGCTGATAGAATACATACATACATTTTTGTTTTGTAAATACATACTTATAATACTTAGAAACACCCAGACACAGAACAAACATCTATATTTACAACACACTAATGTTTGTTCTCGGTGGGGATCGAACCCACGACCCACAGCACGGAAGGCAGAGCTACTACCGACTGAGCCATGACGCCTGTCAAAATATACAAACCTGGTCCCTGGAGCGGTTGGTAGCGTCCCTCCTGGCGTCTCTGGCGGCTTGTTGCCGTCTCGCTAGTTCTATGCGTCTGTCGACAGGGGGCGGTGTAGGCCTAGGCCCAGTTAATGCCGTCAATGCTCTTGCTTCTTCTAATCTGTAACAAGCAAGCAAGCTCGTATGAGTTATAGTGGCTCTGGTGACGAAGTTTTTAGGCCTCCGTCATGGCATGGTCTAGGACTTACAACGTCAGGCATGACCGTTTGTGTGAGATAGTGGCCAACTCTATTAAAGGAGTTTTTAGGCCGCTTTAAGGCCTCCGTCATGGCATGATTTGGGACTTATAACATCAGAAATAGCTGTTTGAAAAATTTGGTAACAAATACCGAAAAATATTTCAGAATTTTGCAGGGCGGCCATTTTGTTGTTTTATACTCTTTGGTGCGTGATCTGTCAGTAGTCGGGTTTTAGTTTTTGTTGAACTTAGATTCGCTATTGAGCGATAAGGCCGCCCATTGTACATTTAGTGCAACCTGTTTTGTTTTATATCATGAGAATATGTTTCGGTGTTATTTACCATCATCAATGTATATAAAACTCTTTTGAAGCTGACAGAGAATCAAAGCACAGCCTAAACTATAAGTCCTAGAGGGATGAAATTTGGAGGGTAGTATCCTTATATAGTGTAGGGGTGCACTAATAAAGGAATTTTGAAAAGTCGCACCCTAAAGGGTCTAGAACGCGAGCAACGCCGCGGGAGACGGCTAGTCAATCAATATATATAAAACTCTTTTGAAGCTGACAGAGAATCAACGCACAGCCTAAACTATAAGTCATAGAGGTATGAAATTTGGAGGGTAGTATCCTTATATAGTGTAGGGGCGCACTAAGAAAGGAATTTTGAAACGTCACACTCTAAAGATTAGAACGCGAGCAACGCCGCGGGCGACGGCTAGTGTACAATAAAGCGTTTTCATTCATTCATTCATTCATCATTTAACGTGTGAATAGTCACTGAATCTTTCCCTATACATGAAAAACAGTTTCTAGTAAAAGTTATTTAGAGTTCTTTTTTCAACTCACCGTTTCATTATTTCAGCTTCGTTGAAGACCAGCGGGTCATTGACCCCGGTGTCCATGGGCGGCTGTACGTACTCTCCGAGTATGGTGCGTCCGTTGAAGCTGAAGTTATCCGTCGATAGCGCCGGACTTGGGTTCGAATCTAGGTACTGTGGACAAAATATATCATCATATATCTTACTAATATTATAAACCCGAAAGTTTGTAAGGATGTGTGTATGTTTGTTACTCTTTCACGCAAAAACTACTAATCCGATTTGGATGAAACTTGGAATATATATTGTCCGTGACTTGGATTAACACATAGGCTACTTATTATCCCGGAAAATCAACGGGATCCAACGGTACGCGAAGGCGGAAGCTCGAGAGAATAACAATGCAAAGGTTCAGTAAAAATATCACATTGATCCAAACAAGTTTTCTAACCAAAAAATGTGCACTTTAATTTATCGCATTGGTACAAGTTTTTTGGTTAGAAAACTTGTTTGGATCAATGTGATATTTTTACTGAACCTTTGCATTGTTATTCTCTCGACCCTGAAGCTCTGCAATTTCACATAATTACATTTAGTTATATTATATCTTCAAGAATGTTGAAATGTGCGAGCGAGAAGGTTGTCTGCCTTTACCCTACGCCTTAAAGTAACGGAGAAGGACTTCTTTGATGACCGAAAGGTCTGACTATTTAAGGGGTAGTCAGGTTATTACCGCTTGCAAGTCCTGTGCGTTAGTAATCTTGTACGAGGAGTGTGGTTCAGGCGGTGCGTATGTGACATCTCCCTTTATATTGCAGTTTCTTGACAGACCCCGGATTATTGTCACTCGCTTCCAACCTGTCAAAAATAAAACAACTTTTAATTTAAACAAACGACAGAGGCCGTATAGGTAGAAAAGAAGAAGAAGAATAAGAAACAAACGACAACCGACTTGACAAATGGCTTTGTTTGAAATTATTCAAAATATCTAACTTGACAATGTCAAAATTGTGTGTCGAAATGACGGACAGAGGGCATAAATAAAAGAAGAAGAAACTGTAATTTTACACAAATAGATACTGTTTGTTACACAAAAAGTTTTTAATGTTGGTGGGGATCGAACTCGCAAACTACGGAACGAAAAGCCGAGCCATACCAACTGAGCCACGAGTGACGCGTACATTACTATGAAGCGCTCGTGGCTAGGCTTGCTTAGTCAATCTTCACTGATCTTCTAAGTTAAGCGACGTTCTGCGCGGTCACTATTTGGGATGGGTGACCGTTAGTCACATTTACATCGCGCTTCCGTGCTTCAGAGGGCACGTTAAACTGTCCCGGCTCTAGCAGTCCTTAACCCACGACGGAGGCCTTAAGGCGGCCTAAAAACTTGCTTAGTATGAAATTACCTAATGCTAGAGGCAGTCTTAGCTGTGCGTCCTGATCTCGTCTGTCGTCACTCACATCAGAGTCTGATGGACAACTGTCTGAGGAGTACTCCGAGTTAGTGCTAGCTGCTTCGCCGAGTACTGACTTTAACTTTTCCTGAAAAACAATTACATATTAGACAAGCGTTGTGTAGGACGCCCTCCAGCTATGTGCATTGATGATCTGAGAAATGTATCGCTAACACTGGATATGAAGAGATGAAGACTGAGCTCAATGGCGCGTCTTGGTCTAGGTCCAGCAGTGGACCGACATAGCTTGATGATGGTAGGTATATAGGTTTGACAAACTAGCTCCAACTCATTCCACTAATATATAAATGTCAAAGTTTAATAATAAATAAATATCCTTGGACATTACACACAGCGCCCTCTAGTACCAAACTAAGTAGAGCTAGCATTATAGGAACTAGATTACTGATATAATACTTGTATACATTTGTTTTGCAAATACATACTTATAATACATAGTAACACCAAGACAAAACCAACACCTTAAGTTTGCCAGCACAAAAATGTTTGTTCTCAGTGGGGATCGAACCCACGACCCACAACACGGAAGGCCGAGCTATTACCGACTGAGCTGTGACGCCTGTCGATTGAATTAAATCGAAATTTTAAATTTATTTACTTTTCTTACATTTATTTCTGTACGTGACATTTGAAGTTAGAACTTACCAAATCAGCCTCTCCTAACAGCTGTTGCGCCAAAGCCGGGCGAAGGCCTAGGGCTCTGCTCTGGGCTAGGAGAGACGCTACAGTGTTCTTCTTAGGTTTGCTGACGCCACGACCTAGATTTCTAGGACGACCTTCTCTTGACGGCCACGCTGATACAGCTAAAAAGATGAAGTCTTAACATCAGTTTTATTGACGTCTCGCATATCCTATCCTATATAATATAACTAGCGGTCCGTCCCGGCTTCGCACGGGCATTTTTTACACCTTGGGTTACATTATAGCGGTCTTATTCCAGAACGGGGACTAAAAAAGTCACGGTTTAGACGCCAAGGTTTATACAACCCGGCCGGTGTATTATATACTTACATTCGCTATCTTCACTGCCGCTAGACCTGGGTCGAGGGGAGTCGGCTACAGTAGCATTCAACTCTGGCGCTACTCGACGTGGTCGACCGCCTGGCTTTCGACGCGCTGGAATTAATATATTATTATCTAAAATACGTAAACGTCAACGCGGCAGACCCAGATTAAGATGGCGAGACGAATTAGACGCATTTTTGAAGGATTGGCCCGCAGCTGCACTAGATCGTGAGAGGTGGAAGGGGGATAGGGAGACCTTTACCCTGCAGTGCGATGAAACTGGCTGATAATAATCTCAAATACAGATACATCTTCTAAATATATAAAACTCTTTTGAAGCTGACTGACAATCAACGCACAGCCTAAACTATAAGTCCTAGAGGTATGAAATTTGGAGGGTAGTATCCTTATATGGTGTAGGGGTGCACTAAGAAAGGAATTTTGAAAAGTCACACTCTAAAGCGTCTAGAACGCGAGCAACGCCGCGGGCGACGGCTAGTATCCTGATACAGGGCGTCCCCCGACCATGCCACATGGAGGGAAAGTATCTTAAATAATGTTGATAGAACATTTTACTGAAATAAGACTTTATTTTGATTTTAAAAACAATTTGAACTGCATCAAAAGAATTTTGAATAATCGCCTGTCTGAACCGGGAATCGAACCCACCAAATTGTAGAAACATAACACCCGTTATTTTATGATACCAATTAAAAGGCTCAATCATAAGACTTATTTTTTTCTAAATAAAGTAGCATCTTAAAAAAAAGTCTATATAATTTTAAATTAATTTATAATAATTCAGTTTTATTCAGTCAGTCATATTGTGCTTATAGCTACCTAGTACAATAACAAAAAGAAACAAAGAATGTTTGTCCTCGGTGGGGATCGAACCCGCGACCCACAGCACGGAAGGAGAGCTAGTACCCAGCTGTTATGCCTGATACTTACATGTGCGATCATTCTGGGTGGAAGCATTCAGGGAACTACTCAATGATGTTAATCTGGACAATGCGTCGGATGCTTGACTGGCCGCTGTGAACAAACAAAATTATAACATGATTTTTACTTGAGAATAAGAATTACTTCACCAAATTGTATAAAATTTATGTATTTATGTATATAACGAAATAGTAAAATAAATATAATAATATATCAAACTAGCTGACACGACCCGACAGACGTTGTCCTGTCATTCAAACTCTTACTGTCAAACAACTGACAGTTATTTCAAATGTAACATTAAAAAAGTTTTTATGGAAAAGGTTAAGGAACTTTCACCCCCCCCCCCCCTCTTTCAACCCTTTTTTCGCATTAAAAAGTAGCCTATGTCCTTTCTCAGGCTCTAGACTATCTGTGTACCAAATTTCATTCAAATCGGTTCAGTAGTTTTGGCGTGAAAGCGAGACAGAGTTACTTTCGCATTTATAATATTAGTATGGAGTATGGATTTTTACTTGAGAATAAGAATTACTTTACCAAATTGTATAATATTGACATGCAAATGTGATGTTTATAACGAAACGGTTAAATATACAAGGTGTAACATAATTACCCTACAAGCCCGAAGGGGCGTAATCAGACCGACCACCTGAGTGCTTGGACATGTGCAAAGGGTAAATTAATCGTAATTTCTTCAAAAATGTTAAAATGTGTGAGCGAGAAGGTTGTCTGACGTTACCCTTCGCCTTAAGCTTTTTTTTTTTTTTAATGATAAAAGTAATGGAACAAGCTGATAGCTCACCTGATGTTAAGTGGTAAGTGTATAGGCATAGGTTGCCTCCTGCTGCATAAATCATCTTCAATAGATGTAAAGGCCTATTATTAGATTAGTATAGATAACTTACGTGGAGTTGGCTTGAGGGAAAGATTCAGAGGAGCGTCCTCATCATTCTTCAAGCCGAGGTCAAGAGGACTTTCTTCCAAACTCGCGTTCGACTTAGATAGGTTCAAACCGGAATCTGTAACAATAAATAAAAAAAATTACATTTCACACAGCGCCCCCTAGTGTCAAACTAACCAAACCTTGTATGGGAACTAGATTGCTGATAGAATCATCAATATTCAATATTTAATATATAAAATTCTTTTGAAGCTGACAGAAAATCAACGCACAGCCTAAACTATAAGTCCTAGAGGTATGAAATTTGGAGGGTAGTATCCTTATATAGTGTAGGGGTGCACTAAGAAAGGAATTTTGAAACGTCACACTCTAAAGGGTCTAGAACGCGAGCAATGCCGCGGGCGACGGCTAGTAATATTATAAATTAATGATTTTGCTGCGCTTAAGAGCAGACCAGTTTTGTGATTCATGTTTAAATGTTTAATTGTGCAATTAACCCTTAAAACTCGGAATGTATTACAAATTAGCAGATACCCGCGACTTCGTACGCGTGCAAAAGTTTCTACCAAATATCTGTCAATCAGTAAACGATGAACCTCGTGTCAAAGGCGGCTTTTGGTTTAGAGAGGTCAAGCTGAATCTAAGAATCTACGTCTTTCATTTCAATAAAATATAGCCTATGTTTCAATCCGGAAAAAAGGCTTCCGAATGGTATAATTTTCATTGAAATTGGTCCAGTAGTTTAGGCGTGATCGGCGAACAAACAAACAGATAAACAGACAAACTCGATTTTCGGAATCAAAATCGTTTATTTAGTTTATCCATATCTTTAATTATAGTTTTTGGCTTTTTTACAGTTTTATAACAGTACTAGCCGTCTCCTGCGGCGTTGATCGCGTTAGAGTATGACTTTTCAAAATTCCTTTCTTAGTGCACCCCTACACTAGATAAGGATACTACCTTCCAAATTTCATACCTCTAGGACTTATAGTTTAGGCTGTGCGTTGATTCTAAGTCAAAGAGTTTTATATATATTGATGAGTACCTAGCTATTATAGTTAATTAAATTTCTTTCGATTTAGATAAAAGTTGGCAGTAACGTACCTAAGTACTACCTAGCTACCTAAGTAGTATTCATTATGTACCAAGTCTATATGATGGGTGCTGAGAATGGGGCGGCATATGGTGTGGGGCCTAGAGCAGCCAAGACTGCAAATCCGCCACTGGCTAAGCCGGAATGAAGTATATTTGATGTACAATGCTGGTTTATTGTGCAGACGTACCTTTACTCCTAGTTGTCGCCGAGCCAGCCAACTGTCGTTCGAGTGCCGCTAAACTAACGCCGCTCTGACTAGCTATCGTTTGCAAGAGCTCGCGAGATATACCTGGGGAATAAGTTAGTTAAATAAGTGGAGTTTTAAGGCCGCCTTAAGGCCTCCGTCGAGGCTTAACGACTGCTAGAGCCCGAGAAGTCTGAGAAGCGCTCAGATGTAAATGCCACTAACGGTCACCGATCCAAATAGTGACCGCACAGAACGGTGCTTAACTTAGATAAATCGGTGAGGGTTGACTGAGCAAGCCTAGCCACGATTTAAAGGTAAGCTACTATCGTTCTTTTAATGTCACTCATTTTACCATATCACTGAATACATGGGATGTTTATTTTCATAGTTGCACACATGATTTTTAGGTTAGAATAAAAATTACCTACTTGCCAAATTGTATCAATTGACAAGCCAATGTATACAGGGCGTTACCAGACCACTTCCGAAAACGAAAGGGGGAGCTACAGCACACCAAAACCCAACCAAAAAAAAATCAGTTATCCTGAAAAATAATTATAGCCGGAGAAAACAATGTTTAAAGATTTGTATTTATTTCGCCAGCCCGCAATGTACGCATTCACGTAGGTAAGGTCGAGGCGTAGTACTATTATTTGTTCTGTGTCGTAAGTGCCTACTAACGTAGGTAGGTACTAACGTAGGTCGCTCGCACGTCGCGTACTTGAATGACCCGCGATGAACTCTCAGCTGTTCATGCTGTAGTAGACGTAATCTGCGTGCTGCGTGTACATTGCTGCTTTATTTATTTTATTTGTTTTTTTGCTTTTTTAAATGAGATAATTAGGTAGATATGTCTTATTATGTTGTACTGTGTGTATGTAACTAGAAAAAAAAATCAAAAGAGATAGTCAAGTAAATTTTTTTTTCGCGATTTTTTTCGCTTAATGTTTTCAGTATCATGGTCTGATTGGAACCTCCAAGTTTTCGGAAGTGGTCTGGTAACACCCTGTATAATGAAATGGTTAAATAAATAAATGAGGAGAACATTGTAGGATATTATGTGTCCTCCTACGAAAAGGGAAGATCTTCCACGCCGAGCGACCTTTGGCTCGGGCTCCGAGGACCGATGGATGGTATTCAGTAGTATTACTTATGTTCAAACTCCGTGATAACTTCGTCTGCGCGATCTAGGATAGTTCTCATGTAGCGAGATAGATGGCGCTACATAAATATCAAATAAGTATCAAACGAGCGATTATATTTATATGTATGTTAGTTATAATTTATTTACATATTTATCAAAATGGGCCTATGTTTTTGTACCCCTGCACATGTGTTGCCTGAAATAAACGGTTTTTTATTTATAAGTAGTGTTACTAACGGACGTGCGTACGTACCAGCGTAGTCCGCCAGGTTCGGCGGCGGTGTCCCGGCGACACTGGCTGGCCGGTCCGGTTTGTTCGGTAACCGGATCACTTCCACGGCCGATCGCGCTCCGTAATCATCTTGTTGCTGTAACAAATATATTTTGTTATCATTTCAAAGACTAATTATGGGGTTTGGACAAAGTGGCAGAATTCTATTACCAGATCTAAATAAATATTCATAGATATTTCTTACAACGCCCTCTAGTTCCAAACTAAGCAAAGCTTGTACTATGGGAACTAATATTGCTGATAGAATACTTATATTTACATAAATTTTTTTTTTGTAAATCCCTACTTATGATACGTAGAACAAACACCTATGCTTGCATCTCACAAATATTTATTCTCAGTGGGGATCGAACCCACGACCCACAGCACGGAACGCAGACCTTATGCCAACTGAGCTGTGACGCCTGTCTATAATATATTCTTGGACATTTCTCACAACGCTCTCTAGTCCCAAACTAAGCAAAGATTGGTACTACACAAATTAGATTGCTGATAAAATACTTAAATACATTTTTTTTGGTAAATATTAATATTATTTATATAAGTAATAGTACATTAGTATTAACTTTCTGCCGTTTGTTAGGCAGCGGCGTGCCTCGTCCGTCGCTCGGATGTACCGACACTTGGGGCGGGTCTAACGATATAGTCTTCTTTCTACCCCTATTCGTTGTTCCTGGTGGCACCTGTTAACAGAAGATTTGATTGTTTGTATGTTTGTATTGAATAGGCTCCGAAACTACTGGACCGATTTAAAAAATTCTTTCACCGTTGGGAAACTACACTATCCCCGGGCGACATATGCTATAATATATTTTCAAAAAAATTAGGGATCCTTACTATAACTCTAATAATGTAACCCCTTGTTAAATACCCGTGCAAAGCCTGGACGGTCCGCTAGTTAATTATAAGTTTAAAAACTCGAAAACCCGACCTCAATTTGATACAGCTTCATCATCAGATGATGATGATGATGGCAGTTCATTGGTTTAATTCTATTGATCATAAACACCATTGAAAGGTCACAGGAAAGCAAAATACGCAATGTCGTGTACGTGGATGACGTGTTTTTCCAGTTATTCATATAAAGCCAAACTAAGTACTTAACCGATTTTGATAAAAAAAAATATGGGACCAATCTGGAAGTATATCACTTCAGATAAAAAAATAATTTCTGAAATCGATTTAAGAATGACGGACTTCTGAATTAGGTAAGAAATACTATAAAAAATATTACAACCGAATTGAAAACCTCCACATGTTTTAAAGTCGGTTAAAATAGCTCTTATTTCATAGCACTAAGGTTCATTTACCTTGGGTCCCGCCAATGCAGAGGTATACTTGATGATTTCAGTATCAGGCGGTAGTCTTACACCTCCCAAAACTGAAGCTGGGTCACTGTAACAAAGTATTAGTAAATTTTACACAGCGCCTTATAGCCCCAAACTAAGCCAAAATTTTTGTATGCGATTAAATTGCTGATAGGAATACTTATAACCTTTTTTACACCAAAAGACTAAAAATTTAATGAATATTAGTAAAAACTTTTGCGCCATCTAGCGCCAAACTAAGCCAAGCTTCTACTACAGGAACCAGATTGCTTACAAGACATTTAACACTTGTCTTCTGAAGACATGTTAAAATCTCCGGAAGTCAGTACCAACATAGAGAAAAAATTTGGTTCTTTCTAGAATTTTTTCGGGAGGCCTATTATCAGTAGTAGACTTCTACAGATAAAATGATGATTTTAATAATATAAGTTGTCAACTTACCCTCCTTCCAAAGCAGCACTAACAAAGAAAAATATCATAAGAAAATGTATTAGAAAATTAAAATATCAATATTGATAACGCAAAAACAGTGCATTTTTGCCAATTTAAGTATTGCATTTAAATATACAAAAACTTTATTGTACACAAAAAACAGAAATTACATAGGTACACGAAAGAACAAAAATAGAAAGCACAATGGGCGGTCTTATCGCTAAAAGCGATCTCTTCCAGACAAACTTTGGATGAACAGGGAATAGAGAAATCATAAGACGGCGTTGTACCAACTGTTAAACCGAATAAAGTCAAAAGTTATTAATTTTAAAATTTCACACAAACAAGTAGTTCTAGGAGGACTTAATGCTAAGAGCATTTTCTACCAGTCTTCCTGTTATAAGAAAATACCATTTTAAAATGAATTTGTATGTACGGAACAGCTGGTTTATTTTAATTGTTGGTTTTCTGTAATTTTTTTGATAAACAAAATAATAATAATAGGCCTTTAACATCTATTGAAGATGATTTTTACAGCGTCAGGAGGCAACCTATGCCTACACTTAACGACACACTGTTGTGCCTGGGACAATGTTTAGATGGAGTAGGCTTGTAGCACTATAACATCCTCTCAGCCTAGTCAGACATATCCACAGGAAAGACATCGTCAATACGTAGATAGATAGATAGAAAATTCTTTATTGCACAACTTAAAGTAGTGTCTACAGGCGAACTTAATGCTAAAATAGCATTCTCTACCAGCTAACCTTTGGGTAGTGAGGATAACAATTTATTAGGGTAGTGCGCACAGGAATATTTACTAGACAATACGTAACGCGCTAACTAAGTAAATTAAATTCTTAAATTCTTTATTGCACACAGAAACATATAAACAAGCAAGTTAAAACTAAAGATATGTACAAAGGCGAGCTTAACCCTAATAAGAGTTTTCTTCCAGCAAACCTTTGAGGCAAAGAAGAGGATTAAAATAGAGAGGTAGTATTGTGTACCAAAGAAGTATTTGAGAGTATTTCAATGTAAAATTAAACCTGCAAACTAATATAAACTACATAAACATTACATATAAATATACGTACAAAACTAAAGTATATACAAAATTACCTAAGAATAGTGTGTGGCAGTCCAGTCAAGGCGTCAATGCCTCCATGCCTGTCCTTGTCAGAGCCTGGCATTCCGAACGGGTACAGGGAAGACATGTTTTGTATGTTCTGTAACAAACCCAATGTTGTTGTTATATCAGCTTGTTCCATGACTTTTATCAAAAAAAATTTTTTTTTTATAAAACTAATTTAAAAAAAAAATTTTTTTTATAAAAGTAATTAAAAAAAAAAATTATGAGCTTTAGCTTAGCATTTGGCTGCCAGCACACCTGGTGGTAAGTGTAGCTGCAGCCTAGGGTGGAGCACGCTTAGCTATAATCCACCTATTCACTCTTTTCTTGAAAATTCCAAGGTTATATCTTTCAGGAAATCCTGAAATATGTTATATATAACTAGCCGTCGCCCGCGGCGTTGTTCGCGTGGTAGCAGCATACGCATTTTTTTTCCTAACCTATTTAGTCCCTCTGCTGGACAAAGGTCTCCCCTAACATCTTCCCATGTTTGGGGGGTTGGGACCATAACCCGCCACGCTGGTCCACTGCGTGTTGGCGGGTGGTTTCGTCAGAGCCTCGTTCGTTGATCAGCAGGGTGCACCGCATGCCCGATAGATGATGTGCCCGATAGATGATATTTGGGCCCCCTTGCTCCCTTACAGCAGCATACGCATTATTTGGGTAAAATCTTTGATCCTAATTTTAGACCCTTCAAAGTGCGACTTTTCAAAATTCCTTTCTTAGTGCACCCCTACACTATATAAGGATACTACCCTCCAAATTTCATACCTCTAGGACTTATGGTTTAGGCTGTGCGTTGATTCTCTGTCAGCATCAAAGGAGTTTTATATATATTGATGATGATGATGATGATGACAATTAGTAGTTTGAAAAAAAAAACCTACTAATATTATAAACACGAAAGTTTGTAAGGATGTATGAATGTATGTATGGATGTTTGTTACTCTTTCACGCAAAAACTACTGAACAGATTTGAATGAAACTTGGAATATATATTGTCCGTAGCCTGAATTAACACATAGGCCACTTTTTATTCCGGAAAATCAACAGGATAAAGCGGGACGCGGACGAAGTCGCGGGCGGAAGCTAGTATTGCATAAAGTATCATCCAAATCAGACCAGCAGTTACAGTATGATTGAAACACAAACATCCAAACATAGACATTTACAATATTAGTAGGATAATAAATTCCATCAGTTTCCTACCTAAACAAGTTAATTTCCTCTAATTTGCCATAGATACAAAACCAGTCTCTATATAGCTATAAATAAGCTTACTTTTCCCTTAGCAGCGTGTGCGACCGCCGCGTGATAGGCCCCATGTGCAGCGGCTTGAGCTAACATCAGATCTCCTCTTAGTAATGCTAGCTCCCTCTCTTTGCTCTTCGATGACGTTGATGATGATGATGTCGACTGTTTTCCTGTAACAATAAGGTTCATTTTAGAATGATATGTTATTTTGGGTATTATAACCTAAAGAATAGTCTACTCTCCTGTTCAAAGATCTGTACTTATATTATAAAGAGGAAAGATTTGATTATTTGTTGGCATTGAATAGGCTCCGGAACTTGTGGACCGATTTGAAAAATTCTTTCACAGTTGGGAAGCTACACTATCCCCGGGTAACTAGGCTATATAATATTTTTAAAAAAATTAGAGATCCTTTCTAAAACTCCAATAATGTAACCCAAAGTGTATAAAAAATTCAAGTATTTAAAAGTTTTATAATAGTATAGATATTAGATAGATAGATAGATAGATTGCTAGGCAAGCCTACTCCATCTAAAAAAAAAAACATCGTCTCAGGCACTAGTGTGTCGTTAAGTGTAGGCATAGGTTGCCTCCTGACGCTGTATAAATCATCTTCAATAGATGTAAAGGCCTATTATAGATAGATAGATTATATCGTTATTGTACACCAAAATAACAAAAAAAAAAAATTTAAAAGATAAATTAAAAAACAAATATTGTAAAAAGATATTGTATGCCTAGATGGCGCTTAATCACAAAGTTCAACTTTATTAAAATGTGTAGACGCTAGACTTTACGTACAATATAATAAGGTTGAAACTCACTTGGCTGTGTGGGAGGCTGCTGTTTACTCTTGCTCTGATGAGGACTGGATACCAGACTGTTCAATGATGCCAGACTGGACAACGATTGGGAATGCATTGTGGATGGAGACGATGTCTTCGGGAAGCCGTACGTAGACGCTGGAAAGAAAGATAAATAAATATATACACATTTAACAACGCCGTCTAGTTTCATACTAGCAAAGCTAAGAGAACTAAATCGCTGAGAATATAAATAATAAATGAATATCCTTGGACATTAAACACAACGCCTTCTAGTCCCAAACTAAGCAGAGCTTGTACTATGGGAATTGGGAACTAGATTGCTGATATAATACTTATATACATTTTTTTTGTAAATACATACTTATGATACATAGTAACACCTAGACACAGAACAAACATCTATCTTTTGCCACACACAAATGTTTGTTCTCGGTGGGGGTCGAACCCACGACCCACAGCACGGAAGGCAGAGCTACTACCGACTGAGCTGTGACTGTAACATACCCCAATCGCTGAGATTCGGCTGAGCGTTCGCATTGCTGGTCGACGGACTCTTATCCTTGTTTGATGTACTTGAGGACGTACTGCTTCGGCCAGACCTGAAACAAGAAGTATTCCTTTAAACTTCTGTAATAGTACATCTTCATGTATCTACCTATACTATTATAAAACTGTAAAAATGCCAAAAACTAAAATGAAACATATGGATAAACTAAATATGCAGACATTTATAATATAAATATAATAGGAAGTATGATAGCAAGTAGGATAGTAAGTGGCATAGGAAGTAGGATAGGAAGTAACATAGGAAGTAGGATAGAAAGTAGCATAGGAACTAGGATAGACAATAGCATAGGAATTGGGATAGGAAGTCAATGAAAAGGCTTACCCTGGAGCATACCTCTCGTTCCTAGGCTGCGGTTTGTGGTGTTTGTGTGGCTGCTTGGTCCCGGCTGAGAGAGCTGATAGCGAGGAGTAGTCTGCCATGCCCGGGAAACCTTGCAGACCAGCTGTTTGGATGCGAGCTAGGTAGTCCTGGGCGGCGAGGTGTGACGCCATTGACCACCATGCTGCACCTACAATACAAGTAAGCTCGTTATTGGCCAACACGGGAAATGAAATGAAATGTATTTTATTCGCAAGAAGTATGGTCGGATTACAAGTTCTTAATAATTTTAAGTTAGTGTCACATACTTCATCGGAGAAAGCGGCTTTTATGTGGACAAGCCCGACTGAGAGGATGCGTTATAAATGCTGGACAAGCCTTAATCTAACTCAGAGGTTCCCAAACTTATTTTGTCTACTGCCCACTTTGAAAATATATGATTTTTAGCGCCCCCATTTTTTTACTTACTTAAAAACCACTAAATATAACTTAAATTAAACATTCTTTCTAAACGAGACTTTTACTATAACCAGCAAGAGTTAACTTGAGCTCTGAGCGCAGTAGGTAGTACACAACGGCGCTTCTTAAGTTACCTCTTACGGGCTACACCTGCCAATGAAACACAACGCCCCTATTTTTTTTCTGGGTCTCTTACCGCCCCCCTTTAGGCCTGCAGCGCCCACAAGGGGGTGTTATCGCCAACTTTGGGAAAGGCTGATCTAACTGATCCCTCTTCGTTCCTTCACTAAGTAAAGCTTCTACTCACTGGCAGCAGGATGCAGTCCTAGCGACGCGGCCTGATTGGCGGCCACGCCCAGCGTAGTGGACGGAGGGTAGCGGGATCCGAAGCCGAACAATGCCGCTTGCGCCTGTGCCTGGGCCTGAGCGGCCGCACCGCCACCCGAGCCGTCCCGGCCCATGCCGTAGTACGCTGGAAGTAACGGTTTATGAGTTAAAAATATTGGACCAATATCACAACCAATTGGGATTAATTTCAGAAAATATTTCATGTTGGTAATCTGGAGACATACGGCCTTAATAATAGTTAAACAGTTGAATCAAAGTCTAGCTCTGTCACTGTTTGACATTACCTGTTAGTAGGTGACAACAATAATTTAAACAGCTGAATAAAGTTATGCAGCGATCGTAAGTAAGGGGGAGTATTTATAAGTTAAAAAAACTGGAAAAACCGACTTCAATTTGATACGCCTTCATCATCAAATTATGATGATGATGATGACAGCAGTTCATTGGGATTGTTCTATTGTTCGTAAAGACCACAGAAACGTCACAGGAAAGCAAAATACGCAATGTCGTGTACGTGTATGACGTGTTTTTTCTAGTTATTTGCCAAACTACGAATTGATTTTGATAAAAAAATTATGTCTCTCTCCCTCAAATCAAAAGCTTCTTGTTTTCGTATGTAGCCACATCGCTTGACATTATGCTGGGCAGCGAAGGCAGTTCAGGAGCTTGCGATCGGGGGGCAGACCTCTTATTCGAATTATAAGTAAGTAATTTGTCCTAAACCCAGTGTTTTTCCAATTCGAGAGCGAATCATAAATTTATTTGCGATGAGTCAGCGCCGGAAGACCTCGTTCGGCCGCTGCTTTCTGGCTAATGGATTTACTGTCACGAAGTTACTAGGGCTGGCACCATTATTTATTTATTTCAAAATTTCAGACAAACAGTTTACAATATTTACAAAATACACAATGAAACCGTTCAAATTTGATCAATTTCTAGAAAAGAAAAGAGGAAAGAAAAGAAAAGGTTCTGACTGAAAACCAGCGCCGCTTTGCTTCTGCAGAACTGCATTAAGCTGAGGCAGGACCTTTTTGGCTCATATCAGCGCTGGTCAGAACCCACAAACATATAACAACTACCTAGTAGCGTTAATATTACGTATTAATAAATAAATAATAAATAAATATTCACGGACACTTAACACAACGCCTTCTAGTCCCAAACTAAGCAAAGCTTGTACGATGGAAACTAGGTGACTGATAGAATACATACATTTCTGTGCTAATCTGTCCTATTTTTTATTTGATTTTATTTTCTAATTCATTTTGTATTGTTTTCTTATTGTGTAATTATTTTACTGTGTTGTGTGCCAAATAAATATTTCTCTATCTCTATCTATCTAATTTTGTGATATACGATCCTATATTCTCGGTCGAAAATAACCTAAGCAATTTTAACGCCCTTTTCATCTTCACAAGATGATTTAGGTGGCGTCAGGGACCGGACAACGTTTGACCCATGCCCTCGTTAACGGGACACTGCAGTGCCTGGGGGCATGATTTATAAAAACTTGCCCAGCTTTGACAGGCGTCATGGCTCAGTCGATAGTAGCTCTGCCTTCCGTGCTGTGGCTCGTGGGTTCAATCCCCACCGAGAGCAAACATTTGCGTGGCTAACTTAGATGTTTGTTCTGTGTCTGGGTGTTACTATGTATCATATGTATGTATTTACAAAAAAAAAATATAAGTATTATATTAGTAATCTAGTTCCCATAGTACAAGCTTTTAAAGTAAACTAAACTCGGCAGAATTCGCAATAAACTATTGAGATTTTTGAATTTAAATATGTAAAAAACCTTGTTCCCGAATACGGCTCATATTGTATGCAGGTTTGAGTTCCAGTCTAGAGTATGTTTCAGTGTAAGTTTCTATTACATAATACAATACGGAAACTAAAGATTTCTATCACTAATTTAACATGCCACTCCTACCAACAGTGCAGGAACATATCAAAGCTATCATTTCTCACAAGAGCATAAATTGCAAATGCCCATTGCACTTATAAGTAAATCCTTTAAAACACGGAAACAAAAAATCCCACGCAAAACTCAACCCTACCTCCCCACAATACGATTCCGTACCGCACACACAGGTGTACCAGACACTTTGTAGCTGAGTATCACTTTTCAGGCGAAAGTAAACTTTATTGCGTTGTGATAAGGTGGTGGCGTGTGGTGCGAGGGCAGTAACCTTAAAGCCGGTTTACTTATATGGTTTAATATCACGCAAGATAGGGCTGACCGTAATTGCATTTCGGCGTTTTGTCGAATTCGAATATAAACTTACCATTACATATGTAAATACAAGTAAGCTCGGGTGGTTTGGTGGTAGCATTCCCGTTTACCGATTCTTACGTCGCAAGTTAAAATCCGTTCGGATTTTTTTATATCTGCTTTGGTATTATGGTGCCGCATGCCTCCCGATAGGTGGGCGACCGTCTCCACACCCTGGGTCCCTGACGATCGGCGATATCGGGGTCGGCCAAGAAAGCGTTGGCGCGACGAACTAGACGCCTTCGAAAGAGGAAGGTGGGAGGAAGCTCGGGACAGAGAACATTGGAAGGCTTTGAGGGAGATCTTTGCGCAGCAGTGGGACGATTTAGGTTAAATAAAAAAAATATGGCAATGAGGGATGAAAGTCATATATAATAACGAAGAGAGTTATGAATATGAGTGTGGCTGGGTATGCAAGTAGAGGAAGACCGAAGAAGAAGTGGTTTGATTGTGTGAAAGAGGATATGAATGTGAGAGGAGTAGATTCAGAGTTGACGAATGATAGGAGTGAGTGGAAGAAGAAAACATGTTGTGCCGACCCCACCTAGCGTGGGATAAGGGCAGGGGTATGATGATTACACCTTTAGCAATACCACTGATAGATTAAATATATGAAATGGCCATTATCTTCACAGAGACAGCCCTACTGCCTACCACTGAAGACATTAACGACAATAACAAGTCTCTGGACAAAGCAGTTTGTTTAAAAGCACGTAAAGGCTTGATTGGCAGTTACAGAGAACAGTAGACTATCTACTGTCTTTCAGACGGTGACGGAAAACATCGTAAAACATTATCCTATTCTTTACACTAAGGGTCAAGGCGCACTGACGTCGAAGCGAAGCGTCAATCTAATTTACATAGCAATATAGCATATGTCTATCTAACGTAACTGTGTCTATTTCTTGGCTAAATAGATGTATTTTCTTACTTCTGTGTACTTCGGTTTTCTTATGTCGTTTGACAATGAAGCGAAGCGTCAATTATACATCGCATATTGACCTTTATTGCCATTCAAAATTCAAACATTTCTATCGAGATTTCTTATGTCGTTTGATGTCGAAGCGAAGCGTCAATCTAAAATGTACATTGCAAATTGACCCCTATCTCCACAACGTCATTTTTATCAAGTTAAACAGTTACGCGCTATTGGAATGTACGCCAAAAGTTACTTAAAAAGCTAAATAACAGATATGCTACGAACATTTTTAGATTGACGCTTCGCTTCGAAGTCAATATGCCTTGACCCGTTGGGTATTTTTTATAACTTTTATTTGATTTTGTTACACTTCTACGAATAACTGATCAAGTATGGTCCAGTTCTATGTAGTCAGGACCAACCAAGCTAATTAATAGACCTTAAAATCTAGAACTTAAAGTTCAAATTACCATTGAAGAGGCCGGCAGCATCGAGGGCGGAAAGGCCATCAGGCGTCTTGCCCGAGTCGGCACCATCGCCGCTCTCCTTGTCCATACCACGCCTGGAACAAGCGAAATTGAATTTTAGTACACGAGAATAGAGACTAACACATACAGAATTTACAATTATTAACAAATTATTAAACAAAATTAATCTAAAAATTAACTAATCGTATGCATGCAAATCGTGACCTGAAATGCCCCAACGCCTTTTCGGCACAATACAAATGCTTATCGACAGAATAACAGCGCCTAACTACCTTTGTGTGGTGAGGCATACACTGAGTCGAAACCCTTTGCTGCTGCAGCACACAAACACTTGCCAGCTTGCCTAGCTACCTACTCAATCCACTCATCTCATTTTTCTTTCTCTCTAATTTTGTTTCATTGTAGTGTTGTAGGTGTATTTTGTGTGTTACCTTTTTAAGCAAATAAATGCCTGTCTATGTCTTATTATGAAAATTAAAAAAAAATGCGTAGGTAACTTCAACACGTAGGGGTTACATTGCCGTTGCCACCCCTCGCTGGATCAATGGCTACCCCCTCAACCCTGAAAGCCCACTCAGTATGAATGAAGTTTTTTTTTAATGAAACTCGCGCGTTTACTCTATTTTTAATTTGACCTACTTACAAAGTTTTTTTTAAATAATTGCTTGAGTTTACTGAATTGGGTAAAAATAACAGGGGCTAATATTATAACGCGTTTAGGTACGCGTAGTGTAGGTCCGGCTAGTTGAGGTGACGATCTGAGGCATGTAGCGCAAACACTGGATGAGAAGACCGGGCTCAGTGGCGCGTCTTGGGAGAGACCTACGTCCGTGGACCGATATAGGATGATGATGATATGTATGTAGCGCCATCTATTAATTAAGTTATCACGGAGTTTGAACATAAATAATACTACCGAATACTGACCGTTGGTCCTCGGACCAAAAGTCGCTCGTCGTGGAAAATCTTCCCTTTTCGTAGGAGGACACATATCCTACCGCGTCCTCCTCATGTACATTTTAACCATAGCACTTTTTGACGTTAATACTTTTTACCACTAAAGCCTTGTATACTTGGTCTTGCGATCGTAACGCACAACGTAGCGGTATGCAGCATGCAGCGCCGGACACATAATTGTATGCAAAACGTCTAGTATGGTATTTTGTTACGTCGCAGTCTGCGTCAGCGGCGAGGAGCAAACGCGGTACTCTGCGTTGAGCTGCACACCGCAGCGTTATACATACATTATCAAGAACCAAGCAAGCAAAACAACATGCTGAAATATGTATATATCATTGGTCAATTGGTCACGCTCGGTAAGCACTAGCATAATTATCGCTGAATTGTTTTATAATTCACATTCCTATTTCCTACAATTAAGAGGGCGCTCCACTAAAAATTAGCACCTCGTTGCGTGAAAATTACAGTCGTAATCGTTGGAAATAGGGTTCAAAACCGCATGCACTTCGCCGCGCGGACGCCCTCTTACGTCCAGAGTAGGGTTGCCAGATGGTATCCAAAAGGAGGACATGTTCCCTTTTTCATATTTTGTCCTCCTTTACCTACTCTAATTTCTCCTTTTGAGAGTTTTCTCACTGTAAAATACTTTATTTTTATTTTATTTTCTTTGGGAAACAAACAGTACAATATACTTTTAAATTAAAACTATACTACCCAAGAACTATAAGACGTGCAGTCAGTTAAATCGTTGGTTCAATATAACTTCAAATGTATGTCACGTGAACATTTTCATGCTTATTTGTTAAAAGAATCAAAATTTTCTTGCCAAAATTGGTAGCTCAGCCAAATATGATTCAAACAGTACGTTATAACACCTATAATATACTCGTTTTATTGTAAATATCCTCCTTCTATACAGAAAATCCTCCTTTTTAAACCCATTTGGCCTCCTTTATCAAATTTACATCTGGCAACCCTAGTCCAGAGTAATTTATAGATCACATATTTCTAGTAATTCCTACAATTTATCGTACACAGTATGTTATTTACGATGTTTTTTTTTATTTAATTAGAAGTCAAACCAGGTGTAACTTGAAACATTCAACATTTGGAACCCGATTGTCCCCCATTTTCTTTTGTAAAACTAAAACGAGTAAAACTACATATACTCTATATACATACATACATACATACGCGTTAATACGTAGATGTACGTATACTATGTAATGTTTCACACTCATGTATACGTATAGTATGTAATGTTTATATTGACCTAGGTCAGGGTTCTGTTCTGACGTCAGTAGTCAAGAGGCAACCGGTTTTCTTAGTCGAATCTTTCAGAACTAAGTAGGTTGCATTCGCATTACCATACCTACTTAAGTAGGAGGTATATTAATAATATCTTGTGATAATATATTTTGATTTATATTTTTTTTTTTTCATTTACATAACGTATTATGTATTAGCGTAAGAATACGTTGGAATTAGAATAGAATGCAGAATATAGTATTTATTAAAATATTTTTTTGTGATTGCTTCGTAGATAAATAAAATGTTAGGAGATAGATATTAAGGGCGTGGCGCGTGCGGCCGCGGCGTTTCCAAATGACGTCGGTCATGTCGTACAAAGCCGTTGTACTTACTTATATTCTGTGACGAAACGAAAGTCTTTACGAAATCAAACAAAAAATATGCCGCAATACAGAGAAGACGAATTGAACACAGCAAATAGGTAGCCGAAGCAAATAGATTAGCCCGAAAATTGGAGAGAAGGAAGGGAGGCCGGCCTTTGCCCTGCAGTGGGACACTACAGGCTCATAATAATAATAAATAATAATAATGGACTAATAGCATATTAATTACTTTTTATCGGAGTGCCATGCGCGCAATGTCGCATACTATTAGAGCAAAACATAAGTTACAATAACAGTATGATTGGTAATCAAACTAACAGTACAAAATGACCTAGTAGTACACTTTCAGAGAAATGCTTGCTACCATTACTTTATGGGCTTAGCAAGGCTAAATACATAATAATGTAAAATACCTTTAATAACTCAGAGCAACCTCGTTTATAGTAACCTTTTGAAGGTTATTCACTAGACTATGTTTCTCAACTGGCCATCAAATTCGTCAGGGCCCTTCGTATCGTTTTATTGCTCCAAATGACCCCAAATTATGTTCAAAGTTCATAATAACAAGGTTGAAATTATTAAAATTTATACCTTCCGCCTTCGGCACCCAACTGGATATTTTTACTTGTCACCTAAGTTACTGGACGGTGGAGAAGTTAGGAATAAAATTAGGAATACAATTTCCCAACAGTCTCACTCATTTACTTTCTAGCGGCAATGGAATATACCCGTTATCCTCACTGATGAACTAGTTATTGAGCTTGTTGGGATCTACTGTAGTGTAGGTTAATATTTTCCAAAGGTAAAAATTTAAAAAAAAATAATTTTATAGTATTTTGGAAAATATTAACCTAATCGGAACATTCGTTATATGAGGTATACCTACAGTATAGTACTGTAACCAGTTAGGATACTTATAACGACCCCATCACGACTGTTATATTAACCTCTATCCACAATAATTTAATGACTCCTTCTCTTTCATTGATTGCTTCAGTCCGTCATATCAGTCAGTCGTCAGTATCGTTACGTCATCGGCGGCTGTCATTTGTTTTTAAGGCAAAATTGTGTATTTCCTTTGAAAACTAAGAAACGAACTCCATGTTAAGTAACCCATGTCAAATGTGACATGACAGGTGTTCAACGGACAGCAGAAGTTCCTTACCTCCAGCGGCAGCTAGCATCCAGTCATCAGTGCCAGGCAATCACCACACGTCATCACAACACATCACTTCCACCACACTGGCACTGTCACCAACACTGATCCATCCAGCGGTTGTAGGATCTATAACAAAATAAACAATGAGTTAGTATACTTCCAACAGTGGTTTAGAGATAGTAAATGTAGCAATCTTGCCTTGCGTTCCTAACGTCAATTCAGTCATTTACCTATGGATATTTCTATTCACAAATATTCAATCCCAGGGCTCTCAAATAAAAAAGCTTCTCTGCGATGCTTTCTTTCACCGTTTGAGAGCTCTGAAATTGGATATTTGTGAATAGAAAAATCCAGGTTAGTTAATAGTTAGGCTTAGTTTAATGTGAATATAGCTGACTAGGCTGAGAGGATGGTATAGGTCTATAGAACTATCCGTTCTGTTTTAGGCAAGTTTACCTACATGTTCCTGGAAGGTATAGTTTTCCGTAAATGAGGTATGGGTTAGAAGTAGCCTTTAACGGTAAATAAATCAACTAGAAGATACGAAAGACCAGCGGGCCTAGGAAGCGCACGCGAGATTTTTGTCATGTCGTTCTGTCAAAATGTAAGCATTTTGCACCAGTTTTTGAACTATTGCATTATCTGTGGTAATGTTTTCGAGAAACCGCGCCTTTGAATATTCAACCTTTGACATTTCAGCATGACTATTATCTCATCCTCTAGTGGTACGACGACTAACAAGTGTCAAAAGTCATAAGAAGGCGCGTTTTGTCGACAAAATTACCACAGACAATGCAATAGTTCAAAAACTGGTGCAAAATGCTTACATTTTGACAGAACGACATGACAAATATCTCGCGTGCGCATCCTAGCCCCGCAGGTTTTAAAATAACGATAAAGAAGAATCATATAAACAATATTCCCGACACTGATTTGGTGAAATCACCGTTAACAATCGTAACGACCCTTATTGGGTCTTTTCCTCACCCCTATATTGTTGTCCTTTTCGCACAAACTGGTTAATATAGTCGTCTCAGGGTACTCTAATTTATACATTGTAATATCGTATGGTTTGGTTACATTGTTTTAGTTCAGACTTGCTGGTTAAGTGACTACAAAATGAAATTTTTGAGAATATGCAAAGATTAGAAGCTGAAGAGTTTGTGATGAGTGAATTTATGATAGCATCTCCAAACAATGAGGTTGCAAGCACAATGCACATTATAAAGCTAGATAATAGAACTATGTCTATCAAAGCAAACCGGTTGAATCCTTAATGTTCATAATATGTTCTGAAATTCATATTAACAAACAGATTGACCACCAGTACAGCAGTTAGCGCCTACAAATATTGCTTATCCTCATACAGTACACCAAAGATACGCTCTGTGGTCATTTTTACAGCGTCTATCATTTCTAATAGTCTCTTATATGGCTTTAATTGCACCCTTTAAATTAGAACACATACATGCAAGCATCACACACAACACATGACAAGTTGGAAAACTATTGCTAGTTTTCCAACTTATCATTGCTAGAATACTGGTTTTCTTTTGAAGACTACTGTATAGATATAGACCACAGCGAAAAGAATGTTACTTTGTGTGCAATTTTGTGTAAGTTACTGTATTGTGTCGATGAACACTGTGTTCTAGCGAGGGGTGCCACCCCAAGCGGGCAATATCGATAAACGCTGTAGTTTTGGCAAATTATACCAAGTGCTGTGATTTTATTATGATGTAGGTTAGGTACTAGTAACAGCTTTTAGGTTTCATACTTTTCTATCGCGAAATAATAAATAACTACCTACAGCTTTACAATAAAATCCATTTAGTTAACTTAGTCAAACAGTCGAATATTCTGCACTGCGAAAACATTTTGGCAACTTGTGTCACGAAATGTACTATTTATTCCATTGCAGATATAGCGTGTTCAGATTTTACGTACAATAGCACAGGAAAGTTACCTTGTTTTAAGACGTGTTTTATAAACCAGACTAGATCATTTACTTCTCTTGCCAACTGTACCAGTGACTACAGTATTTCCAATGTAACGCAACTGAAACTCAAACGCTCACAAATCTAACACATACAGATGTCCTCCTAAATAAAACACTGGTCGTCGTGTCATATGGTATCGATTGTACCATTCGACTTCTGTCCCATTCGCTCCCAGGTGCTAGTCCGGGAGGGAACGGGATGGAATACCTCCTTGCAAAGCCGTTTGAGATGTGATGTTTACTTGTGTGCATTAAGGGGTAACGCCCTATAAACTATGGATGGCGGTTTCGCGTTGTGAGATAACTAAGTTTGTGTGAGCTGCTGGCCAGATCTGAGGCCTCCCAAAGGCCTCCCAGAGTCATGACCAAGACTCCCATGATAAAATCACTAAGGTGAATATGCCACTAATAAACTACAGCCCAACAAACATCGATTTATCAAAAACAAAAAAACTAAAGAATAGGAAGAATTAGCTTCCGCCCGCGACTTCGCATCCCGTTGGATCCCGTTGATGTTTCGGGATAAAAAGTAGCCAATGTGTTAATCCAGGTCACGTAAAACACATATTATTATTCTGAGTTTCATTCAAATCATTCATACATCCATCCATACATACAAACTTTCGCGTTTATAATATTAGTAGGAAATAAGTCACCTCTTCATAGGCTCATAGAAGGTTATTTGAATTATCGATTAGGTAGACGAAAGCCGGCCTTCAGTCATCCTCAAAACAACCGTTGGTCACTAGCTCTCACAAATTTTATTAACCAAAGCGGTATGTAGACGAGGGAGTACAAATTAAACGTCCACTCAGAGGGGTGACATGACAATGCACCCCAATACTACTTTGGGTACATAGAAAGGGTAGTTTACGCTTTAATCCGATTTCTGTAACCAAAAACCTTGCATATCAATACTTCTCGCGATGAGTTGCTTCTACAAACGCCACTTTAGTCAGCTTAGGCCTTTACTAACCAGTTTTTAAATTTCATCATAATCATCATTTTTCAACACTATTTCAGGAGATATTTCCTTTTATCGTACAAGCTTTGCTTAGTTTGGGACTAGAACTTGTAATAAGTGTCCGTGAATATTTATTATTATTTATTTATTATCTGTAATGTAACAGACTATTCAATAGTTACTGCGTCGAATTCATGCGGTCGTTTTTGCGAACCCATTTATTTATCTATTTGTTGGTTTGATTGGAAACATTTGCAACACAAAAGCAGCACTGATCATACGAGTTTCGTTTAGTGACATCTGTGGTATCTCTTGGAAATTTCGCATGCCACGCCCGCATTTTTTATCTCCTAGTATTATTTTATCTATGATTAATTTATTTGTTTTAGTGTGAATATTAAGACTATTCCACATTTGCGCACCAAGCTTAAAATTGGTGCGCAAAATTTAGTGATAGCGTAGGTGCGGACAGTGGAATATATCAAATTAATTACCTACTTAGATTCAAAAACTTACTTTGTAATTTATTTATTCACGCCTGCACCCCCGTTATGTACTCGTATAATGGGGGAACGGTTAGCCATGGGAACAGCCATGGCGAACAATGGGGGCCATGACGAATTACGTATTATATTACTTTTGTTTGCAAGTTTCGTGGATATGCGTAGATCATTATTGTGAGTTGTATTGTAGGTAGATTTGTTTACAGAAGTGTGTTCAGAAAAAAAAAATCGAAATATACCACGGGATAGAACCTACCTACTGCCGAAATATACCACACTAGGTCACAATGGGATAGAACTTACAGTGGGAGGTCTTCCTGCTGAGAGCTATGACTTCAAGGATCATTTGATTGGAGAGAATTCAACATGTACGAAAGATTGGAATGAATGGGAATTAATAAAAAACTTCAAAAATACTTTCTATCATGAAAATAAGTGATGATGGAATAGATGTCCGATCCAATTGAATATTGCATTTACGTTTAGCATGTGCAATGCCACATAGAGCGCGTCCTTGGTGTATTTGGGGCACTGGGATGTTAAGTATCATCAAAGTGTAAACATCGTGAGTAAAACCTTGGCTTAGTCAACTCCTTACATATTGACGTTGTCTTTCCTGTGGATGTGGACTAGACTGAGAGGATGGTATAGTACTACAAGCATACTGCATATAAACATGTACCAGCCACTGCAGCGTACAGTACATAGAGGTATGGGTCAAAAGTGACCCCTGACACTGTATTACACTAGTAGTTCGCCCCGAACTGAGATCTCGTGATGGTCGGAGGTTAATAAAACCCAAACAATTTTTATTGACCAATGGTTGTAACTAGTAGTTCGCCCCGAACTGGAATCTCGTGATGGTCGGAGGTTAATAAAACCCAAACAATTTTTATTGACCAATGGTTGGAATAAACTTTGCAAATCACTTCGAAATCGCCGTCTAGCTATGTCTTACTTGAACTACAAAATCATTGAAACTCCAAGAAATGGTAGCTCACTATACTGGGTTTGCCAATTTTATAATTTTTACAACAACTCAAAAACTATTAGACTTAGAATCAAAATAAAAACGGTTTTGGAATGTCTAAACAAAACCCAATCATATGACACCCCACTTGATATTATTGTACGACTTTTTTTTTACTCCCTTTGGACCCTCATAGCTTCACGACCCCTTGACCGATTTAACAAACCAGTAAAACTTAAGAGTATTATCCGTATACCTACCAAATTTAATGAAGATCGGATTCGCGGTTTTAAAGATCTCGTCAAACAAACATACAAAGCATTTTTGTCCAAAGGCCTCGTTGGATGCCATACTTATGGATTAAGGCGGTCATTACTGTCGATCGCGCAGTAAGTCACTGCAGCAGATAGATTGCATAACTGAATAGAAAGCAGCGCATCATGGGCCATTTTGACTGTTTCCCATCATTACGTAACTCAACTGTTGGTGTTATCGTCAGCTTAGGGTATGGTTGTCAGCTGGTATCCAAAAGAAGGACATATCCTCCTTTTCCATATTTTGTTCTCGTCCTTTTTTACAGAAAATCCTCCTTTTTAGATCCATGTGGCCTCCTTTATCAAATTTACATCTGGCAACCCTAGTCTCACTTCATTGTGGTACCAATACGTTTACATATCGAAGCTCCGAGATCGATCATTCTCATTCTAAAAATAATATCCAAAGCACCCAGGTGTAAGGAAGTTGATCCCTTAAACTTATTTGTATATCCCACGCGAATACCAGCTCTATCACAACACCGTAAAGCATGAAATAAGCTGACAGATCAAACAACACTCGTCAAAGAAGTTTAGACGCTACTTGCTTGTAATAAGACTTCTTATAATGCTTTGCTATAGGCAAATTTTACTGGCACGTACCGAGTACCTGGAGAAACCTGCTAAAGTAATTTGAACCTTGTGTAAACGAAATAAGAGATGAAAATGGGTGCGAATTTAGAACAACACCAATAAAATTGCATTAGTGTAGCCACGCGCCCTCTCGCTCTCTTTTGTGTGGATGAACAGGGATGTTTAATTTGAAGGATGTGTAAAAAATGTCCCCCTTTTCACAGAATACTGTAATAGCTACAAACGCCCTTATTCACAAATAGGTGTCATTTTATCAAGGCTTTATACCATGTTGGACGGTAACTCAAGGCGTTGTCTAGAGCCTTGATCTCGCGATCGTAACGCAGCGGTTTGCCGTATGAAGCGCCGGACACATCATTGCATGGAAAACGTCTAGTATGGTCTGTTGTTACGTCGCAGTCTGCGTCAGCGGCGAGGAGTACACGCGGTACTCTGCGTTGTGCTGCACACCGCAGCGTTGTGCATTATGATCGCGAGACCAAGGCTTTAGAAAGCTAGTTTAGATAACGTGTTTCACGTGGATCTAAGATAAATAAGTCCGTTTTCCTAATGCAGGCTATTTCTAAGTATAACTTCAACGGGATTGGTTAAGCGGTTTCTCCGTGACAACTGAAACTTAAGCTCATAGTCACTCACGAGTCAACAATAGGAAATGACTAAAGATCATAGTCTCTCGCTATCAAAGGTTTATCAGACGATTCTGAATATGGCAAATGTTTTTTCTATAACAGAGAGCCAGAGTAAGCTCGTTGGATGTTTTATTGTATTTCGGCAAGAGATCGTAACAGCTAATAATTCTGGTAAATAGTTAAAACATTGTTGAGAGAACATTTCTTCGAAAAGACAAGTTTTAGAGCAAGGGCGAGCTATAATATAAGAGACTAGCTGATACCCGCGACTTCGTACGCGTGCGAAACTTTCCGCCAAACTATGTGTTAACCAGCATACGATGAACCTCGAAGCAAATGGCTGCTTTTGGTTTAGAGAGTACAAGCTGTATCTAAGAATCCACGTCTTTGATTTCAAAAAAATATAGCCTAAAATATATCCGGAAAAAGGGCTTCCGAATGGTATAAGTTTCGTTGAAATTGGTCCAGTAGTTAAGGCGTGATCCGCCAACAAACAAACTCGATTGTTATATCATCATCATCATCATCAACCTATATCGGTCCACTGCTGGACGTAGGTCTCTCCCAAGACGCGCTACTGAGCCCGGTCTTCGGCTCTGAGACATGTAGGTAGCTGGCAAAAACTGGATGAGTGTTATATCATATCTTCAGAAATGTGCGTGCAAGATGTTATTTAACACTTTTCAGCGCCTTAAATTTCAAGGTGGAATGGATGCAACCCCCAAAAAAGGTTGGCAACTTCTACCGTAGGAAACTTTGGCTCCCCTGCCCATACCAACATTTGGCATTTGAGGTACCTACTGGATCGGCGCCAATACACGACAATTGATTTTTTCACTTATTTATTGCAATTTTGTTAGTGAATAGAATCAAAAATTTATAAGTTTAAAAAACTAAAAAACCAGCTTCAATTTCGAAAGCAAACATTTGTGTGTGGCAGACATAGATGTTTGTTCTGTGTCTGGGTGTTACTATGTATCATAAGTATGTATTATAAAAAATTTATATTATGTATTCTATCAGCAATCTAGTTCACACAGTACAAGCTTTGCTTAGTTTGGGACTAGAGAGCGTTGTGTGATATGTCCAAGGGTATTTATTTATTTATTATATTAATTTGACGGCTTCATAAGATGATCATGGCAGTTCATTGGGATTGTTTTACTGATCGTAAACGCCACTGAAATGTCACAGGAAAGCAAAATACGCAATGTTGTGTACGCGGATGGCATTTATCCAGTTATTCTTATTTAGAAACAAAACCACTGAAGCTATTTAGTTGAAATTTTTATGGGAGCACTCTAAACAAATCCTTTTAGAAAAATAATAAAATCGGTTTATAAATTTAAATATATATTCTTGGACATTTATATAATACAATGCTCTCTAGTCCCAAACTAAGCAAAGCTTGTACTATGGAAACTAGACTGCTGATAGAATACTTATACATATACATTTTTTTTTTCTAAATATTTATTTACCTATAATACATAATAACACACATAAATGACGGAGTTCTGCGGTAACAAACATGTCTAAATTGTATAGGTAAAAATTTTTATGACTTAGTAAAACCTACAACTCTCGATATAACTATTTATGTCAACGAAATCACCAGTTAAATATACATGCTACCTACAGTACCTAACTAACTACAAACATTCGAGTACCTACCTTAAACCTTGGTCTCGCGATCGTAACGCACAACGCAGCGGTATGCAGCATGCAGCGCCGGACACATAATTGTATGGAAAACGTCTAGTATGGTCTTTTGTTACGTCGCAGTCTGCGTCAGCGGCGAGGAGCACACGCGGTACTCTGCGTTGTGCTGCATACCGCAGCGTTGTGCGTTACGATCGCGAGACCAAGGCTTTACCTACATAGTCTACCTACCTACTACACGGCATATTTAATTTAATAAGTAGGTAGGTAAGCATTGTTTTCCTGTTACAAATTGGGGTCATCTTATCGTTACACGGCGATGTTTGTAATATTTACACGAAATTAATAGTTTCAGTTAAAAACCTAAACTTCTTGAAAGGTTGTTCAGTTACTTACTTACCTAAATTTGTTTTTCATGGGTATGAGCTGGCTACGTTTTTTTCTAAACTATTCTAATTTGACAGCGCTATTATAGCTGTCTTTGTCGTTTCACTTTATGAGAGAGAGAGGGGCGGTAAATTTTTAGTGCTGTCAAATTATATTACTTAAGAAAAATGCAACAACAGAATCGAAAGCAGTGACTACTCTGTCAAGTTTTGTCAAATGACTGAATGAATGATCCGCTCAGTGTCTCCATACAAATCAGCGCACACTGGTGTGCTGGGCGTCAGACGTTTTACACCAGATTTAGACACCAAAACACGTCCTAGGCCCTTATACTTCGCAGGGAGTGATATCATTTAAATGTTTTTTTTCTAATACAATATAGGCAACCGTTTGACCACAATCTCACCTGATGTTAAGCAATGATGGGGTCGACGATGTAGCACGGTTACCTAGAAGATACCTATTCACTCTACTCTTGAAAACTTCCAAATTATAGTCATTCGGGAACACATGCGGTTTGCCTATAAGGAGTAGGCAGGTATAGTATAGATATAGGTACCTAAATACTTCCCAGGTAAACGGTTAGGCTGACCTTGGCTATCCAAATCCAACTCGAGACAAGAACGAGGCTACTTTTGTAACAAATTCACTGATATTTATTTTTCTGTGGCGCTAGTGCTGCCACCACGCAAAAATACTTTACTACCTACTTTTATCGTCATCCACGCAAAATAAAATGGCGATTATCGGCCATTTTGTCTACTCAGTGCCCTACACGAATAACACAGTAAGTAAACCTATAAATAATAAATAGCATTTCTAAAAGAGAAACGTGGTTATGTGTCTCACTCGAACTAGGTCACAAGTTGAACACTAGGCGATGTGTGCCAATGCTATTGTAATCTGTGGCGCTCAAGGGGGTATTGTTAGGTTATATTACAAATATACCTAGGCCTAGTCTAAGTACTTACTAAACATTGCTTGTTTCGTTACGTACGCACTTTTGTACTTAATTATACATCTTTCTCTCTCCTATGCATTTAGTATCTATCCTATCTCCGTGCTGTGGGTCATGGGATCGATCCCCACCGAGAACAAACATTTTTGTGGCAAACATAGACGTTTGTTCTGTGTCTGGGCCTAACTAGTATACATGTATTTACCAAAAAAATGTATTTAAGTATTCTATCAGCAATCTAGTTCTCATAGTACAAGCCTTGCTTAATTTGGGACTAGAGAGTGTTGTGTAATATGTCCAAGAATATTTATTTATTATGTATCTTTCTTCTAAAATATAAAACTCTTTTGAAGCTGACTGACAATCAACGCACAGCCTAAACTATAAGTCCTAGAGGTATGCAATTTAGAGGGTAGTATCCTTATATAGTGTAGGGGTGCACTAAGAAAGGAATTTTGAAAAGTCGCACCCTAAAGGCTCTAAAATTAGGATCAAAGATTTTAACCAAATAATGCGTATGCTGCTAACACGCGTAGCCGCGGGCGACAGCTAGTTATTTATACTAGGTATTAAAAGTAGACGAACACAAACCACGTAAAGTTTAGTAGGATATTATTTATGATCTCGACATCGCTTCCACACGATCAGACAAACAAAACGCGCATCAGGATAAATGCAAAAACAAGACTGTGGGCATCCAAGGAATGCATTGTCCGCAAAAAGTAATTTTGTCAGTTTGCGTACGACGAACATTCCTCGTATTTATGTATTAAGGTGCTGTTTTTATCCACGCGACCTCTGAGAAGAAATTACAATACGGTCAATCTAGGCAATCGTGACGTTAGGTAGAAATTTAGCTGTCCTTTTTTAGAATTGTTCAACGCGTCACAACGGCTAACCTACCAGTGCCTTAGAATAGCCCTTAGCCACCTAGTTCCCATAGTAAGCTTTGCTTAGCTTGGGAGTACTTGGGACTAGAGGGCGTTGTGTAAAATGTCCATGAATATTTATTTAAAATACAGATCCACTGATTGCACATAAGTTACACATTAAGAAATTGTGTCAAAACCGCTCACACAATTTTTGATAACGTTTTTTGACATTTTCCATATTTAACTACGTTTACAGAAACGTAAAAATGACGTGCAATATGTGTATGGATCTTTCTGCATGTAGGTTACAAAAACGTTTACTCGCGCGACTTTTTCTGAATTCGGCCGCTGGTCGCGCCATCCAGAACTTGTCCTTAACTATGAAAACCCACATGCATGCCGGCTAAGCCTGAGAGTAACGAGTCTCACAAGTTGTTACTAATATTTTAGACTTTCAGCTTATAGCAACTTTCTACGCGATGGCTGTAAACTTTAAGTAACAAATAATATGTTAAGGCGTAGGGTAAAGGCAGACAACCTTCTCGCTCGCACATTTCAACATTTTTTGAAAATATAATATAACTAAATGTAATTATGTATGTGAAATTGCAGAGCTAGAGAGAGAGGGTTAGAGAGAGGAGCTAGAGGGTCGAGAGAATAACAATGCAAAGGTTCAGTAAAAATATCACATTGATCTCGTTCGCTTCGCTCACTCGATCAATTAACAATAAAATATGCCAGTTTAGATTGCCGTCTGTGCAGCGCCTAACCCGCTGCAAATCTACCTAGACTACTAAAATGGGCATTAGTATAACCACCTACTGTTGGAATCTAGAAAAGCGTGCAGAATCATGATCACGATGACTAGACTGATTTTGAGCCCGTTTTTGCTCATACAAGTCTTTGTAGTTAATAGAACTGTAAGTAGTGAACATTGACCTCAAAACGTTAGTATTAAATGTGAAGCGCTCGTGGCTAGGCTTGCTTAGCCAATCTTAACCGATAATCTAAGTTAAGCAGCGTTCTGTGCGGTCACTATTTGGATGGGTGACCGTTAGTGGCATTTACATCTGAGCGCTTCCGTGCTTCGGAGGGCACGTTAAACTGTCCCGGCTCTGGCAGTTGTTGAGCCACGACGGAGGCCTTAAGGCGGCCTAAAAACTCCGTCACCAGAGTTGGCCACAAACTGTGTACTGCACTACAGTAACATAGGCAAGAAGAAACAAGGCAGGTACAGGTTCGGTCACGGTTTAATAGCGCTCGGCGAAAGTAGAGCTTTCAATAAACATTCATCTTCTTCTTCTATCTTCTAAATATATTAAAACTCTTGAAGCTGACTGACAATCAACGCACATCCTAAACTATGAGTCCTAGAGGTATGAAATTTGGAGGGTAGTATCCTTATTAGTGTAGGGGTGCACCAAGAAAGGAACTTTGAAAAGTCGCACCCTAAAAGGGTCTAAAATTAGGACTTTGATCCTAATTTTAGACCCTTTTAATCATATAATGCGTATGCTGCTAACACGCGAGCAAAGCCACGGGTGACAGCTAGTCATTGATAGCACATAGCCTCATTCTGTGAACAATCGGTTATATCCACAGTATTGCCCCAACCTTGCCCTCGATCGACTGCATCGCAAGATGGTCGATGTATAGCGATTATATACCGATAGATGTATTTGGCGACTATTGTGTCATGTTCCTACACATGGAACGGAATGATTTAGTCCCGTTTGCACTAATCAGAATAGAAGTACAATACAAACCTTCTATGTACTGACTACTGACCGACTAAATATATTACGACTAGCCGTCGCCCGCGGCGTTGCTCGCGTTCTAGAGCCTTTAGGGTGCGACTTTTCAAAATTCCTTTCTTAGTGCACCTCTACACTATATAAGGATACTACCCTCCAAATTTCATACCTCTAGGACTTATGGTTTAGGCTGTGCGTTGATTCTCTGTCAGCTTCAAAAGAGTTTTATATATATTGATGATGATGATGATGATGATGATAGGTACCAGTTAGAGCATATTTAAACAGCTGTTTGGTTCCCATAATTCAAAATTATAATGCTTAGTTTGGGGCTATTGTGAAATGATTACCGATTTTTACTTAGTTTGTCAAACAAAAGAGGTAAGCACCTGGATGAGACTAGTACAGGCAAAAAGAGGCCTATGCCCGCAGCAGTGGGTGAAGTCAGGCTGCTAATGATAATGATTGTTAAACGCTCAAGATATACAAATTCGTTCCGTTATCAAGCAGTTAGGTATGATTAACTAATAAGTTTCCATACGCCCGTGACTACGCACAGACCCATTTCAACAACGCTGATGTTAGATCTGTGCTTATGATATCAATAGTCGATGTTATTACATGTTCAAAGTGAGCTATCCCAGACGGGAATTCTGGAACATTCTGGAACACTATCGAACATCTAATTTTATTCAAAGCTTGACAATGCGCTAATGTCAAAACTCGTAATACCGCGTTCACACTATGCGAATGCCGCTGCCGGCATTATTGCCGCGGACTTATTGCCACAGCAACATCGCCTTTATTCTCATAAGAGAACTTGGACCGGGAGCCGGGACAGAGGCATGATCGTGTTCACACTATGCTCGTGCCCACTTCCCTGCCAAAGTCCCTGCCGACTGTGGCATAGTGTGAACACAACATTATAATGTTACCACATTCAGTTAGGTAGTGATGTTACGTGACAGATTTGTAATAATGATCTGATTGTTTTTATTTTTATTTTTTAAGTTTACTTTCACGTAAAAGTTGTTACTTACATTGTACATAGAGGTGCTTACCGAAGCTCAGCCCGGAGTTTTGCGTGCACTACGCCGAGACTCATAGCAATAACGTGCCTCAGAAAATAGCTTATGGTGGTTTTAATGTAAAAATATTTGCATAAAGAGAAGTCAAAACCATTTGCCACAAACTATAACTGAATTTTTCATGATAAAATCAGTTAAATTTGGAATTTTTGATTAGATGTCACATTAGTCATATTAGCTGCTCATCTAATTCACTTCACTATTAAATTTTCATGAAAAAGCGGCTACACTATCTGTCAAGGTTTGAATTTAATCATTTGTTAGAGTATAGAAGACCGGGCTCAGTGGCGCGTCTTGGGAGAGACCTACGTCCAGCAGTGGACCGATATAGGTTGATAATGATGATGATGAACACGCCACACCACCTTTTTGCACGCCCAGGAAGACTGGTAGACAATGCTCTTAGCATTAAGTCCTCCTAGCACTAATTGTTTGTGTGAATTTTTTAAATAAATAAATAAATAAATGATGATGATGATGAGAACCACAGATACTAGAATACACAAGCCGGCAGAGCACGAACAAACAATAGGGTCTGGCTGCATCCGGGATACCTACGGCATCACATACCCCTGGGTATTGTACCTATAGATAGACCCTATAGCATTACGAATTCATGGCAGGCGGAGTCGCGGGCGGTAGCTATATCTATGGACTATCGATTGTGATATTATTAAGAGCACCGGTGGTCTAGTGGTACCGAAACCGCCTTCCAATCCTAAGGTGTTCAAATCCTGTCGTGAGCCAATGGGTTTTCCACTCGGAAAAATATGCTTAATGCCATTTCTATCAAGCAGTGAAGAAAAAAATTAAGTATTCTATCAGCAATCTAGTTCCCATAGTACAAGCTTTGCTTAGTTTGGGACTAGAGGGCGCTGTTTGTAATATCCAAGGGTATTTATTTATTTATCTTCTAAATATATAAACTCTTTTGAAGCTGACTAACAATCAACGCACAGCCCAAACTATGAGTCTTAGAGGTATGAAATTGGGAGGGTAGTATCCTTATATAGTGTAGGGGTGCACTAAGAAAGGAATTTTGAAAAGTCACACTCTAAAGGGTCTAGAACGCTAGCAACGCCGCGGGCGACGGCTAGTTATTAATAAATGCATGCATTGATTTCAATGTTAAAAACATTTTGAAGTTTTAGACAAATCTTAAGGCATTTGGCAAATGTACCTAACCTATGTAATACGACATGTATTACTGAATTTACTGACCACAGAAATAACTCTACCTATATTATACAGTTTCAATTCTTATTGATGTATATTATCGCAATGAATAACTCTAAACTCGTTGGAGCAATGCCTTCAAACAATAAACAAGATGGTTGATATTAGAATCGATGACTCAGCTTTTAAAAATGTAAGTTTGAAAACACAGATCTACACCGCAAATAGAGGTTCGCTAGTGACATTTAAAATGGACATACCTACATACAGACACTAAAGGGGGTTTGCCTCAAAATCCCCTTTAAGTTGTCCCCTTTAAGGATTAGTCTCAAAATCCCCTTTGATTTGCACCTTTAAGGGAATTTTGATACTATTTAGTCTCAAAATCCCATTTGGGCAAAATAACACAGTATAACTGGAATGTTCTGTTTTCCAAAACTGTTTATTTTGGTTTTAGATTTAGAAAAGTTCAAAAACTAAAACCCGACTACTGAAAAATCACGCTCTAAAAAATATAAAACAAGAAAATAGTCCTATCTGAAATAATTATGTACATACAGTTGCTTAGAGGATAGCCGTGTATGTGTACACTGTACGTACATACTAAACATACCGGTTAAAATCATAGCCCTCCTTTCTGCTTCACCGTAGACGCAAAATGTAACAAATAAGAGCCCAAAGTGAGTTGGCAACACTGACAATGTGGTAAATGCAACCCGACTAATTCAAAACGATCGTTCAGTACAGCGAGATGACTGCATCCCCAAAGCAACGATTACTGGTCGCATAATAATGCCTATAAAGACCATCTCTGCTATTAAATGATATTGCACACTAGCAAGCGAACTGTGTAAGTGAGAAATGTTAATTTCCAAGCTCTTAACGTAAAATGTACGTTGTGTTCTTGTTTATAATTTTGATAAAAATCGCTCTTTAAGCGATAAGACCGCCCATTGTATGTTTAGCTATATTTCTTTTGTGATTTTTTATTTTTGTTTATTAGTTTTAAGGTGTACAATAAAGTGTTTTCATTCATTCATTGATTCATTCATTATTGTTGAATCTGCGAGGGCACTGGTGACCGGCCTAGTACGAGTTTTGGTGTATAAATCTGGTATAAAATATCTGACGCCCAGTACACCGGTGCGCTGATTTGCTGATTCTTAGTTCGTCAGACGTTTTACACCAGATTTACACACCAAAACTCGTACTAGGGCCTCAGGCGGTATTCTCGACGATTTAGCACTTATGACGTTTCACCACAAAGTGCGCGATACACCCATATCAAGGCGCGTCGCTGAACGCAATAATTTCATGCTTGTGTTAGTGTCCGCCATTAGAGTGGTACTAAACTATAGGTAGGCGTGTTGCCTAAGTAGTATCATCTATCCATCTAATCATATGCATGTATTCATACAACATGAATTTGATTCTACAAATCATCATCATCATCAACTCTTTTGAAGCTGACAGAGAATCAACGCACAGCCTAAACTATAAGTCCTAGAGGTATGAAATTTGGAGGGTAGTATCCTTATATAGTGTAGGGGTGCACTAAGAAAGGAATTTTGAAAAGTCACACTCTAACGCGAGCAACGCCGCGGGAGACGGTTAGTCTTTACTAATACTATCAGGAGGAAAGATTTGATTGTTTATTTGCATTGAATAGGCTCCGAAAATACTGGACCGATTTGAAAAATTCTTTCACCGTTTTGAAGCTACACTATCCCGCTACACTACACTACACTAGCTATACGATCCATCCAATTTGTTCAAGACTCTTTTTCAAAAATGGTACTAAGTATGTAGATTTTTTTTTATGATAAAAGTAATGGAACAAGCTGATAGCTCACCTGATGTTAAGTAGTAACTTCTGCTTATAACAATGCATTACCTCACAGAGAAAGTCCAATGAGGACGTGCCCTGTAAGGCAATGCACTGCGTCTATCACTCTGAGACGTAAAGATCTTGAAGTCTCATGTGCCTGTAATTACACCGGCGCCCTTACGATGATGATAACTGATACTATTCGATTAAACATGATTAAGCATTGTTTTATATTGATTTCAAGAATATAATCGCGTGTTTACAACTTATTACTTTAGTATAAATTTATTCGTTTTTATAGATATAATCTTGTTCATAACATTACCGATGCTCAGATATTTAGATAGATAGGTAGCTTAGGTACACCTACTCTAGTTTTTTCACAAGGTTGTCTGGAGGAGATGTATGTACTTGAGACCTTTTATTACCTTTTATTGACTTATACGTAGGTACCTACTTAACCTAAATTTATTCGTCACTAGCTGATACCCGCGACTTCGTACGCGTGCGAAACTTTCCACCAAAATATCTCTGTCAATGAGCTTACGATGAACCTCGTAGCAAATGGCTACTTTTGGTTTAGAGAGTTCAAGCTGTATTTAAGAATCCACGTCTTTGATTTCAATAAAATACAGCCTATGTTTCAATCCGGAAAAAGGGCTCCTGAATGGTATAAGTTTCATTGAAATTGGTCCAGAGCCCTGAGTCTATGTCCGTGTTGTGTTTTCTTGCTATTTTTGGCATTCGGAAACGGATTCGCAAAGCGAACAATTTTGTATGAAAACCGGATAAGCACCTCTAGCAGGAGATTTGGGAACTATCCGGTTTTCATACAAAATTGTTCGCTTTGCGAATCCGTTTCCGAATGCCAAAAATAGCAAGAAAACACAACACGGGCATAGACTCAGGGCCCAGTAGTTTAGGCGTGATCCGCGAACAAACAAACAGACAAACTCGATTTTCGGAATCAGAATCGTTTATCCAGTAGATCTGCATATTTAGTTTATCCATATCTTTAATGAACAAGAAACCAGTGTTACGATATATATTTAAACATTCTTACAATTAAAAATATACTTAAAAAAATTCTAACCCTAAAACACGATAAATCGGACTGCAACGAGCCAAGCTGCGTAACCTAAATTTTATATATTTTTTACGTTTTGTGTCACGATATTGTTTTACGAGATGTATACTATTATGCACAATTATACTTGTAGTTATTTAATATATTTTTCATATTATTTAAAATAATTCTTAGTTTTTATTGCACATGCAAATAATGTAATGTTTGACTGTTTAACGTGTGACTGCATTTTAACAAATACATTTGATTAAATATTTACATATATTTTTTTCGACCACAAGCAGGCGAATACGCATAACTGTAATTTAGACCATTTTGAGAACATTCAATGTCAAATAGTTTCGTTGGAATTACGGATGACAATAGATACCTAACGTGATGTTGGCACATACTGAACCAACGCATTGTGTGCGTCAGTGAAGGAAGACAAACATACACTTTCTCTAATAATCAACTACTTATACCAGTAACTACTCGTTTCAAACTTCGTGTGAACATAATAGGTAGGTACCTACTTGAATCCATGTTTGAATTATCGTAGGCCTAATAGGCCTAGCCTACTTTCGGTTAGCAATACCACCATGTAGGTTGTAGTGTCACGGACAAATGCTGTTTTATTATTCCCACTAAATCATTAAAATAGGTAAAATCGAAACAGTGGAAGCCATAGCGTGATTTACCAACTGCATTAAGTAACAGCGCATACACCTGGCCAGTATCTATTTATAGAATGTTTCCCCACTCAATATAACAGCCTTGTTTAGCATGTTAATCGTTAGAAGTAATAAAAAAATGCTTACCTGTGCAAAACGGCAACGTTGGCACCTTTCGCACGAATCAACCACTGTAAATGTCTCAACAGCAGAGATTTATACACTGTAACTGTCTTTATATGAACACAAACGCGAGAGACGAGCTCTCCAAGCCACTTCGCCACTAAAATTATTGATTCTGTCGCGTTACAAAACAACAAAAGATATAAAACGGACCGGGCCGCACTCCCCCGCGCGGGCCGAATCGATCAGAATGATAATTGTCACACAAAGACTAGTCACTACTCACCTAGACAGTCGGAATGCACACACACATAAAACAACAACACACAATATCAACAATGTTTTGGATTTCACAACAACACAATCTGCACCGTTCTGGTGGTTTTTTTGTATTGTTTTTGGGGTTACTAATTAGGTATTAGTGCGAATTGAAAGCGATTTATGTCGGAGACGCGAGCGATTCGACGACCGCTAGCAAGATGGCTCCGTGTATGCGGGGCGACCGGTCCCCGCGCCCCGCGCGTACGTGCAATGAAAGATAGGCGACCGGTGTACACGGTCTACGGAGCGGGGATCAAACCGAGGATAAATCCGACGCTTGATTCCGAAGACAATACGAAAACGGCAATATAACGAGAATTATGTTTGGTCAACACAAATGCATGACTTATAACTGCTAACATCTCTGCATATAATTAAATCAAACAATAGTACAGACAACGAATGATGTGTTAGAAAGATACAGTAGGTAGTAAGGTAATTACAGTAATAAATACGATTTAAGAATAATGAGACTAACTATTGCTTGGTTTCAGAAAAAACGATTAATAGTTTTTAAGTCATTGTGAATAGGTTATGGGCCCAAAAATATGAAATGTTAAAAGCATTTTATTTTTAACTGTAAGATTTATGGGCAAACCATCGCCAGACATATCCCGCGACTTTTAAAACCATGTGTAACAGTCGCAGTTCTTTCCCTTCACACCGCTTTGCCCGTGCGGAGATCCCCCCTTCGCCCCTCGCCCTGTCCTCTGCCTACCGACCTCTTATATACTGCTCTCTTTACAACAGAAAAAACACCAATTTCCCAAATTCCCGATGCGGACCGCGCTCTCTCGCTCGCGGCAGACCTAAGATGGCCGACCGGCTTCCATTTTGATCGCAGATTACAACTCGTCGCGTCCCCGACCGCTCAAAGCCTAACCGATGCGTCGTCCTGTCATTACCGCACGCATCATACACGTATCGCACACGTTTTTAGGCTAATTTTCGACGTTTGATACGACGGTAATGTCCTTTCGGGCGTAACGCAACGTGATGGCGTCGAACGGCGACTATTTAGAGGCATAGGATCCGGTTATTGTATTGATTGAGCGTGCGGCCCTGTGCGGGGTTGAAAGAAAGTCCACAGAGCCGGTATAAATGGCCGTGTTAAAATGTAGCCGCGTTAAGCCGATGGTTTTGTCTCTTTCGTCTCTGCGGCATATCTACCTGGCCCGGAGGGCAAAGCAATGTTGTACAGTTCTTTGTGCACGCTAAATAGTGTATCAAACGGCGCGCTGGACGGAAACATGGGTGGAATAGTGAAGTAACATCGTAAAGAAACGTATTAGCAATTCAAATTAGCATACAGACTTCCTAATGATGAAACACCTTAATTATGCACTAAGAATGAGATTGTTTTGGAGAACGGTGTTTGTTTAAAGTTAAACAGCGCAATTTGCAAGTATAACTGTTACTTTCCAAGTTCACAAGTCAAATATTTCCAACAACAGTCATTTGAGCAAGATGTCAATGCAAACAAACGAATACCCAGAAGTTATCAGATGTCGTATAAGTGGAGTATATCGCCATGCTTATGATAATACTGAATTTCAAATAACTTCATTTGAATATTTAGAATTATTCAACCACTTGTTGAGAAAATGGTAAAAACGCATGCTCATTAAGTATTAACAAATTCATTAGATTTCTCAAACCGGTTTCATTAATCGTAGCAACAATTTCAATTTAGTATACGTTTGAGAATATTTAGGAAACCAAATCAACCAACGGAAATTAGTGACAGATTTAAATTCGATAACAATAAATTTATCATTTACAAAAATTTATTAGAATCTCTAATAAATTTTTGTAAATGATAAATTTACAGAATTTAAAAATAAACAGCAACTTATTAAATTTACCAAAACGAATTGAAATAGGTAATTTTCTTTCGAAAGTCACCGGTCTCACAAAAAGTCAATATAGAGATGATTTAAAATTAGGATTCGGTCAGAATCAATGAACTCCGTTCAATCCATTCTTAGTCATATGTTTAGTCATCACTTAAGTAATGCCAAAAGTCATCTTGAACCACGAAATTGTTTAAAATACAATACACTATATTGATAAAACCATTTTTACATGTCAAAAAGAATTACACAATGTATACTTACTTATATACAATTATGTACAATAAAACCGGTCGTAAAAGACAAACATAGATCGAAACTGTTTAGTCATCACCTAAGTAATGCCAAAAGTCATCTTAAACCAAGAAATTGATTAAAACCGGTCGTAAATACAAACATAGATGGAGACTTGCCCAATACTCAGATTGTGTATAAACTGGAAAATATCATAAAAGGAGCAGAGAACGATACTTATCGATGGTATTGACGATCCGCCTGTAATGGTAAACGGTCACCATAGCGGGGGTCATTGCTCTCAGCGAGGTGGTCCGACCAGCCAGCACAGACCTGTGTACCCCCTCTCGTAGTTCCACTACATGGGCGTAAGAGGGATTCAATGCGTGGGTGCATGGGTCTTATTAAATTGGTGTAAGTTATGTTACACGCTTTTGTAGGAAGTTGACATGGTATGAAGATGTTTTGTAAATTTGATGAATTGGTTTAAGTTTAAAAGAATTTGGAAATCTACGACGATTGAGATGCTATCGATAAACATTACTGGGTGTTTCTATGTACCTATTATAAGTATGTATTTACAAAAAAAATTGTATGTATGTATCCTATCAGCCATCTAGTTTCCATCGTACATATACAAGCTTTGCTTAGTTTGGGACTAGAAGGCGTTAAGTGTCCGTGAATATTTATTATTTATTATTAAGTAAGTAAAATAAGAATTCCATGATTGATTAGATCAATACTGTCAACAGAGTAAAGGAAATGGCTATGAAGAGTCCAATAAAGAGATCATTTTAATTACTAAAGTGATTTGAATATCAAACTGGAAGTATGATTAACAAAACATGTGAAGTTTCGAGACAGATGACTCATTATCATCACACAAATAAAATACGAAAGGTAGGTAGTAGGTAGGAATACGTAGGTAAAAAAGCTAAATAGCTACTATACCAGCCTCTTCAGCCACATTTAAAGAAGTAGGTAAGTAAGTAGGTACCTACTTAAGATCTCGCTAAAGACAACGGGAAGCATAGTTTGAATGTTGCTTTAGTACTGAGTACTACGTGAGCAAAGCCGCGGGCGCGACAACTAGTCATCACACAAATTATCAAACGCATTATTCACACGTCTTATTCGTACCAATTAGACTAGCTTAGACCAAAGCAAATTGAGTTATGTTAGATTAAGTAAAACTAGTTTTTTATCTTACGCCGAACTATTTCGAAAATACATGCGCTGCACAGGCCAATAAAATATACAAGCTCGAGTACAAGAACATCGCTCATCGCGTCCGCAATGAGCTGATTTTAGAATAGCTATAAAAATAATCTAAACATATCGATACGAATTACAGCAACTCATGAGATTGCGAACCAGTATTTCCACTTATAACACATTGCTTTGGTTTTATTTGCAAGCCTAAGAATTGCAGCGTTGTGCGTTACGATCGCGAGACCATAGCTTAATTCGTTTCGACGGAAGCGAGTATTTTAGAAAGGACAGTTATTATGATAAATAACAGTACTCGATAACTTTTACCCACGTTTTAGCGGATATTGTAATGTGCGCGCAGATAGACTGTCATTGACGAGACGACCTCTGTTAAGAAGTTTGATTTTGGTTTTTTTTTAGTTATCGTACCTGTACCTTCCGTTTCCGTAACTAATTTTCGTAACCAGTTGCGAATACAGAATTTTCTGTAAAGGTGATTTTATCAAATTAGGATTGGTTTAAATATTGATGGCATCTGATTGCGTGAAAATTATCCTCTCAAGATTAGCGGAGACGGATTTTTCGTACTAATAAATAATACTTATACCCTAATTATATCAATTACTAGCCGTCGCCCGCGGCGTTGCTCGCGTTCTACCCTTTAGAGTGTGACGTTTCAAAATTCCTTTCTTAGTGCACCCCTACACTAAAGGATACTACCCTCCAAATTTCATACCTCTAGGACTTATAGTTTAGGCTGTGCGTTGATTCTAAGTCAGCTTCAAAAGAGTTTTATATATATTGATGATTGATGATAATCTAGCCTCCAGGTCACGGACAATATATGTATATAATTTTGACGTGACTGTTAGTTGTTAATTAATTTATAGAGTTCGCTATATTTCTTTTATTACTTAGCACGCCAGATATGGAGCTATGTGGCAACACAGGCCACTAGTCCTAAAATGGCTTGGGCTAAGTATATTTTGTGTAATTTGAAATCAGTTTCTCACAAAGTTTCTAACGCCACTTCGGGCTTAAATAACAGATTTTTGTGGTTGTAGTTGATATTGCGAGAACAAGTTTATTATTGACTAGCTGTCGCCAGCGGCTTTGCTCACATGGTAGCAGCATACCTACGCATTACTTGGTTAAAATCTTTGATCCTAATTTTAGACCCTTTAGGGTGTGACTTTTCAAAATTCCTTTCTTAGTGCACCTCTACACTATATAAGGATACTACCCTCCAAATTTCATACCTCTAGGACTTATAGTTTAGGCTGTGCGTTGATTCTCTGTCAGCTTCAAAAGAGTTTGATATATTTAGAAGAAAAGAATAAAAAAAAATACAAAACACCACGCAAAAGTAACATTTGCAACATCAAACACGCTATAAACTTTTTTTTTCTACAAAAATGTTAAGTCTTGTGACATCGTTTGCTCAAAAGTGCAAAATTGTGAGTTGTGCGTGTTTTATTTGCGACATCCGACGCGGCGAGGTGGATGGCTCGTTACATTTTACGAACGGAAGTGGGATATAACTTTTATTTTAGTCATTTTCGTATAATTGACTTAATTCTGTACATACTTACAGGTCAAGATGTTGAACTATGAATAATTTCAAATATGTATACTAATTGATCGAGTGAGCGAAGCGAACTTGGACAAAAATGCTTTGTATGTTTGTTCGACGAGATCTTTTAAACCGCTCATCCGATCTTCATAAAATTTGGTAGGTATAGGGATAGTACTCTTAAGTTTTACTGGTTTGTTAAATGAAGCACATCGGTCAAGGGGTCATGAAGTTATGAGGGTCCAAAGGGAGTAAAAAAGAAAAAGTCGTACAATAATATCAAGTGGGGTGTCATATGATAGGGTTTTGTTTAGACATTCCAAAACCGTTCCAATCAGAATCGTTTATTTAGTAGATCTGCATATTTAGTTTATCTTTAATTTTAGTTTTTGGCTTTTTTACAATTTTATAATAGTATAGATAGATATATGTTTAGTAACATAGCAATAGGTATCAATAGACAAGTATCATCTAAAAGAGACAGTGGCTAAAGTACTACCCAGAGGTGAAATACGATGTCCTCTATAAATATTGATTTTATGAGGGCGGTGGCGGCCAGTTAGGGCTGCCCGTTATTTACTTCTTCCAATAATAATATACCTAATTCTACTAATAATATAAATGCGAAAGCTTAGATGTTTAAACATTTTATAAACGCGAAAGTTTGTGAGGATGTATGTATGGATGTATGTATGTAAGGGTATATGTATGGATGTATGTATGTTTGTTCCTCTTTCACGCAAAAACTACTGATTCGATTTGGATAAAACTCGGAATATATTGTCCGTGACCTGGATTAAAACATAGGCTACTTTTTATCTCGAAATATTAACAGTACCTACATGTTTAATTAAATATTGTATAAACGGCATTAGTGGCGCCACATTTTCTGACACAAGAGGGCGACGTTACGTCAGTTGTTTCAGGCAAAAACTGATTTATCAAAAAATAACTAGATGTCGCTGCTAAAATTATACAAAGGCTGAATCGCGCTGACGAAAACGCACGGCGACGGCGGCGCCCAATGATATGCGAACAATAACAATAATTTCCGAACTTGATTGATATAATTCCGAAATTAAATCGGTACACGCGTACGAAGTCACGGGTAAACAGCTAGTTGACAATAAATTACAAATTCTAAAACCAACAAGACGGTTTTACCCCAAGCGACGATCTCTTCCAGAAAGAAATTAAAGTAATGAACAAGATAATAATTATAATAAAATATATTATAATAAATAAATATCCAGCATTCGCGCGACAACCCTAAACCGCAGAGTTAAAGCTCCGGGGATGTCACACGTCTGAGGGGCAGCGAGATGTGAGAGGGAGACAACAATACTATTACCATACGGCAGAGCGAGACCACACTACATCAATAAGTTGCGCTTCGACGGCACGTACTTAGGTAATACTTTTTATTCAAAAGGTATTTGGCTCGGAATGGATTTCGGATCGAGTTTAATTACAATTCCAATTGATTTGGTTATTTTATGGATTCAGCTTGTTTATTACCAACATTTACCTAAGCGTGGTCATTGCTAGGATGGGTGACCTCTATTAGTAATCTTGTCTTAGCCCTTCTTTGCTTCGGAAGGGACTTTATCCGCTTTATCCACTACAACAGTATAAGCTAGTAGCCAACTCCAGTGACGGAGTTTTTAGGCCGCCTTAAGGCCTCCGGTGGCAAAACTGGTACCAGCAGTTCAACATGCCCTCCGAAGCACGGAAGCGCTCATATGTAAATGCCACAACGGGCATCCATCGAAAGTGACCGCGCTGAACGTCGCTTAACTTAGATAATCGGTGAAGATTAACTAAGCAAGCCTAGTACCTACCTATTTGATTATTAATCGTGCTAAACAGTGCACCCTCAAGTTTACCTAGGTATTCATCTAAGTTTTCGGGAAAACCGGGTTACAATGTTTTTACAACATGGCGTCGAAAAATTCTATGATAAAATAGTTTCAATGATTTTTCTACCAAATGACGGTAGGGGTCACCACTAGTATTTCGCTACATGAATTTGAAAATAATAAGTCACGACGTCTTTGCAGTGTTGCGTCGAAATATTATTTTCTGACTAACAAATAATTTTTTTTTCTGTATGTCATATAAGGACTATGTTAATTATAAAAAATAATGGATATATAGGGATATATGTATGTATAAGTATCTACATGAATATTTATCTATTTATTTATTTTATACCTACCACCTTACACTATCAACTATTTTACAATAAAGATTATTCTGATTCTGAGCAGCAAGAGATATTGCAAAGAATAGAAAAAGATACCTATACAGGGTGTCCCACGACCATGCCACATGGAGGGAAAGTATCTTCAATATTGTAGATAGAACATTTTACTGAAAGAAGACTTTATTTTGATTTTAAAAACAATTTAAACTGCATTCACAGAGTTTTGAATAATCGCCTGTCTGAACCGGGAATCGAACCCAACAAATTGTAAGAACATAACACCCGTTATTTTATGATACCAATTAAAAGGCTCAATCATAAGGATTATTTTTTTCCAAGTAACATAGCATCTTAAATAAAAGGAAGTCCATGACATTTTACATTTATAATTTAAAGAAAATTAGCCTTTCCTTCCACAACTCCTTAAAGTAACGGAGAAGGACTTCAAATGGATGGCAGCAATGTTCCAACCATCATACACTAGTAAGATTTACCCACTAGGGTAAGGTAAGGCAGGGCAGCTTTAAGTGGTGTTTAAAAAATGATTAGTTGACAGGCATCATGGCTCCCACCATGATCCCCACCGAGAACAAACATTTGTGTGTTGTAAACATAGATGTTTGTTCTGTGTCTGGGTGTTTCTATGTATTATAAGTATGTATCTACAAAAAAAATTTATGTATGTATTCTATCAGCCATCTAGTTTCCATCGTACAAGCTTTGCTTAGTTTGGGACTAGAAGCGTTGTGCTAAGTGTCCGTGAATATTTATATATTTATTTATTTGAGATTAAAATGAGAAGTGTCCAGGCCTAAATAGTTTACTAACTTGAGTGAAACTATCACATACTTAAGTAATAGGCACCTACTAAGTTTAATAATAATAAATTTCCTGGGACATATCACACAACTCTCTAGTCCGAACTAAGCAAATCTTGTACTATGGGAACAAGATTGCTAGTTTAAGAGCCATATTGTCATAAAAAACTCAGAACTCAAGAGTGAATCAAGCTAAAATCTTCATAGAATATTGACAACATCCTATGATTAGCCACTTAGTTTGTCAGCTTAGGTACAAGACCACACATTAGTCCATACTGTGCTAACTGTGCTCTAATTAGTGTGTGGAAGAGGTATGGATGGATGCATGATTCACTTTTTATATTCATCATTCGATTGATTATAGGACTTAGCAGGCATATCAGAGAGTAGATCTAAAGCAATTCTATGAACCAATGAAATCCTAGAAAGTGTACCTACCTACTATTGCTACTAAATCCTTAGAACTTGGTACTAATCTGCAAATAGACAAGTAGGTATACCTATTAGGTAGGTAAAAATTTCCAGAAATGATGCAAAAGACTCACCGTGTGCTTTTCGTGGAGTGTAGACTTTCGCCGACTTTATCTCTGGTCTCCAAAGTCCAAGGGAACTTCTTGATTGGAAATCTCGCAAGATTTGAGTGGTATTGTGGTGCCGAATGACGAATGAATTGTGGTCACAGTCGCTGCACTATGTTTGCGTAAGTGTTTGTTTGGAGCAATCGGAGCTTTTAAAATTCTAAGTTACTTTGAAGCCAAAATTGCTGGTAAACTTTCAGCCAGTGATGACCACCGAACACCGACGACGGTATCGACGGACGACGCGGCGCGGCAGACAATTTTCCCAAACAAACGATAATTCGAGTTCGAGGATGAAACAAACGCAACGACAACGAAAGACGCAAGCAAGAAGCCAAATTCTTTGACTTTTGTTGAGTTTGATTTTGATGGATGACAGTTTTAACTTTTGACATTCCTCTTCATATTAATTAGCACTAAAAATACTACCAGCGACATCTAGCAGCGATTGGTGATATTAATTTGAAACTAAGCTTAGTTTATCATCACGTACATAGATGTCGTTACTAATATGAAATACTACTCGAATATAGATGGCGCTAAAATGTTTGTTCTTAGGATTCCTAGATGGCGCTTTCACAACTATATATATACTTAAAATACACTACTCGACTACAGATGGCGAACGATAGTAAATAAAAAGGATTTTGGAGGCAGGCTGCTGCAGAACTTTCTACCATGCTATTTGTGAACATGACTTGTGTTGGAAACGTATTAAAATCCTTGGTTAGAAGTAGGTAGGTACCTAGATTATTTTTTAACAGTTGCTGCTAATGTTCACATAAAATTGTAGGTAGTTATCAATCATCATCAATATAATTATATAAAACTCTTTTGAAGCTGACTGACAATCAACGCATAGCCTTAACTATTAAGTCCTAGAGGTATGAAATTTGGAGGGTAGTATCCTTATAGGAATAGTGTAGGGGTGCACTAAGAAAGAAATTTTGAAAAGTCGCACCCTAAAGGGTCTAGAACGCGAGCAACGCCGCCGGCGACGGCTGGTTACCCATACTATAGATCATCTAATCTAATAGGTACCTATTTTACCCTATACCACAGATTATATTATAAATAAATAAAATAAATATTCACGGACACTTAACACAACGCCTTCTAGTCCCAAACTAAGCAAAGCTTGTACTTACGTAATATTATAATACTGTACCCTATACTTACTTACCTTATTACCTGAATTTATATGAGTTAAGTAGGTACCTACCCACTACCTAATCTAGGTATCTATATACCTACCTATCTATTGAATACCTACCTACCTCAATCAAACGAATCGCAATCCATTCGTAGTAGGTATCTCTCCAAAATTCGCACTCATCTCATCGTCCCACCTTAGGATATTGACCTTTTTACTGCCATCTAGCGGTGAGAAGCAGAACTACGATGACGTCACATGTACAAAGAACCAGTCTGACCGAGTCCCGTTGGGGGCATCGACCTGCCTGAGATTTGTTTATACGCGAACCAAACTGAAGATTGAGATTTTTCGGATTCACACACGCAATGCAAAAATAAAAATTAACTATGAACGTTGGGTTAGGTGAGGTCAAGGAACCTTTAGATTTTTATTACTGCGATTTTTTAGAAGAAGTGTTATTTGGTAGGTAGGTACTGTTGTTGGTAGGTAAGGTTAGTAAGGTAGGTAGAGTAGGTGCCTATATACGTAGGTACTTAGGTACCTATTCCAATCTTCATGAATATGTTCTGTAATATTATTTTAATCTGAATAAATATCTATCTATCTATCTATCTATTCAGCCTGTATGCACCCACTGCTGGGTATAGGCCTCCTCTTTAGTACGCCAGTCTCTCCGGTCCTGCGCGAGTCTTCTCCACTGCTGCCCAACTACAGCCACAATATCATCGGACCATCGGGCGGGTGGTCTGCCTCGTGGTCTTTTTGCGTCCCTTGGCCACCATTCTGTTATCTCTGTCGTCCATCTTCCATCATTCCTTCTTGCCACGAATAAATATTAATTAAAAAATGAACTAGGTATAGGTAGGTACCTACTACCTACCTAGCTACTTATGTATGTTATGTATACCTACCTATCTACATCATGTCGTAGGTAGGTAGGTAAGTAGGTATACCTACTACATAATAAATACCTAGCAATAAAACGCTGTAGAGTCAAAGGCCGGTTTATTTTGTTTCATAACCATTTCCCGTTCGTCCTACCAACATGCTCAGTAGGACGAATACGAATTAAATAGGTAATATTTTTATTTTTTTTAATTCCTGTTCGTCCCACCAGTGGGATGAAACCCAGTGGGACGATCGGGAATAAACGGTCGTTTCAATTTTCAAATTGCTGTCAAACGCTCTTGAGATGATGACTTACATACAATAACTTCTGTCCGATCCGAACTCACCGCGATATATTCGTGAAGTATAGGTAAGATGATCAACAAGACTAGGTATTCTGATTCGAACTTTGGCAACTTCAAAAGTTAGGACTTCGGGTAAATGTCTATCTGATTGAGGGATTCTATACTCAGGCAGTGCAAGTACCGTTCTTATCGATCGCTTAGTTGTCGATCGCTAAAGTCGATAAACGTATCGAATCGTATCGTTCCATGGGAGTACGGATCTCTTGTCGACAAATTTTAACGATGCCTTACAATCGTCAAAATAAGGTTCACTTTCGTTTGTCAGAATCAAAACATAGTAAACATACACCATTGCTAATTCGTTAAAATTTAACGAATTTGTCTACCGATCGACTAAGTTGGTAACGTACCGAAAACGAATTTTGACGATTCTAAATGTCAAATTATGCGATCGACAAGAACGGTACTTGGGGGGCAGATCAAGCTCAAAATATAGACTTTCTGATAATCAGGGGGTCTAAAGCGGCCACTTTGGATGTTTCATAATATGATCATAATATGTTTAATTTGGCAAATGGTAAAGCGGCTACTTAAGAAGCAATTCATTTCACATTTCATATTCACAGTTAATCTATTTTGACAGTTCTCTATGGGAATGCGTAAAATGGCCCTCCAAATAGGAATTGCTACAATGTCACTTAGCAGAATTGGTAGAAGTTACTCTAGGACTAACTTTTTCTGTTCATATTTCTATTTTGTCGAGTCTTTTTTATGTTTTTAGAGTTGAAATGGAAGATTTAGAAGCCCACCGATACACAAACTTTTTGGTATCGGCTACATACCTATTACGTATACCGCGATAGATAATACAATGCGATATCACGATAAATGCTCCCCGAAAAAGAGCACAGAATATTAAATGTCATTTCGTGCAACTCAGTCGCACAGTCAAAATGCAAAGTGTAAGTAGGTAGGTACCTATATATTTAATACCTTGGTTGCTATGCCATGGCGTTAGTCAATAGTTCTAACAATTTACGAAGAATCAAACTTCTATTTTCATTAATATTTTAGTGCTTCTTTAGTAAAAGTAGAGTTTGAACACGGCCTTAATGGGCCAAAATCAAATACGGCCTCTTAAATGGTGTTGGATCGGAATGGTGGAGTTTGGCTAAAATAAGAATCAAGGAAAAAAAGTTAGTTTTATCCTGAATTGTAAGGTACCTATACCTACCTACACTACCATACCAACGTACGGTCTATTAACATAATTTGACCTGATTTATAATTTTATTTTTATTTACCTTAGTACTCCCTAGTATCGGTTTTGGTCTGGCCGCCGCCATGTGGTAATGAAATTCAAAAAGTTTTGTTGCATTTGTAACTTTTACTTGTTATATTAACTAGTTATCCAAATATTCGACAGGCGTCATGGCTCAGTCGGTAGTAGCTCTGCCTTCCGTGCTGTGGGTCGTGGGTTCGATCCCCACCGAGAACAAACATTTGTGTGTTGTAAAACATAGATGTTTGTTCTGTGTCTGGGTGTTTCTATGTATTATAAGTATGTATTTAGAAAAAAAAATGTATGTATGTATTCTATCAGCCATCTAGTTTCCATAGTACAAGCTTTGCTTAGTTTGGGAGTAGAAGGCGTTGTGTTAAGTGTCCGTGAAAAATAAAAGAAATAAAATTTTGAACTGAAATAGAGGATAGGTAGCGGCTGGTATTCATGTTATTTAAAAATTTCGACTTATGTCTGATTTTCATTATCATTAATCTTCGCGTTGGAGATTCTATTTTATATTAGTACAATTAATAATATCCTGTAATTTTCGCTTATCTTTTCTCTACTATGCAACCACAGTACGACACCACACCCAGGTCCCGGAACTACGCAGATTATGAAAATAAATTAGCATTCGTTCGGTTTAATTAGTCTTCTGTTACGAGGAAGTTAACTAGACAGACATTTTGTTAAAAAGGACACACATGCAATCTATTCGCCATCTTATAAAATCTCTTTATTTTTATACAGCACCCCTTGTATTATATCTTGAAGTTCTTTCCGTCCAAGGTTGTCTGGAAGAGATCACTGCATAGCGATAAGACCGCCCATTGTACAATAATTTTAATTTTTGTTTTTTTATTTTATTGTAATTCCTAGGTTAAGGTGTGCAATAAAGTATTTTCTATCTATCTATCTATAAAAGTTGCGTATTATCCTTACTTATAATCGTAGCATAACTTGCTTTACTTTAATCAGCTGTTTTATATCATTATAACTTACTAACGATAACGGGTAATGTTAAATAGTGACATAACTTATTTTAATCTGTTGTTAATATGACAGACATCCCTTCGCTTCACCATTAAATTGTACACGAATTAGCCACAAAAGCCACAAACCAAGAAGTTGAAGTTTAAGTTGAGCTTTAACTTGACATTCATGTTCAATACCTACTGTCTTATTAATAACAGTCGTAAAATTTAGAGAAAATCCACCATTTTCTTTTCAAAACAAACGACAGCCGACTTGACAAATGACTTGACTTGGCTTATTCATTACAATTTTAACACTTGACATTGGCAAAATTGTCTGTCGAAATGACGGACACAGGCCATTATTGAAGAGAAGAAGAAATTTATCTAAAACTAAATAAACTAACTTTTCTAGAAGTCTACGTTCTGGGATAGTTGTGGGCACAGTGTTCTGTGGTTTTGGGCATATAGTATTAAATTTTTTATACTTGTAAATCGTTTTTCTATGGTTTACGTCTACATAAACTGTAATTCTTCTTCTAGAAGAATAATGATAGGATCACCCAGTCCTCTGATTTCGAATCTAGTCAATTGTCCTCAAATAAGGATCTAATGGCAAATGCACAAACAGGTGGGTTACCCTCGAACACAGTTCCAATCCGGATCCATAGATTTTGACAGAAGTCCTGTCATTCTTCAGTACAAAATGACACGAGAACTGTCAAATTCCGTGAATCCGGATTGGAACTGCGGTCGAGAGTAACCCACCAGTGCGACGGCAATTTAAAAAAAAAAAAAAGATATTATGTCAGTGTGAGGTAAAACACCACGACGGAAACATTTACTAATCTACCATGCAGTGGGATTGCCACCTGTCACATTATCATGTGTGCAATATAAATGCAAGAATGTTATTATATTTAAGCCGTCTCATACAGTTAGAGAACCACTCAATAAAACATTATCAGATCGAGCCTCGTCAATTAGGCAGACTCAGTCGGCGTCTAAAAGCAATCAAAAGCCGCAATCCAAGCATCCGCAGCATTCATCGAACGCCAATCGATTCTGCAGAAGATCCAAGGTGGCAGAACCGGCCCCACCGTTACCACTTCGCACGAAAAAAATTACAGTTAGCCGGAGAGACGAACGCGCGCGCAACGAAAAAAGCACAAACGACCGCCAAGCCACCTCTCTAGGACGTACGCGGCCGCTTTTCCCGACTGAAAGCGCGGGAAAACTGACACTGACAATTAATTGACAGATTCTGAATTTTCAGCTGTTGAGTGGGCTGTGTGTGGACTTTTGGGAAATAGTGAAAAATGTCTGAATTTGGATAATTTGAGTGGACTGTGTGTGAGTCGTGGATAGTTTTTTTGTGACGCTTCTGAAGGATTTGCCAAAATGCCTAGCACAATAAGAGGTAAGTGATTTAATATTATTGTAGAAATATAGATAGATACTTAAGTATTGAGTAGGTACTTAAATAATGTTTTTTTTTGCCTCTTAAAGTAAGTACGTAGAGGTACTTCAGGTACACTACACATAAAAGTTAGTGTCTATTTGCAATTTTATTATATTACGTACTTATTTAACATTTAAAAAGGAATAAGGATCTATAAAAAATATTCATGTAGGTATAATAAATTTATTTAAGCTTTCTAAACTTTTTAAAGTAAAAGACAAGGTCAATGACCTATTGACACGCTGCTCTGTTGACGGAAGCGCAAAAGTCTTGTGTATGACTAAACTCAGTTATTAAATGGAATTTAATTATATACCTACCTACTGCAACCCAAACAAGACAATTTTTAATTTTATTGTTACTGAATTGAATCATAAATTATATTAATTATATTGAAAAATTGCATTTTTTTAAATAATGGAATTTTTAAAACATAGCATAATAATTTTACAGCTTTTAAAACAGTTTCAGTCACAGACCTAAATCTTTTGAATTTTCTTAGCAATCCTTTCTCTGAAATTAACATTTGATCAATTATAACATAAGTAAAACTAAATAAAAAATTTACGAAGCTTTTTCGTACAATGCCACTAATTTATTCTCCGAATATGTTTCTATATCACGCCATTTCATCAGTTGCCATCAGCCATTTCACTTCGCCTCGCTGTCATCTACCATTTGTTTCATAATTTCCGATGGCAGCGCCATCTGGACTGAACAGAGTTGGCGGCTCGACGTTATCATTCAGTTAACGGTGCGACAGAAAAGCGATAGTTTTGCGACGGCGACACAAGGCCCTGTATTTTACCGTTCGCGTACTATGCAGTAGTCTGTGACGCTGGCGCAATCCCTTTCTTCGTGACGTATTGTACGGTACTTCTGTAGTGTTGTCTGTTTATCGATAATCTGTCAGCGATTATTTTATTAAATAAATAAATATAAATAAATATTCACGGACACTTAACACAAGGCCTTCTAGTCCCAAACTAAGCAAAGCTTGTACGATGGAAACTAGATGGCTGATAGAATACATACATATTTTTTTTTTTGTAAATACATACTTATAATACATAGAAACACCCAGACACAGAACAAACATATATGTTTACAACACACAAATGTTTGTTCTCGGTGGGGATCGCACCCACGACCCACAGCACGGAAGTACATAATTGTTATTTATTAAAAAAGGATGTACTTTTTTTGTTCTTTCTTTTTGTTTTAACAAGGACGAGTCGTGAGTTCAGCACGAAGAAGTATCTAATTATTTATTTTAATAGTAAACAAAAACTGTTGGATATTATGTAGGTATATCACATGATTCACCAATTAAATATCCGTCGTGGGCCAAATTATGAACTCCTAATTCTGCACCCCAATTATGTATCTAACCTACATTTTTAGTAGATGCCGTGAATGCAGAGAGATAATAAAAAACAGGATGGTATGACTCACAGCCCGATTAGTGCCTGAGACTGGCTACAAACCATAAATGCCGATCTCTGATGGCTAACATCTCCTGAAACGACATTTTATTTGGATGAAGTTGTCTAAATCTACATAGATATTATAGCGATACCCGCGGTTAAGCCATTCTATTTCAATGAATCACTACCAAACGTTAGGTAAAAGATCCTTCTCGCGTTGCGCTTGTGGCTGGCGATTCCTATCTTTTTGACAACGTTTTGCCAGTAACATCTGTCTGGTAGCAATCGCTCTATTTATTATTCTCTGAAGAAAATCTAGACACCTATCTCAGAAATATGTACTCAGATGCATGGGAATTTCAACAACAAGGCTTACATGCTTCAAACAGCTATAACATCCAAACAACGTGGAACGAACTTCCATCAGCGGATGTCTTTGGACTTCCATGGGTAATCGTGATATTTTCCATAAAAGTAAGGTCGTATGGGTTACTGTCCAGAGGGCCTAGTACGAGTTTTGGTGTGTAAATTTGGTCTGAAACGTCGGACGCCCAGCACACCAGGGGGCGCTGATTTGTATGGAGACACTGAGCGGATTTTTTGAGAAGCTTGGTCTACACCAAGCCCGTACTCGCATGTCGAGCTTCTCAAAGAATCCGCACAGTGTATCCATACAAATCAGCGCCCACTGGTGTGCTGGGCGTCAGACGTTTCACACCCACACTATACACTGAAAACTCGTACTAGGCCCTCAGCTCTGGTGACGGAGTTTTTAGTCTGTTTTATTGAAGGTCAGTTTCCATGAGACTGCTCGGCTGCTGCGATGGTTTATAAACACCTAAGTTTTTGATAATATCAATAGAAAGATTGATATCCCCTATCGATAGCACACCCCCTTCACTAGCTGGTGACGTTGCTAACGGTGCGCGCAGTTAGCCTCACCCACATACTGAGTAACTGCGCATGCGTCCGTTATATGAACGCGATCTTGCATTCAGCTTCGTGGGACCGGCTGTCACTTGGCATCGCGGGAAATTAAGAAAAACTATAAAAAGTTGCGTCGACAAGGTGTGGTTGAGTGGAGAGGTCTTCTGACTTGACTCAAACGCAAACCGAGAGTCGTACAATTCTTCAAAAGAGTGCGCTTTTTTTCTTATTGTTCCGTCAAGAAATTTTTGGTTGACCTTTAGCTTGTAAAAAAATATTATATGAAAATACATAACTGAATGACACAATATTAAGTAATCATTCGACTGTGTAAAGTATTTATTAAATACGCCATCTATCAAATAGGTAATAATCGATTTTTGTAACGTTATTTTTAGTCTGCTTATAAACGCAGACATCGTATGAAAAGAAAAAAAGCGTATAAGTTCTATGTTAATTTTTTCAGTGTTTCAGTCATAAAGCCAGTCTGATTGTCTTAAGTCTAGACTTGACCATATCAGATCAGGTTAGATTCAGTATGGGGGCAATGGACAGGGTTTTGTTTTGGCCCAGTCAGTACTGCAATTAATGTTTTCATTATTTCGGGTTTTTTCCAACGGAATATAAGAACACATGAACTAAGTAATTACATAGCTAGTTACAAAAGAAAGAAAACAACTTAATAATGTTAAAATGCCTCTCACCCTCATTATCAGTAGAGACGTTTAATATGTATGAGTTTAACAATATTTTTACTGTAAACTTTGATGTATATTTCAGTGACCAATAAACGATCTATATAAGAAAAATAATAATATTAAAAGCACAAAGTTTTAATATTGCTTCAAATGATCTTAACCTGCGTCTAACTTAGGTTAGTTAAGTCTTCTGTGTTAGGCACCAACTTTGGGAATTCATAATAATAATGTATTAATAATGTATTTTTTATAAGTATGCATTTACAAAAAAAAAGTATATAATTATGTATTCTATCAGCCATCTAGTTCCCATAGTACAAGCTTTGCTTAGTTTGGGACTAGAAGGCGTTGTGTTACATGTCCGTGAATATTTATTTACAGATTTATAAATAGTTACAGCGTGATTAAAACACAAACATTATAACCTTTGACATAATGAGTGGGATGGGATTAGGTACTTAGCTCAATTAGTAAAACGCTTTCATGAATGACCATTATGACCAATGACGTGATTTAATCATATAATATATATATATATTCTTAAATAGCTTTAGTTTTTAGTGATAGATTAGATACTAGCCGTCTCCCGCGTCGTTGCTCGCGTTCTACCCTTTAGAATGTGACGTTTCAAAATTTCTTTCTTAGTGCGCCCCTACACTATATAAGGATATTACCCTCCAAATTTCATACCTCTAGGACTTATGGTTTAGGCTGTGCGTTGATTCTCTGTCAGCTTCAAAAGAGTTTTATATACAACTAGCCGTCTCCCGCGGCGTTGCTCGCGTTAGAGTGTGACTTTTCAAAATTCCTTTCTTAGTGCGCCCCTACACTATATAAGGAACCTACCTTCCAAATTTCATACCTCTAGGACTTATAGTTTAGGCTGTGCGTTGATTCTCTGTCAGCTTCAAAAGAGTTTTATATATATTGATATACAGGGTGTTACCAGACCACTTCCGAAAACGAAAGGGGGAGCTACAGCACACCAAAACCCAACCAAAAAAAAAACAGTTATCCTGAAAAATAATTATAGCCGGAGAAAACAATGTTTAAAGATTTGTATTTATTTCGCCAGCCCGCAATGTACGCATTCACGTAGGTAAGGTCGAGGCGTAGTACTATTATTTATTCTGTGTCGTAAGTGCCTACTAACGTAGGTAGGTACCTACTATGTTTATTTATACCTAATTGGAATAGTACCTACTTACCTAATTACGCTGTAGCCTCGGTCAAACTAGAAATGGCTCTAACTGAGCTCCTCCTCGTTCATGGCACAGTTGAGCTCGCCTGATTGTTGCCTGATGAACGCGATCCAGGAATAAAGGATCCTCGGCACTTCTCGCATTAAGGTCTGAGAATACTAATCTAATACGGCTTCTCATTTCTTCAGCCGTATCGCACCCATATTCCCTCGCACGAAACATAGTAACTAACACTCACTGTTCTATCTAAAATCTTAACAAAAGTATCCACCTACTCTAAAAGTAACTCTAAATTAACACATAAATTAATAAAAAAACACACACTCATAAACGAACTAAGTACCTAATTAACTTAAGTAGGTAATTAATAAAATAAAACATAAAAAAACAACTCTCACGAAAGGTATGCAATTTGTATGCACCGCGCACAAGTGTCCAGTACGAATATCAAACACGAACTAGGTAAAAATAAATCGAAAATAAGCAAAATGATAGAGAGTAGGTAAATTGCGCCAAAACAGCCCTTTGAAAGATGCCGACAGAGAAAAAATAAGCGCCAGCGCAAGCTCGGTCATCAATCTGTTTTGTGTTCTAAATGAGTAATTTTAAGGTTCAGACTTCTATTTCGCTACATTTTCTTTTGACTAAGTGCCGACCTGCCTATTTGTAGATAGGTACCTACCTACTAATTATTTAATGAAAGTAGGTAAGTAAGTAAACTAAGTAGGTATTAGGTATCTGATGTAATTTTTACGATTATTTATGTTTATGACACAATGATTTAGTGCTCTGTCATCTAAGTCCTTCCCAAAACCAAAGTACCTAAGTACTTTAATAGGTACCTACTTAAGTAATTAATAACGTATAGCGCCTAGTGTTGCCCCTCTGCTCCTCCATCCCCTCTACGCTGCCGTCCCTCCGCGCGGGTAGCTGAAAGCCTGGCTCACGCCATTCGCGGGGCGCCCCACTAGTGTCAAAACAGTCTCTGAGCGGAACGGTCGCTCGCGCGCGCGCCGGCAAGGTAGCAAAGTTCCGACGATGTATTTCTATGTGCAAAGACGAAAAGTAACAATATCAGTTTTCTATTCCAATTCTTATACATCAACCTATAAACGTAGAGAAAAAAAGGTAGTAGGTACTACTAAAGGTGGTAGGTAAGTACCCTTTATAAGAAGTGGGTTGTTTTTATTATGAAATCATGAAATTATTACAAAGCTACGATTTCGATTCTCTTCGATTGTAAATACTTAGTAAAGTGTTTGCGTATGTGTTTACTCAGATGCACGCTTCATCCAGGTAGAGCCTAAACAACCTATTGGTGCATAAGTTCTTTCCATTATGTACCTGCCTAGATTAGGTAGGTACTTGCAATTTGTTTCAACTTTGTGTTTTTGCGGTATCTAAGATTCTGTAGTTTGTAGAAATAGAGCAGGCTGGCTGCCTAGGTAGGCTACCTAAGTAGACGCAGACGCGGGCACTAAGTAGGTATAATACCTACCGTTTGTAGTCGCGCTTATTATTTTCTATGCTTGCGTGACGCGACCGCGCGATAAAGACGGGCGTCTCTTGTCTCGCTCGCACGTCGCGTACTTGAATGACCCGCGGTGAACTCTCAGCTGTTCATGCTGTAGTAGAGTGGGCGTAATCTGCGTGCTGCGTGTATATTGCTGCTTTATTTATTTTATTTGTTTTTTTGCTTTTTTAAATGAGATAATTAGGTAGATATGTCTTATTATGTTGTACTGTGTGTATGTAACTAGAAAAAAAATTAAAAGGAGACAGTCAAGTCAATTTATTTTTTCGCGATTTTTTTCGCTTAATGTTTTCAGTATCATGGTCTGATTGGAACCTCCAAGTTTTCGGAAGTGGTCTGGTAACACCCTGTATATACAATATACATATATATATATATATATATATATTGATGATAATATAATATTGAAATATTGATGATGATGATATATATATTCTTAAATAGCTTTAGTTTTTAGTGTTAGATTATATATTAAGTAAAGGTCGTCTCGAAGAAATCGTATTAAGCGATAAGACCGCCGTTTGCATGACTTTTGCCTGTTCTTACGTAAGTGTAAGTCGCACCTGTCCTCAATAAAGTTTTTATTTATTTATTTATAATGTTTGCATACTTTGAATAGTGTCTGCCTCTAACCACCCACTTCATTATCTCCACTCAATCATTCGGTCATTTTATAGTTATAAAAAAACCGTGCCGAATCCGGTCATTCAACCTCACCACTCACCAGTCTCGCGACTGTGGATAAGCACGTTTTTGACAACCGTTATACCTATAATAATATGTGTAATAAATAACTAGTTTTAAAAATAATAAATATTGAGAATGGTTGAGAACTCACGAACTTACCGATCAATTTGCAATATGTTGTTATTTTGGTAATTGGTGGTTATATTATAAACTAGCTTCTGCTCGCGACTTTGTCCGCGTCCCGTTTAATCCTGTACATTTTCCGGGATGAATGTAGCCTATGTGTTAATCCCGGTCACGGACAATAATATATATTCCAAGTTTCATCCAAATCGAATCAGTAGTTTTTGCGTGAAAGAGAAACAAACATAAATCCATACATTCTTACAAACTTTCGCGTTTATAATATTAAGTAGGATAGGATTGCTCGTTATTTATTGTCAAGTATTTTAACGGAGTAATTATTATACTAACGGTTAGTAACTAACCTATGTACCTATATACAGATGTTACTTCTTCTTCTTTATCCTATATGGCCTGTGTCCGTCATTTCGACAGATAATTTTGCCAATTTCAAGTGGTGAATTTTATATAATATAAGTCAAGTCAAGTCTTTGTCAAGTCGGCTGTCGTTTGTGATTTTTCACATTCAGAAAAACCACTTTACACACATTTATTCCAATGACTCACACTTTATGTTACGACCTAAGTATTATTGGTTAAAATTCCACCAAAATTCAAAACAATACTCACAATAACACAAGAAAAACTATTAAAATAAAAATGCTATGTGTTGTTTCAAAAGATGTGAAAACTCGAATCATACAGATGTTAGGCAACTGAACTTTTTGACAGATGTCTTCTTATCTATCATCCTCATCATGAATGGTTAGATTACGAAAACTGATAAAGACACTTCAGAGGGGTGACCAAAAATCGGACAGTCGCCGCGTTACCTAACGTATTCGAATCATATTGCGCGTCAACGCCAACTCCACTGCTAAAGGTTGTAGTGTCACCGCGCAGTGTATTTTCACCAAATCAATTTGCATAAATAAAATTCAGATGTAAAATATATTTTTTATATTCTTTTTTTTTTAACCAAGCATGATTGATACAATACTAATTTTTTTATAATTCAAAGCACATCTCTATTATTTCGATTCGACCAATTTATTCAAAACTGCGCATAAAAAACAAAAACAACAAAAAAACAACTCATTCATACAAATCTTGACCTATTTGTTTTATTACGCTATACCGTTCCAATTTTAAAATTCGCGCCGCGGTCTCCGAAATGTATCCGACGTGACACTTCATTCTAAGTTTGAATTCCACAAACCAGCGGTACTCAAATGACAAGTACAATAATGTTATAGAATAGGTGACTTTTCTGTTTTCGTAGCCGGGCTAAGAGAGGGCGTTGCTCAATTTTATCGAAGTTAAAGAATGCAATATTACTGAAAGCAGCCATGATTGGATGGAACGGGGTGTGACCATTTTTTGTCATTGTTAGTAGATGCGTTTATATTGCTTATTTTATTGCTAAAGATTATGAAATTTTTGTCTTTGCTGCGTTGTAAAACAGATGAATCAAATTGTATTAAGTAGATACTTTTACCTAAAGCAATTAATGACTTTTGACACACGAAAGTAGGTAATATATTGGCTTTTATGTTCATAAGGTTGGTAAATAAGATAGGTACCATGTGGACTTTGCTTATAAGATTTATCTAGGTACGTCCTTCTACTACTGTGTGTCATTTCCCTTATTTCAAACCTTTTAGGCCAACATTACTAGGTTAGTTATTATATCTATCCAAAATCCAGCTAGTTACGTAGGTAGATAAAATAAAATACCGTTATGCATTAACATTTTTGTTTATTCTATTCTAATAAGCCAATTCACAAACAATCTAGTAAAACAACACCAAACCATTCGTTAGCCAATCATAAAATAACCATTGAGAAGAAATAAAAACAATAACACTAAAAATGTTTGAGCACCGCAGACCATTGCGCAATTCTGGGGTCAACGCACGCAGTTCGGCTATCTCCCGTTAGCTGGCGCACGTGACAGCGGTTTTACTTTTTAAATTCGCGATATTAGTACCGCTATTGTCCGCTAGATGTAGCTGCCAAAAATTTAATTTTAGGGTCTCGCATGAGTGAACGAAACAAAAATTTATATTTGCCTTATCTTGGGTGATTTAAAATATAAAATTACTTTATTTTAGTATCATTTTAAATTATAAAAGTAGGAATGGGCTTTCTAAAATAAAATTGCGTGCTAAAAAAAAAAACATCGATACTACATTTTGACAAAAAATTACGATAATTGTTAAAAAAAAACTCTTTTTCATGTGTAATATGAGATAAACGGAAGTTGTTTAGATACCGTTCGTCCCACCAGTGGAACGACTCAGTGGGATGAACGGGAATTAACGATAAATAAACTTATAATAAATGAAGGTTAGGTAGGTACCTACTATACCTCCTACACTCCATAACTGAAATAAATAAATATTCATGGACATCTCATTTAAAACAGAATTTGGTGCTTAAGCTTACCGTTATAATAAATTGAAATAGCAATTTGTTATACATAAATTTCTCCCAGCAAGCCAGCCCACGCAAATAATTACAAAAACAGCCCTTATCCCACCCCTCGTAGCGATCTAGATCACCGGCTCACCAGGGCGGCCTACAGGGGATGGCCTTGAAACACCGCAATGCACCCACTCGGTATATAGGCTATCCTTGAAGACTTAGGGTGGGTTAGGGATATAGGCTTTGTAGGTAGACCTTTTTAAATGACTGCGTGAAGGTAGATAATCCTTTTTTGTGTCGAAGAAGGGGATGAAATTTGAAATGTAGTCCATGTCAGAATAGTATGCATGTTATTTAGTACATGCTAGAATATCAAGTATTTTTGACAATACAAAAAAAAGAAGAAAAAAAATGTAATGAGTTTACGACTGTTGTTGGTACATGTTATTATCCTGTATTGATTCAAGATCCATCTTGAAAATCATAGATTGCTGATTGAATACTTAATACAATTTTTTTAAATACATATAGCACAACATAATATTATGGTTCTAATGAGTCTTACTTATATAGGTAACTATACGTCCACTTAGTTTAATATTTATTTATTTAGTTTAACTTGCTAGTTTTCGCGGCCCCAGCGGAAGACCAGCGCAGGTTGTAAAACCTGCACATGCTGAGATGGGGCCTTTTTGCAACATTGTATATTTAGGTTAAATTGTGCAATGTGTTTTATTCTTACGTTTGTGTTGCAAATAAACGTTTTGTATTTGTATTTATATATACATCTATCTGACAAATATCCTGCACAAGTGATTGTTATCAGTCAGCTCAGGATCGAAACCACGACCCACAGCACGGAAGGAAGAGCTATACCGAATTACCGACTAAGCTATCTAGCCATCTAGCTAGCTATCTAGCGTGATATCCAGCCATGGAAGAACGGGCATCCATAATCTTTCTGATGGTTTACGTCTGTAGGCATCGTAGTAAGAATTAAAAAAGACGTAAGATGTTACAATAGCCATTTTGAGGTTATTTCCAAGTTGGCTTGTGTTTCTAGGAACTGACGTTGCGAATCACCTGGTTATATAAACCAACCTATGTATAAGAAGATTCTAAAATCCTTGTGATTTTACAGAATGTGAAAAATGGATTAATAAATAATAATCAGGCCTTTGCATCTAATCCAGATGATTTATATAGTGTAGGGTTACTTTTTACCCATGCTCCAATGAACAGGACTCTGCAGCGCCCAGAACTTGATTTAGATGGAGTAGGCTTGTAGCACTTATACCATCCTCTCAGCCTAGTCGGCATCCACAGGAAAGACAAGATCAATACGTAAGGAGCTGACTAAGCCGCGGATTGTCTCACGATGTTTTTCTTCACCGTTTGAGAGCACTGGCATCTGTGCACATAAATTTTCTGAGTAGAAAAATTACCACAACTAATTAAAAAAAAGTAAGTTCGTATGAGTTAGTGGCCAACTCTGGTGACGGAGTTTTTAAGCCTCCACCGTGGTTTAACGACTGCTTGAGCCGGGATCGACAGTTTTAATGTGCCCTCCGAAGCATGGAAGCGCTCAGATGTAAATGCCACTAACGGTCACCCATCCAAAAATTAACCGCGTATAACGTCGCTTAACTTAGATAATCGGTGAAGATTGACTAAGCAAGCCTAGCCACGAGCGCTTCTGATTAATGTAGTCCGTGCTAGACACAGAGAACGTAATTTTGGACATACCATGCATTCTTTTGACATACTCCACTGTTTACTTCGGTCTTTGGGCTCGTGTTTTGGTTGTCGTTCCACATTACATAATGAAGCTTGGTAGCGATAGCAGACAAAAATGTTATATTAGATACTAAAACTAGTTAGGTACTAGAGAGTTACTTATTCTAAAAAAAATATTAGGTAGGAAAATTTAAGACAAAATGTATCCTAAGTGTTAACCTTTCATCAGCTCTATCAGGGATCATAGAAAAACACAGTAGTAAACAACTTGTATCCTGTGTTGACCTCTCATCAGGATCATATACAAACCCAATAGACATGTGTCTAGGATAGTGTTTCGACATCCTAGATAGATGTTAAGTAACATCTATCCATCAATTCCTCAATCTTACAAAATTCTTAAATAGCTCAAGGCCACGATCTACGTCCTATTCTGCCATCCTTACAGGGACCAACATAAATTCGATTATATACTTTTTCGTCAGTCTGTACGATCGAAGCGCGTAGAGGGAGACAGGGGTATATGTTAGAGGGGGATGGTGTGGGGGTGAAGTGCGCAGGCGTAGGCACGTGTCGCTGGATGGAGAAGTGCACACGGGAAAAGGTTTCAGAGACACATCTATGGGGTTATATCATTGCTTGAAATAGTTTTGATATTTAAGTTACAAAATATAATAGATCAGTTTTTGAGATCAAATTATGCGTCTGCTAGTGTTATTTAATATATTTTGTTGAATAATTAATAAATTCTATTTATTTAACTAAATACGATTTGGTGGGTAATTAATCCAAATGATTTAAAATTTTTACTTATCAAAAATACAAAAAAAGTAGCTGGCTAAGTCGAACCGCGATCGACATATCCCCGGACACGTAACCCGGAAGCGTGTCCCCCACCCGCCCCGCACAGGGCGTCGTAGAGCCGCTACGCTCCGTAGGCCTCACAGTGCTACGAAGGCGGCTTGCCTTCCCGCGCCCATACATACCGACAAACAAAAACAAACACTATGTGAACTGTGAACTCAAATAAGTGCCTCTTCCAATCACCACTGCCATAAAAACCAGGACATTCACCCCCCGAAGCCTTGTCTTGACCCAGTTAGCGCGCTGCACCAAAAGCGTATCAAAGGATTTGTGATAGCGGTGTTCATTAGTAGTTAGTAGTATGCAATAATTTTCTCTGACTGATCTATAAGTCTGATTCTTCTTAGTAATGGCGGGAAGGGATACCCTGGAAGGTCAATTGACCCAGGTCATTCAACACCATATATCGCAGGGGGGTGATGCGCAAGTGAGCGTACACCAGGTCCAATCTCCCTCGGGCAGCGGGACGAAGCGCCATCAAATCATCATCGATATCAAACAGGACTTAGATATAGACACCACCAGATCCTTAGCAGAATCTGTTATGGAAACGCTTGGGGCGCGTTCAGCAGCCGTCTACATTGACAACACATCCAATGAAAACAGCGATATGGAGTCTCTTACGACTGTGAACGTCATTGTTGCTAACGATCTGGCGCAAGCGGCAAGCCCCCAGCCAGAACCGGAGCCGGAAGTTCAAGAGGAAAGTGGGGTGCTGCCGAGGACTGTTGAGAGGACCGTGGAGCTGTCGAATGCTGCCAGTGCGTCGGAGACGACGACCACGAACACGGTGTCTATAACCACAGCCAGCACCACTGCGTCAGGTAATACTAAAAGTATGTTCCGTGTGCGTGTGGTCTGCATGTGTGGTGTAAATACCATACTTTTTGTATCTTTAAGTGTAGATTTTTGCAAATTTTAGTCGGTTTTACTAAATTTTGTTTAGTACCTATTTAGCAAATTTTGAGATGATTATATTGTGTTTATAGGTATGTGCCTGTGAAGTGCGTGGAGTTGATGCGCAAAAGCTTTGTAAACTCACGCTAACAAAGGCGTATTGACTCAAAACGTAGAATTCTACGGCAGCTTGCATTATTTTCATAAAATTTGGAAATATAACTTTTCTGTTGATAAACATACAATTACGCCACTAGTTATTTAATGATAACAAAATTAACTTCTAAGATGAGTCGGAATTCAGTATATACCAAAAATATGTCTAAATATCGAAAAAACCTTCCATCCTTGTCCAAACGATATAGAATTCGATTCATTCGACTGATTTATATGAGCGTTGCTATACCGCAGTATACCTGCATTGTGTTTGCTATCAGAACCATAGATTACCGTCCCACATAGCGTCTTGTCTATGTATTGCTATGTACAACCACATAGACACGTTTCCTTTGTCAGAATCGAATACGTTGAAGTTGTATTACTAAATTCTATTACATTCGATATTTTGTTCTCTTGTATTAGAGTTGCAAAAAATTTTTAACATTTCGGGCAGACAGATGATATACCTTTAAATTTTTAAAATTATACCTAAGTAAAACTAAATTTTTAGTAGTTTAGAAACATTGCAAACGTAAGTTACTTACTTAAAACTCTACGTATGGTTACAGAGCACCCTACCACGTCATAAATAATATAAATAATTAATTTTTAAATACTCGTATGTCCACTTTCTTTGCTTCGTAATATACAGGACTAAATTTACTTTTTGATGAGTGGTTTCCCACCAAAAAAACTCTTCAAACGAATGCAACAACATTAAACTTATAAATACCATCAAAATTACATCTTTTCGTGCGATATGCACTGAGCAAGTATAGTACAAAATCAGCCCCACCGGCCGGTATCTATCTGGGTCAGTAGGATCAACGCTCTGGCTCTGTTTGTGCAGCGAGATTCAGACCGTTCGATGTTTTCGCGGCTACATTCAGACCTGTACTTTCGGATGCAGGCACGGTATTTTGGGATGGAAGCTTTACACTTACATAATAGCATAAAAGAGCTTCAATATTCTAAGCATAATAGATAGTAAACTTAATTTGATATAATTTTTGCTAAAAACATTTACAATTTTCCTATCTTGCCTCGATTACATAAAAAATGACAAGATGTTGCAACACTTGCAACAAAATGAAAAAATTACGTTTTGCATCAGCTTCATTTGATCAAAACTAAGATTAGAACAATATATAACGCACACAAGAACAAGCAGAGTAATTAATACACACGTAGGTGAAGTTGAGAGTACTATTGTACTTATTTATCTATTCTAAAATTCGAGACGAATCCGCGCAGTTCAAACATTGCATTGCAAGAAAAAAAAAATGTTATTTGACTATTTTGTGGCGTAAGGGCGTAACGTTCACTATTTATTTTCATTTTCACCCTAACTAGGTATTCATTTCCATTTCATAACAAGACAATTTCCATTTTCACATCCATCTATATCCTTAATCCATTGTACTGATGCGGTGGTGGGGTATCGATCAATAAGCCCTCTTTGATTTATATTTTATCGATTTTGTGTCGGTTTACGGAAATGGGTCAGTCACATAAATAACTAACGAATAGTACCATTTATATATCAAATGCCTAATGGTTAAAGTGCTACTTCGATCTTTAATTTAGTTTCCATAAATATTGTAGAGCTTTGAAGTAATAAAATTGTTACAAGGCTTGTCTGTGTTTCTCCCTATGCGCAGTTTAGATAGTGAGTAGAAAATTTAAGTGTAAGTAGGTATTCCTAAGAATCATAGTTAGTATAGAGACCGATAAGATTTATCATAATGCATTATGACCGAGTTCGTGCAATCAAGCGGAATTCTGAAAGTCCTCAATGATAAATTTTTGTATGAAAATCTCTACAGAAATCTGCGCTTGAGTACCTAATGATTTCACTATCAGAAGACATACCCTTAGAGACTACAATACAAACTAACACAGGGATACTATTGAAACTTACTTAGAAGTGATACTTAGACACTTTCGAAGTTACCCTGAAATACCCTTCGTAAGTTGTCCAAAGCTTATATCCTGAGTCCTTTGGCGCTTGATTCGGGTCTGACGCTATCGTGATTGAATTTAATGAGCTTTGACAGCTGTCATCCGACTCCTCTGTAGGTCTTATGTAACTCTAGCTTCATCCCTCGATTTCGCTCTACTCGGATAGCAATATTTAGGTACAATACAATTGTCTAGTAAGGGTTATAAATATACTCCACAAAAAGGCTGACTGATCATTCAAACTGGGTCCAAATTCAATATGGTCAGTCATCTTTGCCGTACCTACGTTTATATACTATACTAGCCGTCGCCCGCGGCGTTGCTCGCGTTCTACCCTTTAGAGTGTAACGTTTCAAAATTTCTTTCTTAGTGCACCCCTACACTATATAAGGATACTACCCTCCAAATTTCATACCTCTAGGACTTATAGTTTAGGCTGTGCGTTGATTCTCTGTCAGCTTCAAAAGAGTTTTATACATATTGATGATGATGATGATGATGATGTAGTACCTTATACACTAGAGTAGAGATCCACTATAAGGGCTTATTACTCCTTAACGTCCAAGAGCTAAGCTAAGCTACGTTGTCAAGGATGTGTTTGACGTCCGCCAATAGGAATCGTTGAATATGAAAACAAACGATTCCCATTGGGTGATTTCAAACACATCCTTAGCAACGTAGCTTAGCTCTGGTGGAAAAGTACCCTAAGGCCTTTAGTGTATATCTATCTATATCTATACTAATACATATTATAAAATGGAAAGATTTGATTGTTAGTTGGTATGTTTGTATTGAAATAGCCGTCGCCCGTGGCGTTGCTCGCCTTCTACCCTTTAGGGTGCGACTTTTCAAAATTCCTTTCTTAGTGCACCCCTACACTACATAAGGATACTACCTTCCAAATTTCATACCTCTACGACTTATAGTTTAGGCTGTGCGTTGATTCTCTGTCAGCTTCAAAAGAGTTTTATATATATTGATGATGATGATGATGATAGGCTTCGAAACTACTGGACCGATTTGAAAAATTATTTTACCATTGGGAAGCTTCGCTATTACTTTTCACCGAAGTAGAAGAAGCTTACTTTTCACCGGTACTAAAACTAAACGATAAGTGAGATGGGCAGATGATGTTGCGAACATCGCGGGCAAGACATGGATGAGATCAGAGGGCCTAGTACGAGTTTTCAGTGTGTGGTGTGGGTGTGAATCGTCTGACGCCCAGCACACCAGTGGGCGCTGATTTGTATGGAGACACTGAGCGGATTCTTTGAGAAGCTCGACATGCGAGTACGGGCTTAGTGTAGACCAAGCTTCTCAAAAAATCCGCTCAGTGTCTCCATACAAATCAGCGCCCACTGGTGTGCTGGGCGTCAGACGTTTCACACCAGATTTACACACCAAAACTCGTACTAGGCCCTCAGCATAGGACCGTGAGGAGTGGCACAGACAAAGAGAGGCCTATACCCAGCAGTAGGAATATATCACGCAAGTCCATTCGTTTAGTTTTAACTATTATAATAATAGGTACCTAATGCAAATCTTAAGCTTTTGTCGCCGTTCTTAAGAGTGAAAAATTAGTTTAAAAGTAACCTAAAACCAATTTAGTAAATAACTGTCCCCTATTTCAGTTTAGACGATTAGACACTGCTAAGATTGTAAAATTATCATTAATCTATTACGAGTATCTATCGCACCAGTAGATAGAGAAGTATGTAAATGAGTAACTAAACTACGAAGTTAATTAAAACTAGCTTCCGCCCCCGACTACGTTCACATCCCGTTGGATCCCGTTGATCCTATGTGTTAATCCAGGTCACGGACAATATATATTCCAAGTTTCATCCAAATCGGATCAGTAATTTTTACGTGAAAGAGTAACAAACATTCATACATACATGCTTACAAACTTTCGCGTTTATAATATTAGTAGAATAGGATAAGACTTCACAAGTTCAGCGCACTCTGAAAGTTTCTTCATCGCAATTTTATCTCCTAAAATAAAACTCCTAAGTGTCTACCTTAACCTATATTTTATTACACAGGAAAGCAATCTACTTTAAGAATTTTAATTATTATAAAACGTACGGAACTCTCGCATAAAAACAAGCTTCGCGCTTAGTTAATTTTATGTCATGCACTTCACCTATTTTCCTCTGTTGACAAGTTGTGCCATCTAGCGTCGAGTAGCGGTACTACTGTCCATTAAAATAAAATACTGATTGAGAACCGAGGTTCATGCTCATATCTTCTATCCAACTCTTTGCTATCAGCCTCCTTTTTGCCTTCTTGAACATCACTATTAGTCTACCCAGTAGGTACCTGCTACCTCCCTACCAAATCCTACTTCCTGTTTTATAATCTGTGAATGACCTACATTTGATTTAGGTACCTAGGTGAGTAGGAACCTTATTTCAACAATAAATAATTACACAGATAATTTATCAGATTTATTCTTAGTACAACATTTAAGACACATAGATACCTACTATTTGAACACTATTTTCATAGCTTTGTTTACATTTACAAAATCAAAAAAACCGATAAGTTGCGACAGCTAGCGCCATCTGTGATCGAGTAGCGGAGACTTTTACCGTTGCCCGCAGACCGCCTGACACACTTTCGGTACAGCTGATGTCGTAGTGTGCGTGAGGTCCGGGTCGTACTTACTATGTGCTATTCTGTGGTACTATTCCGTTAGGTCCAAGTTCTTTTGAATTGAGACAGTATTCGTCCAAGATGATGTACCACTGTACTATCTAGGTACATACGTCTTTGTATTCTAGTCTGTTGGCTATTGCATGCGCCTAGATAAGTAATAGTAGGTAGGTAAGGTACCTAGGTAGCTTTTAGTTGAAGAGTTTTTTAGTTACGGCGTTGTGGCGCTGTCGGCAGTGAGTTGCCAATTTTGAAGAGGCATCGAATAACTGATTTTGTTCATGTATTTTTGTCAATAACTTTATCCCCCGTGTGTACGTGGATGGCGTGTCTTTCCCTTTATTGTTATTGAACTACCTACCAAACTACTGAACCGATTTTGATAAAACATATATGGGACTAATCTGGAAGTACCTAGGTATAACCCATGCAGATGATACCTAATACCTTAATACCTTAATGCAGATACCTAATGTAAGGCTATCGACGCCAAGACTCATAATATAGCATTATTCATATAAACCTTGTGGTTTCCTTAGTGCTATAGTACAAAATAAGTTATAATGTATTTTTAAAACAATAAATAAATTTAAAAAAAAAAAAAAGGTAATAAAAAAAGTTTTTTTCAAATCGGTTCATTAATGACGGAGTTCTAAAAATAAAAAAATACAATTAAATTTAGAACCGTTTCCTTTTTTTAAGTCGGTAAAAAAAATACAATCGAATTGATAACCTACTTTTTTTAAAGTTGGATAATAACTTTAATTGTAAATAGAAATGAATTCTTTATTTATTTTTCAGGTAAGCTTATCTTAATTGGACGTTGGATGGGGTAAGTTTAGCAATTCTAATAGGTACCTAGTACCTACGATATATTCCAGAAATCCCTACCAGTGGGACTAGGTGACCAGCAAGCAACCAGCATCCAAGGAGCTAATTTCTATTGTCTACTTTCACACCATCTGAGGCCTAAGCTCGCTTCGGCAGAGATGTTAGCGTTGGCGCACACCTGACGACAAGACGTCGTTGTCGTGTCCGTAGTGACATGAATAATATAAATATTCTATTAAAAAGCATGCTGTCAAAAGAGGTGTTTTTCTTCATACGCTGTTTTCGTTTTTTTATACAATATAGGCAACCGTTTGACCACAATCTCACCTGATGTTAAACAATGACGCGGTCGAGGATGTAGCACGGTTACCTAGAAGATACCTATTCACTCTACTCTTGAAAACTTCCAAATTATAGTCATTCGGGAACACAGACGCCGGCAACGTTTGTAACTATAACTGAAATAGCTTTTAAAAAAAAGCATATTGTAACGAAAAATATCTTAAAACAGCTTGCTTTTCTTAAAAATATTTATTTTATCTCCCTAAATACACGACGCGACGTCTTGCCTTCTGATGTGGTTCTAACAGGGATGACGTTACTATACTACTATAAAACTGTAAAAAAGCCAAAAACTAAAATTAAAGATATGGATGGATAAATTAAATATGCAGATTTACTAAATGAACGATTCTGATTCCCAAAATCTAGTTTGTCTGTTTGTTTGTTCGCGGATCACGCCTAAACTACTGGACCAATTTCAATGAAACTTATACCATTCAGAGGCTCTTTTCCCGGATTTAAACATAGGCTATATTTTATTGAAATCAAAGACGTGGATTCTTAGATACAGCTTGACCTCTCTAAACCAAAAGCAGCCATTTGCTACGAGGTTCATCGTATGCTGGTTGACAGATGTTTCAGTGGAAAGTTTAGCACGCGTACGAAGTCGCGGGTATCAGCTAGTAGTAGGTATTATAATTATGAACTGTGCTTACTTAGAGAAAAATATAATGACGCACAATCGTACAAATAACATCGCAGTGTGCGCTAAATTTGACACCTGTCATCATGACACGTGTAAAAAGACACTCTGGTAAATAGGTATTGTGAGGTTAATGACCTTGTGAACTCGGTAACGAGCTGCCTAAATTACTGAGTGAGTAATAAAGTGGTTATTAACCAAAGACGCGAAATAAGAAGGGTTATGAGTTTCGCAGTTTAGTTAGATGTATACTTAATATTCTTCTTTTAATAATGGCCTCTGTCCGTCATTTCGACAGACAATTTTGCCAATGTCAAGTGAGATATTTGAAATATCAGTCAAGTCATTCGTCAAGTGGGCTGTCGTTTGTTTCGAAGGCAAAATGGTGGATATATTTTTCCCTTCAAAACTTGGAGACGAATTTTCACATTCAGAGAAACCAATTTTCACACATTTATTCCAATGGCTCACACTTTAGGTTACGACTTAAGTATTATTGGTTAAAATTCCACCAAAATTAAACAACAATACTCACATAAACACAAGAAAAACTATTAAAATATAAGTCCTAGGTGTAAATGTCAAAACTCCCTTCTTTTCTTTCAAATGTATGATTTTGACATTAACTCTTATTACAAATGTATGATATTGACATTAGCTAGCTCCAATGAATATGTAATACGTAGTTCCTACGTAAGAAGAAGCGGGACTCCCATTCTACCAAAATTACACACTGAAAATCTCGTTTTGTATGAAACGTGATTCAAATTTCGACCCCCGTTTCATACATTGTTCGTTTTTCGAAAGCACGAGTCTAGTTCGAGAGTTTCGCCCTGGCTAGCTAGCTCTTCGACGATATCGTGTGGGCGTCGTGTCTTTGGTGGTAAAGAGAGCCATTAATTATGCCCAATTCAAAATGGCTATAACTAAACGCGTGGGTCTGGTAGAAAGTGGTTTTTACTCAGCCCACAGTATTACACAGTTTTCAATTTGGTACGTTGAAAATAATAATAAAATCCATACTAATTATAAATGCGAAAGTAACTCTGTCTGTCTGTCTCGCTTTTCACGCCAAAACTACTGAACCGATTTGAATGAAATTTGGTACACAGATAGTCTAGAGCCTGAGATAGGACATAGGCTACTTTTTAATGCGAAGAAAGGGTTGTGAGGGCTTGAAATGGGGGGGGGGGTGTAGGGGGGGGTTCATGTTAAAGTTAAGTTTAAGTATGGCTGTACGTATAGAGTTATAAGAAATGTAGTATGCCTTTTATTGCATTCGTAATGGGCCGCTAATGCCACTATAACATCGTTTTGGTTTTTATCTATTTGTTCATAAAAAACTAGTATCAAACAAAGCAAATCCTTATCGGTCATTGACCCACTGTAGCACTATCACACTGATAATGGAATTAGGTCAGTAGTATCTTTGTAGAGCACTTGTCGTTTCAAAGTTTGGGCTAAGATTAATTTTATTTATTTTATAATGCAGTATATATAAAACTCTTTTGAAGCTGACAGAGAATCAACGCACAGCCTAAACTATAAGTCCTAGAGGTATGAAATTTGGAGGGTAGTATCCTAATATAGTGTAGGGGTGCACTAAGAAAGGAATTTTGAAACGTCACACTCTCTAAAGGATAGAACGCGAGCAACGCTAGTGTGTGTAGAATTACGAATTGTACACATTCTAGTGCAGCTGACTGTACTTTAATATTTTTTTATGAATACTAACAAGTAGCTCTACTCGTGTGTCAATTTAATGTCGCCATTGTAGATACATGCTCTAGACTTCAAAAAAGGAGTTTCTCAATTCAGTTGTATTTTTTTTCAGTAGTTCGGCAGTTGAATAAGAGTAACTTGAAAAAACACGTCATCCACGTACAGGTTATGGCGTATTTTGCTTTTCATTGGTGTTTGACGATCAATAAAGCACTCCCAATGAACTGCTATCATCATATTCATCATTATCATCATCATTTGATGATGAAGGTCTTCTTCTTCTCTTCAATAATGGCCTGTGTCCGTCATTTCGACAGACAATTTTGCCAATGTCAAGTGTTAAAATTGTAATAAATAGGTCAAGTCAAGTCATTTGTCAAGTCAGCTGTCGTTTGTTTTGAAAAGAAAATGGTGGATTTTCTCTTCAAAACCTGACACGAATTTTCACATTCAGAAAAACCACTTTACACACATTTATTCCAATGGCTCACACTTTATGTTACGACCTAAGTATTATTGGTTAAAATTCCACCAAAAATAAAAAACAATACTCACAATAACACAAGAAAAACTATTAAAATAAAAGGGTCTAATTGAAGTCGGTTTTTCCAGTTTTTAAACTTATAAATTACTAGCTGACCCGACAGACGTTGTCCTGTCATTCAAACTCTTACTGTCAAACAACTGACAGTTATTTCAAATGTGACATTAAAAAAGGTTTCATGAAAAAGGTTAAGAAACTTTCACCCCCCCTTTCAACCTCTTACAACCGTTTTTTCGCATTAAAAAGTAGCCTATGTCCTTTCTCAGGCTCTAGACTATCTGTGTACCAAATATCATTCAAATCGGTTCAGTAGTTTTGGCGTGAAAGCGAGACAGATAGACAGACAGAGTTACTTTCGCATTTATAATATTAGTATAGAAGTATGGATTATACAATAATGGTAAATCTTTGACCACTAACCTGATGTTAAGCGGTGATGACATGTGGTCCACGTAGCACGTATTCGCAAAACGAACCGAGCCCGTATAGTCTGAGTTTTGTTATGTTGATTTGCGACAAGCGAGAATCGAGAAACTCGCAGTTTTTGTATCGAGAAAAATAGTTTGCAAATCTCCCGCTAGAGGCGCTTATCGGATTTTCATACAAAATATCCCGCAAGTCGCTTCTCGATATGCGTTTCGATCAACAAAACAAAACTCAGGCTACGAGCTCTGGCTATTGCAAACTATTCTGATTTTATCTTCTTCGGATTTAATTTCCTTTTTGCAACTCGATCCTCAGACGGCGTTCAACAGTATGACATCTGCCTTTCACAAAAAAGAATTAAAAAAAAATCTCAACCTCCTAATTACATATTGACCGAACTTAAAATAGCCCCTGCTTACTTTAGGGTCCCGAAATTTCACAGAGTCCGGTTTTTCTGCTCAATGGATTTCACATGTCCTGTCATTCTGGGGGTTTCGTTGATTTAGTAATATCAAGAGCGAGACCGGGACGGGGTTTAAAAAAAAAATATTACTGTAATTTTTTGTTTCTTATCTTCTTGTTTATTACTGGCCTGTCTTTGACAAAGACATTATGTAGAGCATTAGCATTTATTTATTTACTAGCCGTCGCCCGCGGCGTTGCTCGCGTTCTACCCTTTAGAGACTGACGTTTCAAAATTCCTTTCTTAGTGCACCTTTACACTGTATAAGGATACTACCCTCCAAATTTCATACCTCTAGGACTTATGGTTTAGGCTGTGCGTTGATTCTAAGTCAGCTTCAAAAGAGTTTTATATATATTGATTGATGATGATTAGGATTGCGAAAGAATAATACACATAACTTAAAACTAATAATAAAAGTTTTAGGTACATCTAAGTTTAATTATTATAAACTTTTTGAGTAAAATAAATATGTTTTTGATTAAAATAAAGATATTCTCTAGATGCTTAAGTACACAGAAATTTAAGAAATCAAACTATGACTTAGAGATCTTCCACAACCATCATCGTACACTGTTTCAGATTTTTTAGATTACTTTTATGTTCAACTAGCTTTCACCCGCGACTTCGCTCGCGTTCCGTTTGATCCCGTTGGTTTTCCGGGATAAAAAGTAGCCTATGCGTTAATCCAGGTCACGGACAATATATATTCCAAGTTTCAGCTGAATCGGATCAGTAGTTTTTGCGTGAAAGAGTAACAAACATCCATACATCCATACCTACAAACTTTCGCGTTTATAATATTAGCACGATAGATATTTCTCTGAGCTATGGATCGAGTCATGGCTGACTAGGCTGAGAGGATGGTATAGGTGCTAGAAGCCTACTCCATCTAAAACATTGTCCCAGGCACTACAGTGTCCCGTTAAGAACAAACACCGAGAACAAACATTTGTGTGTTATAAACATAGATATTTGTTCTGTCTCTGGATGTTTCTATGTATTCTAAGTATGTATTTACAAAAAAAATAAAAAATGTATGTATGTATTCTATCAGCCATCTAGTTTCCATCGTTCAAGCTTTGCTTAGTTTGGGACTAGATGGCGTTGTGTTAAGTGTCCGTGAATATTTATTTATTTATTTAAGTGTAGGCATAGGTTGCCTCCTGACGCTGTATAAATCATCTTCAATAGATGTAAAGGCCTATTATTATTATTATGGATCTAATACTCGGTTTACTCGTCTCGTTGTCGTCCCTGATACTGTGGTGTGTAAATCATTTGGCTACTTTCGGACCACTTAGGGGAGACACAAAGGGTTTTGGCGAATGGACATCGGTGGGATTCGTAACAAGTTTGTCACTTTTGTTTAGTTAAAATAAAATCTGGTTTGGTTTGAATCAATGGGATAAGTAGTCTATGGCTTTTAAAAGATTTTTTTTTATCTTATAGGATTCGTGTTAGTTTTCACTGCTTTAAAATCTCATATTATACAATTCTATTTCTATACGGACGGGGTAAGCATTAAAATACGCAGATTTTTTGGATATTATATCAAAAGGAAAACATGATATTTCGTATCACAAACTTTTTTTTTTTTTTGGTCTTAGAGTAATAACTTTTAGTTTGCAAAAATAAGTGCTTTAATATTTTTTTCTTTTAAAAGTGATCCTTTGTATTGGATTGCAGATGCTTAGAGCTATTTTTGTATGATCGTCGACCCTTTTATAGACTAACTAGTAATATAGGTCAGCGTTTCATTGACTATCTTCTATTTTTACTACACGGAGAAGTTGGTTTCATAAATATTTTTTTATACAAAATATTGTATACTAAATTAATATGCTGCGTCTAAAAACTGAGTATAGGTTTTGACTGAGTAATTATTGTTTTTAATATACTTACTTAAGTAAATTTTAACCCTTCGTGCTCTCGTATTAATATACTTTTTTTAATAAAAGTATTGTATACGATTATTTTTTATTTTTTAGGAAAAATATTTATAGAAAATAAAGTATAATATTTCGTCTACAAACTGAGTAAAGGTTTTAACTGAATAATTATGGTTTTAATATAAGTCTTAACCTTTCGTGTCCTCGTATTAAAATACTTTTCTTTAATAAAAGTATTATATACGTTTGATGTAGTAATACTTGAGAAATAATTATAATTAATTTTGCTACTTATTATGATGCACTTGTCATGTTACCTATAAAGAACTATAATATTGTAATAATTAATAATATCCAACAATTTCAAACAGTTTTAACCGTGGCCCGTGGCTTCGTCACCGAGTTATTACTGAGTCAATAGGACAGTCGTGGAACAACTAAAAATTATGGCTGGTACCTTCACGCGGGCCGGCTTATGCCAAACCTAGTGCGCTTACAAAATTCAGTTACCAACGGTGTTGCAGAACGCACGCGCGCGTTCGGTTGCCGCCAAAACTTTCAAATTCGGAAGCTTACTACTTTTTTTTTCACACGTTTTTTCGCGTTCGGATACTGTCGTTGTGATAGCAAAACTTTTTGGAGACTTGTGAGTTTGGACTTGTGAAACTTTTGGATTGTTCTAATGCATTGTGTTGGATGTAAGTACCTACTTGAGATTATTGTTCGTCCGTCATAAATTAAACTGTCACTATCTCTATTAAAAATAATAGTGTGATCATACTTTCCTTATTCATGCTCATTATCAAATTAGTTCGTAAGGCTCTTTAGTTGTTATCATCTGCTAATAAATTAAATAACAATCGTTTGTTTTATAAAAAAAAATCTCAGGGGTCGTCGAAAATGCTCTTAGGTTTTAAATAAAATAAAAAAAACCTTATTTGACTCGTAAAGGTTCGTATATTAATTACCCGTATACCAATTATCTATCACGAAACTTTGCAATTTATCAAGGTCTCTAGTTGCATGAGATCTCGTATTGCATACGGTGCGAGCAAGAGAATAGATAGACGACCTTGCGTTAGAGCGAGACGCCAAAAGTTAGGAAACTCTTGGGAAATAATATTTTTCTCTTTCGGCGGCTGAAGGGCGCTTTTCACCGATATTTGTTTTGGGAGATAATATTATTTGTCTTTTTTTGTTTATTATTTGCGTTTCGATTAAGGTCGATGTTAAAAAGATTAATAAATTGTCTGTCCATTGACATTTTTTTGAATACACGTGCCTATACTTATTACGTATTTTACGATCAAATAACAATTATTTAGCCTACCATGTTGTCCAGTGCAAAAACCTGCATCGTTCACTCGTAAATGTACTTAGCGTCGATTTAGGTAGGTGAAGCTACCTACTTATTCATTCAAAGGTATTCTATGCCTACAAAACAGAACGCATCAGCCTAGGTTCTAGCTTTTGCGTGATGCAAGGACAAGATGTACTGGCGATTAATTGGTGATTTTTTGTTTGTACATAAAGATATGAATGATCAATCAATTTACTGGTAAATTACGTGCTAAATACTCTGTGGTGACTATTATACTGCCTTTTATTGTTGAATACTTACTACATTATATATTATTATATACATTATATATTATTATTATATACATTAGCAACATAAGTGCAATATACGATTTGAATTAGAATTTTAGGGGTTACTTTTTTTTTAAATAATTTATTTGAACAAAAATTATTTCTTAATTTCTCAAAATGTATCCGAACAGTGTTTTGTATTTTCTTTGATTTGTAAGAATGTGTCATTCAGAGTGACGCCAATAAAAAAAAAATGTGTGTCATAGGTTTTAGTTTTTTAACCCACGATTGCATAACATCTTAGAACCACTTGCATTTTTTATTTTAATAAATGATAAATATATTTTTGCAATTACTTAAACATTATGTCTATATATTATGTGAATATTTATTCACAAAAAAAATTACAACTAATACAGTATTTACAATATTTACAAAATACACATGAAACAGTTGAGCTATCTACAAACCGTTGCAAACGATTTATAGATAGCTCAACTGGTCCAAATCAGTACCAATATTATTTCTAATAACGAATTAAATAAGATTTTTGTACGTAATCAAAATAAGTTATAGTAATAGTTTTTAAAATACTAGGTATATTTTTTTATCATCATCAATATAAAATTTTTTTGAAGCTGACTTAGAATCAACCCACAGCCTAAACTATAAGTCCTAGAGGTATGAAATTTTTAGAGTAGTATCCTTATATAGTGTAGGGGTGCACTAAGAAAGGAATTTTGAAACGTCACACTCTAAAGGGTAGAACGCGAGCACCGCCGCGGGCGACGGCTAGTAGTTAATAAATGTAGAAATTAATAAAAAAAATTACAGTTTTTTTTAAATTGCTGATGACGTTTTATTGTTATTGTTAAAACAATTAATAATTATAAGCTAAAAACCTTAATTAGATACCAACGAGTATCTCATAAATATTCACGGACACTTAACACAACGCCTTCTAGTCCCAAACTAAGCAAAGCTTGTACGATGGAAACTAGATGGCTGATAGAATACATACATAATTTTTTTTTTGTAAATACATACTTATAATACATAGAAACACCCAGACCATAATACATAGAACTCAATGACGAAACAATGTTTAAGATAATAAAAAAAAGAAAGTTTTTACCCTTGAATGTAAAAGGATACTGCAAAAAAGTGTCTTATGCCTTTCATTTACAACTTTCTAAATCTGAATACTTTCTAGACGAAAACTTACAGCCTTATGCAAATAAACGAAATTGTAAATATTAAAACTTAAAAGGATATTTTCAAGTATTTCTATTTACGGCTTTAATATATTTTCATATTACTGTGTTTTTTAAATTTTATCACATGTTTTGCAAATATTTGATATAACTTTATCAGTTTATATATTTTTTATTATTGATATAGATCAAATTAATTACCTAAAACTGAGTTTCTCAAACTCGTCTATTATTATTTGAAATATTAAATGGGTCTTAAATTTTTTGATAAAAATTCTATGTTTGCAAACAAATTTTGGCTCAAATCGTTAATATGTGTCATCAATATAACTAAAAAAAACTAAGTTTTTCAAACTCGGCAATTATTTAAAAAAAAAAAAATTGGCCTTAAATTTTTTTACAAAAAAATAATATTTTAGCAAAAATTTTTTTTGCAGAAAAGCACTAATTTACGAAATAAAGTCTAGATTTTGATATTTACATCCGCCTTTTGCTTTTAGCATATATCTTTTAATAGGTAATAATAATTATGGCATCGATCAACTCTCGCCCACTTTCACACGAGATTTTGGCAGTCGGACTTTCACTTACTGCTAGTGGTTTAAGCGACAAACGGACAGCGAGTTATTATTAAAACTTGCACAGAATTATAAATTTGGTACAAAGAGTGGACTCAATGCTGAAAGCATTCTATTTTATGTATGTTTATTAGGTAGTAGGTATATTTTGTAGGTTAATGTTTTTTTTTATGATAAACGTAATGGAACAAGCTGATAGCTCACCTGATGTTAAGTAGTAACTTCTGCCTATAACAATGCATTACCTCACAGAGCAAGTCCAATGAGGACGTGCCCTGTAAGGCAATGCACTGCGTCCATCACTCTGAGACGTAAAGATCTTGAAGTCTCATGTGCCTGTAATTACACCGGCGCCCTTACCCTTCAAATGTAGTTTTAAAGGCGTTGTTTTGTTTCTTTTTAAAGTTTTACCTTAGAAGCACTACCATCATCTCCACACTACGCCCAGGTTAGTTGGTAGATAATGCTAAATAGCATTAAACTCGCCTCTGTACGATTTTTTAAAGTGCAATAAAGAATTTTCTAATCTAATCTAATCTAAAAGCATTGTCTGCCAGCCAACCCGAACGTGGTGGTATATTAGGACGTTGGCGTGCAACATTACAAAAAATAATAATCTTACTGGCAACACTGAAATTAGACACCCAAGTTAGACTTCTGGTAATACTACCAAGTACCTATTAGTGACAACTTTAGATGTTATTTAATTTGACTTCTGGAGACTAGGTATTGAATTGCACGCCTAGTTATAAGCAAAATACACCATTTAGTATTTTTAAACTGACATATTTCAACATGTATTTAAGCAATATACTTTGACTTTGACACACCAAGCAAGAATATGATAACCAGCATAATAATACAAAGTATGTACAGCAATTTAAAGTTCATTTTAACTGCTCAAATACACAGTATCAAGAGTCACCAAGCCGCTCATGATGATGACGTAGATGCCGCACGTGCCCTGCGTTTTATGTAGGTACTATGTGTATTTACCATACAAGATAACATTCAAAACGTTGTATATTTAAAACTGGAATTTGTGGCAGCTGCCAAGAAAGTACCGTAAATTGACCCTTAGATATCAGAATGTGAAAAAATGTAGCAAAATATGAGTAAAGATAAGTGATGTGGTTTTAATACATTTTTATTAGTAGATATTGGTGTAGTTTTAATATATTTTGAGGCTAAACTTCCTAAAACCGCGGAAGTAACTAATTATGTAAATAAATTTTATTATGTAACCCAGATCAACACATTATAAGCTATCGATTTATTGAATCTATCGAATGCATCCTAACTCGTTTAAGTTAACCACCAGCATGAAGTGCAAAAGGCGTGTTGAAATATATGTAACCGACTCTATTTAACCCAAAAGATGCTTAAACACGTGATAACCATTATGTAAATTAATATATTTGACCCGCTATCGCTTCAGCTTATGCCTTAGAAGCAAACCTCCAAAAGCAGCTTTCATTTGTGTGCGTGACAGCGAGCGAATGTGTGCGACGTAACGTAATCTTGCGTAATGCTGTCGCCAGCGCACCGCACGCATTCGATATTTGAATTTTGATTAATATTTTCGGAGAATGCCGATTCGGAATTTTACGGTTTTCGGATACAGATGCTTTACTGATATTTTTAATGCATTATGCCTATGTTTTTCGTACTTAATATCCTTCGGAGTACAGTACGGAGTATATGTAAAGCTATATTAGGTGATATACTTACTAAGGATTTCGGAAACTGCTCTTACAAAGCTCATAATTAAAAAATACGTCAAAAGTATCTTCATATTGTATTACACCCATTGAAATGAAATGAAATGAAATAAAAAGAAGAATGATCTATAAATACATTCTTACACTTTGTGCAAAGTTACTAAGAGTTTATAATGATTTATAAGGAGGTAGTACCTCTGCCTTCCGTGCTGTGGGTCGTGGGTTCGATCCCCACCAAGAACAAACATTTGTGTGTTTTAAGCGTGTGAGAGGAGTAGATTCAGATTTGACGAATGATAGGAGTGAATGGAAGAAGAAAACATGTTGTGCCGACCCCACCTAGCGTGGAATAAAGGGCAGGGAAATGAATGAATGTTTGTTCTGTGTCTGGGTGTTTCTATGTATTATAAGTGTGTATTTACAAAAAAAAATGTATGTATGTATTCTGTCAGCCATCTAGTTTCCATCGTACAAGCTTTGCTTAGTTTGGGACTAGAAGGCGTTGTGTTAAGTGTCCGTGAATATTTATTATTATTATATATGTCTAGATGTTCATCAGCTCGACTCGCCAGAGTCGGAAAATAAATGATGCACACGGGCCTAAGCCAAGTGTACATCAGTTGATATTGTTGAACGATTTAGTATATTTGGATTAGAAGTTTGTACATCAGTCGAAAGGTCAGCTTGCAAAAACTTTCTTATTATTATTATTATTATTTATTTATTTTTACTGTAACTGCGTAACACTTTAATTGAAGAGACGGCATAGAAATGTTCTGAGTCCAAACTTCCATGTTTCTCGCAACTTTTCAACTAAAAAAAGCTTTCAAGCCAGTGTCCTAGATATAAACGGTGATAGAAATAGGTCAGGCTTGACAGTTCCGTACATATCTAAATAAAAACACACGACAATCACAATGAAATTTTAATCATATTCCGAAATAGCCATTATATGTACAATGTCCAATCATGGCGAAAGAAAACCGCAGTAAATTCAATTGAACAGCAAACACGTCTGTTATAAACTAGTCGATACAGTTACAACACTACGACGTTTAACAAAGAGCTTACAACAAAACACCTACAGGGGACTTCAAAGTAGATGACATAATAGTGACGTTCCTACATGTATAGGTTGCCACGCCAGTGCACATAGCACGATGAAAAGCAGTGTTTTAGAATACATACACCGCTCGGCACGCGGGATCGATGGCGGGCATGCGCAGAAGAAGCCTTCGTTTCCGCCCCCACCTTCTCAGCAACTGAAGCTGAAACCCACACCATTGCAACTGCATTCAGTGCATGCGAGACCGCTATTTGAAAACACCTAAAACTACGCGGATTAAAAAAATATCGATTCACCGGTTTTTTAATATCAATTCACCGGTTTTCTTGTCGAAGATGAACGCGTGTGTAGTGCCTATCTATAAGTCCTGACCACCCGACAAGTGGACGAAGACAATCAGCTATTGAACGAACTATGAAGAGAAAAAAACGTTTTTACGGAACGTTGATTCATATATACCACATAATTACAAATCATTTCGTAAAATAGCACCGTGACAATATATAAAAGCAGTTTCTCCGAGAGTTATCACATTTTATCAAGTTACATTTATATATACACGTATATAACCACAGTAATAGAAATAATAACCAATAATCACAAATAAATTAGAGATTATCACGTTCATAATAATTATAAATCCCAAACAAATAAACCCAAACCTTACGAACGAAATTTTAGACTGATATTTAAATCCGAATATAGTAGCATAAAATAATAAAAAAATAAATACAAAATATAGCGTATTTACATTAGTTGAGAATTTGAGAAAGTTTATATAGCAAATAATATTTATAAATCGCAATATTAATTATAATAAAGAAATACAAATTATAAACCGGGGATCAGTGATCTAGTCTTAAGATTTTTTTATGACGGATGGACAATTGACTAAGAAATTACAGTGTACAAAGATCTAGTGTTCGTGTTGAGTGTAATGGATACATTTATGTGATATTTGGTCCCTGGAGGGCCCAAAATGCTGAACATGTTCGATATGTGGAACTCAGTGAGCACAAAATTGGAGGCCCAAAGCAATGTGCAACAGAGCCAACAGGCTCACACTTCAGGTGGGAGCATTAAAGGTAATTTCCAATTAATAACCGGCAAATATGCGTGTTTGGGGCAAACTACTATATATATATTATAATACAATCATATATATTATGTAACATTGTTATGGCAACATTATATAAAATGTTACCAACTAATTTGCACTTTTTAATCATTTATTTTTAATATAACACTACGTCAGATTATATACAATTGATTAGTTTTTAATAACTTTATATACAATTTCTTTGAAGCCAAATTGAGACTGCCAAAGGGTATATAACAACCCAGTGATTACATCAAACTCCATCCCTAGAAGTTTATTTTTGTTCCTGCTCCAACACGACTTTATAACTTTATACGAGTATAATATATAATTTTAGATAAGGTTGGAACCTTTTTTATGAAACCTTTAAAACAAATATACACCAATGTACATTTTTATATACATTTTTAATAGCGAATTTTTTAATTTTGCGATGAAAACTCATATTTTAAACATAATTATCATGAATTAACTTTTTTCGTTACATTTTGGGTTAACATTTTGCTCCAAACATGCTTTGCTTGATTTTTTGAAACGTAAAAATGTAGGTGTAATAGCTTTCATTAACACGGGTTGCATGGTGTGGCAATAGACAATGAAATATTCAACCTTTTGAACGTATTCTTATAGCATATAATATTATAAACGCAAGATGATACAATAAATTATACCAAAAAGATTAAAGAAGTTAAATTAACAGCTACATTATTGGTAATTCAAAACTAAAGTAGAGAACGGTACTATTTAGTGATAATAAGTGATGGAACAAGCTGATGGCCCATCTGATGCTAAGCTGTAACCTCTGCCTATAACAATTCATTGTCTCACCAAGCACCTTAACTTAGGATAATGTAACAAAAATCTATGAGAAAAGAATCTTGGAACGCGAGAGCCTAAGAAATAGCACGGGGTCGTCCTTTCTACACATTGGTTCACTCATCATGGTTTTACATCCAGTTTGAATGTTTGATAAAGCTATGAGTCAAATTCATGTTTTATTCAGTAAAATAACAAGAGTTATTTAGAATCGTCTTATAAACTAGGCAATTCTAGGTGCCAATTGCTCCCGACTAGAGTCTAGAAGAACGGGTAATAAGCCCAAGAAACGGTTTGACCACAAGAGATAAACAGTACCTCTATCACGAACAAATCGACAGTCGCCGCGTTAACGTATTCGAGTTATATTGCGCGTCAACGCCAGCTCGACTGCCAACCGTTGTAGTGTCACCGCGCAGTGTATCTCGGATACGCTAGCGCTACGATACGTTTGCGATTGTCACATTTATTCGTGATCAAGGCACAGGTGCCACATTAGAAAATCACTCTAAACGTCATTGTTAGCACGTAACATGATTTCTTCTTCTTCTTCTTTGTCCTGGTCTTATGTTTATGTCCCATTTCTTTTGAGGTCGGCCCTCCTTGTTTGCACACGCCATACAGAGCGTTTTTGCGGCGTATCTGGGTCCAAGCCCATCGTCTTGAGGTCTTTTTGGACTGTACGTAACAAGATTTGTCTCTGATAATTCCATTTAGTCATACGAAAGTACATGATTTTAGCACCTATTGGTCACAGTGAAAGCTCATACGTATGTAACGTGACGATACGCGTAAAAATGGCAAATTCGCAAATAATCGATTCCCAAAATGGCGTGAGTAAAACTATAAAAATTAGATGTAGAAAGTCCAAAAGCCTTTTTCCGGTGAATTAATATAGGTGTGCATAATTACTTCACGTTTGTTATATAACAGAAAGTTGGGTAAGAAAGTAGCCAATTATAATTCGGTGGCGGTTCTTGCTCTTGACGTCGGAAGAGTAATGAAATTATACATTTTTCCCAGATTAACAAGCGAAAAAAACAAAAAATTTTAGTTAACAGTCATTACAGTTATATTAGAACTTATACTACATTTTTATCACGTTTTACTTTTTGCATTAACGTGTTAATATTTTCATATTGATATAATAATTATTAATATACTATGTTATTAATGAACATTTAATTAAGTTATGCACTATGCATAACTTTTTGCATTAACGGGTTAATATTTTTATATTAATTTAATAACCAACTTAATATACAATAATATTAATTTACGTTCAATTCAGCGAGGGTTTAAAATTTGAACGCTGCTGATAAACTTTTTACACGCCAACAAAAAAAAAACTTTTTAAAATTCGAAAACCGGTGATTACCGAAACTTTTTAATTGACATTTCGAACGCACTTTCACGGGCCGATTCTCCTCCGTTTATTGCACAAAGTTAAAAGGACATTTTATATATCGGGCAGTCGAATTTCGAAATTTCGCAAGAGAACACCACAAAGGTGTATTGACATTTACTGCGCACTGTTACGCACGGGTTACTCTCGGCCACAGTTCCAATCCGGATCCATAGATTTTGACAGAAGTCGTGTAATTTTTTAGTACAAAATGACACAAAATCTGTCAAAATTCGAATCCAATTTGGAACGGAGGTGATCGGGAGTAGCCCTACTGATCAGAGCCCGTAGTCTAAGTTTTGTTTTGTTGATCGAAACGCATATCGAGAAGCGACTTGCGAGATTTTGTATGAAAACCCGTTAAGTGCCTCTAGCGGGAGTTTTGCAAGCTCTTTTTCTCCATACAAAAATTGAGTTTCTTGATTCTCGCTTGTCGCAAATCAACGTATCAAAACTCAGACCGGGCTCTGTATCCACATTTACAGCGCGCTGTAGGGCTACTCTTGACCACCGTTCCAAATTGGATCCGGATTTTGACAGTAATAATATGTCATTTTGTACCTACTGGAAAATGACATGACTTGTATCAAAACCTTGGCAGAATGATATACATCAACAAAAGCTTCTCAATCTATGAAAAAGCAAAAGCGTCTTATGGACTTGATGATGATGATGAGGATTTCACACACAAAGCTTGCTATCAGATTTTCTTTTAATAAATTATCAATTCGTTTTTATTACGTGAGATGTAAAACACATTTACAATAGGTCAATGCACTTTTTGGAACGATTTCATCAAACAAAATGTTTTACATGCATAAAAACTAGCTGTCGCCCGCGGCTTTGCTCGCATTATACCAATTTTTTGGTTAAAATATTTGATCCTAATTGTATACCCTTTAGAGTGTGACTTTTCTATATAAGGATACTACCCTCCAAATTTCATACCTCTAGGACTTATAGTTTAGGCTGTGCGTTGATTGTCATTCAGCTTCAAAAGAGTTTTACATATTTATAGAAGAAAGATAATGACGCGGGTTGTCAGAGTGAAACATCTACTTTACAATACCACTATATATTCTGTGAAAGTCCTTACAAATATAATAATAAAAAAGTACCGCTAAATCTGGTTTCTTTTTAAACTTGCGTAACGTAATCAGTCGCAAACTCGTTCTCAGTTGAATTATAAATTAACTGTTTTGTGCGAATTGAAAAGGAAGGTTTGAAAAAAGAATGGCCGCCATTTTGATGAAATTTGCATCCGTCAGAATTGACAGCTGGTGCTGCGTTTGTGTGCATCCAGTGGGAGCTTCTAGTAAAAAATTGGGTCAGTATTTTTAGCTTACAGTTTTTTTATTGTTATTAATTAACAAGCAAAATGTTAAAATGTTATTAATCGCTTCAAGAAAGTCCTTAAAGTCCTTCAGGGTAGGCAACGCATCGATAGTGCTCCTAATTTTGTCGGTGTTTCTAGGCAACGGTTACCGCTTACCATCAGATGGGCCGTATGCCTGTTTGTCTACTAGTTACATAAAAAAAATATAATGAATACTTATCTAGTATATTAGACATGACTCGGGACCTAGACACAACGCCCTCTAGTCTCAAACTAAGCGAAACTTTTAACTAAATTGCTACCTACTTATATAAAAAAGTAATTATTATAATTAATACTAATTAACTAGTATCTACTTGACTCTGGACATAGACACAACGCCCTCTAGTTCCAAACTAAGCGAAACTTGTAACTAAATTGCTACTTACATAATTTTTTTTGTAAATTCATACCTATTCATAGTAACACCTGTATTTTACTAATATTTATATTAGAATGAGTTCACAGCACTTTTTGTTGATTCTTGCAACATCGACAAATAAAGGCGTATCGTTTGCAATACATTTATAAGGCTATTTCACACTATATTTTTTTTAAAATTTTATGTATAAAAAAACCTCTTTTGACATTAAATAAATAAATTACAATTTCTTTTATAGTTATTGAAAAAAGTTCATGTTCGGTCAATAATACAGTAAGTATAAAATACATAAATTAATATTCACGGATAGGTATCACTAGCTATAAGTAGTATAAGTAGGTATAAGTAGGGAGGAAGCTCGGGACAGAGAACATTGGAAGTCTATGGGGGAGACCTTTGCCCAGCAGTGGGACGATATAGGTTAAATAAAAATAAAAAAGGTATAAGTAAGTAAAGTACACCTACAGAATCACTGAGTCAATCAGTTTCGTAATTTTAATTCAGTGTGTTTTTTATTAACAATTCAACCGTCGAAATACCACATTATTTCAGCTTTGTGTCAATAAAAACTTAAAAATAATAAAAACAAGCTGGGACTGAAAGTAAGACTTATTAAATAAATATAATTACAGATCGACCTCGGTAAAGCAGTTTAATATAATATATTTTCAATATTACTACTTATTGAGATTTTATGCAGTACTAGCTGTCGCCCGCGGCTTAGCTCGCGTGGTAGCAGGCTACGCATTATTTGGTTAAAATCTTTGATCCTAATTTTTGACCCTTTAGAGTGTGTATACTACCCTCCAAATTTCATATCTCTAGGACTTATAGTTTAGGCTGTGCGTTGATTCTAAGTCAGCTTCAAAATAGTTTTATATATATTGATTGATGATGATGATGATGAAAGGTCTGTACCTACGGTTACTTAATAACTAACTTTGGTAACATTTAGGAATTATTTTATGGTCAAAAGTAACCCTAATTTCTTCTATAAGTATACTCTTTTTGTGATATGTTTCTAAGTACTATTTTATCTTGTTTTCTGCTCATTGTTTCGGACTAGAAAGTGTTGTATAAAATGTCCTCATGAGTACTTATTATTATTTATCTATCTATCGGCCGAATACTCAAACACCACTTAAATTAAGTTCACGCTTAAATGATTGCCATCTCTTACAAATGAGAAATGTCAAACAGAGGCAGATCAATTTTATGTGGTGTTTAAATTTAAGTGACGTTTCAGTATTCCGGCCTTAGTGTACAAGTAAAGTCGCTTGCAGAAATTAGTTTAAAATTATTTATTAATCGACAGTCTGTAATTGGCTGATACAAATCGAACAGTTTTATTGAAGTAATAATATTATACTGATCATCAACTTTTACGTCCGGTGTTGGAAATCTGACACCTTAAGCATAACTGATATTTTTTGCTTCCGATCAAACTAAATATTTGAGAACGATAGCAAATTTAAATTTTTTTGTTTATTTTCGCTTTAGAATGCATCAGAATTTAAGATACTGCTGTTTTTGTGGGGCTCGTTCTAGAAATCTCCTGCGAGTTCCCCCTGCGATCTCCTCCGCAGTGGGAACTCGCAGGGGATTTCTATTTCAGGAGTTTTTGTCCAAGTGGATTTCAATTTTCAATTTCATTTATTTCGTTACATTATTACATTGATTGACATACAAGTCATAGTAAGTTTTAGTACGTAACTAAATATTAATCGATTTAAATTTAGCCAAATAACTAACAAATGACATACTACTAATCAGTTTCGATTGGTTTTTTGATGAGATAGTGGAACAACCCCATGGCCCAGCTGATAAAAAAAGGTTAAATCTGGTGATAACAATGTATTCCCATCGAACCCACTGGCCGGCCCACTAGTGGGCCAGATGGAAAAAAAAAATCATCATTGTTTCATATTCCCATCGAGCTCATTTGCATAGTGAACTCGTTGGGATTTTTTTTTTCTTAAAATAATATAATATAATTTGATTATTTTGTTTTAAAAGCGTTGGTATAAAATGTAACAACGCTTAAATAATTTAAAAGTTGTCTGGAAGAGATCGCTTTTGAGCGATAAAGCCCATTGTACTCTATAGTTTAATTTTTTTTCCTCGTATTCTATTTCTTTGCGTACAATAAAGAGATTATCTATCCATCTAATTTTAGTTTATAATCACCAGCTGGCAGTCAGGCAACATGTGACATACCATGTTAGAACCGAAGTGCGCTGAGAAAAAGTTGCCTGGCCAAGACCCATATAGCTCGGTGCGTGCTCGAACCTTCTTGGTACTTGCAAAACCTTCGCAAGTTTAATGACATCGGCGGCCATCTTGGTTTTTACCGGCACGTTATTAATGCGTATTTTTTGTGATTGACGGTTACGTAGTTTATTTTTCATGCAAGTTCTATAGGCTTTGATAGCGAATAACTTAGGTAGGTATGTACTTAGAAGTTATTCTAGAATGCTAGATTCTAGTATTTTTTACAGAATGAAGTATTAAGATTTGACTTTTTTAATTCGGTTGGTACTTTTTTTATAAACAATAAAAAAATTCACTAAATACACTTTGATGTTTCACATCACTTTTCTTTCGGTTACAAAATTAAAATGTACGAGTATATTGTACTTTTCTGTGCAATAAATTCCTATCTATCAAAAACAATCCTAATTATCTTTAGTAATTGCCAACATAATTTATAAAAGGTTTCCAAAAATCTCAAGTGAAGTACTCGTGGCTAGTCTTGCTTAGTCAATCTTCACCGATTATCTAAGTTAAGCGACGTTCTGCGCGGTCAGTTCTTGGATGGGTGACCGTTAGTGGCATTTACATCTGAGCGCTTCCGTGCCTCGGAGGGCATGTTAAACTATTGGTCCCGGCCTTAGCAGTCGTTAAACCATGACTGAGGCCTTAAGGCGGCTTAAAAGCTCCACTAACTCACAAACGACCGACGACCGAAAAATCTCAAGTATCAAATCGCACCGGTCGCAATTGTGTGTTATGTATGCGCATGCGTAGAACACAACACGCTCAGGTAGCACTGATATGATAATATTAGCTTATACTATGTACGTCGCTGCCTGAACGCAATACTGTCTCGTATAAAAAAAAAATTAAGCTTCTTAATTTAAATTCATTATGATTCAGTCTATTGGTGGACTTGTTGGTGCATTTTTCTTCTTCTCTTAAATTAATGGCCTCGGTCCGTCCTTTCGACCGACAATTTGGCCAGTGTCAAGTGAGATATTTGAAATAATAGTCAAATCAATTCAATCGTCAAGTCGGCTGTCGTTTGTTTTAATTGTTTTGAAGAGAAAATACTGGATTTTCCCTTAATTTTCCCTTTAACTTTAACTGTACATAGAGAAAATACTGGATTTTCCCTTAATTTTCCCTTTAACTTTAACTGTACATTGTGTTAAGTTATATAAGAGGTTTTTTTGGTGACTACAGAAAATAGGGGACTCTTGTAACACAGGCTAGAACCACTTTAAAGAGATCCCAACCCAGATATGTAGTTAAAAACTTGCATTTAACATTAAAAACATATTTTTTTGTCATTCCAAGAACGAATCAAAATAAATTTATGTATGAAATCTTAGCCTAAGGTTGCCTCAGATTGAACCACGATACCAAAGAAGAATTAATTTACTCGACTGTCCACTAACTAGCGCTAGTTGCTTACCAAATACAAACGCACTTGGAATATCTGTGCGAGTGTGTGTGACGTCATCAAGGATAGAAGGGTGTTCTTAGGTACGAAATTATGTATGTACCTAAGTACCTACCTACCTCGAGATCAAGTGTTCGTGATCGAGGCACTGATACTGGTACCAACCGAGAGATGGTAGAGTATCAAGCCCCCATATCGTTAGCTCCGAACTGCTTTCGCTGCCCAGCATAATGTCAAGCGACATGGCTACAGATATAGTTAAGTAGTTTTCGCGTGAAAGCGTAACAAACAAACTTACATTCACATTTATAATATTAAGTAGGATTAGTAGGATTTATTTTAAAACAGTTCAGAAAACCTACCAGGCTTTGAGACAACGATTGCCCCCAAGGACTGACCCGGTTCTGCTTATCAATAGAAAAACCATTGTCACCTTGTCAGAATTGCGAAAACATGAAATTGACATTACAACAGCCTTAGGAAGGTTGAATTTCACTTAGTAATTGTTTGGGGCACAATATCAGTTGGCAATACCGGAGATTGATGGTAACCCTGAAGTCTGAAAAGAACATAGGACTAAAATTATTGCCATAAAAAAAAATCTAAGCAAGCTAAGCTAAAAATGTATGCTAAATTCTAAGATAGGGCCTAGTACGAGTTTTGGTGTGTAAATGTGGTGTGAAACGTCTGACGCCCAGCACACCAGTGGGCGCTGATTTGTATGGAGACACTGAGCGGATTTTTTGAGAAGCTTGGTACCATGCCCGTACTCGCATGTCGAGCTTCTCAATGAATTCGCTCAGTGTCTCCACCCACACTATACACTGAAAACTCGTGCTACAAATTCTGAAACATTTATTTTCTGTGAAAGCTCTGTATTAATATTATCATTTCTATCTGCATGAACCGGAAACATCCATCCAGTAAATAACATAACTTAACATCGGGTGGGTCATCGACTTGACGATATATTCCAGAAATCCCTACTACGTCGTAGCAGTGGGGATATTGTGCCATGATTTAGTTATATAAAAAATAGTATTTTTATGCGTTGTACTCGGAATGGATTCTTACCCTTCCGTACAAGAATCAAACTAAGAATTCAATCTACTTGATCTAAAGTACGGCTCAGATGATCTCACTTAATGAAAGAAAGTCTGAGCCAGTAGTCTCGGTTTTGTTTTGTTAATCGAAACGCATATCGAGAAGCTACTTGCGAGATATTTTGTACGAAAACCCGATAAGCGCCTCCAGCGGGAGATTTGCAAACTATTTTTCTCCATACAAAAACTGCGAGTTATTCGATTCTGGCTTGTTGCAAATCAACATAAAAAAAGTCAGACTACGGGCTCCTTAGTTCATAAAAAACAAAAATTATTTAACCAAGCAGGATTTATTCGAAAATAATTAAACCTCACCTTTTTGTTTTGTAATAAAATAGTTTCGCGACAGAGATGCAATGCAACCTCGTATCTGTCCCTTTTTTTCGCTACTTGCCGAGCCAAAGATTGCAAAATGTTGTTTACTCGAATTCAAAACATTCAAAACATGTTTTTTTAGGCTAAATAAGTATTGTTTTAGTGCAATATTACCATTATTTAGAACCTTGAGTGCGCAGAAGTCAAATATCTCCTTGGCCGCGCAAAGCACCCTCCCATTTCCATTTTATTCAATGTCAGAGCTATTAATCCGTGTCGGGGCTACTCGGGACCAACATCTGAGTATTTTAGTACTGATGAATAAGATTATTAAGCTAAAATTGTGCAACAATAACAAATAATATCTGAATACTAGATACGGCTTGATTTACTGCCAGACTTTGAAACTTAGCGGTATCTATTATTTTAGCTATTGTTATACGCTGAATTGAGAGGTCGCCATTTTGAAGTGATTTGATTTTGACATGAAATAACGACACAACTCTAAATATGACAAATGAATTTACTGAAAAAATTACGAAATGACGCACACAGACTATAAATAATAAGAAGAGTACTCGGAATGTAATTTCTATGAGTACTTAAACCTTATATTATTCACCTTATTTATTTCACTTTATATAACACGGTTAGACCAATTACATTAATTAAAGAGACAATTCATTACATTAAGTAAATATAATATAAATAAATATTCACGGACACTTAACACAACGCCTTCTAGTCCCAAACTAAGCAAAGCTTGTACTATGGAAACTAGATGGCTGATAGAATACATACATACTTTTTTTTGTAAATACATACTTATAATACATAGAAACACTCAGACACAGAACAAACATGTATGTTTTACAACATACACATGTTTGTTCTCGGTGGGGATCGAACCCACGACCCACAGCGCGTAAGGCAGAGCTACTACCGACTGAGCCATGACGCCTGTCAAAAGTACATAGGTACAATAATCTATTTGAAACTCAGATTATCAAAACTACAGGTTTCAATATTCTGAAGTAGAAAACGTATATAGCTACTTAATTTTTTTTTCTAACATACACTTTAGTCATTATTATTCTTCTTCTCTTCAATAATGGCCTGTGTCCGTCATTTCGACAGACAATTTTGCCAATGTCAAGTGTTAAAATTGTTATAAATAAGTCAAGTCAAGTCATTTGTCAAGTCGGCTGTCGTTTGTTTTTAAAAGAAAATGGTGGATTTTCTCTTCAAAACCTAACACGAATTTTGACATTCAGAAAAACCACTTTACACACATTTATTCCAATGGCTCACACTTTATGTTACGACCTAAGTATTATTGGTTAAAATTCCAACTATTCTGGGATATAGTAACATAATAAAATTCTATCATTTGTCATATTTAGAGTTGTGTCGTTATTTCCAAAACGTCATAATGTCAAAATCAAATCACTTCAAAATGGCGACCTCTCAATCCAGCGTATAACATAGTATGTATGGGGATTACATTCCGTGTTCATTCACAAACTAAAAACAATCACAGAGTTTTAAGATTGAAGATGAGATGACGTTTCCAAACTGTCACAGGGATGCACATTCGCCGGTTTGCGCGCGCATTCGTAGATAGATCGTCGGCCTTGTGTGTGTTGTTCAACCGGTGACACACTTTTGAGTTGGCTTGACGCCGTCAGCGCGCCCAACCGAAGAAACACCCTATTACTTAATACATAAGGTCATTATTGCTGTGCACGTTATCAGTTACAATTTTAATTGAGACAACGCACGTCCTATCGCGAAATTTCGAAATTTGAATTTCGAATTTGGCAGTTTTTATGCTCGCAAAGGTTGAATTTTATTAGCTTTCGTTTTCTTTTTTTTTTTATAAACTAATGAAGGCTGCTTCTTTTTTACTCGCAATGTTGTTTTTTTAGTTGTTACGGCATTAGCAGAAGCAGAAGCAACGTATCAGTGCGTATCTTACTGACGTAACTAAACGGTGTGAAGTGTAAAGGCAAACAAAAAGGGTCTTGCGCAAGCGCAGCCGAGGGCCGCTCATTCGGCGTAGTAAGATAGTGAATCTAAATATTGACGCTTGGATTGAGTATCCTTCAATCGGCCTTTCGTCATCTCATTGAAAAGAATTTTCGTGTAATATTACTAAAGTAAATATAATTGTAATGCTAACTGCATTACAATTATATTTACCTTGTCTTTCCTGTGGATATGTCTGACTAGGCTGAGAGGATGGTATAGGTGCTGGGCAAGCCTACTCCATCTAAACATATAATATAATACTATACATATTTAACTTGGGGCTATACCTGGTACGATAGATAGATAATAGATAATACTTTATTGTACACAAGGAATAGGTACGTACAAATCTTAACACTTACTTTGTGTAGCACAATGGGTGGCCTTATCACTGCAAGCGATTTCTTCCAGGCTGGTACGATTCAAGAGATCAAGTTAATTTTACAATTAAAAAACCTCCGACCACGAAAATTTTCTCAAATACTGTTCATCATTGGTATTTGGTGGTCATCATCAGACCTTGGAGTAACGAGTTATAGATCACTAGCTTCCGCCTGCAACTTCGTCCGCGTTCCGTTTGATAAAAAGTAGCCTAAGGTTACCTATTTATATTCCTACCTATTATAAGTTTCATCCAAATCGGACTAGTAGTTGCATTGTGATAAAAACTTAAACATCTAAAAGGATGATAAGTAGGATAGACAGAAAAATGATATTTATTTTCCACCAAAAAAAAAAAAAAAAAAAAAAAAGAAATAAATTAAAGCTACACGCGAACTTAAAATTAAAAGTAGAGAAAAAAAAAACAGAATCTTATTCACATTAACAGATAGGATGATACAAAATATTGCCTATGACTTGACAAGCTTTTATATAATTTAACAAGTATTTATAAATTAAACTAATTTATTAATAGCATTAAGCATTAAGTCCTCCTAGCACTACTTGTTTGTGTGAAATTTTTAAATAAATAAAATTAAAATTAATATTTTTTTAATATAGTTTTTTTTAATTTTCATAGCTTCGATTAGTTTCGGTCTAGAGAGCGTTGCGTGAAATGTCTATATATATTCATTTATTGTTTTCTAACCATAAATCGAACCTACACCTCAGTAATAGCCACCAGCTGTGCTGCTATTCGTCAAAATTCAAGCCTTATTCGTAATGATTCATTATCTACTAGACCTTGTAAAGTACCTAGGTAACATAGCTTACTTAGTACTTCACTTTGGCACTAGGTTTTAAAAGAGATCGTAAGGTTGGACTTAGAATAACTTAGCACTTAAGATGGCTGATGACAGATGTTCATAAATCTAATTTAAAACCTAGTCGTACCTAGCTATTTTTGAAACTAGTCAGTATTTTGTTACCAAAAAATTTTATTCACAAAGAAAATTACAACTAATACAGTATTTACAATATTGACAATATTTACAAAATACACATGAAACAGTTGAGCTATCTACAAACCGTTGCAAACGATTTATAGAAAGCTCAACTGGTCAGTATTTTAAATCCATGATAAATAAATAAATATTCCTGGACATATCACACAACGCCTTCTACTTCCAAACTAAGCAAAGCTTGTACTATGGGAACTAGATTGCTGATAGAATACTTATAATACTTTTTTGTAAATACTGCCTTACATCATCATCATCATCCACAGCCCGACTTTACCCACTGCTGGGCATAGGTCTCCCCAAGTTTGTGCCATGCACTGCGGTCCTGAGCTCTCCCATTTACGGCCTGCTATTTTCACGATGTCGCTTCCGGCCGGACGTCCTACGTTTCTGTAGCCGCCATTCAGTGCTCTCCTTACTCCATCTGTTATCACCACGCCTTGCAATATGTCCTGCCCAACCCCATTATTCGATGTCCTATGTCAACTTACATACAAACATAGTAAAACCTTGGTTCTCAGTGGGGATCGAACCCACGACCCACAGCACCCATTTATACGCTCCACTCCATCCAAAGGTTGTCTGGAAGAAATCGCTCCCTAGCGATAAGACCGCCCATTGTACGTATTGTAATGTAATTTAGTCTGTCTCGCATATTAGTTTGTAAGGTGTACCTACGTACAATAAAGTATTTTCATTCATTCATTCATTCATTGACATTCATTTGACAGGCGTCATGGCTCAGTCGGTAGTAGCTCTGCCTTCCGTGCTGTGGGTCGTGGGTTCGATCCCCACCGAAAACAAACATTTGTGTGTTGTAAATATAGATGTTTGTTCTGTGTCTGGGTGTTTCTATGTATTATAAGTATGTATTTACAAAAAAAAAATGTGTGTATGTACTTATCAGCCATCTAGTTTCCATCGTACAAGCTTTGCTTAGTTTGGGACTAGAAGGCGTTGTGTTAAGTGTCCGAGAATATTTATTATTATTATTATTTATTATTCATTCATTCACGGAAGACAGAGCTATACCGACTGGGCTGTGTCTGTCATAGCGTGATGAGAACCAAATACTTACATATCTAAGTATCTAAGCGGAATGTACTTTATGTACTCAGATTCGCGTGTTACCTAATGAAATTATTGAAGGTTGTATATAAGCAAAATTAAATGTTAAGATTATTATCTGTAAAATTAAAAACTATGTGTTGTTTTATTATAATTGGCTGTATAATTGACAGTAACAATGTACTGTCAAATTACTTGACTGATTGTAGGTACTGATGGATCCCTGTGACCTTTCGTCAAATAACAGCTCTGTGGATTTTATTGACACTTTTTGAGTTATATCGATAGTGACATTTTGAGTTATGTCACTATTCTTTTAGAGTTATATTGATACTACATGGATACACTGAGCGGATTTTTTGAGAAGCTTGGTTTACACCACGCCCGTACTCGCATATCGAGCTTCTCAAAGAATCCGATCAGCGTCTCCATACAAACCAGCGCCCACTGGTGTGCCGGGCGTCAGACGTTTCGCACCCACACTATACACTGAAAACTCGTACTAGGCCCTCTGACTTCTCGCGTTAGGATGTATTGTGCATTGTCCCCCTGCTGACCTCACCCCAACCGGCACAACTCCTTAAAGTAACGGAGAAGGACTTTGGGTTGTTAACAGCAATGTTCCAGCATCCCCGAGCTTTTTGGATGAGGAGTGAGACCCATCAGCTCCTGCAGTCCCGTTTTGGATCTGGCTTCGGTTGTGGTAGAGCAATGCAGCAAGACATGCTCAACTGTTTCTTTTTCCTGAAGACAGCCACGACAGAGATCGCTTCTCGGCCTTTTGGCTAAGATCAAAGTGTAGCTCTACTAATAGGGGTTATTGTTTTTTTATTATCTTCTTAATCATAATGGTACTAAGAAGTGGAAGTGGCGTGTTGTTGACGGTAGATGTCGCGTGCGCTGTAAACCTTGGAATACTCAACTAAGCAAGACGCGCACACCAGCGTGCGCTGATTTGTATGGAGACACTGAGCGGATTCTTTGAGAAGCTTTGTCTACACCAAGCCCGTACTCGCATGTCAAGCTTTTTAGCAATTATGAGACGTTTTACACCAAAATTACACACCAAAACTCGTTCTAGGCCCCAGCACCAAATTTTTTTGTAATTTCTTCAACAAAATCAATTCTTTCTACATCGTATCACCATTGCTATTCAGCTTGCTTATGCTTATGCAGCCAGTGTCTTGGGCACGCTTCCGATTGCTATTGATTTGGACTAGTTGAGCTATCTATAAATCGTTTGCAACGGTTTGTAGATAGCTCAACTGTTTCATGTGTATTTTGTAAATATTGTATTAGTTGTAATTTTCTTTGTAAATAAACTACCGTTTATTATTTGTTCCAAGAGCCCAGCAGTGGGCAGCCAGTAGTGGGAAGAAGTTCAATCGTTTCCTGATCCTTTCTCGTACCGACCGGTTCATTATCTAACCGCTGTCGGTGAAAGTACTCACGACTTTTTGGCTGCTCTCGAATTTTGTACGCGATTATACCGGCTAGGGTTGGCATTGTAATTTAATTATTATTTTAATATTTGTATTTTTATCATTTTTAGTAGGTATTTCTTAAAAAGATAAGCAAAATGTATAAATGTCTAAAAATGAAAATATAAATAACCATTTCGCTAGATTCATTTTACTTGTAGTAATTGAACTCAGCGATCTAAACTCACAATCGGCTAGAATAAGTAAAGTAATAGACTTTATAAAAAAGTAATAGTAGTACGTAAACGTACACTCAAGACTCTAGCGGTCTTATTCCAGAACGGGGACTAAAGAAAGTCACGGTTTAAACGTCAAGGTTTATACAACCCGGCCGAATTAACATGACACCTGGCTCGGAACTCGATACTTCCCCCGCTACACCGCTTAATTCGGCCGGGTTAGAAAGAAGAAAATACTTTATTTACACACCACACCGTAATTAAAATCTAAAACATACATGAAACTTAATAACTTAACTCTATCATATAAGATAATAAATAAGATAGTAACAGTATAAAGGAAAAACATTAACTTAAAAAATTTGCTAAACCAATGTGTGTGTGTGGTGGTGAAACGGCCTCAGCTCGTTGTATAAACCTCAGCGGGTTGTATAAACCTTGACGTTTAAACCGTGACTTTCTTTAGTCCCCGTCCTGGAATAGGACCGTAGACGTTTTTTAGCAGTTTGTTGCTGCGTATAAAACATTTTAAGATATTACTGATTCTTGATTTAGTCCAAACAAGATTTCGCTTTATTAAAAGCGATTTTAATCTCATGTCAGGAAATCCTAGATTAGATCCATGAAAATATATAGAAAACACTTTATTGCACACCACATAACCATTTTACAACTGAAAAAAAAAAACATAAAAACGACAATGGAATACAATGAGCAGCCTTATCACTAAAATAATACCTTTAATAATAGCCTTTTATAATGTCTACCGAGGCAATAAATGTTTTTTGTTTTTTATTTGTAAAAGCGATCACTAATGTTATGCGTGACAACCCTACCTCCAAAATTACGTGAGAATGCGTCATAGAATAACCGATGTATACAGATAAAACAGATTATAATGATGGAAATAATTTGACTGTATAATTATCTTGTTTAATGTTGTTTGGTTACGCCTTGTTATAAATACTTACTTATTTATGAGTTCATATATAATTTGACTAGCTCTTAGTAAATGGGAAAGTTTTGTGCTATAGATTTTTTATAAGTATCTTTGGATAATTCTGACGCAATACGTCGTAATATAAGTATTCTATGCGCAATCTAGTTATTATAGTACAAGCTTTGCTTAGTTTGGGACTAGAGGGTGGTGTGTGATTTTTTTTTAATTTTTTTTTTAATTGGCGTCGTGATGTGTGATATGTCAAAGAATATTTACTTACTTATTTATTTATTTATACGTCATAATAGATGCATATCGTTTTCGTAACCTAAAAAAACCTAATATATATTTTTCAACACACTTGCTCATAAAGTGGCTCTATGGTCACCGTAATTAGGCACATAATGACATCCATAATCAAACTGTGACTTTTTCATTGCTATAACTCACAAGTGAGTTATAGATTTTTTTTTTAATTTTATTGGTTGAGTTGCTTTGTTACTAAAAAAGTTTTTATTCAAAAAAAAAGATCGTGTTCAATAGAACAAATAAATGAATGTTCCTATTGCTTGCTCATTTCATGCAACTTCTTATTTAAATAGATAATTTTAACTCGTACGTGTTTAATAAATAAAACTTTCACTCAAATATAACTTTTGTTTTCTCTGTAATAAAAGAAAACTTTAAATTCCCCATTTTTACGTGGCAGAATAGGCGCAAACCCTAAGCGCGGAAAATAAATAAAAAAAAAACCTCATCCCTTTAGTCTGTGGCCGATCGCAATGCGCGCGCATAGGAAAACTGATTATTTTTTCCCGCCATAGCGAAACATTTTTCACAACGCGTTTTCACTGTTGAAATTATTGTTATTTTATTCACAAGTGTGTTGAAAAACGTCGTATGATACACGTGTGTATTGGTGATTACCGTTCTCGGCTTTCTTAAGACCCTCGCCTACGGCTCGGGTCTCAATGGCACCTCGGCGGTAATCACCAATGTACCACACTTGTACCATAATGTACTATTTTTATTTATTTCTCAGTTATATATAGATTTATATTTTTTTTTTAAGTTATATAATAATCTCTACAATTTACGAAGAATCTAAATTTTATTTTATTTATTTTTGATCGTAAACGTAAAACTCGAGTTCAAAAACCGGCGTAAATAGACAAAATCAAAATAAGTGCTCTTAACTGAAGATTGGAACTTACCTGTCAAGTTTTATCATAGAGTTGCGAGATGATAAAATTAAAATTAAATATAAAATTATCATCGGCAATGCGCATGTGATACCTCTGGTGTTGCAGGCGTCCATAGGCTACGGTAACCGCTTCCCATCAGGCGGGCAGTACGCTTGTTTGCCTACTTAGTAGTATAAAAAAAAATTTAGATACTTCAAAAAACTTTCATGTTTTTTTTTTTGATTTTTTTATTTATTCAGTAGGTATACATTTTTTAAAGATTTAAACAAACAATTTTTTTGTGTTTTGGTCGAGCGCGTGGCAATTTCAACTTTAATAGCATCATGATAAAGCAGAAGCTTAAAAATATTGCTTTTCTGGCAACGGTAGCGGCAAACAAAAAATACTACGAAGAAAATTCTCGCCTACGAAGAGTCTACGAAGTGCTACGAAATTGCTACGAATATTTTTATTTTTTTTATTCTGTGGCAGTAATAATTTATGAGTTTAAAAACTCGTAAAAACGACTTCAATTTGACTGCGTTCCGGTTTCATCATCATCAGATGGTGACAGTTCATTGAGATTGTTCTTCTTCTTCTTATTCCCTTCGTTAATGGCCTCTGTCCGTCATTTCGACAGACAATTTTGCCAATGTCAAGTGATATAATTGTAATAATATAAGTCAAGTCATTTGTCAAGTCGGCTGTCGTTTGTTCTATTTATTGAAAACACCACTAAAAAGTGACAAGAAAGCCAAAGACACAATGTCATGCCGTGTCAAAAAACAAAAATAAAAAATTATGGGACTTAATCTGGAAGTATAACCTTTTCAGATTAAAAAAAAAAAAATTCAAGTCGGTTCATCGGCATTAAAAAAAGTACAGCCGAATGGAGAACATCCTCCTTTTTATAGTCGGTTAAAAATGCAATCCAAAAATGGTTTGCAAATTATGTATGTCTGTGTTTAAATTTTATTTATTTTAATATTCTATTATGTTTTATTCACACGAACATAAAAACGCATCTACACTATGACGCTAACTTTCGAATTGTGAAAGTTGCCGAAAATATCTTAAGTGTGTGCGGTAACTGTTTGTGTGTGTAAATATTAAGAGGTCGGGTTCCGTAGGATAATATACCTATTAATATACGGAAAAAAATGATGATGATTTCCGATTTCGGCCATGGCGACTGCGTTTTCTCTGGACAGGCATATTTAACTCGGGTTATAGGTATGTAGGGCTTTGTTGTTCTGCCCGTTGATGCGCTCTAGTGTGACTTGCGTACCTGATTTTGTTGGTAAATAAACGCTCGCATTTGGGGCAGGTTACTTAATTAATTAATTTACTGACGGAAAAAATACAGATACATTAAATTGCGTTATTCCCATCGAGCCCATCGGCTGGCCCACTGGTGGACCGGACTGGAAAAAAATTCCCAACGAGCCCACTATGCGATGAGTTGGCGCGATAATGAAAAATGTGTAATAAAAAACGTGTAATAAAAAAATATATACATATTCATGGATATTTCAAACAACGCCCTCTAGTCGAAAACATAGCAAAGATACTGTGGCGGTGTATTAAAAAAAATCATGGATATTTCAAACAACTGATTTTATCATGAAAAATTCAGTTATAGATTGTGACAGGCTTTGACTTCTCTATATGCAAATATCGAGATAGGCGACAGACGTCATGGCTCAGTCGGTAGTAGCTCTGCCTTCCGTGCTCGTGGGTTCGATCCCCACCGAGAACAAACATTTGTGTATTGTAAACATAGATGTTTGTTCTGTGTCTGGGTGTTTCTATGTATTATAAGTATGTATTTACACAAAAAAAGTATGTATGTATTCTATCAGCCATCTAGTTTCCATCGTCCAAGCTTTGCTTAGTTTGGGACTAGAAGGCGTTGTGTTAAGTGTCCGTGAATATTTATTTATTAGTTTGAATATAGATAAGATGCAAAGGCCTCATTCTTCTAGTTACTTACAGATTTCAGATTAATTTAGCAGGTTAGGGTCAATTTCACCCTTATCTCCACAGAGTAATGGACATATTTCTTCACGCGTTCAGACGCGCGAAATCTCACGAATGCGCGTGAATTCGCGCGTCTTTTTTTATCTAAGAAGAAATAATGTTCATTACGTTGTGGAGATAAGGGTGAATTTGCTATGTTAAGTTTCTTCGATTCGCTTCGACTCTGCGCTAGTATAAATTGACCCTTATTGAACACTTGTCTAAACTGAACGGGTTTTGCATTCGGCTGCGGATCTCCAAACTCGTAAATACGGAAGTTATTGGGAATGCACGAAAGCTCACAGAATAAACACTATCTACTATAAAATATTTATCACAATATTATGTAACTAAACTATGAAATAATTGATCTGATAGGTTATGTTGCATCATACACTTTCGATTTTTTGTTTTTATTAGTTTGTTATTGTATACGAAGCTTTTTTATTCCTTTTAAATGTGAACATTGGATTTTTATACAACCTGTCGCCCGCGGCTTTGCTCGCGTAAAATCTTTGATCGTAATTTTAGACCCTTTAGAATGTGACTTTTCAATATTCCTTTCTTATTGCACCGCTACACTATATAAGGATACTACCCTCAAAATTTCATACTTCTAGGACTTATTGTTTAGGCTGTGCGTTGATTCTCAGTCAGCTTCAAAAGAGTTTTATATATTTAGAGATAGATTAAAAGCATAGAAGAGTGAACAATTTTTTTTTAGTTATGTAGTGAGTTTATTTTAGTTAAGATATGACTTAGCAAGCTAGCTCGTATGAGTAATCAACTCTTGTAACGGAGATTTCAGGCCGCCTTAAGGCCTCCGTCATGGCTTAAAGACTGCTAGAGCCGGGACAGTTTAACGTGCCCTCCAAAGCACGGAAGCACTCAGATGTAAATGCCACTAACGGTCACCCATCCAAATAGTGACCGCGCAGAACGTCGCTTAACTTAGATAATCAGTGAAGATTGACTAAGCAAGCCTAGCCACGAGCGCTTCTATATAGAAGTATATGTATAAAGAAGTTAAAATAATGTAGCTCATAAAGCTTGTAGAACCGAGACAGACAGACAGTCAGACATGACTAAAATGAAAGAGCTTTTTACCTAGATTTCGGAACCCTAAGAAAACTCATGAAGACAGACAGACAGTCAGACATGACTAAAATGAAAGAGCTTCTTGTCCAGATTTCGAAACCCTAAAAAAAAAAATTTAATATAAAACATGGCACGTTGGCATAAAATTAAATATAATCGGAAACAGAATAGATATTCCGGTAAATAGTGAATCTGTTATCAATTATTTATTACTGGGTAACCTATTGAAAACGAAAACATTACATGACAACACAACTTTACGTAATACCCATAACCAGAACATCCCGACCTATCCTACCTTGCATAATCACCTCGAGCCGTAACCAACTCGCAGGTCAGAGTATACTGGCCAGCGGACAAGATGGCGCGACCGCAGATTGCGTAGCAGTTACTACGCGGGACATGTGTTCGGGTGACGGAAACGGCCGATGTTACCCGAGCGATGATCGTAACTAGGTCACACGGACGCACGCACACACACGCAAGGTGTATCCTCGTGATTGTGGCGAAAAGTTTTTTCGAATTCGGGCAGTGACACACCAAATGATAAAGTGCGGTTTTCTCTCAATGCATTTTTGTTGGCTATAAAAAATTTCGCGTTCTTATATTTTAGCTCGAACCAAAACTCGCATCTTGGTTTAAATTTGGAACATTATATAGGTAGCTGTTGTTTTTTAAATACTTTTTAATGTAAGTACTTGTTTACTCTGGTTTTTGATTAGATTAATTTTCTTATAAGTTTTGTTTTACTGAACTTATAAAAAGGTGTAAATATTATTATTTTTATAAAAAAACCATGTACCTACTTCAATTACTAATAATTATGAATTTCGTAATTAATCATTTATTTTCGTTTAAATTTTTAAATATTTTTATTATGTACATAAACATTGGTACTAGTTAGTGTAAATTTAATCCTAAAACGTATAAATTGAAGATTAAAACGTTAATTAATCTTAAATGCGCTTCTAAATACTTATCAATATGTCAATAAAAACTTACAATTGCACAATTTATGGAACATTAAAACTAATAATAAATTGTCTTAATTGTACTAAAAATACGACATTGACCAAATTCAATCGTATACCTAGTACCTACCTAGGTCTCTAGTACCTTCAGAATACCTAAGTTATTAACCACAGATTACTGTTAGCAGTTACTATTAAGTTGAGTCATAGAATAGAAGTTGCAATTATAATAAAATAAGTTTGTTACAACTTAAATTTTTTATTGTCAATCTATGTCAAAAACTAATGCACTGTTAATATCACTTATGTGATGCTATTCAAATAATTAATTCATAATTAACTACCTTCCGCTCGTGAGTTCATTCGCGTCCCGTTGGATCCCGTTGATTTTTCGGAATAAAAAGTAGCCTATGTGTTAATCCAGGTCACGGACAATGTATATTCCAAGTTTCATCCAAATCGGATTAGTAGTTTTTGCGTAAAAAAGTAACAAACATACATACATCCATACATCCTTAGAAACTTTCACGTTTTTAATATTAGTACGATAGGATAGGATAAGATGTCAAAATAGTAACATCGAAAATACTGCTAAACTCTCTGGTAGACTGATGTTACGAGTAAAGTCGTGTTAAAAACTAGTATCTTCTATAAATGGTTATAGCATTGAGTACCAAATAGAAATATACAAATGCCTACTGGTTTGGCTGGTTACACGTAATTTTCATGGACGCCTAGATACTTCGCTTGCGTGGATACCTACCTAATGACTTTGTGTAGGTACCTCTGGGTTTTACCGTGTGGTAAGTTGTTTGAAGATTTACTAGCCACTGTTCTATTAAATAAATAAACATTTTTGACAGGCGTCATGGCTCAGTCGGTAGTAGCTCTGCCTTCCGTGCTGTGGGTCGTCGGTTCGATCCCCACCGAGAACAATCATTTGTGTGTTGTAAACATAGATGTTGGTTCTGTGTCAGGGTGTTTCTATGTATTATAAGTATGTATTTACAAAAAAAAATGTATGTATGTATTCTATCAGCCATCTAGTTTCCATAGTACAAGCTTTGCTTAGTTTGGGCCTAGAAGGCGTTGTGTTAAGTGTCCGCGAATATTTATTTATTTATTTATATGTATTTTTAAAGATTTTACATACCGTTCTAGGCTATAGAAAACTCCTTGGTTAAATTGACAGGCGTCACAGCTCACTCGGTAATCTCTGCCTTCCGTGCTGTGAGTCGTGGGTTTAATCCCCACCGTGAACAAAAATAAGTATTCTATCAGCAATCTAGTTCCCATAGTACAAGCTTTGCTTATTATAGGACTAGAGGGCATTTTGTGTAATGTCCAAGTTTTTTTTTTAAAATAAATTGACACACACTTTATTAGACACAAAACAAATGCACGCGCCCATATTATATCTAAAAATTTTGTAATCATACTCAATGAGGTTCGATCGAACCCACAACCTATAGCATAGAGAAAGAGGTATAATACTGAGCTGTGAGGACGTAGTAGTAGGGGAGGAAGTAGTAGTAGAGCTCTTTGTGAGAGCTCGTCCGGGGAAGTACTACCACCGTACCTATTTCTGCCGCCAAGCAGCGATACCTACTCGCATTGCTGTGTTCCGGTTTGAAGGGTAAGGGCGCCGGTGTAATTACAGGCACATGAGACTTCGAGATCTTTACGTCTCAGAGTGATGGACGCAGTGCATTGCCTTACAGGGCACGTCCTCATTGTACTTTCTCTGTGAGGTAATGCATTGTTATACGCAGAAGTTACTACTTAACATCAGATGACCTATCATCTTGTTCAATTACTACTATCATAAAAAAAAAACGTAAAAAAACTGAAAAGAACCAGTGTGGTAACTTCAATAAAGCACTCATGTTCCACTATAATTTGGGTCGTACCCATCATTTAGTTCAGACGCATAGTCTTTGATTTGCAAAACAGTTGCATTGCATCGTTTGATGAACGATAAAATTGTTATTACAATTGATTGGTGTAACTGTTGAAATCATTAATACAGTCACATTCTTGTTCCTGACCCTTCACTAGGTTATCCTCTTTAGTGAGTATCAGAGAGTGCCAGGGTACTACCCAAGCCTGGAGTAAACTTACCCACAGATTATAACAATATGCAAATACTAGATTCCGCCCGCGTTCGTTCGCGTCCCGTTGGATCCCGTTGATTTTCTGGGATAAAAAGTAACCTATATTACTTCTAATACCTCCAAGAATATGTGTACAAAGTTTCATGATGATCGGTTAAGTAGTTTTCGCGTGAAAGCGTAACAAACAAACTTACATTCACATTTATAATATTAGTATGGTACTAGTAGTAGTTTCACAGAGTTCTCTGCCGGCTACTACATGACAGAAGTGGCTGATGATGTCAGAGTACACAACAATAGGTCAGTACACTCATAAGTATTCTAGTTTGTCTATGAACTGGCGGAATAGCTACATTTGTATACAAATTGAAGTGATTTTTGTAGAAGTGGTAAATTTTCAGATACTTCAGCGCCCAGATTTGAAAATGATTGAAAATAAAAGTCTTGGAGAGATAGTCTAAATTTTTTCCACATTTTTTCGTGTAAATTGTAGATTAGGTGAATTTTGTTATCAACAAGCGTTACTCGTATAGATTTTAATATAAGTTCTCTACTCATACAAAACTGTCAAGAAATATATGCTAGAGTCCGGAATTCTGGAAATTTTCGCATCAGTGTCCGTAAATGCGAATACGGGTTTTAAAGTTTAAGAATCTCCTTTGATATCTAAACAAAAGCCAGTTTAGATACGTCTGGACCCATTGCAGTATAATTTTTTCTCCATATCCAACCCGATGTACCTACCTGGAACAACACCATGATGAAGTAGGCTTACTAAACCTAATCCACTCACAATATATCTACTGCGTACTATTGTATCTACTAATGGTAGGACTAGGTCAAACTCATTAGTATTCTCAGATGAGATTTAAATTCCTACATTTTGCTAACTCCGTAATGATTTTCCTTATATATTTTACACAGTTCTTTTGTGGTCACGCTTCGTGCAGGTAGATGCTTAAAGGGCCTTCAGTTCAAATAGGAAACCAGTGTGGTGTCAGGATTTATATACATAACTAGCCGTCGCCCGCGGCGTTGCTTGCGTTCTACCCTTTAGAGTGTGACTTTTCAAAATTCTTTTCTTAGTGCACCCCTACACTATATAAGGATACTACCCTCCAAATTTCATACCTCTAGGACTTATAGTTTAGGCTGTGCGTTGATTCTCAGTCAGCTTCAAAAGAGTTTTAATATTGATTATGATAATTACACACACAGGACGTGATACAATTGGTTTGAGTCCTAATCAATGGTTTAGGTGGTAAATAGCTACTACTTTGCTTGCTTAAAAAATATGTAGAGCATACTAAAAATAAATATATATATACTTATATATTCTCCACGGCTTTTTAGGCCTTGCCGTTATGTTTTAATTCTACAAGTTTTATATATAGTTGGATGAACCCTTTAAACATATATATATGAAACGAATTTGACGTCCATTCTCAGTCAAACCTTCAATAAAAAAACATTTACCACACAAATTATGTTTCCTATTAAAGTTCTATCACGAGTCTATCCTTATTACTTTGTTTCCTCTGTCCATTTGACTCATATCCGTCAGTAACAGTTGATATAGGTAGGTTTGTATATAATCAGTTCCCACGTAATAGCATTATGTACAAGGTATAGGTAATGTATTGTTGTAGGTCAGGTTTTTGCAACAAGTTTTTTGCATTTTTACCGCGGAATTTTATACCTTTTGTTATGTATATTCTATGACATAATAACTATGTTTTGTTTAATTGTTTTACATAACGGGGGCAATCGGTATCTCATAAAAATCTGCCAGGGTTGAGCCCGGTTTTCTGAACTGTTTTCATACTAAATCATAGGTAATCTGTGACTAAATAGTGACATAAGCGCGTTTCGCGTTTTTACCGTCAAAAGCTTCTTGTTTTCGTATATTTGTAGCCACGTCGCTTGACATTATGCTGGGCAGCGAAAGCAGTTCAGAGCTTGCGATATGAGGCCAGATATTCTTTACACAATACTTAAATTTTATTTAACTCGTACAAGCTTATCCCTCTCTCTTGTCACAGAATTTTTCTTCTGATTTTTCGTAAGCATTGTCCTACCAAGTTTTTCTATACGTCGTCATAGTGTTTAGATCGCCTTTAGATCTCTCCATCTAGGCTTTACAAGTGCTTGTGCCAAAGCTGTTGAAGCTTAGAAGCGATGTAACTTGCAATCACCCGTCCAAAAAGCCATTCCACTCATCACATCGGTCCTTTCCTCTATGATCTCTCTCGGACGTCTCTCCTCCGTGAGTTTGAGATCATCTTCATAATATGTTGTCCTCCACGGCTTTTTTTGCTATGAAATTTATGAAATTTGGAGGGTAGTATCCTTATATAGTGTAGGGGTGCACTAAGAAAGGAATTTTGAAACGTCACAGTCTAAAGGGTAGAACGCGAGCAACGCCGCCGGCGACGGCTAGTATATTATATATTTGTAATAGTAATATAAATATCCTTCTTTTAATTATATTAAAATAGACTTTGACCGACTTTTTAAAAAGTTCTAGTAATTTTCACTTAAGAATTAATTACATTTTAAAAATCCACACCTCAAAGCAACAAAATCCATCTCATTTGATGAAAGAACCCTGAAAAAAAAAAACCTTTTCAGCCAGTACTCATTAGACGTATGAAACCCGCATTCCACAAAAGATTAGGCCGCACTCGCACACGTAAAACCCCGCGTCACACGAGTGTGTGTGCACACACACACACGTACAGCGACGAGTAACTGCCTAGTGATGTAATGGTTGTATTGACGACTGGCAGACATTTTTTATGGTCTGTGACGCAACTTTTTTATAACCGTAGCGGTGTTAGGCTGTTTACAGGTTTTTCCGTTTTCTTGGGTTCTGTATAGATTTTGTGACATGAATTTGGTGAAAATAAGACTTTTTCAAATAGTAGGTACTTATCAGTTTACTCCAAATATACGTAACTAGGTGAAAAGGTTTTAGTAAAATGTTAAATTTATTAATTTATATAATAATAAAGAATTTTAAACTATCACATATTAAATAAGAAAAACATATTATTATAATATATACTCAACGTATACAATTTTTTAATCAATTACAATGAGCTATATATATTTCGAATATCTAAACAAATTATAAGTAGGTACTTAATATAATGAAGTAACATAACAATTTTTTGTTTTGTTATACATACTTAACAATATTTTTTTTTACAGGTAAGCATCGAAGCGGAGCACAAATCTAAACCCTAACATGACACATTGGAAAGCTACTGGTTTGTATTTGTTACTAATAAAATAAAATAAATTATAAAAATGATAGTCGAACCATAAAAATATATATATACTTACTACGATAATAAAAATAAGTAACCCAGTGTACAACAAACCTTACGATGCACAAACACACATAGAAGCTTCGTATAACTGTAAAGCAAGGCTGCACACACGCATAACAAGGACAGGTCAATGCACTCCGTTGCCTTGCACGAACACAGTCGCTATACACGCAACTGTGTGCGTGCGAGCGAGATGACCATACGTCGCTGAGTTTCGCTTTAGCAGCGGGGATCCCAGTGTGTATGACAGGGATGACGCCATACCGGCTGAAAGAGATAGATATATAAATATTATGACTGTTATTTCACTTCCTCCGATGTGATGCAATAGTAGTTTTACAGTAAACTGTCTATTTTGAGACAAAACAACATTTATTTATAGATATAAATGATTAGGATTCATCACATATTAAGAAAGTGTATATGTTCAAAACAGTCAATAAAAAATACCTAAAAAATTTACACCCCCTTAAATGATTATGTTTTGTCTGAAAAATTTTAAGCTTCTATAATCTTAGTTATATTCGAGACTTGTAAACAAAGTATATTCGTAGTAACTAATTAATAAGCTTTACTTATTATTTTTACTAGAAACTTCTTGCAAATTCTATTATTTTTTTTATTGCAAATTATTTTGACAAATAGAGTAGTCTCTATGTTTATAAGAAATTGATAATGCTGCCATCTATTGCCGGGTAGCGTTACTAACCAAAGCATATTTATGACCCACATGACCTAATTTACCGCCAATTCTCGCAGTAACTTTCCGAGTGAAAAAATAAACAGATCGTTAATAATAAATTCTTTTTTTAAGGAAACTGATTAAAAATCCAGTGTCCCACTTTCTGTTCTTGGAAAATGTCCTCTTTTGTTTTCTTTTCGACGGAAAAAATCGGTAGGCCGAAGAAGCGTGCCAAACATTGTGTCATTGAACCTTTCAAAAAGCTGCCAAGTCCACTTTGAGCCATTCAAAAATGGACTTAAAAGCTTGCGCCGAGCGTAAAAAATTGAACACCACTCGTTTCTGCAAGAGTCCAATTTTGAAAAACCTTCTTTTTACATAGGCTCTTTCGTTCGAAATACAAAAAATGTAAAGACTCACACACACTACCGCAAGTATCTACACCATAAAGAAAGTATGTGAGCTTTCGCTGTGTGGTGTTACACAACCTTTCACCTCTCTTTCTTTCGTTCTGTAAATACACTCTGTCTCGCTCTAGCTTACTGTTATGTAATAACGGTAGTTGTGATTTTAGCGCTGTAACATTTTTCTAAGATCCGCTATGTCAATGCAATTTTTTAATTTTTTTTTATGCACTCTTCAGAAACCTGTACTGTTATAGAAAAAAAAACTTTAAAAGATTCTAATAAGTATCAAAGTCAGGAAAATAATTAGAAAATGCATCGTCATACACGCATAGATCTATTATTAAACTTCACATGTCAAAACGCATCTACACAACACACGCACGTGTAGGGAGGTGTGCATGTGTGCGTGACTGCGCCTGTGTGGGCAACCGAGGCTCATTTCCTAGTTGTTCCCTCGATGGCCCGCTTGCAACAACTCCGTGTGAGCGGGTCCTAACTTTTATATTCGGCGCGCATATTCGAAATTACAATTGTTTTTTTTGTTTTTTTGTGTTGTGAATTCAGAGTGGCCACCGTGGCCACCGTGGCCAGTCTCGTGATTCGTGTCAGTGATCGTGTTTGCATTTTTGGAATGTCTTTTAGAGGTTTGTCACAACTCGACATTTCCATCTATTTAATTTATCATTTCTAATGGCAAGTTCAAAGATCTGACGCATTTACACCGTAAAGCTCTTAATCGAAGAATAAATGCTAAATAGAAAATACGTGAAATAAACAATAACATGGCATTACAAAATTTAACTTAAACTATGAATTCGATAGTAGGTACACATACATAGGTATATCAGCTACTTAAAGTTGATATAATGGGTACCACCTACTATCGAATACATATGTTTTAAAAAATAATAATAATAGTAGGTAGGTAACTAATATAATATATACTTAGCTAACATATAGATCAAGTAGGTAGGTAGGTACCTACTGAAGTTCATATTCTTATAAATAATATCATTACCCTTTTTAATTCACATAATATTCTGGTATAAATAGCATATAGATATTATTACATCGATTTCAAGTTATTTTATATCGATGTTCATAATTTATTCATTACGGTATAAGCTAACTGTGCTGTTAACGGAAAATGGTTAAGTTTTCTTGCCTCATTGAAAACTATTAAACTAAGCTTATAAAACTTTTTTATTTAACCTATATCGTCCCACTGCTGGGCAAAGGTCTCCCCCATAGACTTCCATGTTTGGGGGGGTTTGGACCATAAAATTTTATTTATCAATATATATAAAACTCTTTTGAAGCTGACAGAGAATCAACGCACAGCCTAAACTATAAGTCCTAGAGGTATGAAATTTGGAGGGTAGTATCCTTATATAGTGTAGGGGTGCACTAAGAAAGGAATTTTGAAAAGTCACACTAGAACGCGAGCAACGCCGCGGGCAACGGCTAGTCAATATATATAAAACTCTTGAAGGTGACTTAGAATCAAAGCACAGCCTAAACCATAAGTCCTAAAGGGATGAAATTTGGAGGGTCGTATCCTTATGTAGTGTAGGGGTGCACTAAAAAAGGAATTTTGCAAAGTCGCACCCTAAAAGGTAGAACGCGAGCAACGCCACGGGCGACGGCTAATAATACATAATACTATTACGCTCGAATACTTGGGATGGAGAGATGAAAATAATTTAGGTATTCATTAAGACTTAAATTATTTCAATAATTTCAGTTTCAGTATTCTGACATTAGGTAGGTCTAAAGTTAAGACCCATGCCCCGATGAATGGGACGCTGTAATGCCTAGGATATGTTTTGATGTAGGCTTAAAGCACTTATATCATCCTCCTGAGAAACAAGGTCAATATATGCGGAGCTGATCAAGCCGCGGGCTTCCTAACGATGTTTTCACTATTTTCTTAAGTTGCGATTGTGACACACATAAAAATTTTACTATTTTTAAAAGCTGAATACAATCGTATAAAATACTAGTATCATATAATATACGAGTCGAATTTCTGCAAAACCACAATGTTTATACAAAAACTAGATAAAGGGTGTTGTATCTTGGTTTCCACGTAAAGATAACATGAATCGCCATGTTCCTCAACCAGGAAACCGAGTATTGCATCTTTCACAGTGATGCCGTTGACTGTGGCGAACTTTATCGCTAGATTTAGCATGATTATCTCCCATATATTCATATATTTTTTGTATATCTGCCTACTACTTACTGTAACAATGTGATGAGAATATTTATTTATTGTTTTAAAGGACGTCACAGTCATTTACATAGATTCAAACTGCAGGTTATTCATATTTTAATGTTTATGAAATATATTTCATTCAGTAAATTCATAAAGATCATTATTAACATTGTTTATTTATTCACAAAGAAAATTACAACTAATACAGTATTTACAATATTTACAAAATACACATGGAACAGTTGAGCTATCTACAAACCGTTGCAAACGATTTATATATAGCTCAACTGGTCCAAATCAGTACCAGTGTCTTGGGCACGCTTCCGATTGGTACTGATTTGGACCAGTTGAGCTATCTATAAATTATTAACTAGGTGATTTTAATTCCTCACGATTAGATCCTAGAAGAATGGCCAAGAAACTACAGCCTTGGTTCCTTGAGTTTTTTGTATGATCTTCCTGATAGACAATATTAAATATACTTAGAAGTTTATGAATACTACATGTTTATGAATTCCAGGCATAGTGTGGAAAGCGTAAGGAAATGATGACCATTGGCTCATACAAAACAGAGATTTGTGGTGCTTTTTGGTAGAGTAGCAGTCCTTTCTTAGAACTTAGTGGTTGTACTTATCTTCTTTCCTGTTTTTCTAGGCTCTATGCACCTGGAATCACATAGTATATAAGACGATTGTAAATCCATTATCTGTGATTCTTCTGAATCTGATTCTGATCGAGGCCACAAAGCAGCCACATGCTCGATCGCAGCTGGCAACAATGCATTACAAACTATTTGGAAAGCATTGCAGGGGGACTTCAAAGATACCCGTCCCCTTCCCTCGCATTGTGTTGTGAAAGAGGGAGCGAGTCAGGAAGGCGATAAAAGATGACCCATTTTCAGCCACGTGGTGTTTGAAAAGCCTTTAGTTTTCCCATAGTTCTATGGGAGCGAAGGCCCTCTGCGCCCCATGCTTTTGAATTGATAGAATAGAATGGTGTATGGTTTCTAAGGGGCGACTTCTTGGGTCAGAATTGGGGCCCGCGTTATTTGAATGACCATTGTAAGCTTTAGAATTCGTAGCAAGGATTTGCTTGAGTGTTTTGACAAAGGTGAGATAAAATACGTCTAGTGATCCAACTTACGTCTCATCTGTACTAATAACGGATAACAGTTTCGACTTTCATCAATAATCTTATTAATTTTGAGATCATTGACTTTAAAAAACCTATAAACTATTGTATTTGGATTTCTTTCGTTTAAAACGCAAGTAAAATTAAGACTAATTTGTAAATCTGATGGGTTAGATAAAAAATTTAGCTATCTAGGTAGTTCGGTATCATGAACTGCGTGATTTCGTTCGATATTCTAAACAAGCATTTAGATTCCAAGCGCTTCGCAGCCACTTCTACAAACGACACTGCAGACAGTATTACACAATTTCTATACAATGCAACTAGTTTCATATGCGAAGCGCGTGCAGTGAAATATCTGTTTTAGCTTAAGTATTACGGACTACAAAGTTCTATGTGTTTAGGGCTAATGTAATGTTCGACTGTTTTCCCCCTGGCTTCGTGAGCTTCGTCATTATTTCCAGCTTTATTATTTAGAGGTCCAGGCGTAAATACTTCTTCTGTTGCCGTGGGAGGCAGAGATCACGTTACGGAATTTATTATGATCCTGCCACACCTTTGTTGGTTCCTTCACTATCATAACGTTCTCATGCTTGTTGGCTTAGGGTATTCTTTTTCTGGTCTAGCCTTTCTCCTAGCTGATCAAATATTATGTTTGTCGAAATCTTCTCTTTCCAATATTGCCAGTCACACTTGCGTCTATTTGTCCCTAAAATATCTCCAAGCTTGAGTTCCTTGCTCTAACTAAGCACATGTTTGTATGTACAGACGAGGGCTCCTGCTCTGGCTAGCTCACGCATGACGGTGTTCTCAGTACGATATTATAGCGTATCTACATGAAACTGTCATGTAGATAGTAGATACAATGACATCTCTAAAATATCTCAAAGCTGACCAAACATGCCCACCAATGTCTTCTTCTACCAGTGCCAGTCACACTCGCATTTGTTTCGTCAATCTTCTTTCATCCTCTTGGGTTCAAACCATCTTAGCATACCTTGCTCTACTCTCGTCCCTAGCACGTCTTTCAGATCTTTCACTTCTTTTTACTCTTTTATTACACTGGTTCCTTATTCTATCCACTTTATCACCTTTAAACCTCACATACGCAATGCTCTCACTAAATGAGTCATGATTATCCAAAAGTTTGAAACTTTCACATTTAGTGTACATTATTACTCATTTCGTTGAGCAGGATGGGCGTGTCACCACTGTAGTGCTTCGATGTTAGTTTTTCGAAAGATATAAGAAAACCGTGATGAAAAAACTAAGTCACCAAGGCATTAGTGTATTGCCAGCTCATCTAAACTTCATTGCGCGAAACTGGCAAGGATTTCCTAGTTTTGAAGACCTTAAAGTGATATTTTGGTAGTACACCATTCTTGTTTACAGCTTTACAGTTTCAAATGAGTGCTTTTCTTTTCTACCAACAATTTTGCGTCCTATAAGTATTTAATAAATAATTAAATAAACCATTTATTCCCTTTAACAGTAATTACACAATTCATTATATCATAAAATAAATTTTCACCAGCTGATGAGGGCTACGTCCAGCAGAGGAATGGAAAAAAATTATATTGAATAGTCAATATGTTGACACAGTAAAAATGTGGCCCTGAATCCTAGAAAAGCGTGAGCTGTGGCTGTGGCCAAGGCAGGGCTCATTTCCAGACTCCCAGTTGTCACGTTCGATGTCTCTAGTGGTGGCAGACGGCATTACCCTCCCTCTATGATGATGAGGATGGTTATCTGGCGATAGGAATCAAGAACTGATTTCTGATTTCTGAGCCCTTGCTATTGTGGTTTTGCAACAGCGTGTCCTTTTGACACATAGGCCTCCTCCAGTCCTCTCCACTGTTGTCGTTCTTGTCCACAGCAGGCCTGCAGTTTGTTTTATGTCGTCCGACCATCTTTTGAGTTGTCTGCCACGCTCTCTTTTGGTTCCTACTCGAGGCGTCCAGTTGGTTAGGTACCCGGTCCATTTTAAGTTTTGTTCTCGGAGCATGTGCCCCGTCCATCTCCATTTCAATGATTTAATCTTTACTACGATATCCTCCAACTAATAATTACGAACTACTGGTAAAAGTGGCGTAATGTTTGGTATACTTTACGTACTTTTCCTAACACGTCGTCGTCAACTTAAGTAAAACAAAAGCTCAGACAGAAATAGCTAACTGGGGCGCCACCGGCAACTTTGACCTCTGTGAACCTGAGGTCCAAGGTCAGAGGTCACAGGTCAGATTAGGGCGTTCGAGAGCTAGCCAAAACGTGTCAGGTCGGTCTGTGACCTACATATGATTCAAGTTTAGGGCCGATTTGCGAGGTTGAGGGAATTCGCGAATTTTGTTAACCGATAGGTATGATAAGTGTCAAGTGTCAAACCAGTTTGAACCTTCTTGCTTTCATAATTGGGTTGTAAACTCGTTGTCAGGATAAGCCAACTCAAAACCAACTTTTTTTTCAATAATTGACACGCATGAATACTCCAGTTAATAACCAATAGAGTTTTTTTTTGGTACCTATGACTTAACAGAACACCTAACCCTACCTATCTTTTCATGTATTCAAATTAATGATTATGCCAGATTTTTTACATAGGTAGGTAAATAAATATAATAATTATTATAATCGTTCATTATGCAGATTAGTAGGTTAGGTAGGTACTAGGTAGGTACAGAAATGTTGATAGAGAAAAATTAGAAATAGCAAAATGCTAATAATAAAGATAAAATAAATCCCTATTACAAAGTTACGTAACGGTGTCATAGGCAGCCCGTAATTTTGCGCATAATAATCAAGTATGAAGTGTTCTTTAGAATTCGAATGTCCTTGAAGTTGCTCTGCGAAGGGAGATTCGGTTTCAAAAAATGCGTTATTTTTTTGGTAATAATATTTCAAACAATACCAAGACGCCTAAAATCAAAAGCACAGAACACATTATTAATTAGAACTATGTAGGTAGGTAGTAGGTAAGTATTACTAACTACCTACCTTCATTCAAATTCAAATCGTATATTGCACTTATGTTGTTATAGAGGTGTTGTACAAAAGGTAGTGTATCAAACATAAACCCTGTTAGGGCACAGCAATTTGTTGAAGTACAGATAGGCACTAGGTGGCATATTGATGTAATATATCTAGTTTTAAATATTTTAATAATTCTCATCTAGAAACTCGTGCAATGAATAAAAACAGTTTTTTATTAAAAACTTTTTTAACATATTTTTGAATTTTATTTGTACATTCTCGTTTTTGATGTCATAGTTTATGGTATAATAGTATAATAGGGATTTATATATGTTCATAGTTCCTACATAGTTATTAAATAAGTAAAAAACTTCTTTCTAAACAAAATAATTATATAGTAGGCTACATATTTTATAGATAGGTAAATTAAATATACTTTAGAAAGCTAAAGGCCTTCTGTGGTTAACCAGGCGTATAGGTGTAGGTACAACTTACCCAACACTATTTAAAAAAAAAACTTGTAAATTTTACCGCGCAAACTTGTATGACATACCCACATGTTGCGCACTTCTCATTAGATAACAATCATGCTTGTTACCACACTCTTGCGTAAGTGTAAGCAACTTAAATTAGTAAGTTTAGGGAATTTTGTAGGTTCAACGCCATCTAGTAGCGAGTAGTAGAACTTTTCGTAAAATTTGTAATTCAAGCTAAATATTCAATATTTACTGGTTTCGTCGATAAATTAAGTGTAATTAACTAATTTATAACCCCTTTATATTTTTTATTGACTATCTTAAACAACCCACCGAATTCAAGTAGTACAAAACTTCTGTATTTTTTAAATAGATGGCGTTGTTATCAATTTTGAACAGAGCAGTGACCTAAGGCATAAGTTTTTTATCTGACTGGAATAATGTTTTTATTAGCATTGTAATTAATCGTGCACTGGCTTATTTACTGATATTATGTGCTCAGAATGAGGAAAGAAGCGATAAAATCACTTGTATATTGCTCTTATGTAATATTTATTTCATAATAGATATCTAGGTATATCTACTTAGTTCTAAGCTTGCTGGTAAGTTAATAACAATTTTTTTATTCTTATCAAGTTATAAGAAAATAAGATTCATAATTTATTCTTAGGCAAACTACAGCCGTAGCGGTAATATAGATATAGTAGGTACCTACGTAGGTAAGGTAGGTACCTACCTAAACTACCAATTAATCAATCTAGCTCTAAAGGTAGGTAGGTACTTTACTTATAAACAAATAAGTAGGTACAGTACGGCCGGCGGATCTAGACCGGCGTTAAGTTCGTTCGGAACGCTGCGCAGTAGTCACTTTTAGGGTACTTAGGTTTTAGGTACTCGCCTGTACCTGCGCACAATTTCCGAAAGCGCAACTTCAGACCGGTCTAGATCCGCCGGCCGTACTATACCTACCTCTACCTATCATACTAAACCTCGTATGGAATACCTACCTAAGTTGGTGTATAACTACCTACCTATAATGATTATGTTTTTATCGCATTGTTAGATTTTTTAGGGTCAAAAATCAAACCGCGTTAGGTACTTTACTTACCAATTTTCTAGTTATTAGGTAGGTAGGTAGGTAGGTACTATTAATTCATTGAATTTAGATTTTGTTTTAATTATTTTATTTTCGCAGCTAATAACATACCTAACTACGATTAATCATGCAATAACACTTTAATAAACGTCTAGCAAAACAAGTCCCTACGTCAGCTGTTAAAGATAACACTCAATCTAAGGGGTGAACGCCCCGGTTCGGCAGTTGCGTGAACTGTAGTACTTCTACCCGTTGATAGATGGCGGTGCTGTGCAATTATTTTGATAAGTATTTTTAGAATTTTTGTTACTTCGTGTATCTACGTAATACTGTATGCTGCCAAAAATAATTCGATGGTGTAAAATAGCTGTTTCGGCTGGTACAAGAATAAACAAGTAGGTAGGTGACAAATGAGTCATTTATCACCTAGGTAGGTATGTAGGCGTTTGAGCTCGCGTCTAACAACGGTTTCGCTTTTCGAGTAGGTAGATAGATAAAAGTATAGGTATTTATCTTCTTGATTCAAAGCCTAGGTTAGGTACCTACTAAGTAGGTCCCTGACACACGATTTTTTTCATATTATAGGCAAAAGTTTGATCACAATCATACCTAATGTTAAAATCGATTCATAGAAACCATTCCGTCAAATCGTTTCAACTAGCACTCCTCTACTAGGTAGGTAATGTAGGTATACCTAGGTACTAGGTAGGTAATGTAGGTAGGTATACGTTATACTGGGTTTGCCAATTTTATAATTTTTACAACAACTCATAAACTATTAGACCTAGAATCAAAATAAAAACGGTTTTGGAATGTCTAAACAAAACCCAATCATATGACACCCCACTTGATATTATTGTACGACTTTTTTTTTACTCGCTTTAGATCCTCATAACTTCATGACCCCTTGACTGATTTATTTCATTTAACAAACCAGTAAAACTTAAGAGTACTATACGTATACCTACCAAATTTTATGAAGATCGGATGAGCGGTTTGAAAGATCTCGTCAAACAAACATACACACATACAAAGCATTTTTGTATAAGTTGTCACTAAGATCTCGTTCGCTTCGCTCACTCAATCAATAAGGATAAGTAATTTAAAAAAATTCCTTTTGAAAATGTAGTTTGGTAGGTACCTAGTACTACTAAGTAACAAACAGTAGAAGCTCAATTTCAATAAATCGTAGGTAACTAATTACACAGTCAAACTATTGTAGGTAACTTAACGTATTTTATGTACCGAAAGTACCGTTAATGTGTCATCCAAAATACATAAGCACCCGAAATAGGAACCATCTCAGTATTCATAGTTCATTGCCCTTTGATACTACAAATTGACCTTTAGTTCCGCTACTTGATACTAGATGGCACCACCCGGAAGTGTGTTCGCATACCGTACCAAATAATATCCTTTATTTTGATATCGAATTATTGTTTTTTTCCTGTTTATATTGCATCTAAATAACACATCTCGTTTGAAAATTAGATTTTTTTTTAATAAAAAAGTGGTTTTTATTCGTTTTAAGTTCAGAATGAAGGATTTTCTTTGAAATTCTAGTTCCGATTTTCATCGGCAGAGCGGATAATGGCGCTATTATCCGCACTGGAGTACATTGCTCTTTGGCACAGGTTGTTGGTCTCAGACAGCGTATTGATAATAGTTGAAAGTGTTTTTTTCTGTATCGGAAGTCATTTATTTACTTATTCATTTTTACAACAAAAAAATATCCTATATAATATATATTTTTAACACATTATAAATCATGGTATAGACAAATATTTTTTTACAAAGAAAATTGCGACGAATACAATATTCAAAATATTTATTGAATACAAAATGAAACAGTTGAGTAGGTACAAACCTTTGCAAACGAATTGAAAGATGTAACTGAACCAAATCAGTACCAATTGTATCAATTAGCTATATTAATCTGGGGCACGAATATTAGTATATTAATTATTATAAAGTTTTCCCATTTCATCGAAAATTTTCATTCACACATTCACATTTATAATTTTAGTAGAAATAATGAGTTTTTTTTAATGTTAAAAGTAATGGAACAATCTGATAGCTCACCTGATGTTAAGTGGTAACTTCTGCCTATAACAATGCATTACCTCACAGAGCAAGTCCAATGAGGACGTGCCCTGTAAGGCAATGCACTGCGTCCATCACTCTGAGACGTAAAGATCTTGAAGTCTCATGTGCCTGTAATTACACCGGCGCCCTTACCCTTCAAACCTTACTTCAAAAGTAGAAAAGGATTCAAAAATGATTCTTCTGATTTTAACTGAGTAAATCCATAAGGATGTAGGTACACTAGGCACTGAAATTTTCCTCCTGTAACATTGATTTTGCAGTGTAACATTCAGTTAAAAACAACGAATTCTGATTATTGTTAAACAATATTTTTCTCGACCAATGGCCTACATTTTGGTATATGTATCGGAATTTATATAGCTTTTTTCCTCTTATTATTATAGCCTGAAGTTCACTACCAGCGCTCTTCTCGGGACCAAGCAAACTCGTATGAGTTAGTGGCCAACTCTGGTGACGGAGTTTTTAGGCCGCCTTAAGGCCTCCGTCATGGCTTAACGACTGCTAGAGCCGGGACAGTTTAACGTGCCCTCCGAAGCACGGAAACGCTCAGATGTAAATGCCACTAACGGTCACCCATCCAAATAGTGACCGCACAGAACGTTGCTTAACTTAGATAATCAGTGAAGATTGATTAAGCAAGCCTAGCCACGAGCGCTTCGGGACCAAAACCGATGAATTAAACGACGGGCGGTATACTTAATTCGCCGGGGGTAAATCACCCGGGTGCACTACGTACACTTTTAGTAGACTTTATTCACTCAGTTGATACCTAGGTGAATTAAGTCTAATAGTGGTTATGCTGATGAAATGATAAACGTCACAATTACTAGTACCTTAGTACCTATTACATATTCTTCGGTACTAAACGCAAAATGTCACGAAACACGTGTTTTTTCAGTCAAAAATAGGCTTTGCCTTTTTGGCATGCAGATCCACAAAAATATTGCTTAAAAAATTAAAATCACCTTTTTTGAAGTCGGATAAAAAATATCTACCATGACCATTCTTGCACCAACAAAATTCTTCTTGACAGTGACCATACGCAAAAAGTCACGTGGTACTCCGTCTCGCTCTAGCGAACGTCGACCGGTCATTGACCTGCCAAAATTTGAGGGTCAATGAACGACCGCGAGTTGAACCTACTGAGACGTTTTTCGCGGTGCTAGACAATATTCGCAATATATTTCTAGATAGTGTTATTTTAGAATTATTACGTATTTTTTTAGGAAGTTAAATTTTTGTTGTTTATATTGAGCCTGGGGGTATCGTTGTCTCATAAAAACCCAGGTTCAAGCCTGGCAGGTTTTCTGAACTGTTTTCATACTAAATCATAGGTATTAAGTGACTAAATAGTGACATTAGCGCGTTTTTTGCCGTCAGAAGCTTCATGTTTTCGTATATCTGTAGCCACGTCGCTTGACATTATGCTGGGCAGCGAAAGCAGTTCAGAGCTTGCGATACGGGGGCAGTTTTCTGTAGGAGTAGGCAGAGACCACGTCCATTTAAAACACACTTGAACTATTTTTTAAATTATTTATTTTATTGTTCTTGATTTTAAAATGAGCCGCTAATGTTAATAATTGTAGCGCTGTTTCGCACCGAATTTTTCGCACCACAAGCTAAATGTAATAATTGCTTCATTTATCACCGGCTGTTTTTGAATAATTAATATAAAATAAATTAAAATAAGTTAAGTGTCAAAAGTTGAAGATTCAAAGGCGCGTTTGTCGACAACATTACCAAGAAAATGCAATACATCAAAAACTGGGGCAAAACGCCTTCATTTTGACAGAACGGGTAGACAAATATCTCACGTGCGTATCCTAGCTCCGCTGAGTAGTCGAGAGACACATTATCCATGCATAAAGTTGGCAGGAAACTAAAATGTGGAGTAGCGATTTGGGGGTCATTATTCTCCCAAGGTCAATGAACTCGGTCAATAGAGCTGGGACCTTGATAGCGGCAGTTACATTGTAATCTGTGGATGGTCTAGTCTAGAAGTTTCAACTCACCTCCGTTTCTAACACGGTGATCAAATTTTCCTTAACTAACAAATCGCTGTTCATTCCCGTTCGTCCCATTGTGTTTCACCCCACTGGTGGGACTAATGGGAATTCATCAACTAACATATCGCCGTTCATTCCCGTTCGTCCCATTGTGTTTCATCCCACTGGTGGGACGAATGGGAATTCAAAAATACGTATTGTTTTATTCCCGTTCGTCCCACTGAGCATGTTGGTGGGACGAACAGGAAGTTATTTTAAAATCTTCCCACTCATTTTTTTTTTCTTTTTTTTTTGAGTTTAAGACACTCAAAATACAGATTCATTTACTCTTGAAAGGAAAAGGGTAATTTTAACCCTTTGCACAACAATTTAACCATTAATATCAGTGATGACAGCTGGGGGGTGATCACGAACAATCTGACAGTCGCCGGGCTACGTAGACCTAACATATTCGAGTCATATTGCGCGTCAACGTCAGCTCGACTGCCGAACGTTGTAACGTCACCACGCAGTGTATCTCGAATACGTTACTATTACGATACGGTTACGATTCGTACTGAAGCCTCTGGTGGGAAATGATTGATTAATACTCCTATCGAAAGTCGATGCAAAAATCAGTTAGCAAACTGTTATCGGTTACATTTGACTTGTGACCGATAAGAGGTTGTAATTTTGTTCTCAATGTACTTTGGACGACTTCGGTCAGTGGCGTCTCACTGGCTGAGACCAATAGGTGCGGGTTCGATGATCAATTTGAATAGCATGAGGATTTCTGGGTTAGATTGTAACATTAAATTTTGTAACCCTTGGCCGAAAACGGAAGAAGTTGTTATAAGATTGACGGCGTTGTGTCGTAGGTCGTTGGTTCAAATCCTTCGGGATATTTTTGTGATAGCGCTGCATACCTAATACTAATCCCATTCCACTAATGACGGAGGCCTTAAGGCGGCCTATAAATTCCGTTACCACAGTTGGCCACTTACTCATACGAGCTTGCTTGCTTATCCCACTAATATTATAAACGTGAAAGCTTGGATATTTAGATTTTGGTTTGTGTTTGAATAACGCTGCAACTGCTGGTCAGATTTGGCTGAAACTAGGAATATATATAGTTCGTAACCTGGATTAACACATAAGTATACACATATACTTTTTATACCAAAAAGAAAACAACTAGGCCGCGGTCGCGGGCGGAAGCTACGAAATAATAAACTATTATCCTTAAGTACATTTTTACTAACAATAATTTAATGAAGTTAATTTAAACACACACCAACAATGTTATCACAAGTCCACACGGGTCATTGAACTTATTGAGGTGACATACCAAAACAGTGTGGCACATGGCATTATGCTCGAATAAAGAATAAAGAATTTTCTATCTATCTATCTATCAGCTATTATATCTATCTATCTATAAAAGGAGAATGTGAAAATATGTATGGAGAATGGGCCAAGCAAGATTTAAAACGAGTGTCCTGGATCGACAGGCTATTTTATGTGCCTGTAAAAAAAAAATTGCATTTCTTTTTGACCCCATTCTTTGATCCCAAATACTTCATAGATTAATGACTGCTATTTATCAGGACAAAGCATGGAAGTCAAAAGTAATATTTGTATTTGCTATTTTTCGACCATGAGACATAATTTTCATAATTTTATACCACAAGACTTTTACTAGGGTAGGGTAGGGTCGTAGTACGCATTTTTTGGCATTTCTTTTTGACCCCATTCTTTGATCCCAAAGTCTCTGTCATTTAAGTGCGTAATTATTGGGACAAAGCATGGAAATAAAAAACAATAATAACAAACAGTATATTTATTTTGTATTTTGCTCTTTTTCGATTCACACCACGACATATTTACTAGCAGATGCTAATAAAACAATAAGGGCTACACGTAGTACGCATTTTGGGGCAACTGGGGCATTTCTTTTTGACCCCATTCTTTGACCCAAAATACCTCTTACGGCCGAATACTCAAACGCTACTTATATTAAGTTCATGCTTAAATTATTGCCATCTCTTACAAATGAGTACTAATGTCGAAGAGTCAGAGCAATTTTAAGTGGTGCTTACAGAGTGACGTTTCAGAATTCGGGCCATAGACTAATGACTGCTATTTATGAGAACAAAGCATGAAACCAAGTCAAAACCCCACTGTGTAGTTATTCATTCAAATATTGACCATTAGATATTGTAATCCTACGTATTTTTACGAAAGGTCATTGGTCGGGGTGAATGGACGTACTTCGGCCTTCCGAACATAATTTTTAAATTTAGAATTTGTCATCATAACGGCCTTGAACATGCCTAGTGACGTAGTGACGCAGTGACGCAGTGGGCGGGCTTTTAGGTCCTGGTTCGATTTGCACCGGAAGTTATTACAAAACTTTTTAATACTTGATCCTTATATATAAATCTTTCTTAGAAGGGTACGTATACGTAGCGTACGGCCGGCCTCAGTGGATTTGTAAGCCACTGATTAAATGTATACAGCGTGTATTTACAATGGCGACAAAAAATTGACACACGGGTAGAGCTACTTATAAGTATTCATAAAAAAATAATTAAACTACAGTCAGCTGCACTAGAATGTGTACAATTCGTAACATTGAAACTAGTGTCACCGTATTGCAATAGATACTCTTACTTAAATGCTACTGCTTCACAAGGCACTTCTTCAGTGAATGTGCTCTGTGAGGTAGACATTGTGATATTGCTAAAACTGAAAGATAGAAAGACGTTCTCTACATTTTGTATTTTTTTTCTCTAGCGACTCGTAACTCAATCTTCTTCTTCTTCTTTTATAAAAATATGGAACTCTTTTGAAGCTGACTGACAATCAACGCACAGCCTAAACTTAAGTCTTAGAGGTATGAAATTTGGAGGGTAATATCCTTATATAGTGTAGGGGTGCACTAAGAAAGGAATTTTGAAAATTCATACTCAAAAGGGTTCTAGAACGCGAGCAACGCCGTGGGCGACGGCTAGTAGCCCATAGAAAGGAAGCAGGTCCGCCTTTTTCTGGCCCCAAATCTCACAAAAGTCGTAAAGCTCGATCTAGCTGTAGTATAGGTCATACGGTCAGTCACCCAGGAGGCCAGGATCGACGAACTTTAGCCAAATTGTGTCAGACATGACAACTTTGGGCAATCCATCTTGAAAGGGACTTTTTTTTGACATTTGGCTTTACAGTGCAAAAATGGGGTGAATCGGGTTCGGGAGGGGTGAATCGTAATTTTTTTTGCTAAATTAAAAAAACACACTATTCATTTAAAAACTTTTTTGACGTTTATCAAAAATTGAAACTTAAACCAAAAAGTTTTGGTGTCTGCGATTTTTTTTTAATTCCTAAACAACATTGCCAATATTTTTTTATTTATTTGAACACCAACACAATGTATACTAATTATATCATATAAGTAATTATAATTATAATCATAATCAATATATATAAAACTCTTTTGAAGCTGACAGAGAATCAACGCACAGCCTAAACCATAAGTCCTAGAGGTATGAAATTTGGAGGGTAGTATCCTTATATAGTGTAGGGGTGCACTAAGAAAGAAATTTTGAAACGTCACACTCTAAAGGGTAGAACGCTAGCAACGCTGCGGGCGACGGCTAGTTATTAATAAAGTTATACATCTAAGTGCCACCACAACTACAGACTAAGACAACATGCTAAAAAAAAAAAAATGAGCGAGTAACAGTTTAAAAAGTAACAGTACAGTTTTTAGTAAGTTTTTCTTAAATTTGGTAATTTGAACACACAGTACAACATGAAAAAAATACCCGTTTTCAGATACCGTTCAGCATCAAGTTATATTTTAACGGACTGTGAAATACGATTATTTTGTATCACGAATATCGCGTGTTAGGTCAACGGCCGAGTTCTGGCCGTGGCCTTGGGGGCCAAGGACCTATGGAATTGGGGGCCATGTTACTACGGGCTAGGTTACCACAATACAAACCCCCTTTCAACCTAATAACGTATAAAGATATCAGTGAGATTTTATTGAATACTAGCCGTCGCCCGCGGCGTTGCTCGCGTTCTAGACCCTTTAGGGTGCGACTTTTCAAAATTCCTTTCTTAGTGCACCCTTACACTATATAAGGATACTACCCTCCAAATTTCATACCTCTAGGACTTATAGTTTAGGCTGTGCGTTGATTCTCTGTAAGCTTCAAAAGAGTTTTATATATATTGATGATGATGATAATTTAAAAGTTTAAAAAATTTGGTAAAACCGACTTCAATTTGATACGCCTTCATCATCTGATGATGATGATGATAGCTGATCACTGGGACTTTTCTATTGGCAGTAAACACCACAGAAAAGCATAACACGCAATGTCGTGTACGTGTATGACGTATTCTTTCTAGTTGTTCTTATTGAATTGCCAAACTAATGAATCTATTTTGATAAATAAATTATCGGAACAATCTGAAAGCGTACCCTTATAGATAAAAAAAGAATTTTTGAGACGTGAGTTCTGAGGTAACAAACATTTTTTCATATTGTAGATTTATCGTACAAGCTTTGCTTAGTTTGGGACTAGATGGCGTTGTGTTAAGTGTCCGTGAATATTTATTTATTTATTTATTTATGTGCTTAGTTAGAGCGAGTAACTCAAGCTTGGAGATATTTTAGGGACAAATAGATGCAAGTGTGACTGGCAATATTGGAAAGAGAAGATTTCGGTGAACATAATATTTGGTCAGATAGGAGAAAGGCTTAGGTCAGGAAAAGAATACCCTAAGCCAACAAGCATGAGAATGTTATGATAGTGAAGGAAGCAAGAAAGGTGTGGCAGGATCATAATAAATGCAGTAACGTGATCTCTGCCTCCCACGGCAACAGAAGAAGTATTTACGCCTGGACCTCCAAATAATAAAGCTGGAGCTGGAATAAAGCAATTCTGCGATTTTTTTATATGATAATTGTTTAGACTTCCACTTACGCGGATCTTACCAGACGGCACTATAACTTTTTTCCCCATTTCTTTACGATACACTGTAGTGTCTAGGATATGTTTGAGTAGAGTAGGATTGCCCAGAACGTATACGTACCTACTTACTACTTCTTTAGTCAGTCGTACGTATTCATGAAGTACCTACTCGTTACATAGTTCAACGACCCGAGGCGTGAACAAAAATACCTATAAAAACAAAGTACTATAGAATATGAGTAATAATTGTATTTCAATTGTTAGACACGGGATTGCTGGTGGTCGATGACCTTAACAGCTGGCTAGCTAATCTGTGGCAATGGTAGCAAATTGTAGATTATCCTGTAACAGTTAGTATTATTTTAAATAAGAATTAAGTCATAATACTAAAACTTCACTCAAAGACCGCCCATTGTATGTAATACCTACTTTAATATTATTTTCTTTATAAGCTGTTGCCTGTCTCGCATATTAGTTTGCAAGGTACCTACGTACAATAAAGTATTTTCATTCATTCATTCAAAATACCACTTTAAATTGCACTACCACTGTTTGACATTACTTGTTGGTAAAAGATGGATTATTGAAGCATTCAATAAACCCCAAGTAGGTAACTGAACTAGCTAAAATGGCTGCCGAAACTGTTGTTATTTGTTTTCCTTGTTATGTAAGTGGAAATGACAATTAAAGCCAGCCAGGTATTTAGCATTTTAGCCAGTATTTTAGCAAGCCATTTATTAGTTTTGAAGGGAAAATCCACCATTTTCTCTTCAAAACAAAAGACAGTCGGCTTGACGAATGACTTGACTGATATTATTTAAAATATCTTTTATGACACTGGACAGAGGCCATAAATAAAAGAAGAAGAAGCACTTATTTCGATATTAAAAACAATGTGATCTCGATTTTTCGTCAATTCCACTCCAAAGTTACATTTCTGATTCCAACATCAAATGTAAGTTGGTGTATTCTAGTGTAACGACACCTAAGAGTGTCACCGTGTTGAGGTCAATAAACCAACCCGTCCTTGAGGTTATTCCCTTCAGGGGTACGGACCTCTCACAATAACAGCTGAATCGATTGGAACGTATAGGCATTTTTGTTTCCGGTTGACAACCCCTGCAGACAGAAAAAAATAAAAGTATGGTGTAAAAACCTACAATTCAAGGAAAAACTCTATAAGTATTTATCGAAAACGTTTGATAAAAGTCATTGGGAGAAATAAAGTCATAAATACAATACAGACTCTTCTCAAAAGCGTTACATTTTGAATACAAAGAGATACTGAAATAAATGGAAGTTTTCGTAATAGGTTCGAATTTAGAATGAATTTATATTAACTATGTGCATTCGTTTTTTAAAAAGCATTTGTTTTTTTCAACATCCTCTTCCTCCTTCAATCGTATTCCTCATATCTGAGGGTCGTGACCACCTCCAGTCATTATCCTCATCTTTATATTTTCAACATCAAATGTACGCAAAATCATCATCATCAATATATATAAAACTCTTTTGAAGCTGACAGAGAATCAACGCACAGCCTAAACCATAAGTCCTAGAGGTATGACATTTGGAGGGTAGTATCCTTGTATAGTGTAGGGGTGCACTAAGAAAGGAATTATGAAACGTCACACTCTAAAGGGTAGAACGCGAGCAACGCCGCGGGCGACGGCTAGTAGTAACTATAAAATCATAGGATAGAATTATCTAGACGTTTTTATGAGGTTTCTATCATCTACTATTTTGAGATAGTGACTCATATTTTTTTGTGCAGCCTAATAGATGATCACAATCACAAACGATAAATCTCTATTGGAAACCAATCAATTCAAAGACGTATTAAGATAGATGACATCGTCCAACAACTTCACAAAATTTTCCAAACGAACAGTACAAAAAGGGTTTATAAACGGAAAACTTGTCAGAATATTGCTTCAAATAGAAAAAAAAAACAGTTAACTTGAAATAATAGTGAGAGTGAAATGAAATATTTCGATGAGCTTTTGTCAGAAGCGTGGGAAAAATGTCTACAGGCCGTTTAATAGTTTATTCTGCGTTGTATAACATAGTGTTCATGGTTTTTGATACGTCACCAGATAAACCATAGACCTAATTGTTGACACAATAGGTCACTATTGAAGTTTTAAAACAATAGAGTAACATTTCAAAATTTTGGAAATGGAACGGAATGGAACGGAATGAAATCATCCATATTGATTACCGTAGATTTGAGGAAATGTAGTAAAAGAAAAAGCAATCAGTCAAATAAAAAAGAAAATTCTGAAACGCACATCAGACGGTTTTCGTAAGTTCAAACGAAATTCGTGTTAAAAACCTTAATTCGACGTACAGTAAACACTGGCATGTTTCCGGGCCTTGCACCTAATTTGGGGCATGTGTATGTGTACAGTCTTGGCCTAGCTTAAATTGTATTCGCGAGTTACACTTGTTTTTATGATAGGCGACTTAGCGGCGCCATTTTGGATTTTTGACAAGGCGAAGATGTTAGAGAACTTTATTTTTTAATTCATTATAGGCATACGTACCTAATATCTACATGTGATATCACAAGCTTCGAGCTTCGAGACCTTTATCCGTCAGAGTGCACGCATAAATTAGATACTTATAAAAAAAAAAAATTGTGTTTGTTTTAAGTGATACGTACATTTAATGATGGTTCTTTAAATATGTAGGTTATTGTTTTCATAGCTAGGTTAGGCACGCAGACATTTTACAAAGTATTATATTTATGCAAACATTTAACAGAAAACAATGCAAATATTATAAAAATAATAGTTAAATTGCATTGTTATATTAGTCAAATAAAATATCTATAATAATCAAGGTGAATTCCTACAAAAAGTATTCAATCAAACAAAAAAAAAATAACCCGTCAAACCCCATCACATTTTCAAACGTAGAGCAAGAATCCGCGCGCTTTTTTTTTTTTTTTTTTCAAACCGGGAAGCTGCTGTTGGTTCTCGTATTCTGCCAGCCCACGTGGTGGGTCAACGCCTGCCCCACTGCGCAGCTGAGTTCGCTGAACTGATGTGAACGCACAAACACGTTACACGCAAGTGTGGGTACTGTAAGAATGCGACACACATGTACACAGGTGACTAATTGTAGTATAACAAGGTGTTTTATTATGAGTTATGGAGGCTTGAAAGAGTAAATGCTGGAGAAAAATCGTTTTAGTTGCAAATTTTTGCAGTTTTTCGTCTTTTTGCGTAGTTTTTATTACTACACAATAAATGTTTGATAAATAAATAATGTGACATAAGTGAAAAATGTGGAAAAAGACACTAAAAGTGAGCTTGGAACATTTCGACTTATGTCTGTTTTGTTTATCGTGAGCAGCTTTGTTTTAGTGTTAATACAAAATCTTTGAATAGATAAATTCAATGAGCATAAAACCTTTAATACATAATTTCTAAAAAGGTAATGAACTTAGAGAACTTTAAAGAAAATGACAAAAAATAAAAATAAAATAAATAAATAAATATTCACGGACATTTAACACAACGCCTTCTAGTCCCAAACTAAGCAAAGCTTGTACGATGGAAACTAGATGGCTGATAGAATACACACATACATTTTTTTATTAAAAACTTAAGTAGCCTGTGAAGTGCTGCGAGCTATATTAACTAACTATATTGCATTAACCATTGCCTGTAGCACAATTCCTACCAGAGCCCATAGTCTAACTTTTGTTTAATTAATTTGCAAAAGGCAAATGTATGGAAAAAAGTAGTTTACATTTCACAAAATGCTCCTATGGCTCATAGAACGTTTTGGTCTTAGACTGTAAGTTTTATTTAAGCAGCTGTGTAATAAATAAATAAATAAATAAAACGATTTTCGTCCATACCAAAATTGCGACTCACTTTTCGCAAATCAACTGAAATTCGAGTTCATTTTCACTCTCACGATATTTTTCTTCACCCATTTAGTTAAGGCAGCCATTTTTAATATCTTAAAGGCAATAAAGTACTATCACATCTTTTAGATGTTACACTATTACTTCACCTACAGAATATAAAACTTTAATGTCTTCCCGTTCTCTATTAAAATGCAATTTCTAACGCCAACCCTGTTTATGTTACTTTTAATCTGTTTTGTTGATTAAATATCATCAATCATCATCATCATCATCATCATCATCAATATAAATAAAACTCTTTTGAAGCTGACAGAGAATCAACGCACAGCCTAAACTAAAAGTCCTAGAGGTATGAAATTTGGAGGGTAGGTTCCTTATATAGTGTAGGGGCGCACTAAGAAAGGAATTTTGAGAAGTCGCACCCTAAAGGGTCTAGAACGCGAGCAACGCCGCGGGCGACGGCTAGTTAAATATAAATAAATAATAATTATAAATATTCTCGGACATTATCACATAACGTTCTATAGTTCCAAACTAAGCAAAGCTTGTACTATGGGAACTAGATGGCTGATAGAATAATTCTATGTTGTTGCCGACAGAGTGGGGTTAAATTATATTTTATGGCACGCATCAGCAACACTGAATTCTTAAAATCTAGACGCACGGTAAACGTCAGCCACGTTCGGCAAAGTCAATGGTGTTACATGAAAATATCAGCGAATGAAAAACTAGCGAGGATTCTTCTGATAATCTCTGTTCTCATTGGTTTATGACAGTTGGTATTTTCTAGAGATATTAACAGACGGATGTTAGTAACGATGTCCGTATATAATAAAACGAGGGTATTAACAAACTACTAGGAAAATTCATAGTTAAGTGACACTTTAAGCCCAAGAATATGAAAAACTAGTATTAGAGTATGAATTTTGAAAAACATATTAATTTCAACTATTTTATAAATAAACTTCTGATAAAAAGAAACAGTTTTTTTGGATTTAGACATTATATAAGCGACATTACATTGCCTTAATGACTTTTTTGTGATGTGCATAAAGTTCTATGAATAAAAGGCTTCAAATATAACCAGAAATCAGTTGCCATTTTTTTATCATAGTAATGCTGTAATTATGATAAGTTTCTATTTTTTTTTTGTTGTGCTGTTATCTATGTATCATCATCATCCACAGCCTGACCTTACCCACTGCTGGATATATGCCTCTCTTTTTGGTACCACTCCTTACACGCCGTATGATAAGTCTCTGTGTATAGTGTGTCCAAAACTAATGTCTTTTCTTTCTTTTCTTTCTTTCTTATGTATATTTTGTAATACAAAAAGCTTTGGATAAACAGTAACATCAATAAAAAAACAAAAAGGTGTGAATAAAAAATCTGTTTTTGAACGATCTCAATTTCAAATCCGGGAAACAAGATTTGAAATTCAAAACGCAATTCGCACTGAGTCTGAGAATTGTTTTGTTGATCGAAACGCATATCGAGAAGCGACTTGCGAGATCTTTCGTATGAAAACCCGTTAAGCGAGAGCTCTCAGCTTTAGCGGGAGATTTGCAAACTATTTGATTATTTATTATTTTTTTATTTTATTATGACAGGCGTCATGGCTCAGTCGGTAGTAGCTCTGCCTTCCGTGCTGTGGGTCGTGGGTTCGATCCCCACCGAGAACAAACATTTGTGTGTAAACATAGATGTTTGTTCTGTGTCTGGGTGTTTCTATGTATTATAAGTATGTATTTACAAAAAAAAATGTATGTATGTATTCTATCAGCCATCTAGTTTCCATCGTACAAGCTTTGCTTAGTTTGGTAGTAGAAGGCGTTGTGTTAGGTGTCCGTGAATAATTTATTTATTTTATTTTTCTCCATACAAAAACTGCGAAACTCTCGATTCTCGCTTGTCGCAAATCAACATAGCAAAACTCACGGGCTCTGCACTGGAGCCGGCATAGACGAGCCGTTGAACTGTTTCGGCAGTTCGTCGAACGGGCGTCGAACCTAGCAAATTGATAACGCGCCTGATATTGATCGCCGATCCTTGATTTATCAGACGTTGTGACGATAAGATGTGATCACTCGGCAAATCCACTGATGTTTGCTTTTTTTTTTAGCCGGTTAGCAACAGCCCCCCATATCGCAAGCTCTGAACTGCTTTCGCTGCCCAGCATAATGTCAAGCGACGTGGCTACAGATATACGAAAACAAGAAGCTTTTGACGGCAAAAAACGTGCTGAATCGCGGTACTGACACTATTTAGTCACAGAATACTATGATTTAGTATGATAACAGTTCAGAAAACCTGCCAGCAATTTTAGCCAGTACCTAACCTACCTATTTAAGAATGTATTTATTTATATTTTTTTTCTAGCTATTTTATAACGCGCCCGATATTGTTCGTCGATCCTCGATTTGTTTGTCGGTGTTGCGATTACTTGCGATAAGTGATCGCAGCTGATTTACTGATTTATTTTCTTTTTCTAGTCTTTTTTTGTCACCTAGCAACAATAGTTTCAGTCCGTATATATTTGTTGTTTTAGTAGGTAACTATTATTATTTATCTTGTACTAGCTTCCGCCCGCGTTTTTTCGCGTCCCGTTGGATCCCGTTGATTTTGCGGGATCAAAAGTAGCCTATGTATTAATTCAGGTCACGGAAAATATATATTCCCAGTTTTATCCAAATCGGATCAGTAGTTTTTGCGTGAAAGAGGAACAAACATATATATATCCATCCATTATTATTACGATACAACTACCTAACCTACAAAAACAAAGGCCATAGAAACCACATTTGTTTAGACAGAAAAAAGAAAAAAAAAAAAAATAGGTACAATATTTTTTTTAATAATAATGTATGTGGTGCTATTTACATTAAAGCTATTTTTCAACACACTTGCTCATAAAGTGGCTCTATGGTCACTGCAATTAGGCACAGAATGACACCCATAATCAAACTGTGACTTTTTCATTGCTATAACTCACATGTGAGTTATAGATTTTTTTTTTGAATTTTATTGGTTGAGATGGTTTGTTCTTAAAAAAGTTTTTATTCAAAAAAAAAGATCGAGTTCAATAGAACCAATAAATTAATGTTCCTATTGCTTGCTCATTTCATGCAACGTCTTATTTAAATAGATAATTTTAACTCGTACGTGTTTAATAAATAAAACTTTCACTCAAATATAACTTTTGTTTTCTCTGTAATAAAAGAAAACTTTAAATTTCCCATTTTGTACGTGGCAGAATATACGCAAACCCTATGTGCGGAAAATAAAAAAAAACCTCATCCCTTTAGTCTGTGGCCGATCGCATCGCAATGCGCGCGCATAGGAAAAGTGATTAATTTTTCCCGCCATAGCGAAACATTTTTCACAACTCGTTTTCACTGTTGAAATTATAGTTATTTTATTCACAAGTGTGTTGAAAAACGTCGTATGATACACGTGTGTATTGGTGATTACCGTTCTCGGCTCTCTTAAGACCCTCGCCTACGGCTCGGGTCTCAATGGCACCTCGGCGGTAATCACCAATGTACCACACTAGTACCATAATGTACTATTGAGGTGCTAGTGAAATTATATTAGAAAACAAAAACTTTATACTCTAACAATGAGCTAATAAGCGTAAGCGTCCAAAAACAGACAGTGTACTGACCCTTATCCTAGTCAAACTCATAAAATGACATAAGTGTTTGAATTCGCGTTGAAAAGGGTCACTCTAGTTCAAACCATAGTTCATAGTTCGTTGGACGACCGCGATACGGCGCCAAATCTGAAATTCGATTTCTGACGACAACACCCAAATTCTGGATTAACTCCTTCCGTTCTGAATTCAAAAATCGTGTTTTGTTTTTTTTTTGAGGTTGAAACTGGCGCCGGTCGTGTTAAATGTCAAATCTTTAGTAGGTTGCTTATGTCAAATGTCAGAATGATTTAATAATATTATCAGGGATTTTAATAAAAGATAGACAATCAATCCGCTGATTTGCATTCGATATGGCAACCTACCTTACCTATCAGCAGCAAACTTATTTACAGTTATTTCTTGTCCAGACCCCTTATTGATAGACGTAAAAAGAAGAAGAAGCAGCAACCATTTGTTCCAAAGATGTTAACGTGAATAATAAATGCAACTAATATTAGGTACTTCTTTGATATAATCGGTTAAATATGAATTTATATAAAAAAAGAGTAAGGCTCATTGTAATGCCTAGCATGATATTGCACAACCTGAAAAATCTCCAATAGGATGTATAAAGGGTAGTCAGAGCAGAGGCATGTTTGTAACTAGTAGTCAGGTACAGACATCATTCGATACATATTTTATAGACACTAACTTCCAGTACAAAAACCGAGTTCCTTATTTGTAATGTCAGCGAAGCGACTAATGACAGATCTTAGAAAATAAGGCTGTGGTCTTATATTAGGCGTATAGTAGGCGGCTGATTGCCTCGTTGAGTTGAGTTTCGTTCGATTGCCGAATTATTCAGTCAGTGGCTGATTTACGACACGCACTCAATGATATCTGTCAGAGAACCGGTGTGATCAATTTAGCTTAGGATTGGCAAGCTGAATGGCAGTGGGCCGGCCATGTTTCCCGTAGAACCGTCAACCGTTGAAAAAAACGAATAGGGTGCAAGCAAGTAAATCCACTCTCATTTATTAATTTATTATTTATAATTTATTTCAGAATCAGCATCAAAATTATTTATCCGTGAGAATCACACGGAACATTTTAGATTTTTTTCTTTAGTAATAGGTGATTCTAGATGCCAGTTTCTCGCGATTAAAGCCTAGAAGAACTGACAAGAAACTAACGGCCTAGTTCCTACCGCTTTTTGCTGTATACTCAACAGCCAATAGTCAGTCGCTAACTATTACTTTACTAGGACTGCAGCCTAAGGTCTCTACAAAGTAACATTCTTAAATTAACTGTGCGAGTCAATTGGCAGTTGTCACGTACATAGATACCGCTAAAGCTGCTAGGTAGTACAGTTCGGTATGACACCATGTTTTGAAAATAAAAAAAATATTGTCAGCAAAGTTTTTTTTTTATGATAAAAGTAATGGAACAAGCTGATAGCTCACCTGATGTTAAGTGGTAACTTCTGCCTATAACAATGCATTACCTCACAGAGCAAGTCCAATGAGGACGTGCCCTGTAAGGCAATGCACTGCGTCCATCACTCTGAGACGTAAAGATGTTGAAGTCTCATGTGCCTGTAATTATGAATTAATACTTGTCTTGTGTTCGTTTCTATATAATGTGCAAAGGGTCTTATCCACCGGCATAATTAAACAAGGCGGTTCTCCTTTCGTCATCATGACAGTTCATTAATATTTTTGACAATCCAATTCAAGTTTCGAATCAGCAGCTGAATGTGTAATCCCTTGATGATTGGGCAGTTTGTTACAATGCCACCTCGCAAGTCACTGAACTCATTGCATTAGTCGTGTTGCACAATGTCGGCCGAAAATGGCAATCGATGACAAATTATGTCAAAATATAAACTTGGATTAACCTATACGGTTTATTTTGACATTTAATTGAAGCTTGAATCTGCAAAAATTTTGTACCTAATTTCTGCAAAATTTCTGCAGACATATAGCTTGAATTCCGAGTGAAACAAAATGTATTTTCGTTGCAGTGCAAAAAATAACTAAATATTCCTAAAGGTAACTCTTTTTACGTCACTTGCGTGACAATAAAATAAAACGACATATCGTGCAACTGCAGACATAATCACAGAGTGTCATATTTGACACCTCGTTATGTCAAAACGCCATTTTTGTCAAGTAATGTTGCGTGCACATAATGGCATATGGGCCGCGTCTTTTAATACCAATTCCATAAATGAAGATACTCTTCTTCTTCTCTTCATTAATGGCCTCTGTCCGTCATTTCGACAGACAATTTTGCCAATGTCAAGTGATATAAGTAATTGTAATAATATAAGTCAAGTCAAGTCATTTGTCAAGTCGACTGTCGTTTGTTTTGAAAAGAAAATGGTGGATTTTCTCTTCAAAACCTAACACGAATTTTCACATTCAGAAAAACCACTTTACACACATTTATTCCAATGGCTCACACTTTATGTTACGACCTAAGTATTATTGGTTAAAATTCCACCAAAATTAAACAACAATACTCACAATAACACAAGAAAAACTATTAAAATAAAAGTGCTATGTGTCGTTTCAAAAAATGTCAGAACTCGGTTTAAGGGCGTGATTTTGGCTTTGACAATGACAATGACACTTGTAATTTGTAATTTGGCCGCAACGAAAAAGCCCTCTTGCCAAAACGTGGGTCAAAAACCCTAATTACGTGTTTATTCGTCATTCTTGTGACTAGTATGAATAAGAAAATGTATGTTGGTGTTAGTTTGACAGGTGTGATTATTGATTGCGTTGTAATTTGAATGAGTGAAAAAAACTTCGGACACGAGTTTTGACATTTTTTGAAACGACACATAGCACTTTTATTTTAATAGTTTTTCTTGTGTTATTGTGAGTATTGTTGTTTAATTTTGGTGGAATTTTAACCAATAATACTTAGGTCGTAACATAAAGTGTGAGCCATTGGAATAAATGTGTGTAAAGTGGTTTTTCTGAATGTGAAAATTCGTGTTAGGTTTTGAAGAGAAAATCCACCATTTTCTTTTCAAAACAAACGACAGCCGACTTGACAAATGACTTGACTTGACTTATTTATTACAATTTTAACACTTGACATTGGCAAAATTGTCTGTCGAAATGACGGACACAGGCCATTATTAAAGAGAAGAAGAAGAAGAAGAAAAAAACTTCGATTATTACGCTTTTGTTATTGGTCATTCAACTGTTCTTATTAATTCGTTTATTATTATACCAAAATACTAGATAATTTCTTCGCTTGTTAGTTTTGTGGTGGACTTTCAGTCGAAACAAAGTTTTTTTTTTTTTTGATAAAAGTAAAAACAAAAAAATAAATAATTATGTAAAGTAAGAACAAGCTAATAGCTCACCTGATGTTAAGTAGTAACTTCTGCCTAAAAAAAAAACTGCCTAAAAAAAAAAACAAAGTACAAAGTTCAGGAGACACGGATTATTACGGATTCAATTTTTAGAATTGAAACAATTTGAATGTTTAAAGGTTTGGCTTTACCTTTGCCAATCTGTAGGTATTTTATTGAACTAAGTAGTTTTTGTGGCAAGAAGGAATGATGGAAGATGGACGACAGCGATTACGGAATGGTGGCCAAGGGACGCTCAAAGACCACGAGGCAGACCACCCGCCCGATGGTCCGATGATATTGTCGCTGTAGTTGGGCAGCAGTGGAGAAGACTCACGCAGGACCGGAGAGACTGGCGTACTAAAGAGGAGGCCTATATCCAGCAGTGGGTGCATACAGGCTGAATAGATAGATAGATAGAAGTAGTTTTTAAGTTTTTTTAACAAGAATAAGAGTAAGAATCATATAATGTAAAACTGTGTAAAAAAAACTGCGTATATCTTACAAATAGAGGGTTTCAACAGTTTACCCATGCCGGGCGTATAATACTTTAAATAAATAAATAAATAAATATTCACGGACACTTAACACAACGCCTTCTAGTCCCAAACTAAGCAAAGCTTGTACGATGGAAACTAGATGTCTGATAGAATACATACTACATTTTTTTTCTTTTACTTTACTTACTTATAGTAGGTAAATCCTTTATAATTTTATTATAGGTATATACTCTTACCTAATGCTTAATTTTATAGTGAGGTAGAATCAAAATAATCAAAATCAAAGCAAAAAAAACAGAAAAAATCAAGAAAATCAGGAACAAGTCGAGTCCTTCCCAATCATTTACTTTTAATGGCCGACAGATAAATTAATTATCTAATAAAATTAAAAGTATTTTGAGCACGTGTCGTCCAAAATCAATAGGTCGTTACCCATGGAGGGAAAGAGGTGACGTCACACAGTCTGTCTCACTCCCCCGCAAGGTCGGCGTCTCCTTCCGTAGGTTATTTGCTTTTCCAGTTTTCCACACTTTCAGGTTCAAGATCTTCCTGACACTGGTTCCTTCTTGGTTTATCTGTTAGGTCAACGATCGGGTCAAGGTACGGCCTTGTGGTCACCAGAACCAGTGTGGTACAGGGTTCAGCTTCCGTATTACAACATTGTTGAAACTTTAATTGTTCTATTATTTTTGTTTGGATACATTTTATTGGTTTCAGTGCAATATGGTTGCATTTAAAAAAATATCGGTAATAGAGACACATTTCGTAGTAAGTATATATTTCCAAAATATGACTAAATCTCCCCCAAGTCATAGATTTTGGTTATATCGAACTCCAATGCCCAGTTTAAGGTGATTGACCTAGACTGGTACAGGCCAGGAAAAATGTTTAGAAAAACATGTCTTGGTTGGAGCTTTTTACCGACCTCAGTACTTCGCAATTTATTTATTTATAGCTGTCAAAAAGCTATCCTAATCCTAACTAATATTATAAATGCGAAAGTAACTCTGTCTGTCGCACTTTCACGCCAAAACTACTGTTAACCGATTTAAATGAAATACACACAGATAGTTAAAAGCCTGAGAAAGGACATAGGCTACGTTTTTTTGCGAAAAAAGGCGGTACCCAAAGACGAAGTCCACGCGGAAGGAGTCGCGGGCACAGCTAGTAATTTATAAGTTTAAAAAACCGACTTCAATTTGATACAGTTTCATGATCATGATAATGATGAAGATGGTAGTTCATTGGGTTTGTTTTATTTGTCATAAACACCATTGAAAGGTCACAGGAAAGCATACGCAATGTCGTGTACGTGGATGACGTGTTTTTTCCAGTTATTCCTATTTAACTCCCAAACTACTAAACCGATTTTGATAAACAATTTATGGAACTAATCTGGAAATATACCCTTTCAGATAAAAAAATAATTTTTCAAATCAGTTCATAAATGACGTAGGTATGAGGTAACAAACATAAAAAAACTCAACTGTATTGAAAACCACCTCCCTCCTTTTTGAAGTCGGTTAAAAGATGAGTACCTACTCTGAAATCCAAACGACAATAAACGGTTTATTCCATCTAGTTCTACAAACTAGTGTCACTATTGGATCGATCGGTACTTTAAGTGCCCTAAATAAGAAACTATATCAAAGCTTGCAAAAATGTTATAACTAGTGCCCTCTACCTCAGACTAGGTTAAATCAGTAGGTGAGGTTTAAAGACTACGGATTTAGTTCTGTTTGAAATAGTTCACTATTGCTCTACTAAAGTGTTGTTAAACTGGCACAAGTCAAAATATTTGTCGATTCAAGATTATCGACATAAAGTTTAATAAAAAAAAATGTGCTTATTTAAAAGATTGAACAAATAAAAGAATAGAAGTAAATAAAATTACAGTCTTTATTTGTGGTTGACAACACAATTTTCCTGGGTCATTGACCGGTTCACATCGACTCTACTGCTCGCTATACGCATTTGTTTAATTCTATTCGACAAGTTTTATACACAACAATGTAATAATTACACTTGAATGATAATTATTCTTAAAATCCAAACCTAAAAACTTGACCTCGAAGTTTTGTAAGGGCTTTAAAAATAATAAACAAGCTTTAAAAAGAATATTGCGTGAGAAATTTGAATTTGGAATGTAATATTTGCATTCAAACGTTTTGAATTTCGAATGGTGCGTTGCCAAAATTCGCAGCCAGGAAAAGCAACGTAACAGCAGCGCTCAGAGATTCCACATTCAAAACTAGAGTTCAACAGCATTTCACCGAAATCTACTTTGTTTGGGTCCCCGGGTCAACGAACCGCTGTGACGCTGGCGTGTCTGTGTGCGCGCGCCGCTACGTCCGTACACGCCTTCGACGCACGCACACACGCACGCACGATCCGAGCACTCACCGAAGTACAATTTTGTTTCTTAATTACCGCACAATTACTTACATTTTTCTACTTTTAATTCAAGATTCGGGAGGTTAAGAGGTGTCGTTTCGCGTTCGCGAAGAAATTTTCCCTTAAATATTTGTTTTAAGGGGGGGAGGAATTTTTTTCATAGGTCCGCAACGCGCCCCGGGGCGAGTGAACTATCACTATGAGCTAAGTTGATTATTCGGTCGGAATGAAAAAATATATAATTTTTCGTGAGCCTGGCCGAAGATTCGTCAATGCGTCAGTCACGATCGGGCCGTTCTGGCGTCAACATCTTTGAGCTTGCCAGCCGTCTCTTACCGAGTTGTGCACAACCTATAGTACAATGTTTTAACGTACAAATTTTTACAGCAGTGAGGTGAACGCATATTTTTTTTTTACAAGTGACAGTGCCTTTGTGAAAATAGTGTCCGGATATATTTTTTACTTTTGGAAATGGAACGTGGTGGTGAATGACAACTTATAAAAATCAAATAGAGGATTATTGAAATCAAATTATAATTTGTGTTCGACGTAATTCGAAAAAAAGGTTTTAGATAACTGAGATAAGTTCGGTTAGCTAAAACTGTCAGCTCTTCAGAATACTAATTGGCATTTTTTGTTTTACTAAAATAAAACTTTCCTTTTCAAATAACTGCTTCTTTCTGCTCTGATTTTCTCTTTACAGATTTTGTTTCACAAATTTTGATAAAGAGCTATTACTAGCGCCGTGCAATAAGGGAACAAGTGAATAAAACAACAATAAATATAAATAGTGCCTTATTATAATGTTTTAAGACGAAAGAAAACAACAAAAAAGTAACCACGGAGACAAAATGCCAAAAAACTTGCTACACTTCAAAAAGTTAATACCCGAAATAAACTTCGCTAAAAGAAACCTTACATCGCCTCTCGGCTTAAACATATTTATCAGTTAAAAAGCTGGTGCTTCATCAACCAAGTTGAAGAAACAATCCGAGGAGTGCCCATAGTTGTAAATTTATGGTCATTCCATCTGCCTTACCGACATAGTCGAGTCGATTTCAAAAAACCGAACACCAAATCAGTGATACTAGTTAAGCCGCAATGCGAATCGGATTCGTATGGCAGAATCATTGGCAAGTAACATAAAAAGAAGGAAAAATGAATAACAGCCAGTTTCAAGAGTTGTTTGGGTCGCAGTGGCCGCCTGATCCTCATTCCTCAGCTAACACACACGTGCATCCGAATCTCCAGCAGGTGAAGCAGGAACCTCACTCTGATATGCAGAGGATGATACATAGTCAGATGGGGATGGATATATCGGGATCTGTGGCGGACAGTACGTCTCCACCTCCTGGGAGTAGCGATGGAATGTTTGGACCTGGGATTAGTGGGATGTTCATGGACAAGAAAGCCGCAAATTCTATCAGAGGTAATCTAAATTTAAGTCAGCATGAAACGACATTACTAAACTATTTCCTGATCGATGTAACCTAGGAATTTTCAAGAAAAGAGTGACTAGGTGGATTATGGCTAAGCGTGCTCCACCTTATGCTGCAGCTACCACTTACCATCAGGTGTGCTGGTAGCCAAACGCATAGCTATAATTCATAAAAAAAACTTAATACTTGAAATTGAATACTGATCTAACTCAAAAAAAAAAGCAATGTCGATTGTTATAGACGCTTTCTTCTTTAACTTAGTAAAAAGGTCTAAAATGTAACCATATAAGATGGACAAATCATAGTTCGATTTTCAAATCTATTCGAGTCAATTCAAGTCAATCGAATTCCTTTATTCTTTCTCAAATTTTTATTCATACAACAGAATACATATAATTTACAAACCAAAACGAATTCTATTCCTAAACTCCGAAGTTCTATCATACTTTTTACTTATTGCCAAATGTTGACCTCGATGGCTGGTCAATGACCTTCAGCTGTTGTGTGGACCTACCAAAACTATCTGAACTCTATGGTCCTAGTATAGCGTCAGGCGCAGACCAGCTCAAATTGCCGTGTTACAATTTACAATCTAGAGAAAAGAAAACGTCAGAAATGTTGAAAAAGTGATGGAAAGTGATGAAAGTGATGGCTTTCATGTAACCTCTGCCTATAACAATACATTACCACACTGAACCCGTTCACTAAGGACGTGTCTTGATATACATTGCACTGGGACCATTATTCTGAAATAATTATGCGTATGCGAATAGTCACTTACCGTCGAGATATTATTTTATTTCCTTACATTTTGATCCATTTCTATGTTTGAGCAAATAACGGGTGTGAAGTTAGCAGTTTCAAGCCTATACATTTAATTAGCTTAAATTAAGCCACTTAAATTAAGTTCACGCTTAAGTTATTGCCATCTCTTACAACTGAGTAATGTTAAACAGAGGCAGAGCAATTATAAGTGGTGCTCAAATTTGAGTGACGTTTTAGTATTCCGGCCTAAGTGATAGAAGTAAGTAAACATTAGTATCAATGTTTTTATAAGTCAAAAACTCTATTTACATTTGCATACAAAGTCCTTAGATATTTGAACAATGCTGTTCTCTATACAAATTTACTTTTTATCGTTTCCAATGAATAATTATCATAAGTTAGTAGGTACTCTCTATTTCGAAATAACGATGTTAGGCGTCTGTTGCGAGACAGTTTTGATCAACAAGGAAAATTTTCGCATAGGAAATTGATTTGGTGATGAAATTTTTAGTATGCAGTACCCAGGAGACTTCTTTCTTTATCTTTAAAACCACACAGTGCATCGATCTCTAGGTCCTATCAGTTTTGACAATAAATTCCAGCGTGCAGCTCTTGGCTTCTGTCAAATTTAAGGTTAAATTCAGCACACAGTGCGTGAATCGGTATCTACGTATCTAGGTATGTAATTATCGATGGCAAATTCAAGAGCCCAGCTCCTGGATTCTGTCAAATATCGGTTTAAATTTCTCACACAGTGCATGATGTCTATGGACTGTCCCTATTTCCTATAAATTTTGACAATGAACTCCAGCATCCAGCTGTTGACTTCTGTCGAATTTAAGGTTAAATTTACCACATAATCTGATTTTATTATCGTGGAATATTAAGGAAATTCCAACATTTTAAATCTTAGATTTTCGGGGACTGTAATTGAATGGAATTTATTTGAACGGGGTCATCAAATGAATTCCAGCGTTGGCCAGTCGCGTTCACGTAACGATTTGTGTGTAGATAGGAAAACGTTGGGGTTAGCTAGACACCACCCTATTCTAGCCTCGGTTAGTCTAGCTAGATTTTCAGGCTAGTAAAATCCAAGGTCAGACGTTCTAGTCTGATAAATTAACTTTCAGTCAAGAATTAGGTAGATACTATATACGTAAATACTGCCTGTAATCACTTAGAGATTTAATTATATTATATTATGTTAAATATTTTAACACACCAAAGTCATAAAATACAGCCTAATTCTTAAAACAATGGCGGTATAGGCGCGATTGAATAATCCATATTCAGTTTGACACTGATGTAAGATGGATTAATAAATTAATCATCGTTTAACAGTTCAAGCTGGATTTTGAATAAGGCAATAAGCCGGAGATGTTACCATATTGCGTAACTGATATGTCAATATACTTTCTGGAAACAAAACTGTGGTGGTCAATTTTAGAGTATTTACAATAATTTCTAGAACATACGTTTTACGGATTTACGTACTATGCCAAGGGCAATAATTATTAAAACTATCAACACTCTAATGTCCATACACTCGCAGTTTGGTTTCGTTGTGAAGCAGCTGACCACACCCAAACTTTCCGTGCCACAGCACGGAAAGTTTGGACAGTAGGTACTCTACTCACAAGTAGAGTACCTACTGTAGCAACTGAGAAGGTTGGAATTTCAAGTTATTACCCTATTACCAGAGCAACCAGCCTAAAACAAAATACTTAAAGATCTTTTTCCCGTAACTAGAACTTTTCACGCAACTATTTCCTGTCAAAATAAACGTCACTTTTCCTTGAACTCTATCGTCACGTACGTCAGATTTGACATAGTTTTATGACATTCTTTGAAATTAATATAATCATCTTCCTTTGACCTAAAAACCTGATTTTGTAGTTCACTACCTTTACACAAACGAAACATGACAAGTTAACAACATTTTGAAAAAAAAATGAAAAAAACTGAATTGTTCAGTATTTTTATTTTAACAGCGTTATATATTTCTTCAGTACATGATCATTTGAATTTTTTATCATAAAAATTACAAAACAAAAAAGAGGTTTTAGAGTTACGACTCTATTGAACAGAAGTGAAGAATAAATCATTCATTATCATTCTAGGTCATTAAGATCTTAGGACTTACTAATTTGAAATTGGTAATAACGGTCTAACTCAAAAGGCCTCATTTATCTTTGTTCCAAATTACATTTAAATGTTTGTGCCCCACATTATTATTTTCCGCAATTAACTTAGTTTTTCTTTGTCCCTTATTTGTGTTAATTGTACAAAAATGTAGGTTAAAATGACAGAACATGTTTGCGATTATAACACCCAAATTTATACTCTACTTGCATTACAATAAGAATGTAAATCAAATGCTTTAGAATAGATTGCAATTTGTCAAACGATATTTTGAACAGATATTGTCTAATCCGCCATTCAAGTATCATTCTAATCCCTGCGTGATAGAGTTCAAATCTTCAACGTTCCATTGAAGTTTTGATGTTTCGTTGTAAAAGATATCGAGCACGTGTAACATTTAAGGGGTGAATGCACTTGTCTTTGCACTTTGACATTACGTGGCGTCTTTCTTTTGTTTTTTTTTACTTACATACTGTGTTTCCATTTTTGAACACTGAAGCGATTCGTATTTTGTTATTTTTTGTAATAACATTAGCACTTTTATTTTAATAGTTTTTCGTGTATTATTGTGAGTATTGCTGTTGAATTTCGGTGGAATTTTAACCAACAATACTTGAGGTCGTAACATAAAGTATGAGCCATTCGAATAGATGTGTGTAAAGTGGTTTCTTTGATAGAATACGTTTTCAAGTTTTGAAGGGAAAATCCACCATTTTCCCTTCGAAACAAACGGCAGCCGACTTGATGAATGACTTGACTGATATTATTTCATATATCTCACTTGACACGTCTGTCGAAATGACGGACAGAGGCCATAAATAGAAGAAGAAGAAGAACACATTGTATACCTAATTATGTGCACAGTGAGGGAGTGTATCGTTATACGCAGTGGTTAGCACTTACCATTAGATGAGCCATAGGGTTATTCCATCATCTATCTTCTAAATATAAAACTCTTTTGAAGCTGACTGGCAATCAACGCACGGCCTAAACTATAAGTCCTAGAGGTATGACATTTGGTGGGTAGTATCCTTATATAGTGTAGGGGTGCACTAAGAAAGGTATTTTGAAAAGTCGCACCCTAAATGGTCTAAAATTAAGATTAAAGATTTTAACCAAATAGTGCGTATGCTGCTACCACGCGAGCAAAGCCGCGGGCGACAGCTCGTTTGGTATAAAACAGTAATATGACATGTCATATTAGGATTACTTCCAAAAATTAGTGCATAAACGGATCTTGTTAAAATGTCGTAAGAATAATTTTGAAGTCATACGGAATCGTGTTACTACTGAGTTGTACGAAGTTGGGTTCAAGGTTGAACTAATTTCAGAATTCGTTCACCTTTTACTAGGTACTTAGAGCCGCTGGTACACTCAGTTCAGTACACTCAAACCTAATAGATCACTGACTCATACCTACCACACCAAATATAAGCAGGTGATCTTCCGCATTGCCTCACTGAACGCCACTTCTGTCCACTGAGGACGTCTCCTGTGAGGCAACCATCAATTTTAAATAAATTTTAGTTATCGTTCGATTACAACATTCTTCAACTTCAAAATGCTTATTTCAATTTGTAAGTAATTCTATTATTATTTACAAGCCAATTATTATATTTTACAAGCCGTCGCCCGCGGCGTTGCTCGCGTTCTAGACCCTTTACGGTGCAACTTTTCAAAATTCCTTTCTTAGTGCACCCATTCACTGTATAAGGATACTACCCTCCAAATTTCATACCTCTAGGACTTATGGTTTAGGCTGTGCGTTGATTCTAAGTCAGCTTCAAAAGAGTTTTATATTTATTGATGATGATGATGATTGATGATGATATTTTATAAATAAATTCTCAAAACTTGTTTTAGTTGTTTCTAAGTGTGTAAGCTATTTATTTTACTCTGTGTTTTATCTCCTTAGGTACAAAAACAGTTTAGATGTGACTCAAAAATCCAATCAAATTTTTCTTTTTATTTAGTTTTATTACTTTTTCGAAATTACTTGCGCATGGCCTTTATTAATGAAAACTATGAATAAGTACAGATTTTTCAAAATGTTATAGAATATGTGAACCAGCCGCTATTAGTTTGTACACCCTGGTTTATTTACCTCTATTTACGTCATTATATACTTTTTAATTTCCTAATTTTACATCGACGAATTTAGGGAAGGTTTTACTCATAATATCCTCAAATATATATTTGGAAGTAATCACAGGAAATATGCAAGCACAAAAATCGACACCATTTTGTTTTTCTTCTTTTTTTTTTGCACAAAATGTTACGGTACGAAGCTTAGAAAAGGCGGTAAACCCAAACGTCCACTAAACTGTCAATTATCGGCCCAAAGTACCCAAACTGGGGTGACATGTAACTTGTCACTTAATTAGACCTGCCTGAAATAAAAGTGACAGCGGTGTGACGTCACTGTGACGTCACGGGTCAATGGCCGAGGGCGTTACACGCGGAAAATTCGAGTATTTTTCAAATGACGTAATCCCTCTGTCTTGGACCAATGGGGGCTTTCATTAGATTTTTTTTTAACAGACTTTAAAATGGAGATTCTTAATTTGGTTACTGTATTTTTTATTTTTTTTATTTTTTGACGTTTGTTATTTTTTTACCGTCATTCATTAATATGATTTTAAAAAAAATATGTAAAATGATATATACAGCATGAGCAAAGGCATGAACTTGGGCCGGGAGCCGGGACAGAGGCATGTTCGTGTTCACACTATGCTCGTGCCCACTTGCCTGCCCAAGTCCCTGCCGACTGCGGCATAGTGTGAATGTGAACGCAACATAATTGACAGGCGTCATGGCTCAGTCGGTAGTAGCTCTGCCTTCCGTGCTGTGGGTCGTGGATTCGATCCCCACCGAGAACAAACATTTGTGTGTTGTAAACATAGATGTTTGTTCTGTGTCTGGGTGTTTCTATGTATTATAAGTATGTATTTATAAAAAAAAATGTATGTATGTATTCTATCAGCCATCTAGTTTCCATCGTACAAGCTTTGCTTAGTTTGGGACTAGAAGGCGTTGTGTTAAGTGTCCGTGAATACATATTTATTTAGTTATTTATAATAAGAATCAAGGTGATGTTGCTTGGCAATAATTGTGGAATTAATCGCGGCAATAATGCCGGCAGCGGCATGAGCTCAGTGTGAGCACTACCTTAAGGTACAACACCCTTAATACAAAGGTACTAAATTCGTCAACACTGTGTATTGTATTTCAATTGTAAAACTTAAGTGTTGACAGTAGATCTTATTTCTTTCCGTGACTGAGCTTTAAGTGGCTTTTGAAAAGTAGTTCTCATTTCCATCAATCATTTTTTATGGCATCTGAAGGACTTTACTACGCCGTGCTCCATACCGAACTATAATAGGGCTAGTCAAGATCAGAGTTATTCTAGTTTCGGGCTACTGGTCTCTCGTCCCACTGGGGTGAAAAACTACCCTCTTTTTTTTTTAATGATAAAAGTAATGGAACAAGCTGATAGCTCACCTTATGTTAAGTAGTAACTTCTGCCTATAACAATGCATTACCTCGCAGAGCAAGTCCAATGAGGACGTGCCACTACCTTTCTAATGTAATAATATTTGTATTACTGGGTATTTGGTCCCAAATTATGTTTCTATCATAGTTATTCTAGTTTCGGACTACTGGTATATCGTCCGACTGGGACGAATTACTACCATTCAACTTTATTTAATATTTTATTACTATTTTGGTCCTAAATTCTGTTTGTTCCTAACCTAGTTCTTGAACAGATAATAAGCCTAATTATTATGCTAAAACTATTGAGCTTCCAATGGAGTCTTCTTCTCCAATTATGGCCTCTGTCCGTCATTTCGACAGACAATTTTGCCAGTGTCAAGTGAGATATTCAAAATAATGTACATTCAGGGAAACCACTCTACACACATTTATTCCAAAGACACACACTAACTTAGCTCTCGTTTTTCTAGAGGCAGCTATTTCTTTGGTAAATTTAAAAAAAAGAAAATTGTCATTTCCTACTATTTTTTTATTATTATAATTCAATATATATTTTTTAACGGTAAGAAATTGCGAAATTATGAAATGTCAGTGTCATACTGCACTATTAATGAATCACATCTTCAAGAATTTGATGAGTCATTGACATTAGTAATTTCTTTGAATAGATTTTCTATGTCAATAACCTTCTATGAACTTTATTTAAACTGTAAACGGAAAAATTAGTATAATATTTTTAATCTGTGTCATACTAGAAGTACTTAACTGTTGATGTTTTGGAGCCCCATTTTTATCACGGAAAATCACCAGGATCAAACGGGACGCGGATCAGCAGTGCAAGTACCGTTCTTATCGATCGCTTAGTTGTCGATCGCTAAAGTCGATAAACGTATCGAATCGTATCGTTCCATGGGAGTACGGATCTCTTGTCGACAAATTTCAACGATGCCTTACGATCGTCAAAATAAGGTTCACTTTCGTTTGTCAGAATCAAAACATAGTAAACATACGCCATTGCCAATTCGTTAAAATTTAACGAATTTGTCTACCGATCGACTAAGTTGGTAACGTACCCGCAACTGTCGATAAAACCATTTTTATCTAATTTTGACGATTCTAAACGGCAAACTATGCGATCGACAAGAACGGTTCTTGCACTGCAGGTCGCGGGCGAAAGCTAGGTCAGACATTCGCCAGCTTCGTCAGAATTTAATGTCATCGACATTTGTAATCAGTCATCGCTTATCACAATCCATACGTAATACCTACTTATGACGCGCAGTGACGTCACAGATCGTTGACCTCAATCTGCTTTATCATGACCTCGGAGTCTCGGTTTGACATAATTTACATTTTCAATGTCAAATTATGTATGTCAAATATGCACAGAGTAAATTATTAATAGGTAGGTTATACCTACAGGGGTTCGAGTCAAAGAATATGTAATACGTAGTTCCTACGTAAGAAGAAGCGGGACTCCCATTCTACCAAAATTACACACTGAAAATCTCGTTTTGTATGAAACGTGATTCAAATTTTGACCCCCGTTTCATACATTGTTAGGTTTTCGAAAACACGAGTCTAGTTCGAAAGTTTCGCCGCGCCGGGCTGATTCGAGTTTTGTCATTTTTTGAAACAACACTTTTATTTTATTAGATTTTCTTGTGTTATTGTGAGTATTGTTGTTTAATTTTGGTGGAATTTTAACCAATAATAATTAGGTCGTGACATAAAGTGTGAGCTATTAGAATAAAGGTGTGTAAGTGATTTCTCTTAATGTGAAAAATCGTTTCAGGTTTTGAAGGGAAAATTCCACCATTTTCCCTTCAAAACAAATGACAGCCGACTTGACGAATGACTTGACTGATATTATTTCTAATATCTCACTTGACACTTTGGCAAAATTGTCTGTCGAAATGACGGACAGATGCCATATAGAAGAGAAGAAGAAGGTTATACCTACATACTTACCAGTACTTACCTAATTACCTACCTATATACATTTACGTACGCCATTTTTTATTTGACTTCGATGTCACTTGCTGTCTTTTGTTTTAAAATTATTGACGATGGCAAAATGGCAACCCCATTAAAAGTTTTATGATCATCGAGTGACAGTATCATAAAAAAAAAAAATAGTTTTTTTTTGAGTTCGGCGAGTTTGTAAATAATGAATGAAGCTAGGTGTATATTTTTTTATTGCTTTTTTATCCATTATACGTTTATTGAACTCAATATAATCTGAGCTTCAGCCAAATCTAATTCGGTTTTCTTTAATTATTGTAAACAAATAGGTAGATTTTATTACCTACCTAGGTACCTACCCAGTAGTAGGTACCTTAGGTACCTACACTACCTATACCTATCTAACATACCTACCTAAGTACCTACAAACAATGTTGCTTATTGTGTCCAAAGCAGTACAAGTAAACAGATTAATTAATTTTGACAGGCGTCATGGCTCAGTCGGTAGTAGCTCTGGCTTCCGTGCTGTGGGTCGTGGGTTCGATCCCCACTGAGAACAAACATTTGTGTGTGGCAAACATAGATGTTTGATACTATGTATAATAAGTATGTATTTACAAACAAAATAATGTATAAGTATTCTATCAGCAATCTAGTTCCCATAGGACAAGCTTTGCTTAGTTTTGGACTAGAGAGCGTTGTGTGATATGTCCACGAATATTTTTTAATTATAATGTTTTTATTCCAAACATAAATACTTCTTTCGCGCCGATAAAACTATTTTGAGGATCTCATTCGTATTTAAAACTATAAACTCGCAAATACAGTTTTCCTTTACATTAATTGGCACGCAAGATTAAACTCTATGGTATTGTAATAGAAACTAGAAGTGGTATCAGGATGGTAAGCCAATCTTTGTTTCGTCGGACAACTGCGGTCATTGAACTCTGACGTAGAGTCGTTAGATTAAAATTCGTATTTTGAAGGCCTGGGTTCGAGCCTTCGAGCCTCACGAAGGCTCGTTCGGTCATTGAACTATGACGTAGGTGGGTGTGTTTTAAAATCAAATTAGGAATAACACAAAGTGAAACAAAAAAAATTTTTTTAGAGTGTGAGACTAAAAAGTTTTTTTTCAAGTAAACGCCAATAAACACTGACGTCACTGACATTGGCAAATTCGTGGCAGCCCTAGCCACCGAACAGCCACAAGAAAAAGAAGAAGAACACAAAAAATGATCACAGAAAAATCTATTTTTTTTATAGAAGGGTACATTTTCCCCCAGAGCTAAGCTTAGCTACGTTGATAATAGCGCGTGCACACTATGCCCATGCCGCTGCCGGCATGAATGCCGCGATTAATTCCGGAATTATTGCCACAGTGAGCAACATCGCCTTTATTCTTATACCGCGTTCACACATGCAAATGCCGCTGCCGGAATGATTGCCGCGATTAATTCCGGAATCATTGCCACAGCAACATCGCGAAGTTCATGCTCTAGCTCCTTGGTCAGAATAAAGGCGATGTTGCTGTGGCAATAAGTCCGCGGCATGAATGCCGGCAGCGGCCATGGCATAGTGTGAACGCGGTATATGAATGTTTGAAATCCACCAGTAGGGCTACTCCCGACCACCGCCGTTCAAAATTGGATCCGAATTTTGATAGATTTTGTGTCTATTTGTACTGAAAAATGACACAACTTCTGTCGAAATCTATGGATCCTGATTGAAACTGTGGGACACGAGTTTTGACATTTTTTGAAACGACACATAGCACTTTTGTTTTAATAGTTTTTCTTGTGTTATTGTGAGTATTGTTGTTTAATTTTGGTGGAATTTTAACCAATAATACTTAGGTCGTAACATAAAGTGTGAGCCATTGGAATAAATGTGTGTAAAGTGGTTTTTCTGAATGTGAAAATTCGTGTTAGGTTTTGAAGAGAAAATCCACCATTTTCTTTTCAAAACAAACGACAGCCGACTTGACAAATGACTTGACTTGACTTATATTATTACAATTATATCACTTGACATTGGCAAAATTGTCTGTCGAAATGACGGACAGAGGCCATTAATGAAGAGAAGAAGAAGAAGATTGAAACTGTGACCGAGAGTAACCCACCAGCTCGTTTGTTTTGCTACTAAACGATTTCTATTGGTGGATTTAAAACCTAATTTATTCCTATACACCGTAGCTTAGCTCTGGTGAAATGCAACCTAAATCTAAGTAAAATATGCATAATACATAATAATGCATAATAATAATTATCACTACAAATATTCATTAGTATTTATTAATAATTTAACGTAAAACAAAATAATAAAAAAAACTTTTTGGATTAATGTTGCAGCAAAGTCATTGTTTCAGGCTTTTTCTAATATGATAGTAAAAGTCTGCCTAAAATAATGCATAAAGCATATTTTACAAGTTACGTCACAAAACTGATGACGTGGAACGGTTGAAAGTAAAAATAGTAACCATACCGTAATATATTTAGGGTCAAACCCTAAATAACTTACCCATCCGCGTAAAATTACGGTACCATGCATTCCGAAAGAGATCCGTGACGTCATCCAACGTGATACAATTCTAAGTACACCACAGATTAAAATAACTGTTAGTAGCTAGGCGTAGAATAAATAACAGTTATTACGGTTGAGGTCGGTGAACTGTGACGTCACGATCACGATCAGCTGGTGCAATGTGTATGCCCAGGTTCTTGTGAGATTCCTGTTGGATTTTTGAAATTGGAATGAGCGTTGTTTCTTTTTATTTTCAAGGTGTGTGGTCTGGATCTTTGGTATTCGTATTTTGAATTAATTAATTTCACAAACAACAGAGTTTAGTTAAAGTAAAATGGAAGATGACAAGACAAATTTATTATGATGAAAATTCTTGTAGTTATTACATTTTCTTCAATTAAAAACAGCTTTGGTAGACTAACTCGTTAAATTCGAATTAAAAACTAACAAAATCTTAATTTATCAATCACTTTTCATTGCTCATAGCCATATTTTCATGTTGTTGACGCATTTCGATATTACCGGTATTTTCCAACCTAATATGAACATTAGTGTAAAACTTTTCTATAAAAAAGAATTGGTTGTTTTAAATATTAGACATTTTATTAGACGAAACTCTTAAAGAGTGTATCTATTTTTAAAATCGTCAAGCTGGATAACTGTTACAATAAAATTACAAGTCTGGAACTCTTCAACAAGCCATAGCAACTATCACACAATCTGTGACGAGCTATCCTGTCACCAACTATGTTATCATCTGTGACCGGAACATACCCACTATTAGATAAGGCATGATACACACACAGCTGCAAGGACTCGCACACTGGCGTCTTTGGCCGCGCGGCGACCTTGCGGGGTTGAATGCCCTGGATGGAACCGAAAATGGCGCCTGTCACGTATAAAATGACAATTTCGTAATTTCTAACACTCACTGACTTAGAAAGTGAATATGAACTGCATATTTTGACTTCTTATCTCTAAATTTTTCAACGAAAAAAAGTTACAGTTTTTCAAGTCACCTTAGAGCCCATCATAGGCATCAAGCAGCAACAATGTCGCCGTAGCCGAAACCGGCCAGGAAGACATCATCATCATCATCATCACCACACGCTCGCAAAGCAATTTAAATAGCTATATCATATTTTGCTTAAAAATTGTTTACCTGACTATACAATGCAGCTATTTTTAATGTTGTCCGAATCGTCACAACAAAAATGATTATAATCAAAAGTGACAATTGGGACAATTTTGTCCGTATATTTTGTCCGAATCGTCACTAAGTCGTAATTTTGCTTGTCTCCCAAGTTCTAAGTTTTTTAGGCCTCGTTAGAACTACAGCTATGCATAGTTTTTGTGAAAGGGACAACTAAGTTTATTAATTTCTTACAAATCTTTCTGGGAACTGTTATAAATTCATACTTAATATGTTATAAAAAGATAAATGATGCTTGGGGTTTTACTGAATTTAATTATAGTCATCGAATTGGTATGGTAATTGTATTGAAACTTTTTGGCACTGCTATTGTACTAGATATAGTACATCAATATAATTAAAAAAACTCTTTTGAAGCTGACAGAGAATCAACGCACAGCCTAAACCATAAGTCCTAGAGGTATGAAATTTGGAGGGTTGTATCCTTCTATAGTATAGAGGTGCACTAAGAAAGGAATTTTGAAAAGTCGCACCCTAAAGGGTCTAGAATAGAACGCGAGCAACGTCGCGGGTGACGGCTAATGCCTTATACAATCTATAACACTGTAATTCCATAAACTAACCAAGTTCCTTTTCTTTTGTTACAGCCCAAATCGAGATAATACCATGCAAAGTATGCGGCGACAAGTCGTCAGGCGTTCACTACGGGGTCATCACCTGCGAGGGATGCAAGGGATTCTTCAGGCGGTCACAGAGCACAGGTCGGCATCATTAACCATAGATTGATATGTTTCGCACCCTCGTTAAACAGTTGTGACAGCGCTTTTCAATCTAGAGATTCTTTGTTCAAAATCATCTATTCACATACAAGACAGGAGTTATATGTCTGTTATATCTATATGTGTTTGAGCTGGACCACTTATATTTACCAAAGAATATAGCGCTTAAAAAATCTGTGAACAGGTTCCACGCAGAAGCGGCACATAAAAACTATTTTTGACTATAAAAAAGAATCCGACCTCATCTCACACACAGATCATTAATGAAGTTATTCAAACTACAGAGAATCATAAACAATTACCCTTTTTACTAAACGCAGTTGAGTAATCATCACGCAACAACGGTGTCCATGTCCACATCATGGTGCGTATGATCATCCCATTATATTTACGCAGTCAAAATTTTTATGTGGCTTCTTAATGTAGCTAACGATAGTAGAACTGCCAGCTGAAAAACCTGAAAGATTTACAAGACCTGTAGGGTTACTCTCGACCACCGCCGTTCCAAATTGGATCCGGATTTTGACAGATTTCGTGTCATTTTGTACCGAAAAATGACAAGACTTCTGTCGAAATCTATGGATCCGGATTGAAACTGTGGTCGAGGGTAACCCACCAGGCCAAGACTCATCCGCGGCTGTATCACCTTGAATCATGACGGCCTCCCACAAAGTAGAAAGACTAACTGTGACTGAGTGGATGCTGTTGAGTGCCACTTAAGATCTGTCGTTCTGACGGCCTAGTACGAGTTTTGGTGTGTGAATCTGCTGTAAAACGTCTGACGCCCAGCACACCAGTGCGCGCTAATTTGTATGGAGACACCGAGCGGATTCTTTGAGAAGCTTGGTCTACACCAAGCTCGTACTCGAATGTAGAGCTTCTCAAAGAATCCGCTCAGTGTCTCCATACAAATAAGCGCCCACTGGTGTGCTGGGCGTCAGACGTTTCACACCCATACTATACACTGAAAACTCGTACTAGGCCCTCTGAAAGTCTATAGGAGAGGCTTACGTTAGCAGTGGATTGGCTGAGGTGAGTGTTACCGTTACTAACTCTATCCTTCCTTCCAGTGGTGAACTACCAATGCCCGCGGAACAAGGCGTGTGTGGTGGACCGCGTGAACCGGAATAGATGCCAGTACTGCAGGCTACAGAAATGCTTGAAGCTCGGGATGAGTCGCGATGGTAAGTGGATTATATAACCTCTTTTATAGTCATGATCGCCTGGTAGTTGATATTTGATATAATATATGTTGATATTCATTTATTTATAAACAGCTAATACATTTTTTGTAATCCGAAAGTTCTCAAATCAAATCTGAAGATATTTCTAGGTACTGACTGACCATGAAACCCATAAATAAAAAAAAACAATTGAATAATCTAATTTTTTTACATTTCATACAACGCCGTAAACTTAAATAAATGAACAAAATCAGATTTTTATTTACATTAGAACGTCATATTTACTTTAGATGCGTTCTACGGTTTTATATCGGTATTCAAGTATTTGTTAGGGAAAACCAACACAATCAAACACTAAACGTTGTTTATCCATAGATTGATTGAAATATTTTACCTAAACAATATGCAACTGGAGGAATACATAACGAGATGACGTTAATGAATATAATCCAATGTAGGTATAGTATAGTAGTGAGTGATCATGATTTCCTCGTAATAGTTAAGTATTAATCGTATGTAGCTTAAACCATGGAGGCTTTTATGTTTATTTAAATTCGTAGAGGTCACTCTGAATTTTGGAATAATGCCATATGGGTTGCAATATACTCCCGTGTCATATTTAGAAAATATGGAACTATTTTATCTTTATAGGTAAAGGTAGCATGAAGGTAAATTATAAATACATATTTTTAAACTCCATACAACACGTCTCAATTAAATAAAACTTCTACTCTAGCTAAAATTGAGTCTAATATTGAGGACAAAAATCAACAAATAAAGTCTGAAATGAAATCAATAAAAGGTAAACCACGTGGTTCGTAGTATAAGGAAGCGTGCAGAGGTCAACGGCCGCTTATCAGTGCTGATAACGGCTATGTTTATGCAATAAAGTGAGGTGTTGAAGTAATGGGCGGAGCGATAAACCGAGCGATTAAAGAACAATTAAAAATATATTTTTATTATGTTTAAAAGAAAAAGCAATCGGTTTTGTACAAGCAGTATTTAAGATTATAAAACCTCAGGAACTAAAGGTCATTGTTCAAGTCAAGATTAATACTACAGAACATGTCATATACATCCAAATAGATATATATTAAACCCTCTAGAGCAGAAAACGAATCAAAATTTAAGAATGAAAAGCCACGTGATCATTCTCATACATTTTTGTCATTTAATTTTTCTATTTTCTTCTCCAGCTTTCGTATAATATCAACTTAGGTATTACGGCGAATATAAAAGAAGCCTAGGGAAGTCACTCATAGCTTTCAATTGTATTCGATTCACGCTCACAATATTTATTGACAAAAAACTCGCATATTGCGTGCAGAATACCATTTTTTTACGGTATCAATAAGCGTTCGTGTGATCTAGTAACCAACTTATGTCACTTGCTTTTCCGTCAGTAACTCTCAAAATAACACTAGTTTTTATCGCGCAAAATATTTGTCTTGAGTGGGAATTGAACCAAACTTCCTAAATCAACTGAACTATGACGTAGAGCACGCGCATCTAAAACGTGTCCTGTGAGGTATTTGCATTGCATGACTGTGAGGTGTTGCATCTTTTAGACGTGAAAGTTGCGTTACCCTTCATTCAATTCAGAACTCAGCAATGCGGGCACTATAGCTTGGCGAGAAAAATAGGTACAATATGGTGATAGCATCCTCGAACCATGACACAAAGACCACTGTATTCATCAATCATCAATATATATAAAACTCTTTTGAAGCTGACTTAGAATCAACGCACAGCCTAAACCATAAGTCCTAGAGGTATGAAATTTGGAGGGTAGTATTCTTATATAGTGCAGGGGTGAACTAAGAAAGGAATTTTGAAAAGTCACACTCTAACGCGAGCAACGCCGCGGGAGACGGCTAGTTTCTTTATGAAATGATAGCTTAATAGTGTAAGTTAACGGTATTTTTCATAAATAATAATAATAGGTAATTATGAAAAGTGTTCGTTGTTCAAACAGTGCCAGCAACAAAGTGCATAGCGCGACGCCTTCGATACGTGTGGTGACGCGAATTGCGCAACGCCACGTAACGCGTAACTAGTGGTGGGACCGGGTTTTTTTATCGATTATGTAAGGGTTATGTCGATGTGCACAAATAGCACTTGCTTTTTTGTCGATAAATATTTTCTAGTGAAATTGTCTGTCGATCTGGGGCTGAGATAATTTAATTTGTACTTATTAATAACATTGTGGATTACATTGGCCAGTAAAATCGATATAGGTAAATTTATTTTTAAATAAGTATATCGAGCTATAATACTATTAATAAATAATACAAAATAAAAATAAAATATTTAAATAATTCTTAAACTAGATCGCTTTTAACTAAAAATATAGTCTCACGCATCAAAATTAAATCCCTCGCAAGTATTTATTTTATCTATTTACGTTTCTTTGCCAGACGATATTCCCGTTATTTCTTAACAAAACAAAACTAATGTTTGCGTGACCCAAATCCGAGTAATTAATAATATGCAAACTAAATGTCCTCAACTTATTACAGCAATTATTATTTGTCATTTAAATAAAGAGTTGGTAACGTTGCGTTTGCTTCTTAACAAATAAGATGAAATAAATCAAGCTGTCGTTTTTCAAATTCAATTCACGTAGGTAGAGAGTGCCTTATTTTTGTATCTTGAAATTGTAATTTATCATGACTATTTTAGTATAATAAATAACATTAGATAACTAATTCGAAAACTATTGAGTTATAATAATTATAACGGTTAATAAACACCGCTGTTATAAATATATATAAAACTCTTTTGAAGCTGACAGAGAATCAACGCACAGCCTAAACTATAAGTCCTAGAGGTATGAAATTTGGAAGGTAGTGTCCTTAAGTAGTGTAGGGGTGCACTGAGAAAGGAATTTTTAAAAGTCACACACTAAAGGGTCTAGGACGCGAGCAACGCCGCGGGCGACGGCTAGTGAATTGTAAAGCAGGAGTATTTTTTGGCCGGCTTTTGAAGTTGTTTCAAAACCCTTTTCAATATTTTTTTTCCTACTGTACTAGTAGCTCAAGTAAAGTTACTTATTTTTTAGAAGTAACTATCTATTTCTTGGTAACAACTTAAAAAAAAGATATAACATGGGCTAGCAGAAAAGACGGAAACAACATGCAACAGCGACGGAAATATACAAAAAATTCGCTTTTAATTCAAATATTGTATTTTATCGATAGTTATTGTCCCATCTCTACATTATTGTGCAATACAAGACGCGTGGAGCGTAACATAGATGCAGTTTTTATAAGTGCCTATGTACCTACACTAGCACGTAACATCCATACTAATTATTATAAATGCGAAAGTAACTCTGTCTGTCTGTCTTGCTTTCACGCCCAAACCGCCAAAACGCCTGAACCGATTTGAATGAAATTTGGTACACAGATAGTCCAGAGCCTGAGAAAGGACATAGGCTACTTTTAAATGCGATAAAAGATTCTGATTCTAACTACTGGAACTAAAGGACTAATTTCAATGAAACTTATACCATTCGGAAGCCCTTTTTTCGGATTGAAACATAGGCTATATTTTATTGAAATCAAAGACGTGGATTCTTAGATACAGCTTGAACTCTCTGAACCAAAAGCAGCCATTTGCTACGAGGTTCATCGTATGCTGGTTGACAGATGTTTTGGTGGAAAGTTTCGCACGCGTACGTCACGGGTATCAGCTCCTCCATAATCGGTCCCTCATTGTTGAGGATCGTGACTCCCTGCCAAGGTCCTGTGGATAGCGGCTCTCCATTCGGAGCGGTCGGTGGCCTGATGAAATGCCCGGTGCACTGGCATTTCCAGTTGTTCCGATACTTGGTCCGCCCATTGCTTAGGACTGCGCCCTCTCGGTCTTTTGCCCTCTAGTTTGCCTGTTACGATTAGTCTCTCGATGTTATCAGCTAGTAACTACTAAAATCATGTTAGAAACGAGGTATTGCGTTTAAACGCTAGACTAAAAATAAACTACAAACTTTGACACGAATAACGGTCAACCACACTCGTTGTTTCCACAAACAGTTAAACTATTGTTTAACGTTTTAATTGTTTAACACAAACCGTCCTTTGTGAAACTAGATCCGAAACCAAATTCATTATGTACCTACTGTGTCTAAGCATAAATTATTCTAATGGAAATAAAAACTTAGTCGAAGGTAATCTAAAGCTGAATGTGCATTCAGCTTTAGATTACCTTCGACTAAGTTTTTACGGACGGATCGAATTTGTGCAAATTCGATCCGATTTGGATGAAACTTGGAATATATATTGTCCGTGATCTGGATTAACACATAGGCTACTTTTATCCCGGAAAATTCACGGGACGCGAACTCTTCAACGCCTAGAAGGTTTTGCATAGCAAATTGCACTTCTAATCCTGCGTTGACGAAAATTATAAAAAAAATTATGTACACAAATTAATTGTAATATCAAACAATTTTACGATAATAATAAGTCACACAGAAAAATAATAAAAAAAAAACAAAAATGAAACTCCAAGCAGCCATTTCGAGTTACAAACTTATGCAACAGAGAATTGCATAAAACCTATAATCGCGGTTGCACTGCAACGGGACTGTGAGCGTCACCGCCACAGTGTACAGCACAGTCAGTACCGCGTCACCGTTCGAGGGTTCGTCGTGCTAGTAGGCAGTGTGCCAATAGCCTACGCACACATCGATACAACGCACACTGGTACAGCCTGTGTGTGCGTTTGTTGTATGTGTGCTGTCGGATATTAAAACGGAACCTAGACGCTAGAAACTTAAGGCCCAATTACACCATACCATTTTCTTGTACGTACCAGTGCAATAATCGAATGCAATAGTTGAAGCGCCATAATTGACGTTCAAGAATTGTAAGCAACTGTTTACACGCGGATATATTAAACAAAGTTGAATGCAATTATTGACCACCACCAAAGAAAGTTTTGAAACAAAACTTGTATACCAGGGGGTAATCAATGTGTGTGTGTCTGTGAATCAATCTAGTTGAAAGAACTCCTGGGAGTCAATCTCTCTGAAACATTGTGAAAATCGGCCATAACGTAACAGTAACAGTAACTGGTGAGCTGTTACAACTTAGCGCGATTGAACCCCTGGTCAAATAATGTTACGTGTTGTTTACACCATGCAATTCATTTATTGCATTCAATTATTGTACTGGTATGTACAAGAAAATGGTATGGTGTAATTGGGCCTTAACTATTGTTAGATTTAAATCTATTAAACTAGGTAAAGTTAAAAAAAATACAATAGTATAAATAGGTAGTCTTTACTTTAATAATGAGTTTACGTATGTAAGGTATACATAAAAAAAAACATAGGTTGGTACAGGTACTAGGTATCTACCTAAACTTAACTTACAGGTTAGTATTGATTGACCCCATGCTGGCTAGTCCCCGATATTGATTACCGAAAAGTTACTAGGTACGTCGTCAATTGACGGTACAACAGCAGACAAAAGTATTACTTGTAGTACAAAAAAATATCTACTTACTTGATAAAAAAAATACTGTTTCAATCATATTTCTACTTTTGCCTACAAAATCGACAATTTAATTATGAGACTGGTATTTGCGGCGAAAAGCGCATTACATTGTTAACATTATTATGTACTTATAGTGTTATGTAGTACATTATGTAAGTTATGAAATACCGTGGAGTATACAGTTTTTAACACATGAGAACCTTGCTATAAGATTATGTCATTGACGTGTAGCGCTCCTAGCGGGGGGTAGCGGTACTAACTACATTGTATGAATACTGTAAAATACAAAACCTAGATGGGAAATTTCACTCATTCATGATAATGTAATAATGTGCTAAGTTTAGCAACAGTATAGGACATCTGTCGCACAGATAAGAAAATAACTAGGACTTGAATAGTTTTAGGATGGCAACTGGTGCTGCCATCTTTTGATATGTTTTCGGAATCAACCTTTTTAGCACAGAGGGCCTAGTACAAGTTTTGATGTGTGAATCTGAGGGCCTAGTACGAGTTTTCAGTGTATAGTGTTGGTGTGAAACGTCTGACGCCCAGCACACAAGTGGGCGCTGATTTGTATGGAGACACTGAGCGGATTCTTTGAGAAGCTCGACATGCGAGTACGGGCTTAGTGTAGACCAAGCTTCTCAAAAAATCTGCTCAGAGTTTTCATACAAATCAGCGCCCTCTGGTGTACAACGTCTGATTGACGCCCATATTTTTTATAGAAAGCTTCAAGGTAAGATAGGTTAGCTGTTATTATGTACCTACAACGGCCAAGGCGATCATGAACTTCCCGACTGTATTTTGTATGTAAATTTTAAAACCCTTCAAATTAAACGTAACAAATACAATTTCTTCTATTCTAGCCGTGAAATTTGGACGAATGTCGAAGAAGCAGCGTGAGAAGGTGGAGTCAGAGGTGCGTTATCATCAAGCACAGTTGCAGCGTGCACAGACCGACGCAGCGGCACCAGATTCAGTTTACGAGCAGCAGCAAACGCCTAGCTCGAGCGACCAGTTCCATGGACACTACAACGGGTGAGCGCCATCTATTGTCGAGTAGAAACAGGGTAGCGACATTTATCTTCGCGTGTGGGCTTTACAGGCGCACGTCCTTTCTGTCATTGTCAATTTAACTCATTTTTTCTAATCCGTCTGAATTTTTTTTGGAAAATTGTTGAAAATTACTGAAGTTATTGATAAGGGAAGAAAACTTCCAAAGATTCATTATTATTAGAGCAGAGTGCTAACTTTATGGGTGACTTAATATTTAGTAAAATAACTCGATTCAGGGAAAAAAAATATTAATACTCATGGAAAATACTCTCCATGATAGTTTTTTGTCGAGAACACAGCTCGAAAGTGTTTTGTTAGTTGTTGAAGGACGTGCGATGTTACTGCTATTGCTTCTAGCTTTGTGTTGTCAAAAATGTGAATGAAAATTTGTAGTATTTGAACCTATCGATCAAGTTTATTTGAAATTGGAACGTGAATTCACAATTCGTGATAGAATGTCGTCGCGCGTCGACAAGTAAGTAGCGCCATCTCTATTTAAACTCTTGATACATGTCACTACTGTTGGTTATTCGACAACAGATGTCGTTACAGCCGTTATGTCGCAACTTAAACGTTATTGAGTGATGCTCACTTACATAATTGTCACAACAAAAGGCGTTTGACTATATTTTAAAAACGTCATCGATAAGTGAGTAGCACTTAAGTTTTAGGTTGAAGATAACTGTCCTTATCAAATGGAACTTGGTAGTGCTGCTTTGAATCCGGTGAGGCGTCCATAAAAATACCCCAAAACTCATAATTTGGATATTTTTAGATGGAATTTCAATATTACGCACTGGGAGAAATATCGACTGAGATGTTTTTCGAATTTAAGCAGCGATGCGACGAACAGAGAGCCTCAGATATGGCCCGAGTTCTAAACCTCACAATGGACCACATGAGATCTTGTGAGGTGTCCCAAATTGCCAACCAACTGTCAACTGTAAAACTAGAGCCAGACACGAAGCGTTCTGAACTAGCTCAAGTAGTGGACCAATTGTCTATGGTCAAGTTAGAAGAGTCGGATTCTCAGCACTTACCAAGTTCCAGCGATAAGTAAGTAACGCATCTGTCGTCAAATGCTTAAATAGTGGTGACATCTATTGTTGCACTTTCTAAAAAAACCAATCAACCATGACATTACAACGAAATGTCACTATATTTCTGTGTTCGACAACAGATGTCGTTGCTCTCAATAATGTGTTGACTGGGCTATCTGTATTTGATTTTACCACGTAATTTGAGTTTTAGGTGTTATTGTTTTAATTACAGAACAAGTTTTTTTGAATTCTTGGTAAAAGTACAGGTAGGTTGGTCAGCTCTGGTCGTTCGACTGATGTCTGCTGGATGCTCATGAGTTTTGAAACTAACGGCACACAATTTGTCAACGTCAAAACTAGTCAACTGAATTTCGGTGCGGTTGCGTCAGGGTCTGTTTCCATGATAAGAATGGTTTTTATTTATAAAGTTGTGTAATATTTGCTGGATGTTGTTTTTAAGAAAAATATCAATCATATTTAGGTATATCTTGATCAATTTGTCCCAATCATTGTTCTTTTAGAAGAAAGAAGAGCTTAAAAAATGCTGAGTACTACAGTGTAACTCATACTATTTCATTATCCTTTACTACTTTTGTCAAATTCAAATGTGCATAAAGTTATCTTTTATTGTGTCAAAGATTCTTAAATGAGACTAACTCTGTATAAATTCTAGTAATCAACGCCATCTCTTATCAAACTCCAGCAACTATTTCCAAATTACAAAAATCTTATCATGGTTACGATTCCCGAAATAGGCTGAACAAATTCTGATGTACCGTCGGCATATGCAGTCTCAGGATAATGCGACGCCTGACTCTATGACTTATGACGACCAGCAGACGCCGAGCTCTAGTGATCAGTTCCCTGGACATTATAATGGGTAAGTAGCGCCATCTATTGTCGAGTAGCTTGATTCATTTACCATACAAAATGTTTAAATGATGAATTTTGTGCAACTCACTAAATTTCAAACACAAAACATAAATGTTTAGTAATGTTTACGAGAAACCAGAAATACTTAGCTAGGTATATTTATTATAACTGTTGTAAAGTAATTATTTTAAACACGAAAAATAAATACCGCACCGTTCTTTCTCCATAATTACTTCACAATCGTGTCAAGTGCATCCGACACCGGTCCTAACGGTATTGGAAATAGCGCCACCTAGTAACGGGTAGCGGTACTAAGTGCTTCCTATTAGCGGTGATAGATGGCAGTGTTTTTGTCGCTTCGCGGAATTATGATTGTTTTATAACGTCAAATGGTCCAACGGTAAATGGTACTTGTGTATAGTATTATATCATCTGTGGTACTGTAGTGCCTTGTTAACCGACTTCAAAAAAGGAGGGGGTTCTCAATTCAGTTGTATTTTTTTAGACATCTGATGTTTGAAAGACTGGGTAACCGTAACGTTTAAAAGTCTTTCATCATCATCATCATAGGCAGCTTGTAGTGGCCCACTGCTGGGCATAAGCCTCCTCCCTCAAACGCCACTCGTGTCTATTTTGGGCCTTTTGCATCGACTTCCTCTATACGGCAACGATATCATCTACCCATCGTTGCTCTGCCATGGCCTCTCTTGTGTCCCTTAGGCCACCATTCTGTTAAGGCCTCCACCTGCCATCACCAAATCTTGTCAAGTGTCCTGCCCAGCTCCACTAAAAGCCTATAAACAAATTAAAAAGAAAGAATCTCCTTCACCAGAGAGTTAAGTACGAGCTTTCAGTGTATAGTGTGGGTGTGAAACGTCTGACGCCCGTACACCAGTGAGCGCTGATTTGTATGGAGACACTGGGCGGATTCTTTGAGAAGCTCGACATGCGAGTACGGGCTTGGTTTATACTAAACTTCTCAAAGAATCCGCTCAGTGTCTCCATACAAATCAGCGTCCACTGGTGTGCTGGGCGTCAGACGTTTCACACCAGATTTACACACCAAAACTCGTCTAGGCCCTCAGAGTTGGCCAACTCATTCGTACGTACACCTGGTATACTTATCCCTCTGTAACCTTCCAGCTACCCATCATACAACTCGCCGCTGTCACCGTACGGATACAACGCCGCACCAGCGCTGGCGTCCAATATAATGCCGCCTCAGCAGACACCGCAGGCTCCATACGATGTGCCTAGTGACTTTGTGGACAGCACCACTACTTACGAGCCTAAAGCTACGGGTAGCTTTTTGGATACGGATTTCATACATGCGCAGGGTATGTCAAAGATATTTTATTTAAATGGTATATTCCAAAAATCTCCACTAATAATCCCCAGTAGGGTATTCAGTTCCTTTTCCAGTAATCCCTACTAGCTACGTCGTAAAATCCCTACCTAAACCTCCAGTGGGAATTCCAGTTTTCTTCCAGTAATTCCCACTGCTGAATCATAGCTGTACGAGTGGGGATATTTGGAATATATCAGCAAAATCACTAGCATAATTTAGTTCTAGACCATTATATAGAGTTCGGCCGCGTTATACTCTAAAAAAGGTTTGAATAATACGGTATTACCTTACACTATATAATACGCATAAAATTGACAAATAGTTTTCGCATAAAATTACACTCGAACATTTATATTTAGTACCTAATTTATAATTTACTATACCTACTAACTACCACACTTAGAGACGTAAATATCAATTAACACATCTGACAATTCTAAAAATGACGAACAAAGACACCGCTTATTTAAATGAATAGTTATTGACGTCTCAGAGTGTAACAGTTTGTGAAACTAACAAACGAAGTTAGGTATTTGGGTAATTCTCATTTTTAACCGACTTCAATAAAGGAAGTCCTCAATTCTGTTTTTTTAGTGTCACTTTCATGAAAAACATTTCATAATTCCCATAATATTGTATCTTACGGGAAAACTTTGAGTAATCAGTAACTATCAACCCTAAAGTTTTATCGACAAGACTACCATAGATATTATATAATAGTTCAAATACTGGTACAAAATGTCTTCATTTTGACATAACGAGTAGACAAATACCTCGCGTGCGCGTCTTAGTCCCGCAGGAGAGCTCATCTCAACTATATTTTCTGCGGTAGTCAATTTATACAATAAAAAGTCATGCACAGTGATTTTATGAGAAATGCCCATTTATTATAACTATTTTAGTAGTAGTAGAGCTCTTTGTGAGAGCTCGTCCGGGTTCAGTACTAGCACCGTACCTATTTCTGCCGCCAAGCAGCGATGCTCGCATTGCTGTGTTCCGGTTTGAAGGGTAAGGGCGCCGGTGTAATTACAGGCACATGAGACTTCAACATCTTTACGTCTCAGAGTGATGGACGCAGTGCATTGCCTTACAGGGCACGTCCTTATTGGACTTGCTCTGTGAGATAATGCATTGTTATAGGCAGAAGTTACTACTTAACATCAGGTGAGCTATCAGCTTGTTCCATTACTTATAGCATAAAAAAAAACTAACAAACTAACAATTCTTAGAAGAACCACAAAAGACCACCACCATTGTCCGCCCATCCACCTCTGCTACGACCAGACAAAGCACCATCAGCGAAATCCCAAGAAGAGTCCAAGAGTTCGAGCGCTACGAAACCGAACGAATCCAATCCCCAACAACCATAACCAGTGGGGTTTTAACCATAAAGCAGGAGATAAAGCCAGAAACATCAATGGGGGTCGAAAACCTCGTCGCCAGTTACGTCGACTCCACAACTTTTTTACACAGTCCGTCGGCTTTGCAACACAGTCCAATGGATATACAGAATTCTGTGCTAGTCAGTGGTCAGAGTTCTTTGAGTGACGAGTTGAGTGAGGATTTGACGTCAAGCACTGGGAGACTGATGGATCCTATGATGATGAACGGCATGGGGATGGTGAATCCTAATGCTGTGACGAATAGACGGCATCAGGCCAGCCATAGCTCTGCGAGTGATGAGCTTCCGAGTAAGTTTAGGTTTTTGTAGAATAATATTTTGTCGTGTAGGTTTTTTTGTCTTGTTTTTTGTCTTGGGTTACGCGTCCACTGCGTCGGATACGGAGCGTACGAAGCAAAATGATTTGTTGCGTTGTTTTGAGTGGTACACAGCGTGCACGGAACGGTATAATCTGCGCAGATTTTTATATTTTGGGTACCAATGTTGTCCAACCTTAATTAATTCAAAATTGTTTTAATTAAAACATAATTTTGCATGATTCTTGTTTGTTGTTTAAATAAACTTTCAAAAATGTATTATAAATACAGATGACGACGTTTCGTACGCTGCGGACGTTGCGATTTCGAGCCAGTGGACGCGTAGCTTAATACTTAGAAGAGAGAAAACTTTTTTAGTTTATGATTTGTTAGTTGATGGTAAATTTTGTTATTTTAATTTTATTTTTGTTATATTTTTAGCTGCTACAGCATGTATCGGATTTTTTTAAGTGAATTTGTAGCTAGTTTACTTTGATAGCTTAGCTTACCATTTACCAATCAAAACACCTCTGTATTTAATCTGTTTTTATTTTACTCTGCGCTAGGTTTGCGTTTCTTCAAAACAATGCCACTTTTTGTGCAAAATATACTGTAAAATCCACCGTTATTTGTCTGAAACAAAGTATTATAATACACTAGATAGATAAAGATAAAAAGATAAAGATAAAAATAATTTATTTGCAATAACATGTGTAAATAAGAATGTTGTAGGTACATAATTTGGTGACACAACATGTCTTACCGATATTTCAGTAAAATGTTTATCTTAGCACTACAGCCAGATATATTATTAATTACTACCACTGTAACTATTTCTGCCGCCAAGCAAGCAGTGGTGCTCGCGTTGCTGTCTTTCGGTTTGAAGGGTATCGGTGCCGGTGCTATTACACATGAGGAACATCTTTACGTCAGAGAATGGGCGCGCAATGCCTCACAGAGCACATGCTCTCTGTGGGCGTGCTCTTTGAGGATTGTGACTTCTCATCAACAGATGGGATGTATTCTGTCAAATTGGTAGTATAAAGAATCTTACAGAGAGTTGGTACGATTTGAGTTGTTCATTTTGATTCCGATCCTGGATTATTATTAAGGGATATGGTAGAATTGGCAAAGCTAGGCAGCAAGGCAGGACACAAGCTGGAAAAAAAACTTGAGCTAAAAATGGCTTCGAACTCTGATTTTTATGAAAAAAAATATCTAAATCCAAAAATGTCTTTTCCCAGCTATGATTAAGAAGTAAATATTCTATCACAAAAGTAGTATTTAGATAAGACAATATATTATGTGGTAGAGGTTTCTCTAGAGACTCTAGAAGGTCTTATTCCCATCGAGCCCACCGGCCGGCCCACTGGTGGGCCGAATGCTGGTTGAAATATTGGTGAACTCAAAAGCAGAGTTTATAAATTCGGGGGGTTAGTATTATTCATTACACCACGACGTTTGGATTGGCTGGCAGACAATGCTTTCAGCATTAAGTCCACCCTTTGTAAAAAAATATAATTTTGTGCCATAAAGTATTCAAATAAATAAATGTAACTTACGCCAACAAGAAATCAAACATGTTCCAATTAGAAAAGCGGTGATAGGGTCCATATTTATGTGTAGTTTTAGCTATTTAGTTTTATTTATTTTAGTTAGTAAACATTTCTAGTTTCAACTTCGATTTCTTCAACTTTGTGGTTCACATCTTGATTGTAGAAAGTAAACAAAGCTGAAATGTCAAAAACTGTCATTGTCAAATAGTTTTCAGTTTTTTTTTATAATCTCAGATTACCAAAAATGTAGTCGAAAGTGGTTATGTACAATGCGTGTTTGTTATATGTACAATAATGTACATCATGTAACTAGTATTATTATGTACAATCATGCCTTATTTTATGTTAATATTATTTTATTTAAATTAATTTATTTTTGTATTATTATTATTTTGTACCTTTATTTTTTGCTTGTAATTTGTCAAAAACCCATTTTTTTTATATAGAGCAATAGTCGCAACCTGTAACTGGTCTTATTTCTCTACAATTTCATCAGGCTTTTATTAGGCTCATTGTCTCTCTTTTTGTACCATAAAATACAAGTTTTAGTCCCCCCCCGACACGGTTTTATAGCTCTGATCTTGACTGGAGGGAAAGTGGAAGGGTGCTTTGCGAAAGAGATGTAGATATTCCACTTTCGTCCAGAGCCCGCAGTCTGAGTTTTGTTTTGATCGAAACGCATATCGAGAAGCGACTCGCGAGATATTTTGTATGAAATTCCGATAAGCGCCTCTAGTGGGAGATTTGCAAACTATTCTTCTCCAACCCAAAACTGCGAGTTTCTCGATTCTCGCTGGTCGCAAATTAACAATGAAAACTTAGATTAAGAGCTCAGACCTATAGAGCGTTGTGGGAGCCTATACCACCTACACTTGCTAAGGTAACCGGTTTATTTCAGGCGAAGGCGACATAAGCAAGGTCCTGGTGAAGAGTCTGGCAGAAGCACATGCGAACACAAACCCCAAGCTGGAGTACATACACGAGATGTTCAGAAAGCCACAAGATGTGTCCAAGTAAGTGATTCCTATTTATCCTACTAATATAAATGTGAATGTAAGTTTGTTTGTTACGCTTTCACGCGAAAACTACTTAACCGATCATCATGAAACTTTGTACACATATTCTTGGAGGTATTAGAAGTAACATAGGATACTTTTTATCCCGCAAAATGAACGGGATCCAACGAGACGCGATCGCAATCGCGGGTATCAGCTAGTATAATATTATAAACGCGAAAGTTTGTAAGGATGTATGGATGTTTGTTACTCTTTCACGCAAAAACTACTGATCCGATTTGGATGAAACTTGGAACATTGTCCGTGACCTGGATTAACACATCAGCTTCTTTTTATCCCGGAAAATGAACAAGATCAAATGGGATGCGGACGAAATCGCGGGCGGAAGCTAGTTAATAATGATGGTTAGGTACATAAATAAATAAATAAACTATAATAATGATAACGGACACTTAACACAACGCCTTCTAGTCCCAAACTAAGCAAAGCTTGTACGATACATATTATTTATTATTATATATTATTATTATTTTTTATTATTATTTATTGTACATAGTTTTCACTTGTTTTTAAATCGTATGAGTTAGTGGCCAAATCTGGTGACGGTGTTTTTAGGCCGCCTTAAGGCCTCCGTCGTGCTTAACGACTGCTAGAGCCGGGTTAGTTTTGCGTGCATTCCGAAGCACGGAAGAGTTTCGTGCTGCGAATATCACACGATGTTTTCTTTCACCGTTTAAGAGCTCTGGCATTACGCACATAAATTCGAGTTGAAGAAATCATTGGTGCACCCACGTCCTTATGGTCGGAAGGCGGGCTCGCTACCACTAGACTAACTAACTATAAATTTTAGAGTAGAAAAATCCATTGGTGCACAACCGGGTTTGAACACACGACCTCAGGATCACTGCCTCTAGACCACCTACATTTGCTTATTCTTTATTCAAGGCTCCTGGTATACAACTGAATGACACTTACTTTTTATTTATTTCAGGCTCCTTTTATACAACTCAATGACATACGAAGAAACGTGGCTGGACTGCGCTGACAAGCTGACAAATATGATACAAAATATAATAGAATTCGCCAAACTCATTCCTGGGTTCATGAAACTTTCACAAGATGATCAGATACTACTTTTGAAGTCTGGTATGTTTATACAAATATCTAAAATCTTTTAAAATAATTTGATGAAGTGTCAGCGTTTTGTAAAATGTTTTATAAATATAAATCTGACCATGGGTTCTCTCAGCTGTGTCGCTGTAGTAGACGTGGTGTATTTTAAAAACTGTGTTTTTGATAGAGCGTCAGCAGCATGCTGACAGAATTTCTAAATGTTGTAAAGTCATACATATACAAATGAAGATCATAATATTGTAGATGAATCGAAGATTCAGAATTGCAGATCGAAGATCGATTTTATTTTATAATACCAACAAGTTTACTTATTAGTTATGACCTATAACTTATTACTAACTATACTTTTAACTTATACTTATTAGTTATAGGTCATAACTAATGAAGTAAACTTGGTACTATAAAATAACATCGTTATTGTTTTTATAACGAGTATATAGTACATATTACAGTAATTTTGATACTTATACAGATAATCTTCATTTATTTCACACTGTAAATTAGAAGTAACGGAATTGCAAGGTATGCAACCAGAGCCCGTAGTATGTGCATTTGTTTTACTTTCGACTCGAGTATAGCACACGCAAACGCATTCGCAAAGCGAATCATTTTGTTGGGAATCACACAATTCCGAAATCTCCCGCTAGAGGCGCTTATCCGGTATTCATACAAAATTTCTCGCTTTGCGAATGCGTTTGCGTTTGCTATACTCGTGTCGAAAGTAAAACCAGATATTTTTTGATATTTTAAAGTTATTTTCGTTTCTGTTTCAGGTTCATTTGAGCTCGCTATAGTACGTCTTTCCCGACTGATTGATGTAAACCGCGATCACGTACTTTATGGTGATGTGGTACTACCGATCAGGGATTGTGTGCATGCACGGTGAGTGTCAAAGCTTATGTTAATAGTAGATTAATATTAGTTTAAATAAATATTAGTGGATATTATACACCGTGACAGGCCTAAAATCTCAAAACTCTTCCGTAAAATTCTGCAGAATTGTCCAGAGTTATTTATTGTATTATCCGAGTAATCAATCAGTACAAAAGTGTTTACACAATCAATGTGTGTGTTGTGTGTTAGTGGTGCTAGAACTTCTTCTGAACTCAAACACAGTTCTTCTACTGCTAGTTGTGCGTGTACCTTTTCAGTGTTGGGAGTGATTTTCGTAATCAGTGGGAATCGAATCCACAATCTACAGAGCTGTGAAGTTGAATTTCAGAAATTTCTTACTCTCTTATAAAAATAAGGTCAATTAAACATATACCTATTATAATGCTTTGCCTGTCAGCTGTTCACTTTTATTTATAAATTATTTTCTTTTTCTCAGGGACCCTCGAGACATGGCGTTGGTTGTAGGCATCTTCGACGCTGCCAAGTCCATCGCTCGGCTGAAACTTACTGAAACGGAACTAGCGCTGTACCAGAGCCTCGTATTATTGTGGCCAGGTAAGTATCTTACAGTTTTTACATAGATTTACTTAATTGAAAGCGAAAGTTCTAATTTATGGATGTTTGGTCGCCGCAATAACAGAACCCATTTGGATAAAACTTGAAATAACTATAGTATTTGACCTGCATGCTTATAATGGGCACCAAATAAACGCCTTTAAAAAAAATTAAAGTAATTTCCTTTTACTTATAAGAAAAAACTTTTCAGTCGATAAAGCAGTCGTCATGCTATGCATACTGGAAAAGCTACTTTTTTAAAATATCTAGGTTACAAGCTAAGCCGCGGGCAGAAACTAGTAACATAATGATACTAGGCTATTTTTAACCCATGCCCCTAATTATGACTGTGAGCAGCGTCAGCACGTTGGTAGATCGTCAGCTTAATCTTATTTAAACTCGCCAGCCTTTCACACGCCTTCATTCATATCAAAATAGTAAGTTCTGATAACGCGTCAGCTTTTTACAGCGTGTCAGCTTTCTGACAGTGTGTCAGCATTTGTTTCAGCTTTTTAGGACATTTTATCTGCATGAAAAATCCATCTGTACAAACCACCGGGACATTTTCGTTAGATTATAGTCATCACAATTTCAGGGTCTGAATGCCTCAATCCCAGCGCTGAAAACATGAAGACAAGGCCTTTGCAAGGTACCAAAACTTTTTAATTTAATTTGCTGACAACTGCCGAGTCGACGACGCAGGTTCGATCCCCAGCAAGACATGTAAACTTTTTGCACACCGATTTTTTTTCTTTTCTTTCTAGAACGCCATGGGGTCCGTGGGAACCCTGAGATCCTGGTGCTCTTCAATATGTCAATGGCGGCGATGAGGCACGAGATCGAGACGAATCATGCGCCGCTGAAGGGTGACGTCACAGTTTTGGACACTCTGCTCACTAAGATACCTAACTTCAGGTATTATTTCCAACTATTTTATTTATTCCATTGGACTAACAAAATAAATGCACTATTTCTGTAGTTGTAAAAAATCCTTTAAAAAAGTCGTATACGTAGACCAGCTACGACGCGACGTAGCAGTTACGGCGTAGCACGAGCTACGGCGTAGCATACAAGTTCTACGTCACGCGTAATAAATTTATGAAGAATTTCTTCGTCGAATTTTCTTGGCTCTGTTAAGGCACCGTATTAGTGTTATATATTTATCAAATCATTCTAAATAATTACAGTAAAATACTTTAATTAATAAATAAGTTATTTATTAGTAGGTATTTAATAAATAATGTACTTTACTATTACATATTACTATGAGCCTTCTTTGTCCCAGTACTAGGCAAAGGCCTGTCCCCATTTTCTCCATTCTCTACGGTCTTGTGCTACACTGGTCCATGTTAGAATAGAATAGAATAGAAATTATTTATTTTACGCAAAAACACATACGACACAATGAAATAAACATTAAATTATAGATAGATAGATATATAGATACTTTATTTGACATACACACAGAAAAGTACAGAACAGACGTAGAAAATATAGCAAACTTATAGATACGTACAAGAACATTGCTTAACATCAGGTGAGATTGTGGTCAAACGGTTGCCTATATTGTATATAAAAAAAAAACAAATAGTACTTAGCTAAGTAACAGCTATAGGTAACCTAACATAAGAAGTGGGTACTAGCTAGTCTCGTTCCGCGCTGTATGCAGCCAAATCGGTCCCGACTCAGCTTATTGCTGTCTAACAGGGCAGATGACTATAGAGACAGATGCGTAAAAATCTCGCTCAGCAAATGCTAAAGGTGCACGGTGGCTCCTTTAGCGTTGGTTTTCAGGAGTGCCTAGATTGAAGTAGCGCACAGCCTCTACTATAAATCATAAAAAATAATTAGGTTGATAATATTGTTATCAATAAAATAAAGCTGGGCTTGATGCTTAGTGCTGGGCAAGCCTACTCCATCTATACATGGTCCCAGGCACTACAGTGTCCCGTTAAGTGTAGGCATAGGTTGCCTCCTGACGCTGTATAAATCATCTTCAATAGATGTAAAGACCTATTTATTATTATAATAAAATAAAATTAATTGATAATAATAATTGCCCAGCACCTATACCATCCTCTCAGCCTAGTCAGCCATATCCACAGGAAAGACAAGGTCAATACGTAAGGAGCTGACTAAGCCAAGGGTTTCCTCACGATGTTTTCCTTCACCGTAAAGCTCGTGTTAATGCGCATATAAATTTTCCGAACGAAAAATCCATTGATGCACGGCCGGGATTTGAATCCACGACCTTCGGATCGAAAGTCGAGGTGCAATCCCACTCGGCCAACACGGCTTTAATTGATAATGAATCTTTATTAAGGGTGCCCAATAATATCGCTAGTTTTTTTTGGCGTCGCACTGTTTGTGCATTTGTCATATTTTTTCTAGTTTATAAATATCATATTTTATTCCACAGAGAACTATCACTGCTTCATTTGGAGGCGTTGTGTCGTTTCAAAGCAGCTCATCCACACCACGTATTCCCAGCGCTGTACAAAGAGTTATTCTCCTTAGACAGTGTTTTAGATTACACTCACGGATAAGAAATCTTTCCATTATCTATCAGTCGATCTCAAATCTTGCCCCGAACGGCATGGGATGACTATTTTCTTAAAGACTTGACAGCTAAATTGTATTTTTTCGTATTTTTTTTTATGTAAAAGCAAATTTAATTTCATTTGTAACATGTTAATATATTTATAATTGTATGTATGTACTTTGAGACTGTTATATTTACGTATAAGTGCGTACGTACAATATATTAATTATTTTAAAAAATGTTTATTTAATTCGAGTCTAAGAACGTACAAGTGGAATTAAATTTGGTATTTCTATATTAGAAGTTTTTGGTTTTGTTTTTTTTCACTATAAGTTGTATAATTAACTTATATAATTTATACGTTTGTGAAAACACGAAACCTGACTTGTGACCTGAGTATAATTACATAATAATTCATTATAATATGTTTTGTTGTGTAATATGCTGGTATAATCTTAATATAATTATAAATGTATCTAACTTTCATGAATGAATAATTATTATTATAAAAAAGTATAATAATAGTAATAGAGTTTTTATTAAGAAATAAAGAAGTATAAAGTAGTGAGTAAAGATCACATTAGTTTCGTTTTCGAACGAAACTCTTTTATAGGTCTCCTTTAATTATTTTTAACAGTTTTTTTAGTAACTTGTTATTTATTTCAAATGATTATATTATTGATGTTTTCCCTTTCTCTGTAGATTCAATAAGTTGTAATATAGGAAATAAATACTGCCCGTTTTTTATATTTTTAGTTGTTTTTTTTACATAATATGACGCATCGTTGAAATATCTTGAAGTATATAAAGTATTTAATATAATATAAGCTGAGGAACTTAGGGTGCATGAACAAAATTACTGATCGAAATTTTTTTCAATCGCGGACAAATATGTTGTCATAATGAAGCAGGCAATTTTTTTTTATTCGATTAAGATCTCATTTTAGTTTTTGCACGACGCTTGGTGCCATGTTTGGGAATCACACGAACGCATAATATAATCAAAAGTTACAAACTATATGCATAATAATTCATATTTTAAGTACTTACATGTTTTTTTGTGCTAGATTCAGCTTTTCATCAATAAATTGCCTGCTAGGATGAAATTTAGGATGATAATCAGTTTTTTCTAACACTTAATCTAAGTTTGAATAGCCTTTATTATAGACTGGTTTATATTAAAAGTACATTATAAAGAAAAAAATCTTAACTCGTATTTTGTAAATAGTAATTAATCATTATGTATTTTATATTAAATGTCATTTAAGGTTCGATGGGTTATTATTAATTTTACATTCTTATTATTAAAAAAACAGTTTTTTTATGAAATACGAGATTTATCTTGTATGGTCATGTGAAAAATATTGTTTTTTTTCCTTTCTATATATTATATATTTTTTGTTAAATAAAGCAATCTGTTATTGTCTATTTATTTGGTTTTATTTTTTTTCCTTTATTTATGAGTTTATAATTTTTTATTCAATATTATAAATAAATATGTAGATACCTATATAAAATTACGGGTGGTTAAAGAATCTGCTAAAAATACATACAATGTCATTTTTGTTTTTTATCAAAGGTTTTTTATATTAAATTGTTAAATATATTATAATAAAACATTGATTGAAATGTTAGTACTTAAACTAGGACGCACATGTTAGTCTACTTCGTCGGTATCAAAATGTGTAAAAGTGTGGATCAGTCCAATCTTTTTCTTTTTTTTTGGACATACTGCCTGACTAGCCTTCCCTTAAATTATAATTATATTGGACATTGTATCAATACGAAGCAAAATTAAAAGTATTCGAAAATTAGAAGATTAAGACTGAAAAATTGGCTGAACAAAATATAATTCACCTAAATATGAAAGGTCCATCTTTACGTTGAAAAAATCAGCTCTCTGTATGCTGTATGGAGGTTTTATATAAAAAGTAAAGTAAAAAAAACATCACTCATATACGATCTTCTTCGAGAACATCCTACTAATATTAATTTTAAATTATCATTTTAGCAGAGCATATTTAGCGGAATTTCATAAGCGACTTACTTATAATTATATGAATATAATTTGATTTAATAAAAATATAATTTAAATTTTTATAATATAATTCTAATAAAAGCAATAAATGCGAAAATTACAAATTTTCTACTATTTATTACCCGACTATGTTTTAGAATTTTAAGTTTAGTATACTTTAGTCGCTTATGATGTTTCGAGAGATTTTAAATTCATATATTTCCGACGATCTGTTGTCAGCCGTCTACACACGAATTTATTTAAACTATCCAGTCTTTCTAACTTTTCTATTTTCTATAAACTGGAGTAAATAGGCTCGCTGGTGCAAGTTGAAGGTTAATGAGCGTCGCGTCATCTCGCTCGCACAACTCAGCTGGTTTTATTAGTGCGATAGTGATAGCTATAGGGTAAACTTTTAATTGCTGGGTAGTTTTAGTAGGTATTTCTAAAATTTTGTACTATGTTTTGCTAAATTTTCACTAAAAGTAATTAATATAGTCGGACACGTTAGAGGTTAAACAAAGTATTTTGAAATGCAAGCAGTTATGTGGGAATATTTGGTATGTTAGAGTGTAATATGCACGAATTGGGTTATATGCGTTTTTTTTTTTTTTTATTGTTTTGATTTGATATAGAAGGTTCTATTTTTTACAAAGGTACCTTAAGCTTACGGGTATCGTTATGTAGTGAAAAACTTTTGTAAATCTTGTTTTCTATAAGATTATTTATTAAAAAAAAATATTGATTTGTTGATGATATAATTAAGTATTTTTACACATTACCTGAACATATTAAGAGTAACAAATATAAATCATATATCTATGTAAAAACAGAATATATAAAAGACATACCTATTTTATATGTACATGTTGATTGGAAATTGTTGGTGGATTGTATCGAAATATAAATATATATAACCCTTTTATATTTTATGTTATTTTGGGGAATCGGATAAAGGGTAGCAGTTTTCGATCGACGTGTATGTAGGCTTTGTTAATTTATAAAAAAAAAATACAAATCATTGTACCTAAAGTAGAATTATGGAGTTTCAGAACCAATAGTTAATAAACGTTATTGTTTTTATTATTATTCTCAAATCACTTGCAAGATTGTGTTTTATTTATACCTATATTATTTAAATCAGTACCTATTTGATACAATATCTTTCTCTTTCTAAATATATAAAACTCTTTTGAAGCTGACAGAGAATCAACGCACAGCCTAAACTATAAGTCCTAGAGGTATGAAATTCGGAGAGTAGATCCTTATATAGTGTAGGGGTGCACTAAGAAAGGAATTTTGAAACGTCACACTCTAAAGGGTAGCGGTCTGACGCGGCGTAAGTACGCGTTCTATTTGGCAATGCCTTAAGTACATTATTAGAATCATTTTGTAAATTTAATACCAGCAAGTTCGTATAAATTAGTTGCCAACTCTGGTAAGTATTAAGTATACTAAGTCTAATATTATTTATTGGCAATGCAATAAAACTATGTAAAACAGTGAAAAAATAGTCAATAATGGCAAAGCTACAATTTTTTATTTATTTAGTAATGTCTAATATTCTACAGTGTGTCGTTAAGACTAAGTGTAAGGTAGGCATAGGTTGCCTCCTGACGCTGTATAAATCATCTTCAATAGATGTAAAGGCCTATTATTATTATATAATAAATTGAAAATATTATTATTTATGTAAATATACGTTAATATAATATAATACAATAAAAATCACAGTAATACCTTCATAATTGAAGTCTATTTACAAACTCTTTTTACTAATTTTCTTGTCCTGTTCCCAGATCCAAGTATACAAAGGCCATTGTATGTAATATGCAGTCATAATTAAAGTAATTACGATTATATGCATACAATAATAATATATAGTTTCATATATCATGTATAAAAATGGATACGGCCATAACCCTCGTTCGTAGTACGTAATATGTATGCTGAAAAAAAAAAGAAATTTAGATATATTACTCTGCCATATTTAACAAAATTATTCTCAAGAAAGCATAGACATTTTATATACTGTTTAGCAGACAACATATAATACCTATCTAGGTTTATATGTCTACATAAATCTATACTATTATAAAACTGTAAAAAGGCAAAAACTAAAATTAAAGATGGTGTAGACGATGCAATTCTCCTTCAGCCGGCGAGTGACGGATGGCGGTGAGAAAAAGATTGTGAGACAGATTTTTGAGTTGTCACAGAGGAATAATAGATGTTGGTTTAAAATATTTTTGCAATTTAATTTACTTCAGCCTTCCCTTCCCCATAAATAACAGATGGATAAACTAAATATGCAGATCTACTAAATAAACGATTCTAATTCCGAAAATCGTGTTTGTTTGTTCGTGGATCACGCTTTAACTACAGTACCTCTATTACGAACAAATATGACAGTCGCCGCGTTAACATATTCGAGTTATATTGCGCGTCAATCCCAGCTCGACTGCCAACCGTTGTAGTGTCACCGCGCAGTGTATCTCGGATACGCTCGCATTACGATACGTTTGCGATTGTCACATTTATTCGTGATCAAGGCACTGAATGCTATAGAAGTATAAAGTATGCTTTATATAAATTGTAGATAAAAAAAAACTGAGAATTTTCTTCTTCTTCTTCTTCTTTTACCCTATATGGCCTGTGTTCGTCATTTCGACAAACAATTTTGCCATTGTCAAGTGCTGAATTTTAAATAATTTAGGTCTAGTCAAGTCTTTGTCAAGTCGGCTGTCTTTTGTTTTGAAGAGAAAATGGTGGATTTTCTCTTCAAAACCGGAAACGATTTTTCACATTCAGAAATACCACTTTACTCACATTTATTCCAATGGCTCACACTTTATGTTACGACCTAAGTATTATTGGTTAAAATTCCACCAAAATTAAACAATAATACTCACAATAACACAAGAAAAACTATTAAAATAAAAATGCTATGTGTGGTTTCAAAAAATGTGAAAACTGGTTGAAAAGTTGTGAACTTGTGACACCTGTCAAAGTGTCAAAAAAGGAGTAGAATAAAAAAGTTGAACTTACTGTGCGTTATATACAGCGTAATACACTATCAGTATAAATATATTAGTTGAATGCGACTTTGGTTTAGTCCTAGGTTGGAACGCCAGCTCCCACAGAACGAATGGAACGATCGCTAAATGCATAACATAGTTAGATTTTGTAGAAAATACTTTATCTATAAATACTGGGAAGATCACGCTTCGATCGTATAAAAATATTGGCCAGAATATTGTACACACGAGCTGTAACAAAAACAAGTAGGTATATTTATTCACAAAGAAAAATAATATAGTATTTACAATATTTACAAAACACCCATGAAACCAGAGTTGAGTTGAGCTATCTATAAATCGTTTGCAACGGTTTGTAGATAGCTCAACTTGGTTTAAGCAAGTTCGGTCTTGTTCCAGAACGGGGACTAAAGAAAGTAACGGTTTACACGTCAAGGTTTATACAACCCGGCCGAATTAACATGACACCTGGCTCGGAACTCGATACTTCCCCCGCTACACCGCTTAATTCGGCCGGGTTGTATAAACCTTGACGTGTAAACCGTTACTTTCTTTAGTCCCCGTTCTGGAATAAGACCGGTTAAGTTTAAAATTTAAATCCCCCATTCATGATATCTCTTGAGATTCTCTTTATCATTGCTGGTCACCCTCAAATCTTGGAGAATTGACTTTAGTTTATCAAATCTCGAGAGACTTTGAGGTGAATGAAATTTTTCAAGCTGAAATTACGTCTGAGATTCCTCAAAACTGCTTTTTAGAGTTGCTCTTACTCAAACAAAACTTGTAGAATATCTTAACTTGGCTATTGATTGATTGAACTTGGCTAGAATGAACAATTCCAAGTGTTTTTAACCGACTTCAAAAAAGGAGGAGGCTTTCAATTCGGTTATTTTTTTTTTAATGTTTGTTACATCAGAACTCCGTCATTTACGAACCGATTTGAAAAATTCTTTTTTTTATCTGAAAGAGTATGCTTTCAGATTGGTCCCATAATTTTTTTTATCAAAATCAGTTCAGTAGTTTGGCAGTTAAAAAAGATTAACTTGAAAAAACACGTCATTCACGTACACGACACTGCGTATTTGCTTTCCTGTGACGTTTCTGTGGTGATTACGATCAATAGAATAGTCTCAATGAACTGCTATCATCATCATCATCATTTGACGATGAATGAGTATCAAATTGAAGTCGGTTTTTCCTGTTTTCGTCTGTTAATTGGTTACTATTCTATGTTGTCTTCCTTTGTTTTTCTGTGTTAGGTTAGTTAGTCAAATAAACAAAATTCTTATTCTTATTCTTACCAAAGTTCCAGGAAAGACTACAGCAGAAAAGAATATATCTCTATACTTCTTGATAGGTTTTGGAAGTAAATGGTCCTTATTTAACACTGTCAGGACATCACAGTATAGCGCTAAGCCAGCATAGGTCATCTGAAATGCCTGAAATATATATTTTTATTATTAATAAGTGTGATTTTTACCACAATATTGCAATAATTTACCACTAAATTACAATAATTTACAATGATTAACAATAATTTTAAATGATTTTCAAATATTGTAATGATTTACTGTAATTTACAATGGTTTACAATGATTTATTAAGATTTACAATGATTGAAAAAGGTTAACGACGATTTACAAGAATTTACAATTATTTACAATGGTTTACAATGATTTAAAATGATTTACAACGATTTACAATGATTTATAATACTTACAATGTTCCATATAGTCAAGAATCGACTCTGCATGGACGCCAAGCTCTTTATATCAGGATCTTTCAGTACTATATCATCCTGCAGCGCCGAAAGCATAATGAAGGCATTTATGGCGTGTGCTGAGAAGGTGACAGCATTGCCAACTATTCGGTAGTATATTAACTTTGGCATAACTGTAAAAGATAACAAAGGTAAGTTACTAAAAATCTCATTAAAATTTTCATCTCGGGGTGTTTTTATGATATATTCCAGAAATCCCCACCAAGAAATCCCTACCAGTGGGGATTTCAGTTTTTTCCAGATATCCCCACTGCTACGACGTAGCATGTCTACAACGTAGCAGTGGGGATTTCTAGATTTTTTATCCTGAAATCTCCGCTAAGTATGTGGCCACCAGGGTGAAGAAAACCATTTTTTTATGTTTTCTACCTAAGAGCTCCGTCATTTTAAAACCAATTTTTTTTATCTGATAAGTAGAATGTTTTTCCAGATTGGTACCATAAAAAAAAGTCAAAATTGGTTCCGTAAAATTGAAAGTAAAAGTAAAAAATATGAAGTCATCCACGTGCACGAAATTGCATATTTTGCTTTCCCATAACGTTTTATTGATTTTATTGATCATTAGAACATTCCCAATAAACTGCCATCATCATCATCTGATGATGAAGCCGGAAGGTGGTCGAATTGAAGTCGGTTTTCCTAGTTTATGGTGTACAATAAAAAATATTCTATCTATCTATCTGTCAATTTGTAGCAAATAAATAAATATGAATGAGTAGTTTTCGCATGCATTTAGGAACTAATTAAACCTTGATTTTTATATGCATACACAAGGAAGTGTCTGTCGAAATGACAAAAATTATGCAAAGTTAATTATACCTACGCATTTATTTAACATTGTTCCGGGAATGTACCAACTTCGAATGCCAAGAAACGTATGGAACTCTTTTTATAGTGCATTTTTGGTTTTTATTTAGGTGAATGGATTGGAGCAGGCAATACCACCTTATCATGACAATGGTGTCGATTCTGTTGCATTAGTTTACACTAACTTCACGGCATCAAATTCGACAGCTCCAAAATCAAAGACAACAAGCGACGATAAAGACAGCTTTAACTTTAGAGCTGTCAAATTGCTCATCGTCCGTGGGGTCACTCCAGTGGTCACAGCTGAAAACCAGCGCCACTTTACGATGTGAAGTGGCATCAGGCTGAGCTGTGACCCGTTTTGGCTCACGCATGCACCAGCACGACATGATTTGCGCCTAGACAGGTAGGTATATAATACATATACCTACCTCGCACTTAATTAAGTACTAGTACCTAAGTTATGTTTTATGTCCTACCCATGTTGTTTTCTTCTTGTTGTGCTGTTATGTATGTATAGTGTGTCCGAAATAAATGTATTTTCTTTCTTTCAAATTAGGTTAATTTAGAAAAGTGCAAAAAGAAAATCGATACCATTTTGTTGTTTATTTTCAGTGGAATTTCATCCAATAATACCTACTACTAATATGTAATAATTGGTTTCCTCATGATGGAATTCGTTTCCAAGTTTTGAAGGAAAATCCACCATTTTGCCTTCGAAACAAACGACAGCCGACTTGACAAATGACTTGACGTATATTATTACAATTATATCACTTGACATTAGCAAAATTGTCTGTCGAAATGACGGACAGAGGCCATTAATGAAGAGAAGAAGAAGAAGAAGAAGAAATAGTTTGAGATAAGAATCAATTCAATTCTTGTCTGGATCGCCTTTGCAGTGAAAAAATAAATTGGAAAATTGGTCTAGGAACACTAACTTTTCTGACAGAGACCATAAAATAGAAGAAGACGAGTTAAAGACCGGAATGAACGATGAGTGAACGAACTCTCTGACAGTGCGACGCCAACAAAAAAAAAACTCTCTGACATCAATAAAAATCAACAGATGTCATCCCGCAGGTTTGGTATGTTTGGTTTTGTCGCCACCGTGTTTTCATTCAATGGTGTTTTGCGTCGCGTATTTTGTTTATAAGATAAAAAGCTGTAAGTAATGTGCATTTTTGCATTTGTATTGGAATTCAAATGAGTTTATTTCTGTATTTCTGATTTGTGTAAAAGATTACCTACAGAGTTTTGATTAACATTGTAAATTAATTTATTATTCAGCAATTATTTGCAATTTATCTTTCGTTTGCCGTCATGTTTTTATAGTTGTACTTAGAGAATATTAGATTTTATTGTATTTGAAATAATTACAATTGTTTTATAAAAATGTTAGCGTCTAGATTGTTTATTTTACACTTGTAATATTTACGTTTACGTGAATTTCGGCACGGCTTATTCTATTTATGCTTAATCTGTTTACGCATCTGTAGACGCCATGTTTTATTGATTTTTTATTCATCTCAAAAGCTGTAATTATATTTAATAGAATTTAGTAAGGAAGTATATTTTTCTACAAATAAAATATGAATCGATAAGTGGTGGTGAACTTTAGAAATTATAGCAATAATTCAGCCAAAATATAAATTAAATTAACTATGGATTTACGATGTAATATATGATTTTAGAACGATATAGGTAGTGTAGGGAAATTGACAGGAGAATATCCGTTGCCATGGAAACGCCCTAGCTTTATGACGTAGTATTGTTTTGTTTTCGATGGTGATGTCCCCATTATCAAATTCGATGTAAGCTTGGAAAACGTTACGTTTTTTGTCTCTTTTGATCGACTTGGCTTCTCAATACAAAAGACAAAACACGGTGTTACTATTACAAGTACATCGAGTTCAAATCTTAGGTTAAAGCGTAATTTCTGCCTGAATTTATAAACGACTAGCTGATACTCGCGACTTCGTACGCTTGCGAAACATTCCACCGAAATATCAGAGCCCCGAGTCTGTGCATTTGTTTTGACTTTCGACTCGAGTATAGCACACGCAAACGCATTCGCAAAGCGATAAATTTTTGTATGAAAACCGGATAAGCGCCTCTACCGGGAGATTTGGGAAAAAATTGCTCGCTTTGTGAATGCGTTTGCGTGTGCTGTACCCGAGTCGAAAGTCAAAACAGATGCACAGACTCGGGGCTCTGTCAACTAGCATACGATGAGCCTCGTAGCAAATGGCTGCTTTTGGTTTAGAGAGTTTAAGCTGTATCTAAGAATCCACGTCTTTGATTTCAATCAAATATAGCCTATGTTTTAATCCGGAAAAAGACTTTCGAATAGTATAAGTTTCGTTGAAATTGGTCCAGTAGTTTAGGAGTAATCCACGAACAAACAAACAGACAAACTCGATTTTCGAAATCAGAATCGTTCATTCAGTAGATCTGCATATTTAGTTTATCCATTATCTTTAATTTTAGTTTTTGGCTTTTTTACAGTTTTATAATAGTACTAGCCGTCGCCTGCGGCGTTGTTCGCGTTCTAAACCCTTTAGAGTGTGTGACTTTTCAAAATTCCTTTCTTCGTGCACCCCTACACTATATAAGGATACTACCCTCCAAATTTCATACCTCTAGGACTTATAGTTTAGGCTGTGCGTTGATTGTCAGTCAGCTTCAAAAGAGTTTTATACATTTAGAAGAAGATTTAAATTAGTTGCAAATGTATGTTTTGAAACATAATGAATAGAACTTGTCCTTGGAATAATAAATTCAGACATTTTCAATGTCAGAGGTTCAGGTCAAAGTCAATAGAGATTTGTTCAGTTGATTTTTTGTTGGTGTTATTGTTAAGTTTATTTCTTTACCCACGTGTAGACGGATCTACAAATATTATTACTAAATTAATTTTACACTCTAAAGCGTAGAACGCGAGCAACGCCGCGGGCGACGGCTAGTTTTAACAATAAAATTACTAAGTACGTAATAAAAGCAATAACCTTGTATATAACAAAGTAAAAAAATATTCTATGTTTTTTTTATTGAGAAAGTTATAAATAAATTCCGTTCGTGACTCTCATGTTCAGAGATATTCTGAAGGTTAAGGCTTGCTGGACTTCCCGTCCGACTAGCAGGAGATTGGTGGTATATGTATGAATACTGTTAAATCTGTTACTGTTATTTACCTGTGTTCTGTTTTGGCAATAAAAATTATTCTTATTCTTATTTATTTATTTATTTTTAACATTATCGAACCGTGAGCATATATTTTTTTAGTCAAAGTTTGTTTAGTCAACAAACTATCTAGTACAATCATTATAAAAGTAGAGTGTCAGGCCCATACCCAAGAGGAGCCCTAACTAATAAAAAAAAAAAATTTTTTTTTTCATGATAAAAGTAATGGAACAAGCTGATAGCTCTCCTGATGTTAAGTGGTAACTTCTCCCTTTAACAATGCAAGTCCAATGAGGACATGCCCTGTAAGCAATGCACTGCGTCCATCACTCTGAGACGTAAAGATCTTGAAGTCTCATGTGCCTGTAATTACATATACTGACCTATAAATGTAAAAAGTTAGGAATTAAAACGTTTTTTATTTTATTTTATCTTCCCTGTCAGCTTACCTGATTAACTTATCTCTGTTTATCTACTAATTACAAAATGCTTAACTACTTCCGAATTTTGATATCAGTTTCACTTCAAATCTATACCGATGCAACACCACACTGAGCACGTCCATTGAGGACGTAGCTTAAGTAGTTTTTAAATCGTTTTTTTCTGCTATTTTTTACTTAATAAAATTATTACGGACGCATACTATTTGTGTATATTTTATGGTTTTTAATGTAAATAATATGATTATAAGAATGGGTTAATTCATAAAAGTATTTTACAAAAATTTTAATTATACCTATTTATTTTTTTGATGTAAAATAATTAGGAATTAAGTAGGTACTCATTTTTTTTTATAGAAATAACAAAATGTTAATTATTTTGTTATTGTTCCCTAGCGATAATGCGACACTGGCAACTTTATCTATTCTGGGCAAGTTAAGCGACGTTCTGCGCGGTCACTATTTGGATGAGTGACCGTTAGTGGCATTTACATCTGAGCGCTTCCGTGTTACGGAGGGCACGTTAAACTGTCGTCGGTCCATGGCTCCAGCAGTCGTTAAGCCATGACGGAGGCCTTAAAGCGGCCTAAAAACTCCGTCACCAGAGTTGGCCACCGACTCATACGAGCTTGCTTGCTACCCTAACACACCCTTGGGACATAAATAATCCTTCTTTTCTATATCCTCTGTCCGCGATTTTCACAGTAAATTTTGCCAGTGTCAAATTATTTGAAATATTTAGTCAAGCCGACGTCATTCGAGTCGGCTGTCATTTATTTTGGATAATGGTGGAATCAGTGGCGGATTAGCCACGTAGCAAGCAAATGCTACGGGCCCCGCGATTTTGGGGCCCCGCGCATTTAGGGGCCCCGCGCATTTAGTAGCCCCGCGCACCAACGCTTTCTGACCGTAAAACGTAAAATCTATCAACTTTTTCATATCGTGTGTACAATACGTTGTAAGTATTGCTTAAAAATACAAAAAAATTCGCGGCTCGCTTTTCTCGCCGATGAGTACGTCCTTCTCTTTTGGCTTGAAGGCAACAATGAACTGTTAAATCACAATTTTCGATAAAGTTCAAGCAATCCAAGGGCCCCTTGATAGAAGTTGTTACGGGCCCCGCGCTGACTTAATCCGGCACTGGGTGGAATAAATAAATAAATATTCACGGACACTTAACACAACGCCTTCTAGTCCCAAACTATGCAAAGCTTGTACGATGGAAACTAGATGGCTGATACATACATTTTTTTTTTGGTAAATACATACTTATAATACATAGAAACACCCAGACACAGAACAAACATCTATGTTTACAACACACAAATGTTTGTTCTCGGTGGGGATCGAACCCACGATCCACAGCACGGAAGGCAGAGCTACTACCGACTGAGCCTTGACGCCTGTCAAAAAAAAAATGATGTATTTTTGCTTCACAACTTGGAAACGAATTCTATCAAAATAACATTACTTATTTATTCCAAAGGGTCACATTACGCTGCGACCCCAAGTATTATTAAGTAGAATTCCACCGAAATTAAACTATAACACTCACAAGTTAATTTACTTTAGGTTCAGAACTCTGTTTGTAACCTCTTATATTCAATTAATAGTATAAGTATTCACAAAGAAAATTACAACTAATACAGTATTTACAATATTTACAATATTTACAAAATACACATGGAACAGTTGAGCCATCTACAAACCGTTGCAAACGATTTATAGATAGCTCAACTGGTCCAAATCATTAATAATTAATCAATTAATAGTAAGTAGGCACAGGTGTTTATGTTTGGTACATACTAGCCAAAATCCTATCCTATAAACACAAAAGTTTGTGTGTATGAATGTATGGTTGTATGTTTTTTTTTTAATGATAAAAGTAATGGAACAAGCTGATAGGTCACTTGATGTTAAGTAGTAACTTCTGCCTATAACAATGCATTACCTCACAGAGCAAGTCCAATGAGGACGTGCCCTGTAAGCCAATGCACTGCGTCCATCACTCTGAGACGTAAAGATCTTGAAGTCTCATGTGCCTGTAATTACATGTTTGTAATTATGTTTGTTCTTCTTTCACGCAAAAACTACTGATCCGATTTGAATGAAACTTGGAATATATATTGTCCGTGACTTGGATTAACACATAGGCTACTTTTTATCCCGGAAAATCAACGGGATCCAACCAACCAAAAAAAAAGAAAATGGAAAGTTGCTAGTCATGAAATATTTTTGGTTTGAGTCTTCATTATTTACTACCACCCTAGGCTGCAGCTACACTTACCAGGTTACTTACCAGGTGTGCTGGCAGCCAAATGCTTAGCTATAGCTCATAAAAAAAAAAAAAACCTTCCACCCGCGACTACGTTCGCGTCCCGTTGGATCTCGTTAATTATCCAGGATTAAAAGTAGCCTATGTGTTAAAGTTCAAGTTTCATCCAAATCGGATCAGTAGTTTTTGCGTGAAAGAGGAACAAACATACATCCATACATACATCCTCACAAACTTTTGCTAGGATAATGTTGAGCTCTCAAACGGTGAAGGAAAACATCGTGAGGACCCCGCGGCTTAGCCAGCTACATATCGCCTGCCACATTGTTTCGTGGATGATGTAATAATACCCTTTTTTTTAAATCTTATTTTGTCTGTCGATTGCTACTGTAATTGGTGTTATCTCGGTCAAAATCAAAATTAAATTATCGGAATTTAAAATTATTTTTATAGTAGGTACTACAAAACTGTAAAAAAGCCAAAAACTAAAATTAAAGATATGGATAAACTAAATATGCAGATCTACTAAATAAGCGATTTTGATTCCGAAAATCGAGTTTGTCTGTTTGTGTGTTCGCTGATCACGCCTAAACTACTGGACCAATTTCAATGAAACTTATACCATTAAGAAGCCCTTTTCCCGGATTGAAACACAGCTACATTTTATTGAAATCAAAGACGTGGATTTTTAGATACAGCTTGAACTCTCTCACCCAAAGCAGTCATTTGCTACGAGGTTCATCGTAAACTGGTTGACAGATATTTTGTTGGAAAGTTTCGCAAGCGTGCGAAGTCGCGGGTATCAGTTATAATACGTAGAAAATGGTGGATTTTCTCTTCAAAACCTGAAACGATTTTTCACATTCAGAAAAACCACTTTACACACATTTATTCCAATGGCTCACACTTTATGTTACGACCTAAGTATCATTGGTTAAAATTCCACCAAAATTAAACAATAATACTCAAAATAACACAAGAAAAACTATTAAAATAAAAATGCTATGTGCTGTTTCTTCTTCTTCTCTTCGTTAATGGCCTGTGTCCGTCATTTCGACAGACAATTTGCCAATGTCAAGTGTTAAAATTGTAATAAATAAGTCAAGTCAAGTCATTTGTCAAGTCGGCTGTGTGCTGTTTAAAAAAATTTGAAAACTCGAATCCAGTCAAAGAATCAGTCATCAAATATTCATGGACATTACACACAGCGCCCTCTTGTCCCAAACTGAGGAAACCTTGTACTATGGGAACTAGATTACTGATTGAATACTTATATTTTTTTGTAAATAAATACAATAGATACAAAATAACATCCAGACATAGAACAAACATCTATGTTTGACACACACAAATGTTTATTTTTGTAGGGATCGAACCCACGACCCACAGCACGGAAGGCAGAGCTACTACCGACTGAGCTGTGACGCCTGTCGAGTAGACTACTTATTAAATTAGAATACTTATTATTCAAAAATTAATAATATTAAATAAATAAATAAATATTCATGGACATTTAACACAACGCCTTCTAGTCCCAAACTAAGCAAAGCTTGCACTATGGGAACTAGATGGCTGATAGAATACATATTATATACATTTTTTTTGTAAATACATACTTATAATACATAGAAACACCCAGACACAGAACAAACATATATGTTTACAACACACAAATGTTTGTTCTCGGTGGGGATCGAACCCACGACCCACAGCACGGAAAGCAGAGCTACTACCGACTGAGCCATGACGCCTGCAAATTAATTTAAAATTAATTAAATAGTTTAATTACCTATTAATTGTTATTCCAATCACAACACACGTTCTTACAGTACAACAATCGCAGACCAACTGATTATCTTACTGAATCGTTCTGCTATGTATCACGAGTACTTTAGCTAGTAACTACGTGATATGCTGTGTTCAAGGGCATATCTAGTACAAGAAACTTACCAGAGAGAGGGCCTAGGACGAGTATTGTGTGTAAATCTTACAAATACTTACATATTAGAGGCACATGAGACTTCAAGATCTTTACGTCTCAGAGTGATGGACGCAGTGCATTGCCTTGCCTTACAGGGCATGTCCTCATTGGACTTGCTCTGCGAGGTAATGCATTGTTATAGGCAGAAGTTACTGCTTAACATCAGGTGCACCTGTTTTTGATCCCATTTTTTTCCGTGTGAGCTATCAGCCTTGTCATAAAAAAAAATCTGGTGTGAAACGTCTGACCCCCACACCAGTGGGCGCTGATTTGTATGGAGACACTAAGCGGATTCCTTGAGAAGCTTGCTATGTATTCTATCAGCCATCTAGTTTCCATCGTATAAGCTTTGCTTAGTTTGGGACTAGAAGGCGTTGTGTTAAGTATCCGTGAATATTTATTATTTATATTTATATTTTAATACTTCCTTATTTTACTTGGAACCGGTTTGAGTCAAAGCCGGTCTGATTTTTGGTTTGTTGATCGAAACGAATATCGAGAAGCAACTTGCGAGATATTATGTAAGGAAGCCCGATAAGCGCCTCTAGCGGGAAATTTGCAAACAGGTTTTCTTCATACAAAAGATTTGAGCTCCTCGATAATCGCTTTTCGAAACTCAATAATTTATAGGTTTAAAACTAAAAAAACTTAATTTTCATACGGCTTTATCATCATGATGATGATGATTCAATTCTCAGTCGCTATAGCTCTGCCTTCAGGGGAAGACCTGGATGCAAAAGCCTGGAAGAGGAAGAGGCTTATGCCCACTAGTGGCACTACAAGCTGCCTATGATGATGATGATAGCCCTGCCTTCCAGGAAGCTATGGGTTCGACCCCTATGCTCAAGAATAAACACTAAGTTGTGTGATGATAACATTCTGGTGTCGATTCTGTTGTTAAATTTTACTAACCTAATTTGACAGCGCTAAAATCATAGCCGTCTTTACCGTTTCAGTTTATTAGAAACGGAAGCCACATTTTTAGTGCTGTCAAATTAGGTTAGTGTAGAAAAATGCAAAAACAGAGTCGACACCATTGTCCTTGTTCTACGATAGATTATTTTTTTGGCACGTGTATATAATTAATACATATAATCAAAGATGTAGATAACAAAAAAAAAACTAATTAAGAAGATAAGCTAAGGCCCATATTCTGAGTAGCTACGTAGAAAAATTCTCGCCTCGACACTAAACAAAAGCCACTAGATTATTCCCAAAAATGACAGCATGTCGAGTGTGTCTGTGTACGCTTGACGTTTCCTTCAAAGTCTTGTAATATAATTTTGTAAGGAGATGGAGAATCATCAGGACGAGTTTTGACATTTTTTGAAACGACACATAGAACTTTTATTTTAATAGTTTTTCTTGTGTTATTGTGAGTATTGTTGTTTAATTTTGGTGGAATTTTAGCCAATAATACTTAGGTCGTAACATAAAGTGTGAGCCATTGGAATAAATGTGTGTAAAGTGGTTTTTCTGAATGTGAAAATTCGTGTTAGGTTTTGAAGAGAAAATCCACCATTTTTTTTTTCAAAACAAACGACAGCCGACTTGACAAATGACTTGACTTGACTTATTTTTTAACACTTGACATTGGCAAAATTGTTTGTCGAAATGACGGACACAGGCCATTATTGAAGACATCAGTTTTGTAAACAACCCGCTAGGGGCGCTGCTCAATCTCTATACAAAAATATAGTTTACGTGACTTTGCAGTAAACGTCAAACGAATTCATTAAGCACGCTGAACTCGTATCATTTTGATAAGCTCAGTGCCTTGATCACGAATGAATGTGACAATCGCAAACGTATCGTCACGCTAGCGTATCCGAGATACACTGCGCGGTGACACTACAACGGTTGGCAGTCGAGCTGGCATTGACGCGCAATATAACTCGAATACGTTAGCGCGGCGACTGTCTGATTTGTTCGTGATAGAAGTACTATTGATACTAGAATCTAGACTGACACACAGATAGGTATAACTTTGATTGACGACGCATGCGCGAATCGACCCCAGTCTGACTTGCATTCAACTGCATGTAGGTGGGGTACCTACCAAACCTTTTTGATATCAAAACGTTTTGGAATATATTTTTGAAATCAGTAAAACAAGAAAATTCGAGTGTTTGTGGTTTTTTTGAGCGATTTTGATAATGGAAGCTATTGAGTGAGAGAAAGTACCTAGTTATAAACAGGTAAATACCTACGCCGGGGTGTAATGACGCCTTTAACGCCCCCGAAATTTTCACGTGAAAAATAAATCTACTGTTCTCTACAAAATGCAACGCCTACTTCCTACAAATATATATTTAAACTAGTCGTCGCTCGCGGCGTTGCTCGCGTTCTAGAACATTTAGAGTGTGACTTTTCAAAATTCCTTTCTTATTACACCCCTACACTATATAAAGATACTACCCTCCGAAGGTCCCTCTAGGACTTATAGTTTAGGCTGTGCGTTGATTGTCAGTCAGCTTCAAATGAGTTTTATATACTTTGATAAAATTTATAAAAAAAAACGTTATTGACGTCAGAGAAATCCACCAGTTAAGAGTTGGCATTGTTTTGCAAAAAAGAATATGAAACAGCAGATTTTTTTTCATTTAATTGCATTGATATTTTTTAAATGAATGGTTTCATAGGAAAAGTTGTTTATACCCTTTGCTGTAGCGATGTCGATCAAGCGAGCAATGATTAGGAAATCCTTATTTTGGAAAATTATTTTTATTTAGTATTGTAGCAAAGTCACTGAATAAATAAAATAAAAAAATTGTGTACATCATCGAGGTGCTTAGTGCCAATAATTATCTAGGTACTTTGGCCTACTTTTAATAAAAAAATGTTTAGTATAAATAATTTTATTTACCATTGTTTTTATATGATGTTAATTTACTAAATGAATTTATCATTATTTGCTAACTTCGCTGTGTTTGAAATAAACGATTTTTATTATTTTATAATTTATTTATTTGTAAATATTCATGAACATCGTCTTCTAGTCCCAAACTAAGCAAAGCTTGTTGTACTATATAACTAGATTGCTAATAGAATACTTAAATACTTACAAAATATACATTAAGCCTAACTTATAATAAATAAAATGTTATATTATTTTTTTTCAGATAAAATCAGTAATACGTAAGAAGTGTATTAAAGAGCATGTTTTAAATGCTCTTTAAATAGACCAAAAAAGAATTAGTGAAAGAAGATCATTGAAGCAAAAATGGAGGCTATCTTACGTAAAAGATATTTGACGAAAGTTCAAATTTATAGAGCAGTGTAAGTATATCTTTCTTTTGGACTTGCCTCTGACTACTTTTACTGTCTCAAACTTTTTACCCTCCATCGTATTGATAGTGTACACTGCGCGGTGACGTTGCAACGTTCGGTAGTCGAGCTGCCGTTGACGCGCAATATGACTCGAATAAGTTAGGTGAAGTTACTCCCATATTTAGAATAGAATAGAAAATGTTTCATCATCATCATCATCATCATCAACCTATATTGGTCCACTGCTGGACGTAGGTCTCTCCCAAGACGCGCCACTGAGCCCGGTCTTCGGCTCTTCTCATCCAGTGTTTGCCAGCTACATGTCTCAGATCGTCACCCCACCTAGCCGGAGGGAAAATGTTTATTTTGAGTCATATAAAGAAACATGCACAGTTACAACGAAGTTTTATTTTTATTTTATTTTATTTTATTTATTTTATTTCGTTGTTCTATTGTTTGTACTAAAAATGATGAATGAAAACTTGGGTTTTGTTATGATGATAATCTATAACTTGATGATATAAGCAATGTTCCCATGTTAACATCCCACAGATCATTATAATACTCAGATCATATAAAACTACTAGCCGTCGCTCGCGGCGTTGTTCGCGTTCTACCCTTTAGAGTGTGATGTTTCAAAGTTCCTTTCTTAGTGCACCCCTACACTATATAAGGATACTACCCTCCAAATTTCATACCTCTAGGACTTATAGTTTAGGCTGTGCGTTGATTCTCTGTCAGCTTCAAAAGAGTTTTATATATATTGATGATGATGATTGATGATGATACCAGCTAAATATATTTGGTGATTTCTGGAATTTTTGTCCAATAATCCCCAGCGACTGCCGGCCAGGGAAAACAAAGAGATCTTGGTGAAGTTTGTATGTCTTCTTGAGGCTTCTAGGCTTTACATCCATTGAAGATATCTAATAGTTCTCTAGTTAAATCATTTACAATCAACAATTAACTCTGACCTGCAAAGCCTCTACATAATTGTTCTGACCGCTACATCTTCCAGGCTCCTTATAAAGTGGTTTTGCCCATACTCAAGTCCATTTTAAAATGAACTTCAAACTGTACTAATCTTCAAGTATCAAGAGCTCTTGTAAGATTTGTTATCTTCTGACCCACCGGTCAACTTAGCCATTTTCTTGTGATCTTCAGTTTTTTGGAAAGTATTAGCAGATGGAGCTCTTAGATACTGGCGCCATATGACCATTTTAACACGGTTCTTGCATACGCGTGTTTTTGTTCAATGTAGAGCTCTTGATAAAATTGTGGCTTGTGAAACCGTCCAGTTTCTGTAAACAGGTTTGTACATTGCAAATGTTTGTAGCTATAGGTCGCCTTAATTTGGTTGGTAAATAACAGTGTCAGTTAGGTACCGCTAGTTCAAGCGATCGTACGTTTGTTTTTTACGGTAAATCTTAAGTTGTTTTAGAATTTTATACTATTTTAGTTTAAATGGACGAACCGTAAGTTTTTTAATATATTTAATTATTATTTTATCTAAAACGTAGTAGATATGTGTCTGATTTTATTACTTTAGCAAATAATTGTATTAAAAGTTAAATATGAAGTAAGTCCCTTGTATAATAATTATAATCGGTACCTACTATTAACTATAAATAGCTGGGAGGGAATTGAACCAGGGGTTTCCTATCAAATGGTCAATACCGTATAGCTAGACCTGGAGTATTTTCCCCCCAGTAATCCCCAGCCTAACCTGGATCTGCTAGTAACTCATGTGGCTTTTTTTCCAGGTGCAAAACCGCAGGCGCAAACCTGCTCTGGCAGATGATAGGATACGCGTTCACCTTCGTCATCCACGTGTCGAACCTCATGTTCCTGGAGGTGGTTAAGGAGAATGAGTCTTCCACCGTCAGCAACGACCCCAAGGTCAAGATGTTCAGGGAACTGATGTTCAGATATTTGACATGCTGGACTGTGGTACGTATTTTATGTAACTTCCATTCTGAAGCGCTCGTGGCCTAGGCTTGCTTAGTCAATCTTCACCGATTAGGTATCTAAGTGACGTTCTGCGCGGTCACTACTTGGCAATTACATCCGTCATGAACCGATTTGAAAAATTTGTACTGGCAATGTGACGATGAGAAGGTGGCTCCTGGTGGTGGTGCGATGTGGACAAGCCACGTGGTGGTACTACGTAGAGTAAGCTACGTGTGGTTATGCGATGCGCCTAACTCTCCTGCCTATTACTGAGCTGACTGTCCCTGCGCTACTGTTTTCTACCTAAAGGTTTCCTATTTGGCTTTCAGAATAAAAGACCGAACAACTAAATTCTTATTTTATCTGAAAGGGTATACTTCCAGATTGGCCCCATAATTTTTATTATAAAAATCGGTTCAGTAGTTTGGGAGTTAAATAGGAATAACTGGAAAAAACACATCATCCACGTACACGACATTGCGTAATTTGCATTCCTGTGACCTTTCAATGGTGTTTATGATCAATAGAACAAACTCAATAAACTACCATCGTCATCATCATCATCTGATAATGAAGCTGTATCAAATTGAAGTAGGTTTTTTTCAATTTTTCAACTAATAAATTATGTATTTGTGTACCGACAGTTCACGCAGATACTGAACTCAGTGGTAGGGTTCGGCTGCGGTGCCATGCAGTTCCTCCATATGGACAACAGGCATTACCAGCTGCCTGATGAGGTACGGCATGCGAGGGAAATCATGTTTGCTGGCGTCGTCTGGCCGTGCAGTATGGTGAGTTCAAATCTACTCCTATCTTCAAAGTCAAAAATCTTTTATTTAGTGACGCCACAGGGATAATTCAGAATCGTCTTAGAAACTAGGGGGTATATTCATATTGGTCTTCTAAAGCTGAGCTAACTACAATGATTGCTAAATCTGTTGCCATCTCTTTGCGTTGTCTTGTCATGCAAGTTTGACAATGATAGAGCATTTTTTAAAGCCGCGCTCAAAATGATAGCTGAATATGAATAAAGTGGTAGGTGACCAGATTATTTGAAGACTAGCCGTCTCCCGCGGCGTTGCTCGCGTTAGAGTGTGACTTTTCAAAATTCCTTTCTTAGTGCGCCCCTACACTATATAAGGAACATACCTTCCAAACTTCATACCTCTAGGACTTATATTTTAGCTGTGCGTTGATTCTCTGTCAGCTTCAAAAGAGTTTTATATATATTGTTGATACAGAAATGATTTTGTATTCTCCTATTACAGGTGGTGGCAACAGTATTCTGGTCTCTATACTTTTACGACAGAAGTCTGATTTACCCTGAGTTTTTGGACGATATTATACGTAAGTATTCATTCACTTTCCAAGACACTAGTTCTAAAGAACACACTACGGAAACTCAATTTCTACGAGTTTACGCACGAGAGTCGTACATGACTTCGGGTGACTTCGGCCGAACTGAGCCGCAGTTTTGGGTGACTCCGGCCGAACCGAACTGATGTTTTGGGTGACTCCGGCCGAACCGAACTGATGTTTTGGGTGACTCTGGCCGAACCGAACTGATGTTTTGGGTGACTCTGGCCGAACCGAACTGATGTTTTGGGTGACTCCGGTCGAATCGAACTGCAGCTTTGGATGACTCCGGTGGAACCTAGCTGTACCTTCGGGTGACTTTGGCCGAACCGAGCTGCAGCTTCGGGCGACTCCGGTCGAACAGAACTGTAGCTTCAGTTACCTTCGGTCGCACCGACCGGCTGATAGTTGAAAAAGAAATACATATTTATTTGCCTTTTTTTTGGAAACATTACAAGATCTCAGTTCGAGGCGGACTCAGAAGAATGTTTGAAGAAATCTGAGGGGGCTGACTAAGTAAATTTGTTTTTTTTTATTACAGCTCCAGCTTCCAACCATATATTGCATACATTGATAGTGCCCATCGTGGTTTGGGAAGTCGTATTCAGAAAGAGACAGAAACCATACTCTCACGCAAGAAACATAAAGCAAATGATTATCCACATGGGTATATATATGTTTGTGTAAGTATTTTTTTGGCATAATGGGCACCTATAATACTTAAATATATTTGACTAGCCGTCGCCCGCGGCATTGCTCGCGTTCTAGACCCTTTAGAGTGTAACTTTTCTAAATTCCTTTATTAGTGCACCCCTACACTATATACCCTCCAAATTTCATAACTCTAGGACATAGTTTAGGCTGTGCGTTGATTCTCAGTCAGCTTCAAAAGAGTTTTATATATTTAGAAGATGTATAAAAATAGGTAATAGGCCTTTACATCTATTGAAGATAATTTATAGAGCGTCAGGAGGCAACCTAATATATGCCTACACTTAACGGGAGACTGTAGTGCCTGGGACAATGTTTAGATGGAGTAGGCTTGCCCAGCACCTATACCAGAATGAGCCCCGAAAAATATGTACATACATAGGAACACACAGAGATACAACAACACAAACAAATGTTTATACTTGCCGGGGATTGAACTCACGACCTGCTGCACGGAGGCAGAGCTATTACCGACTGAGCTGTGACGTCTGTCAAAGTTTTTATGGTATTGCATTTAGAAAAACTTAAATAAAGGCTTTAATATTAAGGTTTTAATATACAAGTCTTTCATATTGACGAGTAGAGCACGTTAAACTGTCGGTCCCGGCTCTAGCAGTCGTTAAGCCATGACAGAGGTCTTAAGGCGGCCTAAAAACTCCGTCAACAGAGTTGGCCACTAACTCATACGAGCTTGCTTGCTTGCTACGGGACCACTGGTGGACCGGCCGGAGGGCTCGATGGGAATAACTCACTTTAACCCCTTGAAGTTTTCGGGAGTGGTTTTATTGACTAAAATCTTTGTGGCCTAACTTTTTTTTTTGTGTTTTTTTGTGACTATTTCTTATTATTTCAGATTTTACTACACATACTCCTCGAAAGGTGTCTGGTTGTACCCTATATTTGGTGTGACCTATGGAACGATTGACTTCTTAACCCTTCATCTTGCAATAGCTGCGTTATTCTTCATGTTTTACTACTTGCAATGGGGTCTGAACGATCTTATTCATGGGGTAAAAACGGAAAAGAAAAAAGTTAAGTAACCATCTTTAGTATCTGTAACTAATTTTTTTGACTTGGGTTTTGTATACTAAACAGAATTACACAAAATTAATATGAATTTATGTTTTTAGTATTATATTAAGTTTAGTTTAAGTATTTTATTTTACCTAAGTATTTTATGTATTTTTTTTTTAATTTATGTATTGTTTTAAAGATACATTAATAACTTATTTTGTACTATAGCACTAAGGAAACCACAAGGTTTATAGGAATAATGCTACATGAGTCTTAGCGTAAAAAAATATCGTTATTTTTATATATTATTTATATTATTGCTAATTGTACCTACTACTATTACTACGTATAGATTAATGTTATAATTTAGAGTCTCCACTATAGAACGAACTTAAATCTGTAAAATGACATTCCACCTTCATTCCACATACCGTTTTTTTTTATTTGCCTTTTTGACAGAATATGTATTAAGATTCCTAAATAAAAGTTTATGTATCTTATACATTTTATGACTGTACCTATTGCGTGATGCATTTATATAGCTTATTTTATGTACTAATAAGATAATTCGATTATAATTAGGGTGCCTTCTGGTAAGATCGGCGTAATATTGAGTCCGGATAAATCACGTAACTAAGCAATTATCATTTAAAAATATCGCCGAATTGCTTGGCATCCGGACTTACTATTATGCCGATGTATTAAAATAAATTTCGTTAGCTTGAAAATTAAAAAATAAAATAATGTCTACCTGTCAGGGAATGCTTTCTATGTAAAAGCAATTATAAACGAATCTCAACTTAAAAAGACACATTTTGATCTCATTACTTTCTTTGCTCAAATGTTTGGTGGCAAGATCCATAACTGTTTTTTTTATCTTAAAATAAGTATTATCGGTGTTACAATGTAAATAGAATAAGTATTAATTAGTAATTAAACATTTTACAGAATTATAATTGTTTTTAATTTGTATTAACCCGTTTAGTGGCATCCTAAAAGTTTTATTTATTTAACGTAGATTTCGTGTAATTTGCATTGCAGTCGTCTTTGTGGGTTTTGAGAACTGCCACATTTTCCCGTAACAAAAACAGTAAAACATACGTGGGCGCTACGGCCTTGTCTGTTTATGTGTTTGTCTGTTTGTTTGTTCGCGGATCGCGCCCTAACTACTGGACCAATTTCAACGAAACTTATACCATTTGGAAACCCTTTTTCCGGATTGAAACAATTCACGTCTTTGATTTGAATAAACCATAGCATAATATTTTATTGAAATCAAAGACGTGGATTCTTAGATGCAGCTTGAACTCTCTAAACCAAAAGCAGCCATTTGCTACGAGGTTCATCGTATGCTGGAAGACAGATATTTTGGTGGAAAGTTTCGCACGTGTACGCAGTCGCGGGTATCAGCTAGTGTAGACATTATAGTTAGTTACAAAGTGATAAATACTTCTTTATTTACTATAATACCGTGTATATTAGCACTAGAGTTCTAATTTAACAAACTAACAAGACTAGCATCCTTGTCGATGTTTATGTTAGTACTAGCCGTCACCCGCGGCGTTGCTCGCGTTTTACCCTTTAGAGTGTGACGTTTCAAAATTCCTTTCTTAGTGCACCCCTACACTAATATAAGGATACCCTCCAAATTTCATACCTCTAGGACTTATGGTTTAGGCTGTGCGTTGATTGTCAGTCAGCTTCAAAAGAGTTTTATATATTTAGAAAGATAGATTTTACACAACTTATTACTAATCTACCTATAACCTAAAAAATGTGAAAGTAGGTACTTACCTAAAGTAAGATTTTTCTCTAGCACAGTACTGGCTGGTTCAAAAGAATAATTTATATTGTACTCCAAATACCATTACCAGCTATGAAAAAAAAAGTGCTTTCGAAAAAAGAATCATAGCATCGACCGAGTTAGATAGAGCTCCCACGTACTTATTGATGCATTTGTACAGAGATCTTGTTTAAATAGATGCATGGAAGTCTACACCAAGTTGACCAAACTGTTGGTTTATTTGCTTTGATTCTTCGTTGTGTGATGATAAGGTTCATAGTAAAAAGTAATGAAAGATGATGTAAGTTGGTAAGTGTACTGGTTAAATGCAGCTTTCCACTTCACGGTCAAGAGCAATAGATGTTGCCAGATAGTCTAGTATACCCTATTTTTGTGGTAATCGCTTCAGCAGTCTGCTTTTAGGCTCAATTATTTTGAATTTTGAATTAATTTAAAATATAATAGGTATATACATTAAAAATAATTATTTAAATATAATAACCAACCAGTTAGTTAAATTCAGTCAGGCCACTGCCATGACAAACACCTTTGTCTGCCCATTAACATAAATTGATACATTAATTGATACATTTATTGATTGATACATTAATTGATACATTAAAACAAAAAAAAACTAACATTACCTAAAACATTGATTTAGGTAATGTTAGTTTTTTTTTACACAATTAAATGGTTTAATTCGAAATAAAAAAATATTTAGACAAATAAAGGTTCATGAAATTTCACAACACTTAACCTACTCGTACGTATAGTCGAGTAAGTTATTATTGAATAGTAATAAGGGCTGTGGGTTTTGTTCAATAAACACCTAAGATAAAAATATCCTACATTTCTAAAAACAGATAAAAAGATCGATAACCACACACAATAATGTATTATGTAACACGGGTAGGTAAACATTCAAGACTATCAAATAACAAACCATGACCTTCACGAACACTATCCAAATTATCACCTTAACAATCAGGCAACACAGATCCATTAGAATCCATCCATTTCACCCGCGGACTCATCTCACAACGGCCGACCGTTGCCCACTAATAAAAAAAAAACTGTCATGTTGATTTCCCGCGTAATGAGGCGCGCGTCGCCGTTCTTTTGTCAAAAAAGATTCGAATCGACAGTGGCCAGTCTGACGAAGGATGAGATTTTGATACTATTGCGGCCTCCTTTTACGAACTGGAGTAATATCATACGCGATGCGGAGAAGGTGGTGGGATATCCGACCTCTTTTATGAATTTACGGTGTTTGTTGAGCGATGAATTTGCAAATATGGCGCTGTATTTGAGGAAATTGGTAAGTGATTCGATTTAGCCATTAAGTAATTATTTTCACATAAACACATGTAAATACGGTAATAAACCTTGGAAAAGTGATTTTTTCGAAGTGGAATGTCTAATAACTAATTTATTCGCGCTACTTTTTTAAAAACTGCACTGTATAATCATAGAGTTCGATCATTTAAAAACTTGCAAACAGACAAATATGGCAAACAACGACAATGAAACGTTTTTTATACTGTTTGTATTTTTTTAAATATTTAATTAATATAATAATACTTAATAAGGCTTACTTAATTTTTTTTTCAAAACCAATGAGTTCCGCATTTACGGGTTAATACTTTTTCTTACCCGCCAAATTTTTAATTTTCTTTTCAGGTTGGCAGCAACCACTTGGTTATGCAGACGGCTAAAAATGTCCTGTACGGAGATTCAAAGAACCTTCAGCCTTGGGGACTTATCATTCTACTCCTCTCTAAATCTGTGAAGACCACAGCACAGGTTCGTGAAATCACAATCATCATCATACACCTAAGGACACCTAAGTCTAAACTAAGTTTTCATTTGTTTATTTTTAAAAAATGAGAATCGAGAAATTCGCAGTTTATGGAGAAAAATCGTTTGCAAATTTCCAGCTAGAGGCGCTTATCGGGGTTTCGTACAAAATATTTCGAAAGTCGCTTTCTGATATTCGTTTCGATTAAGAAAACGCAGAAAGCAGACTCTGAAATTTTGCATTCCAGTAAGACCATATCTACTTCTTTACCTTAGTCTAAAACAATGCATAGGTACCTCACAGAATACGTCCACTGAGGACGTGTTCCAAATACTATAGATATGAACTACGTAGCGAATCTCATAGTCAAAGTCAAACAATGATTTTTTATTCAGTAAAATCACAAGGATCATTTAGAATCTCAAAATCTCAAAAGTATAACATGAGATTAGAATGAAAAAAAAAAAGTTTAAGTAACCCATTCATCCATTCGTTCACAGGTAAAAAAATCCGAGGAAGAAACACGAGCGCTCGCGGAGTTAACCGAAATGATCCGAACAGGACACCTCATTCACAAAGGAATAGTAAACGTTCCATTTTCGAGACGAGGCAAAGACACCGAATCGGCCATCTTCGGAAACAAAATAGCTATACTCCTTGGTGACTACCTTCTTGTAACAGCTAATGGAATGCTAGCAGGACTTAGAAACTCCGACGTGTCCTACATAATATCTTCTGCACTAAAAGATTTGTCTGAAGGCCAGTTTTTTGGTGACAGAGACGAACAAAATATGCCGTTACCCGGCAAACCAAAAACAGCTAAAGATGACATGCAAATAACATTTGACACAAACGCTATAAGCGTAGACGATGTATTAGGAAAACCTTTGAAGGAATGGACGGCTAGGACGGTGTACAATGGAGTAAGCTTGCTAGGAAGAGGCTGTCAATCAGCCATGGTGTTAAAAAAGCAAAATAAAATAACACAAAACTACGCTTACCATTTCGGATGTCACGTAGGCTTAGCATGGCAAGCCGCTACTGAACTACAAAAGCTTGCATCTGACAGTAAGGAAAACTTCTGCCTAGCTTCTGCCCCGGTTTTATTCGCTTTAGAAAATAACCCAGATCTGTATAAAGTTATAGATCTAGCTAAGAATGATGTGAAAGATGTTGATTACGAAGATTTGAAGTTTAATATACTTAAAACAGATGCTATTGATAAAACTAAGATGCTGTATGAGGATCATGCTAGAAAAGCAACAGCGTATATTGAGAAAATAGGTGATAATGATTCGGTTGATATGATAAAGAAGTTGATCAATACTTTTTAATAAACATCCAAAGAGAATGAAACGCCACACCACCTTTTTGCACGCCCAGGAAGACTGGTAGACAATGCTCTTAGCATTAAGTCCTCCTAGCATGTGTGAAATTTTTAAATAAATAAATAAAAAGTATAGAAAGAGGCTCAAGACAATGAGAGCAAACTCTTTCGAGGAAACCTTAAAAAAAAGAAGATGGTCAATACTTTTTAATAAACTTCTAAAAAGAATGAAGATGATAGAAAGAGGTTCAAGAAAAAGAGAGCAAATTCTCTGGGAGAAACTTTTGCTCAGGAATATGACGAAAAAAAAAATGAAAACAATGTTTGTAAAATCTTCATTTAAGTGATTTCATTGGCTAAACTAAACACAATCTAAACTCAGTTGGAAGTTTTTAAATACTGAAGAAATTATAATTTTTCCTAAATCGATTATGGTTATAAGTTTAAGTTAATTAAGGGTATACATAACTTGTTATAATATATTATGTTTACATAAAGTTTTTGACATGTTTGTTTTGCCTCAAATAAAATTTATAGTGTCAATAGATACTTTGCTAGATTGTCAGACTGATAAAATGTATTGGATGTAATTAGTTTGAAGTACTAGATATAATAATTAATTTCAATTAATATTAGATCTATTAAGATTATAAAAAGTAATTATATACAAGAGTTATTTTGGTGACAAAATTACTTATGGTTATTTAATTATGTACTTATTTATAAATATATATAATTTATCAAGCAAAAGCCACTTATTTACATAACCTAGACCTATCCTAAACTGGGATTTCCTGAGGTGATAAAATGAAAAGACGTTTATTAAAAAAAAATAGATTAAAACCTACAAGGAGAGCTACAAAGGACTCAAAAATTATGAATGTTTTAAATTATGCATCAATGGATTTTTCGTTACGGAAAATTTATATGCGCATTAACACGAGCTTAACGGTGAAGGAAAACATCGTGAGGAAACCCTTGGCTTAGTCAGCTCCGCACGTATTGACGATGTCCTTCCTGTGGATATGGCTAACTAGGCTGAGAGGATGGTATAGGTGCTACAAGCCTACTCCATCTAAACATCCCAGGCACTACAGTGTCCCGTTAAGTGTAGGCATAGGTTGCCTCCTGACGCTGTATAAATCCTCTTCAATAGATGTAAAGGCCTATTATTATTGGACAAAATTATTAATTTGTTACAAAGGGTGGACTTAATGCTGAAAGCATTGTCTGCCAGCTAACCCAAACGTGGTGGTGTGATGAAGAGGTAATATACCGATAGAAATCACGCAAAAGTTACTGTAGTGACAATTACTAAACATACCATGCTAACTATGTAAACCTTCTGTGAAGCGGTCAAGGGGAGTCAACTATCCATGTAATTATGAGTATTAAGTGTTGCTACACAATGTAAAATAATGACTTACCTAGTCCAATTTAATGCGACAATCTACAAGTGTGTGTTCATCATCATCATCTAAATATATAAAACTCTTTTGAAGCTGACTTAGAATCAACGCACAGCCTATAATACCTAATACCTACCTACCTACCTATTACTTTGAACTCCTTTTACATGATCCTACTTATTCATGTGAATCAGACCTACCTACCTATCTACCTGCTTACTCTAAGGTGGGTAATGCCTATGTAGGTACTTGCCTACGTAAGCATTGCTCATCGTCCGTGAGGTCACTCAAGTGGTCACAGCTGAAAACCAGCGTCACTTCACAGTGTGAAGTGGCATCAGGCTGAGCTGTGACCCGTTTTGGCTCACGCATACACACACAGCACGACATCGGATTTGCGCCTAGACAGGTAGGTATATAATACATATACCTACCTCGCACTTGTTTAAGTAGTAGTTATTTATGTATTAAGTTAAGTAAGTTAAGATTAAGTTCTACCTATATGTTGTTTTCTTTTTGTTGTGCTGTTATGTATGTATAGTGTGTCCGAAATAAATGTATTTTCTTTCTTTCTATAAGTCCTAGAGGTATGAAATTTGGAGGGTAGTAGTAGTTGATCGAGTGAGCGAAGCGAACGAAGATCTTAGTGACAACTTGGACGAAAATGCTTTGTATGTTTGTTCGACGAGATCTTTTGAACCGCTTATCCGATCTGATGATCCGATCACAGAATTTGGTAGGTATACGGATAGTACTCTTAAGTTTTACTGGTTTGTTAAATGAAGTAAATCGGTCAAGGGGTCGTGAAGTTATGAGGGCCCAGAGGGAGTAAAAAAAAAAAGTCGTACAATGATATCAAGTGGGGTGTCATATGATAGGGTTTTGTTTAGACATTCCAAAACCGTTTTTATTTCGATTCTAGGTGTAATAGTTTTTGAGTTGTTGTAAAAATTATAAAATTGGCAAACCCAGTATAACATGAGCTACCATTTCTTGGAGTTTCAATGATTTTGTAGTTCAAGTATGACTGGTACATAGCTAGACGGCGATTTCGAAGCGATTTGCAAAGTTTATTACAACCATTGGTGAATAAAAATTGTTTGGGTTTTATTAACCTCCGACCATCACGAGATCTCAGTTCGAGGCGAACTACTAGTATAGTGTAGGGATGCACTAAGAAAGGAATTTTGAAACGTCACACTCTAAAGAGTAGAACGCGAGCAACGCCGCGGGCGACGGCTTGTCATCTATAACCCGCGACTTCACTAACTGCCAAGGAGTGGAACTCTCTGCCATCATCAGTATTTCCTGAAAGATATAACCTAAGAATTATCAAGAAAAGAGTGAATAGGTGGATTATAGCTAAGCGTGCTCCACCGTAGGCTTCAGCTACACGGTGTGCAGGCAGCTAAATGCTTAGCTTAAAAAAAATTACTGCTGGGTATAGGCCTCTCTCTGTCTGTGTCCTTACAGTCTGCTAATCTCTTCCAGGTGTTGCCCGCGATCATCTGCTCTTGTAAGACACAACGAATGCTGAGTTGGACGTCTATTTGTGGCTATTAGATGGGCAGTGCAGGGAGATACGCATTTTATATTTTGTGTTGTCTTTGTGTTTTACTTGCTCTGTGTATTTCATGTTTTTGCCCGTTTGTGTGTCATAAATAAATGTATTTTCTTTCTTTCTTGCTCATTTCGCTGCCATTTTTTTTATATTTGTTACCTCAGAACTCCGTCATTTATGAACCGAATAGATTTTTTTTTGATCTAAAAGGGTGAACCTATTTAGACTTACCTACTTCCAGATTGGTCTCATAAAAGAATTATCAAAATCAGCACAGTAGTTTGGCAGTTAAATAAGAATAACTGGAAAAAACACGTACACGACATTGCGTATTTTGATTTTCTGTAAAATTTCAGTGGTGTTTACGATCAATAGAATAATTCCAATTAATTGCCATCACCATCACTATCATCTGATGATGAAGCCAAAACGACTTCTGATGAAGCCGGAACGATTGAACTCGGTTCTTCGAGTTTTCAAACTTATGAATTATCTAAAAAAAAATTACTTGGTTTTTTTTTCATCACTTTAGGATTAATTTAGGTTAGACGTAGACTATTGATTCACGTAGGTACTTGTAGGTAGGTGGGTAGGGTACATTATTACTACTTAGCCTTCTCATCTTTAAACTTTCTAAGTCATTAAAACCAGACAAGCCAACGGGAAGGAAGGAATACAGTGAAGTAACCAGTTTTAACTACTCACAACATACGCTCGAAAGTTTTTAGTGAGATTAACCGGTCTCTTGTACAGCGCCATCTCTTAGATTCTCCCTAAACTATGTAAATACGTTAGTTGACTAACAGAAAATGGCTTTCAGTTTTACAAAAGAGTTTTGAAACACTGAGAAGAACCTACTTGTCGGGACACGAGTTTTGTCACTTTTTGAAACGACACATAGCACTTTTATTTTAATAGTTTTTCTTGTGTTATTGTGAGTATTGTTGTTTAATTTTGATGGAATTTTAACCAGTAATACTTAGGTCGTAACACAAAGTGTGAGCCAATGGAATAAATTTGTGTAAAGTGGTTTTTCTGAATGTGAAAATTAGTGTTAGGTTTTGAAGAGAAAATCCACCATTTTCTTTTCAAAACAAACGACAGCCGACTTTACAAATAACTTGACTTGACTTATTTATTACAATTTTAACACTTGACATTGGCAAAATTGTCTGTCGAAATGACGGACACAGGCCATTACTGAAGAGAAGAAGAAGAACCTACTTGTCATATGTATTACCTATTTGGTTTCATGACTCGTCAATACTTTTTATTGAACTGTTATTTATTTTAAAAACACTTTTAATAAGTGAAATATATAATTTTAATCGCAGTCTTTACTCACTCACTTTACCTACCTACCTTAAAAATATTTGTTATGATTTTAGTTACATAGAAGGTACTTACATACACAGTACCTTGCCAGTACATCTATGAAAACTTATTGTATGTTAAAAAAAATATAAATCTATTCAACAAAAAAAGTGATAATCATAATGTTAACACTAGAAACAAAGACAAACTCGCTGTTCCCACCACTAGGCTCTCAAAAATTAGTAAATCTTTCAAAGGGCAATGTGTACGCTTCTTTAACAAAATCCCAAGTGATGTGTCTCAATTGTCGATTGGCAAGTTCAAAAACGTAATAAAACAAAGACTTATTTCAAAAGCATACTATAAAATATCAGATTATTTAGAAGACAAACAAGCTTGGGACGAACTAGCTCCAACTCATCCAATAAAAAAAAAAAAAATTGTAGTCATACCTAATCATACAAAACGTAATGACGATTCAAAGTGATCAGTGAGATTATATTGAATAAAAGCTTTTTGACTTTGACTTTGACTTTGACACTTTTTTTATTGCAGGGCGTAAAAAAATTCCCCCCAAAAATGAAGGTGCAGAAAATATGCCTTCATCTCCCATTTCAGTACGGAATGTTTAGCGTTAGGCATAATTATTTATGTAGGCATTTTAAATATTAAATTTTTATAAAAATACTTTGTAATAGATAATTTATTTAAAGCTTGACAAAGTTATTTAATAAAAAAATAACTATTTATTAAAAATATCATTACCCAAGGATAGAGGTGGAGGTTATATTAGACACAGGATCTTTTTTCCCTTGTCATTATCGATAAGTCTAATAAAAAAAAGAGAGCAATTTAATTGTAACCTTGAAAGTTAATCTAAGAAAACCTGTCAAACAGATATCAAGTAAGCTGAAACCAATAATTGGTTAAAAATCTGGCTTAGTATTTGCAAATCACTATTCAATTATTAGTAAAGGAGTAATAACATTATAGCCCTAGGTGGTAAACGATAAGGTATGAACATTAACACCCGCTGCAAGAAAACACACCTACACTATAAAAACATTTTAGTAAGTAGTTGATTGTACTTACTTATTTAGAATTGTTTTTTTTAATTTTTCTGAATTTGGTCACATTATTTTTGCAGGTTATCTCAAACTATAGAAATCTAGATTAGGTACATAATGTAAAAAAACATAATGAGGTTTCCAACTTATATTTCAAAGCAAGTTGGTAAATAGGTACCCAGTTTAGTGCCTATTTTATACCTATGTTAATTTAGGAAGGATACAATAAAGAAATTTATATTTGTTGGCATAATTACCTATACTAAAAAATATAATTAATACTGGTTTTATTAGTTAGGTAATACTTAAATATTGATACAAAAGTCACTATTGTATCAATATAAGTATTATCCTATTGAATAGTGGAACACATGAGGTTAAAGTATGTTCTTTCCACAAGGGTAATAATTAATATATACAAAAAAAAATCTGCGAGGAGTCCGAATAGAATCATTTTCAGCGAGGGATTGTGTTTGCACTCGCATGACACAATAAATTAACTATTAGTAAATACTTTACTAACCGAAATAGATTACCTATCTAACTCAAAATGACTCATTATCACTATCTGATTAAGTATTACGTACCTACTTAATTATCTTTTCGGTTGATCAGACATAAAGAAACCGGAATTTCCGAGAAAATTACATCCTAAATACCTACTAAATCTATTAGGCCATCATCATCACCATCAACCTATATTGGTCCACTGCTGGGCTAAACATTTGGTCTCGAATGGAATAAAAAACCCAAAAAGATCGGGTTGGAATTGTGCGACCCCGATCTGGCCTGGCCCCGATGTAGACTACCAAATAGTATATTAATACAATAGTAGTAATAATATTAACTGATAAGAAAAAAAGTGAAAACGATCTGTACATCAATATATTATATTATATTATTATTATATAAAACCCTTTTGAAGCTGACAGAGAATCAACGCACAGCCTAAACTATAAGTCCTAGAGGTATGAAATTTGGAGGGTAGTATCCTTATATAGTGTAGGGGTGCCCTAAGAAAGGAATTTTGAAAAGTCACACTCTAACGCGAACAACGCCGCGGGAGACGGCTAGTAATTTATATTATGTTTAAAAAATCAGATAAACATACTTCAAATTGACTACTTCGCTGGATTTTTTTTCCCATCGGCCCCACCATTCGTCCAGCCGGTGGTAACAACCCAATATTGATACCTTTTGATATAAAAGCTCTTTTTTTTTAAAACAGAAACTACATGTATGAAATACTTTAGGCTTACTTTTAGCGCTTTTAGTAGAAAAAAATGCTATTTTTAAATTTTATAGGTTATTAATTCACCTGGGTGCACCGAGTCCACTACTTAGCAGACTTGATTCACCCTAATAACTTTTTTATAGATAACTAGCCGTCTCCCGCGGCGTTGCTCGCGTTAGTGTGACTTTTCAAAAATCCTTTCTTAGTGCACCCCTACACTATATAAGGATACTACCCTCCAAATTTCATACCTCTAGGACTTATAGTTTAGGCTGTGCGTTGATTCTCTGTCAGCTTCAAAAGAGTTTTATATATATTGATTTTAGAAACTAGGTAGCTATTTTTAGTTAAGTACACAAGTGCGTATTACCAAAAGACACATGTACTGTACTTTTCCTATTAGGTAATTACAAAAAAAAACCCTAAACTAATAAAACATGACCAATTATCGTTATAATTGTCAAATATTAATTTACCGCTTCGTTCTATTTCAAAGATGGCCTTTTAAGATAAATTGTAATGTCATATTTATTTACGTATATTACTGACAGATTATTCATGGATTACTTTATATAATTCCTGTGCCAGATTAATTATTAATAGTTTATTAGGTAAATATTTAACAAAGTATTTACAAAATACACATTAAACTGAGCTATCTGAAAACCGTTGCAAACCATTTATAGATAGCTCAACTACTTATCATTATAATTGTATAACAGTTATCATTATTATAATAAAATATTATGGTCTTGATTGTGTAGTTGCATTCTTCTAACCTAAGCAATTTGACGGCACTAAAGTTACAGCTGTCTTTGTCGTTTCAGTTTATGAAAAAAAGATGGCATCATTTTTAATGTGTTTTTCCTGTAAAATTCAGGTTATTTTCTATACAATTCGCTTCACAAACTTCGTAGATAACGGGTATGACTGATCAATACTCCACTTGGTTTTGTTACTTCCCTCTTATTTTATAATTAAACTAGACGTCGCCCGCGGCGTTGCTCGCGTTCTAGACCCTTTAGAGTGTGACTTTTCAAAAGTCCTTCCTTAGTGCACCCCTACACTATATAAGGATACTATATACCCTCCAAATTTCATATCTCTAGGACTTATAGTTTAGGCTGTGCGTTGATTGTCAGTCAGCTTCAAAAGAGTTTTATATAATTTAGATACCTATATCGGATCAATCCAAAAAACTTTCGTTCATTCCCGTTCGTCCCACTGGGATGCTGGTGGGACGAACGGGAAGTTATTTTAAAATCTTTCCACTCGTCCCATTAGATCTCGATGTAAGCTTGGAATACTTTATGTCTCTTTCGATCGAATTTGAATCTGCTTGTCAATGCAAAAGACAAAACACGGTGTAAGTACCTAGTCCAAGCTTACATCTATTGAAAATGATTGATACAGCGTCAGGAGGCAACCTATGCCTACACTTAACGGGACACTGTAGTGCCTGGGACAGTGTTTAGATGGAGTAGGCTTGCCCAGCACCTATACCATCCTCTCAGCCTAGTCATAGTCAGCCATATCCACAGGAAAGACAAGGTTAATGCGTGCGGAGCTGACTAAGCCAAGGGTTTCCTCACGATGTTTTCCTTCACCGTTAAGCTCGTGTTAATGCGCATATAAATTTTCCAAAACGAAAAATCCATTGATGCACGGCCGGGATTCGAATCCACGTAAAAAAAGCCTTAAAAGCCGTGTTGGCCGAGTCCAAGCTTACACATAGTTTATTATTAACAGTATTTCAAAGTTTACTGACCTACGTAACTTAACTTGTGCATGCTACTGAGATGCGAATGTTAAGATGGATGTGTGGGGTTACGAGGTTAGATCAAATAAGGAATGAGTATATCAGGGGAAGTGTGAAAGTGGCGCCTGTTATTGAAAAGATGAGGAGTGATAGATTAGCATGGTATGGACACGTAATGAGGAGGGATGAAAGTCATATAACGAAGAGAGTTATGAATATTAGTGTGGCTGGGTATGCAAGTAGAGGAAGACCGAAGAAGAAGTGGTTTGATTGTGTGAAAGAGGATATGAATGTGAGAGGTGTAGATTCAGAGTTGACGAATGATAGGAGTGAGTGGAAGAAGAAAACATGTTGTGCCGACCCCACCTAGCGTGGGATAAGGGCAGGGGAATGATGACTGACCTACGTAACTTAAATAAAACATCTAAAATCAGAAACGTTCATATAAAGTATGCACTTTGAAACATAAATTATACTAACTGCGTACTTATAGATTTTGCAGATAAACATCTAAGTTTGACCGGAAAAACTATTAAAAAAGTAAAGGCGTATATTTTCTAGTTTGTCCTCAAGTTTGATCTGATTTAAGTGTGCTTAGTGCATAAGAGATAGCGGTTAAATGTGTTTGGAGATCAAACTGTTAAACCAATAAGCCGGTAATAAAATGTATTTAATTTTGTCTAAGTAATAAATAATAATTTGAGAATTTATCGTTAATAATTTAGTAGTTTAATTGATATGCAGAAAAAAGTCATGAATAGTCATGAATAGCTAATAAGTGGTGATAGATGGCGCTAGTGATGCATACTGCTTTACCCTAGGTTTAGTCATGGTGAATGTCGCCAGTCGTCGTTCGTCTTCTACCTACTAAAAAGTGTTAAATTCTAATTGTGATGATGTGCATGTATTGAATACAGGTTGATTTAAAGTTTGCGTGTTTTATTAGTCCCTGCAGGCTAACAAAACTCACCGATCAACGTTTCGTCAAAAGAATGCCTCAATGATGGTTTGTTCGTAACTAGAGATAGGCGCTCCCCACTGGTAGGGATTTCTTAGTGTGGATTTCTGGAGTATATCGAATTTACGCGGTAAATACCCAAAATGAGTTTTTGGGTATTTACCGGGTAAATTGGGTATTTTCACGGTAAAAACGATTATTAAGGAAAACATTACTCATCAGGATGATACCTACTTTTATCGGTTTATATCTTATATCCTACTATTATTATAAATGTGAATGTAAGTTTGTTTTTACGCTTTCACGCAAAATTTACTTAACCGATCATGATGAAACTTTGTACACATATTCTTGGAGGTATTAGAAGTAACATAGGATACTTTTTATCCTGGAAAATTAACAGGATCCAATGGGACGCGAACGAAGTCGCAGGCGGAAGCTAGTACCTAATAATATCAAAATCCCAGCGTTAGACCGCAGAGTGGAAAATAAAAGAATTTATAAGCTATGCCTCGCTTCCCAGCAAGGCCTAAAGGAAAAATGTTACTTTTTTTCCGGGTTTGCCCTTTCTTAAGCTAATTCGACTGTAGCTCTGTCGAATTAGCTCAAAAAAGGGCAGACTAACTATACTACAAACTATTATGTATCAGCAATCTAGGGGGCGTTATGTAAAAAGGCACTCCTGAAAACCAGCGCTAAAGGAGCCACCGTGCACCTTTAGCATTTGCTGAGCGAGTACCCTTTTTACGCGTCACTCTCTTTAATTTAATGCTTATTTAGTTGTATCTTTGTATGTGTTTTTGCGTAAAATAAATCATTTCTATTTCTATTTCTAAAAATGTCCACAAATTTTAGATGCAATATTTCTTACTTTAGCTGCCCGCTCCGCTCATCACCCAACCCTCTGCCTACCCGCTGACGACTCCATCTATCGTTACCACCCCCTATATAAACCTTACACTAAGACCCGAAGCAACAGTGTTACTCGAACATCCTGTGTACAAACTTGGACGGTTCGGGAAATCGCGCGTATTTACTGAGTTTGTTATTCACTGCAATTTTTAATTGTAAGTATTTTGGATGTCACTAATTGTTAATACAACTTATTTGACATTATTATAAAAAACTATATAAATAATTAATAATAATGAATCATTATATTTAATAATTAAATTTATAGATTATGTATAATTTTATCAATAAAGAAAATTATAACCAAAAATACAGTATTTATAAAATACACATCAAATAGTTAAGCTACGTGCAGACCGCTGTGCAAACAATCAAAAGATCCAAAATAATATGTTTGTGATTTTAAGCTAGATATTTATTTAAAATACACAAATTATAGTAAAAAATACATAAAGACATACATAGTAAAATGATTTATTTTAAAATTATAATGTCGGATTTATCGCTTAGAAATGTCTTCTATTTAAATGTTAAATTAGGAATATGAAGGTAGGACATTTACTGACAAAAAAATACAACACTCTTCATATTAAAAATAAATCATTAGGTCACCATAACCCCATATCGCGAATATTTAACGAATTGTCAAAACTAAATCATATAAATACATCAGATTTAAATATAAATAGCTGCTAAATACGTTTATCAATTATTATGCAATACGCCCTAAAAGTTTTAATTTATTAATTATTTTGTAAGTAATAATTAATATACTAATAATTATTACTAATATTTCGTAATTATTTTTTTTACACCTTGAAAGAATTTAACTCGCCAAATAGGACACAAATTTGTATTTTTTACATTTTATTCATGTCCGCCATGAATGAACGCCTATCAGATATCACATACCACATTAGAAGAAAACAGCATGAATGGCAAGTCTTTTATAAAAGGAAAAGATAAAAAACATAAAAAATATTTTAACCCTCCGAAACACGGAAGGAGTGTTATAAGATTGACGAGGTTGTGTGCTTGTTTGTACCCTCGCCGTAGCTCTAAAAGTAAGGCTCTGATTTAAATGCGGTTTATTGTAAGAAAGATTCCCATTTGATGAATATTAATCTCTCTCAACTCAATACGTTGAGATGAACAAAGGGGTTCAAAATGCAATTTTTTAAATATATAAAACTCTTTTGAAGCTGACTTAGAATCAACGCACAGCCTAAACTATAAGTCCTAGAGGTATGAAATTTGGAGGGTAGTATCCTTATACAGGGTGTTACCAGACCACTTCCGAAAACGAAAGGGGGAGCTACAGCACACCAAAACCCAACCAAAAAAAAATCAGTTATCCTGCAAAATAATTATAGCCGGAGAAAACAATGTTTAAAGATTTGTATTTATTTCGCCAGCCCGCAATGTACGCATTCACGTAGGTAAGGTCGAGGCGTAGTACTATTATTTATTCTGTGTCGTAAGTGCCTACTAACGTAGGTAGGTACTAACGTAGGTCGCTCGCACGTGGCGTACTTGAATGACCCGCGATGAACTCTCAGCTGTTCATGCTGTAGTAGACGTAATCTGCGTGCTGCGTGTACATTGCTGCTTTATTTATTTTATTTGTTTTTTTGCTTTTTTAAATGAGATAATTAGGTAGATATGTCTTATTATGTTGTACTGTGTGTATGTAACTAGAAAAAAAATAAAAAAGAGATAGTCAAGTCAATTTTTTTTTCGCGATTTTTTTCGCTTAATGTTTTCAGTATCATGGTCTGATTGGAACCTCCAAGTTTTCGGAAGTGGTCTGGTAACACCCTGTATAGTGTAGGGGTGCACTAAGAAAGGAATTTTGAAACGTCACACTCTAAAGGGTCTAAAATTAAAATCAAAAATTCCAACAAAGCAAAGTGAGCAAAGCCGCGGGCGACAGCTAGTAGATTATAAAACTGGTTTTTAGAGCTGATGAATATCCTCACAACTTAGAAACGGCTGCACTAATATTCACCAAACGTTGCTACGACGAACCATCCTAGACAAATCATCTTGCTTAAGAAAAACTAATAACTATTAGTTCGCCCCGAACTGAGATCTCGTGATGGTCGGAGGTTAATAAAACCCAAACAATTTTTATTGACCAATGGTTGTAATAAACTATGCAAATCGCTTCAAAATCGCCGTCTATCTATGTACCAGTCTTACTTGAACTACAAAATCATTGAAACTCCAAGAAATGGTAGCTCACATTATACTGGGTTTGCCAATTTTATAATTTTTACAACAACTCAAAAACTATTAGATCTAGAATCGAAATAAAAACGGTTTTGGAATGTCTAAACAAAACCCTTTCATATGACACCCCACTTGATATTATTGTATGACTTTTTTTTTACTCCCTTTGGACCCTCATAACTTCACGACCCCTTGACCGATTTACTTCATTTAACAAACCAATAAAACTTAAGAGTACTATCCGTATACGTACCCAATTTTGTGAAGATTGGATAAGCGGTTCAAAAGATCTCGTCGAACAAACATACAAAGCATTTTTGTCCAAGTTGTCACTAAGATCTCGTTCGCTTCGCTCAGTCGATCAAATACCAAGTAACAAATACTTTAGCTCCGTACACTCAAATTCAGTGGACGCGTAGCTTTAGTCTATTAACAATCTCAACGTAGAAGTTAAACCAACACTATTACCGTGAGAACACATAATACGTCATAATCTGTCAAATAGAATTCTTATAGAAGTTATTTTAAACAAACCTTGCTATTGACATTATTTTCACAATATCTTATTACTTTTTAACCCTTGGACAAAAAACTGAAGGGGTGTTATTATGCAATGGGCAATATAAAAAAACTTCTTCTTCTTTTAAACCTATATGGCCTGTGTCCGTCATTTCGACAGACAATTTTGCCAGTGTCAAGTGATGAATTTTAAACAATTTATGTCAAGTCCTGTCTTCGTCAAGTCGGCTGTCGTTGGTTTTAAAGATAAAATGGGACACGAGTTTTGACATTTTTTGAAACGACACATAGCACTTTTATTTTAATAGTTTTTCTTGTTTCAGAAAATGTCAAAATTCGAAAAAAAAAAAACTTTTACTACGGACTACGTTACAAATTTTTGGATTAGTGCTATCAATTTTAACAAATTTTTAACATTTTCCTGCCTTATTTTTATCTTGATCCGAGTATAGGATCCCTCAGTTCTGACGGACATCTCTCTCTCTCTTCATTATTGGCCTCTGTCCGTCATTTCGACAGACAATTTTGCCAATGTCAAGCGATATAATTGTAATAATATAAGTCAAGTCAAGTCATTTGTCAAGTCGGCTGTCGTTTGTTTTGAAAAGAAAATGGTGGATTTTCTCTTCAAAACCTAACACGAATTTTCAAATTCAGAAAAACCACTGACGGACATCGATATAATTCAAAAAGATTTTCGGTGTCACATCACTCGGTAATCCGATAGACATTGAAGGAAGCAGTACAAGTACAATCGATGACAGCGATATTGTAACCTTTGGCTTGTTAATCGATCAACTTATAGGGTTCTGTTGTATAAAACTGTGTGAAAATCCGCGCGAGGTTCAGTATGTATTTTTCAGTGGTAGCTTGGTAGAATGAGGTACATTAGAAATGTCAAACTGTTTATTCTTCTTCTTCTTCTTCTTTTGTTGCTATGGCTGTTCGGTGGCTGGGGCTGCCACGAATTTGCCAATGTCAGTGTTTTTGGCGTTTACTGGTTTACTAATCTTTTAACAAAAGGCGGAGATCTGAGTAGGTAGGTTAAGAAAAATGACCGGTGAAGAAGGGAGACTCTAAAACTGTTTATTCTTCTTGTAAGGAAGCCGTTGTCTATTATATCACTTGACATTGGCAATATTGTATGTCGAAATGACGGACAGAGGCCATTATCGAAGAGAAGAAGAAAGACACGAGTTTTGACATTTTTTGAAACGACACATAGCACTTTTATTTTAATAGTTTTTCTTGTGTTATTGTGAGTATTGTTGTTTAATTTTGGTGGAATTTTAACCAATAATACTTAGGTCGTAACATAAAGTGTGAGCCATTGGAATAAATATGTGTAAAGTGGTTTTCTGAATGTGAAAATTCGTGTTAGGTTTTGAAAAGAAAATCCACCATTTTCTTTTCAAAACAAACGACAGCCGACTTGACAAATGACTTGACTTGACTTATTTATTACAATTTTAACACTTGACATTGGCAAAATTGTCCGTCGAAATGACGGACAGAGGCCATTAACGAAGGGAAGAAGAAGAAGAAGAAGAAAGCTAATAGGTAGGTACATAGTCTACTTACTAATGTGTTGTGCACACCATGTATTTTTTGTTAACAAAAAAAATATGTATTTTATAAATACTCCTACCTAAGTATTTGTTTTCTGTTTAGGTATAGATTTAATTTTTATATATTTAGAACCAACTTATTGCTTTGTTTTATTTTTCAGGTCCGATAATGGAGCACACTGAATTTCGTGTGAAAGGTAAGATTTGATATCAATCATCATCATCATCAATATATATGAAACTCTTTTGAAGCTGACAGAGAATCAACGCACGCCCTAAACTATAAGTCCTAGAGGTATAAAATTTGGAGGGTAGTATCCTTATATAGTGTAGGGGTGCACTAAGAAAGGAATATTGAAACGTCACACTCTAAAGGGTAGAACGCGAGCAACGCCGCGGGCGACGGCTAGTTCTATTATAAATTAATTCCTACTAATATTATAAATGTGAATGTAAGTTTGTTTGTTACGCTTTCACGCAAAAACTACTTAACCGATCATCATGAAACTTTGTACACATATTCTTGGAGGTATTAGAAGTAACATAGAATACTTTTTATCTCGGAAAATTAACAGGATCCAATGGGACGCGAACGAAGTCGCGGGCGGAAGCTAGTTCTATTACCTATAAATTAATCAACTTTATGGTCAAAAACCAATGCCTAGAAGAAATTCAAACTTTATCTACAGGCTGTCACAGAACTAGTATGTTAAGCCTTCACAGGGTGTTTCAGACCATGAAAATGAATAGAGATAGAGATAGAGAGATAGAGAAACATTTATTTGGCACACAACACAGGTACAACACGGTAAAATAATTACAAGAAGACAATAAAAAATTAAGTGATTGGAAAATAAGAATAAAAATAAAATAAAATAAAAATTTAACAATCAGCACAAAATACATAACATTAACTATACTACCTAGGTAGTTACATGTTTGTGGGTGCTGAACAGCGCTGATGTGAGCCAAAAGTAGCTAGAAGGGTAAATTTTTTTAAAATTCTGATATTTTAGCAATTTTTTTTTAAAACACTTAAATAATATTGACAGCCCTAATTTGTCAACTTCATCTACATTAAATCTTTTGTATTTTACGTATCACAAACCTACAAATACGAAAATTGAAGAAACCGTACATTATATTCACTAACCACCTATTCTCTATTCAAATGTATCACAATACCAATAAAGAGAATCTAACGAAACTGGAACAATAAAATGGAATCACTGTTTATTTGAACCGTTTATGCCGGTTCGAGCCAGTTTCATCTGGTGTGATCCGGTTTGCAAATCCTTTTTATGGGGTAGCGAGCGACTGATATTGTTCGTGTGTAGGATGCTGGAAGATTATTTAACAATTGGTGACCTACGTCTAGGTCGTTGTGAGAATCTAAATAAAAATATAGAGGTCAAAGTAGAGAATATTCGTTTATAATCAATCAATCATCATCATCATCATCATCATCAATATATATAAAACTCTTTTGAAGCTGACAGAGAATCAACGCACAGTCTAAACCATAAGTCCTAGAGGTATGAAATTTGGAGGGTAGTATCCATATAGTGTAGGGGTGCACTAAGAAAGGAATTTTGAAAAGTCGCACTCTAAAGGGTCTAGAATGCGAGTAACGCCGCGGGCGACGGCTAGTGTAGGTATATTCCAAATCAAAATGTAGGAAAAAATCATCAGAATAAAAATGAATAAGTACATACGCATTATTTTGTTTTTAACGAGAAGAAAACTGTTTTCTAAAAATTGTAAAGAAAAAAATACTATGTAATAAAATACCATCATCATTATCCGTTGTATTACCTACATTAAATAAAATTTTTTTTTTTTACATTGCCAATATCTTGCGACATCAAATTTTTATATTATAATCCACTTGCATAAATAAAAATAAATTGGTTCAATTCAAAACTTAGTAACAATAAATAATAGTAGATAAATAAATGAAAAAAAAAAACCGTTGAATTAATCGATTAGACAGAGTAGTAGTAGAGCTCTTTGTGAGAGCTCGTCCGGGTTCAGTACTACCACCGTACCTATTTCTGCCGCCAAGCAGCGATGCTCGCATTGCTGTGTTCCGGTTTGAAGGGTAAAGGCGCCGGTGTAATTACACGCACATGAGACTTCAACATCTTTACGACTCAGTGTGATGGACGCAGTGCATTGCCTTACAGGGCACGTCCTCAATGGACTTGCTCTGTGAGGTAATGCATTGTTACCATAGAAGTTACCACTTAACATCAGGTGAGCTATAAGCTTGTTCCATTACTTTTATCATTAAAAAAAAGACAGATTTACTCTAAAGAACATGTGGAACTTCAACTTCAATTAAAAAAGGCTGTTGAAGTTCGTTTGCTCACCACAAAGAACTCCTTTGTGCTTGTGTGTTTCAATTTAGATGTAAATAGGTACTCGAGGTTCCTCTAGCCTTAGGGTCTGCTCTGATTCTTAGATTTGAAGCGAGTTAGATAGTTTCAAAGTTTAAATTTTTACTTGTTTTCTGAGACTGGTGAATTTATAAATAAATAAATATTCACGGACACTTAACACAACGCCTTCTAGTCCCAAACTAAGCAAAGCTTGTACGATGGAAACTAGATGGCTGATAGAATACATACATACATTTTTTTTTGTAAATACATACTTATAATACATAGAAACACCCAGACACAGAACAAACATCTATGTTTACAACACACAAATGTTTGTTCTCGGTGGGGATCGAACCCACGATCCACAGCACGGAAGGCAGAGCTACTACCGACTGAGCCATGACGCCTGTCATTTGGTCTATAATTCTTTGTTATTTATTACATAACTAGGTTCCGCGCGCGACTTCGTCCGCGTCCCGTTTGATCGTGTTAATATTACGAGATTAAAGAACAAATTAACTTAACGAAATTATGAAAACACGAAACTCGTCGCATATCAACCAAATGTTTGTTACTGTGTGTGTGTTGCGTGAATGTGTGCGCTATGATTGACTGCATGTGTGCGTTATATGTGCTAGTTTGTACCTGGAACTGTGTGAGTTTATAAGTAGCCTAAGTATGTGATAATCCAGATTATATTCCTAGTTTTATCAAAATCGGATCCACAGTTGCAGCGTGATTGAAATACAAACATCTGAACTTTGACATTTGGGGTAGTTCGTAACCTGCATTAACACATAGGCTATTTTTTATCCCGTAAAATCAGAACCAGCCCCCCCAAGTACCGTTCTTGTCGATCGCATAATTTGACATTTAGAATCGTCAAAATTCGTTTTATCGGCAGTTGCGGGTAGGTTACCAACTTAGTCGATCGGTAGACAAATTCGTTAAATTTTAACGAATTGGCAATGGTGTATGTTTACTATGTTTTGATTCTGACAAACGAAAGTGAACCTTATTTTGACGTTCGTAAGACATCGTTAAAATTTGTCGACAAGAGATCCGTACTCCCATGGAACGATACGATTCGATACGTTTATCGACTTTAGCGATCGACAACTAAGCGATCGATAAGAACGGTACTTGCACTGCAGACGGGACACGACCGAAGTCTTGAGCGGAAGCTAGTTTACCTACTATAAAAAGGAAAAAATTATCCCACAGCTATAATTAAGTCTAGGTTTACCACCCTGACCTATCTTGACAGGTTATTGGTAATCTTTATAATCTGTATCAACAATTATTTATTTTAAATTAATATTGTAAGTCAATAATTATGTCTGGTTATTGATTATGAGTTCTGTAAGTATTGGTTTTAGATGTAGAAGTTCTTGACATTAGATATTATTGCTACGCCCCATAATACTTCTTCTTCTTTTATTTATGGCATCTGTCCGTCATTCCGACCTTGATTCGGACAGACAACTTTGGCAGTGTCAATAATATAGTGTTTTAATAGACAGACCTCACAGCTCAGTCGGCAATTGCTCTGCCTTCCGTGCTGTGCGTTGTGGGTTCGATCCCCACTGAGACCAACATTTTGTGCATGTCACCGAACAAAGTCAGTTGAGAATGTCTTGTCTACCGTGCCTGGGGATTACTTGTAAACAGTAATTTGTGTTTATTTCTCCCCCTAGCCAAGGAGATGGTGGATTACATAGCAGATTACCTAGAAAACATTCGAGACCGTCGCGTCTACCCCAGCGTGCAGCCAGGGTATCTACACAGACGGCTTCCGAAGGTGGCACCTGAAGACCCTGAGAACTGGGATGATATCTTCAAGGATGTGGAGGAACACATCATGCCTGGGGTAAGCTGGACGATATGCGTCATGGCTCAGTCGGTAGTCGCTCTGCCTTCTGTGCTGTGGGTTGTGGGTTCGATTCCCACCAAGAACAAACATTTGTGTGTGGCAATCATAGATGTTTATTCTATGTCTGGGTAATAATATATCATAAGCATGTATGTACAAAAAAAAAATTTTTGGTTCCAAGCTCTCCTTATATAATTTGGGACTAGAGGGCGTTGTGTGTAATGTCCAAGGGTATTTAAAGAAATATAGGATAATGGATTTTTAATTACTACCATATCCAGCTGCCTAGGGCTGTGGAGACACAAAAGTGACCATAAGTGGCCTAAAAGCAAAATCTCTGCCATACTGAGAAAATCGATTATATTAGATTAGAAAATACTTTATTGCACTTTTAAAAAATCGTACAGAGGCGAGTTTAATGCTATTTAGCATTATCTACCAACTAACCTGGGCGTAGTGTGGAGATGATGGTAGTGCTTTTAATGTAAAACTTTAAAAAGAAACAACAACGCCTTTAGAACTACATTAACATCGATGGATGGACGTCCAAGATATTTTTTTCTTAAAAATAGGGGCAGCATATCCTATCCAGTAGAGGACTTCTTTAAGCTGATTACTAATGATGATGATGACAGGGAAAGTTGAAATTTTTCCTCAGAATTTCTAATTGGTCGTCATAAATTCTGAGGAAACCCCAATTTTCATCCAAAAGGGACGTTTAAATTAATATCTTTGTCCTCAGTTGGTTCACTGGCAGAGTCCCCACATGCACGCCTACTTCCCAGCTCTGACGTCATATCCTTCCATCATGGGAGATATGCTGTCCAGTGCTCTCAACGTGCTCTGCTTCACATGGGTAAGTCTCTTGTAACTAATAAGCAAGCCAAGGGTCCCTTGATAGAAGTTGCTACGGGCCCCGTGCTGACTTAATCTGCCACTGAGTATTCATTATGTACCTAGTCTGTTTTTCAACCTTTTTGTGACTGTGACCACTTTAGGACATAGGTACCCCCCCTCTCTTTTAACCTTTCAAAAGTTATAGAAAGATAGCTTCGAAGCGCGTCTATATGTTTTGATACTAGCTGCTGCCCACGACTTCGTCAACGTCGGATTAGAAGTGCAATTTGCTATGCGAAATCTTCTAGGCGTCTCTGAAGAGTTCGCGTCCCGTTGGTTTTTGGGAATAAAAAGTAGCCTATGTGGTCACGGACAATATATATTCCAAGTTTCATCCAAATCGGAGTAGTTTTTGCGTGAAAGAGGAACAAACATCCATACAAACTTTCGCGTTTAGTAGGATTTTTGTTTCTAGATCCTTTCAAAACTATTTTCTCCCTATAACTTTTGAAAGGTTAAAAGATCTTAGTCAGGAGTACCACAAAAGCAAAGTTCTATCGTTGCCTCTTTCCATACAGGCGTCATCACCAGCTGGGACAGAGCTGGAGACCATTGCTATGAATTGGCTTGGCAAGCTTCTAGGTCTACCGGACTGCTTCCTCAATGAGAAGGATGATAGCCCCGGCGGTGGGGTCATACAGGTATGGGCTCTCCTACTTCTTTCGGCGACGACAATGTATTTCTGTTTGAGCTGACATAATATGTTGATATCGTGTAATGGTGGACACACACCTTCATGCGCGACAAGGATTGTTCAAATTTACGCTCAACCACGGTTCAAATATCCATAGACTTTGACAAAAATCGGTGGTGGTCAAGAGTAGCCCTACTGGTATGAGATCAGGTACTGGGTAAGCTTAAGGAGGAATGATTCTGTTATGATCGTAGACCACAGCAAGTGAGGCAACACTAGTCAGCCTGCTAGCAGCCCGCACCAGAGCTCTGATGGAGCTGGCGAGTTTGAACCCTGGACTCCAGTCCTCGGAGCTGCTGGGGCATCTCATCTGCTACTGCTCCGACCAGGCCCACTCTTCGGTGGAAAAGGCTGGACTCATTGGTAAAGATTCTATAAAATAAGAAAAGTTCTTCCGTTACATTTACAATTTCTTGGTGACATAAATTGGCGTTGGGGCATTTCCGGTCGCGATTTGCATACATTTAGTTAATCTTTAGATTGATTTGGTTACAACTTGGTTTGGTAACAAACAATGTTCCATCATTGCAAGTTTATAAAAATGTGGGGCCTGAGCTCCATCCAATATGTCCCAGATCTTTTAGGAAGTTGGCTGGCTTCCCTGATGCTGGAGCTGTGGTTACGTGGTGTCTATGGCAATAGTAGTATACCCATCTCGTCTTCTGACATGTCCAGGTGGCCATTCTTTAGGACAATCCAGTTGCAGGCACGGTTCATATTTGATCATGATGAACTGGCGCCAAGTACTAAATAGATAGGTATACTTGAACTTGGTGCAAGGACCGATAGAATTCACCCGAAGGTATTTAGAGCTGCCGGCTAGGTGGGGCGACGATTTGCGAAATGCAGCTGGCAAACACTGGATGAGAAGAGCCGAAGACCTGGCGCAGTGGCGCGTCTTGGGAGAGACCTACGTCCAGCAGTGGACTGATATAGGTTTATGGTGATGATGATGATGATGATGATGATAATGGTGATGATGACGATGATGATGGTTTAGAGCTATGCCACAATATTGAAGGTATACTTTTGTCCAGGGTTGGTGAGGATGAGGTACATAGAGACTGATGAGCATCAGAGCATGCGCGGAGACCAGCTCGAGGCAGCCATCATCAGCGATAAAGAGAAAGGATTGGTGCCTTTTTGGGTGAGTCTAGAGCCTTTTTTTTAACCAACTTCAAAAAAGGAGGAGGTTCTCAATTTAGTTGTATTTTTTTTGTTTGTTACCTCAGAACCTGCCAGATTTAAACCTAGCAGGTTTTTATGAGATAACGATCGCCCCCCTGTAACCTTTTACTAAAGATACTGTCTCATATTAAAATTACGACACCTATCGCGCCTCGTACAAGTTCGATCCAATTTAAAACTATGCTAAGCAGCGATTAGCTCCGTGGATTGATTGGCCGTGGACTTAGCGCGCTGGATGTGGCTCTTCGTTTGAATAATTTCATAGGCGGCAAACGCTTTTTGCGGCCTAGTTGCAGCGGCCAGCGACCAACGGCTAAACGTCAGTCGGCGAGTGTGCCGAGTGTGTACGTTTGACGTTTACTACAAAATAATGTATACTATAACTTTGTATGGAGAATTATCAGTTTTGTAAACTATCCGCTAGGGGCGCTGCTCAATCTCTATACAAAAGTATAGTTTACGTCAACTTCGTAGTATACGTAAAACGAGCACACTTCTTCTTCTTCTCTTCAATAAATGGCCTGTGTCCGTCATTTCGACAGACAATTTTTCCAATGTCAAGTGTTAAAATTGTAATAAATAAGTCAAGTCATTTGTCAAGTCGGCTGTCGTTTGTTTTGAAAAGAAAATGGTGGATTTTCTCTTCAAAACCTAACACGAATTTTCACATTCAGAAAAACCACTTTACACACATTTATTCCAATGGCTCACACTTTATGTTACGACCTAAGTATTATTGGTTAAAATTCCACCAAAATTAAACAACAATACTCACAATAACACAAGAAAAACTATTAAAATAAAAGTGCTATGTGTCGTTTCAAAAAATGTCAAAACTCGTGTTCACGAAAACACATACCCTATCTTATAAAAAGTTAGAGTAGACATAATGTCCTGATTACGTATGGTAAACAAGACATACCCCCTATCTTATAAAAAGTTAGAGTAGACATTATGTCCCGATTACGTATGGTAAACAACACATAATGTTTACTCTAACTTTTTATAAGATAGACCAATAATGTCTACTCTAACTTTTTATAAGATAGGCCAGTATCACGCGGAACTATCAAAAGCAGTTGCGGACTGACGTTTGCCGCAGCGACTGCCATTTTGAAGAGTAAACAAAGACTTCTTGGTCTCTACTCTATAGCGATTCCTCGATTTTTTTTTTAATTTTTGGTAAAGTAAAAAGCCAGTCATTTAATTTGCCCCACTCCGACCGACGCAAGAATGATTTTATGAAACAAGAAAATAATACGGTCATTAGTAAAGATAAGTAGAGGTACTTAGTTTATATAATCTATGGTAGAGGTGTCTGTTCCACTGTCTTTTAATCAATGCACGAATATGATCCACGAAGTTTGTGAAGTTCTTTCTGTAGACACATGGATATAAAATATCGCTCAAAATTTCCACGAAGAAAAATTCGTCGAAAAAAACTAAACACAAAAACTGACCTTCCGACTCAAAAAGTGATATTGATTAATATTTTACTCTACCTAGCTAGTTTATATTATACTCTAGCGATTTCTTCATATTTTATGAAATATAGTCCAATCCATTTCACTAAAGCGAACATTACAAAAACATTTTAAAATCATAACTAATAGGCGTTCCCTTTGGGACCAATTTGTAGTACCAAGAAGATTACAGCTCGGAAGACGAAGTGAGACATCGGGGAATACCCGTGGAGTCTTTGTTTTCACACGACACTACCCGATATCGTCGGAGAGCGAATGCAATTTAGTACTGTAGATATACCATTTATATGAAAGGACACAATTTAGGTAGCATTAAAAATAGTTATTCAAATGTAGGTATACAAAAAATGAGGTTTATATCATTTTACTATGAACTCCTTTGCAATGGATACTTTTTTATGTAAAACTCTTTATTCAAATAAGGAAGATAATGTTTGACATTAAAAAGACAAGAGAGCATCGTGGGAGAAAAAAGGGTGATGCATTGTATTATCTAAAATATTGTTGGATTATAATAAAATATAATGTTTGACGGAATAAAGAATGAGAAAAGAGTTGTAAATAAATGTAGAGTCAATTTAATAATGAGTTTTACATTTGATCACTTGAACATGCCAAAACTATGTATAGTTTACGAATTGAATGCACGGTCGTGTGATTTTGTGTTAAACTGTTAGATGTTTGAGTGCATACACTGAATGTTCGTCACACAACTACACGTGTCTCACACACACACGTTTGCACGGATTTGGACTCACGTGGTTTACATAGATGCTTTCAAATCGTATCGGTATTCTTGTGAGCCACTGTCGTCGTGTCGGGTAGTGTGCAAACGCTCCTTTTTTTAACAATGACAGATACCTAGTTTTAAGTTTATTGGTTTCTTGTTTAAAACTGTTTTTAATAAACTTCAAGATCGTAAGAGGATTTGTTAAGATACAAAGATCGCGTAGAAAGACCAGGGTAATAAATTCTATAATATTTTTCAACCGGGAGGCCATGTTTTTTACTGAGGGCCTAGTACAAGTTCTGGTGTGTGAATCTAGTGTGAAACTTCTGACGTCAAACACACTAGTGTGCGCTGCATGCTTAGTGTGTTCGTTAGACGTATACTACAAAGTTGACGTAAAATATATTTTTGCATAGAGAACGAGCAGCGCCCCTAGCGTCTAGTTTACAAAACTGATGATTCTCCATACAAAATTAAGTTTACGTGGCTTTGTAGTAAACGTCAAACGTACACACTTGGCATGCTGATTTGTATGGAGACACTGAGCGCGACTTGACAAATGACTTGACTTGACTTATTTATTACAATTTTAACACTTGACATTGGCAAAATTGTCTGTCGAAATGACGGACACAGGCCATTATTGAAGAGAAGAAGAAGAAGAGAAGCTTGACATGCGAGTACGGGATTGGTGTAGACCAAGCTTCTCTGGCCCTCTGGTTATGCAAAGATTTACCCGTTCCAGGGAACATGAAACTAATGCTTAGCATCTTTGGCAAGTGCGATGTGCATCTATTGGGATAATCTAGACATAGACCTACAGACTAGCTACGTTCAGATGATTGCAAACCGTCAAAGGGAACTAACTCCTTGACAAATGTTAATTTCTTTGTTTAATTCTTCTCGCACGCTGTGACGCACTATAATTATGGGAATACTTTGAACTTGGGGAAGACTTTGACCTTCACAAATAGAAATAGAAAAATAATTTCTTTGCAACACAAGAAAAATTTAACATAAGTAGGTAGCATACTTATGCTACCTACTTATGTTAAATTTTTCTTGTCTACCTACTTAGGTAGACTAAACTAAAACATAAGACATAAATAATAAATAAATAAAAGAAACCAAAACGTAGTTAAAAGAATACCTAGTTATAATAACAAAACTAATCAAAGTGCTGCAAAATAGATCCTAACTCAGCATAATGCGGGTTGAGAACAACCCACGCTGGTCTTCCGCTAGGACCAATTTCGATGAGCGGACGTAAACTATGAAACTAAGTGTAAAAACAAGAACAATAACTAAAAAATAAAAAAATATGCAAAAATAATAACAAAAAAAACAGTCAAAACAAACTCAAAAACTCAACTGTGAGAGCTCTATGTAGGTTCTAATAAAAACCAAACAATATACATCAAATAACCTTGGCCTTATTCAGGTGTGTGCAACCCTTGGAACAACTGGTTCAGTGGCGTTTGACAACCTGCGTGAGATCGGTGAGGTCTGCCAGAAGCACGCCGCTTGGCTGCACGTGGACGCAGCGTACGCTGGCAGTGCGTTCATCTGCCCCGAATACAGGTGACGTTGGGCAACTAAAATAACTTCAGGGCTCTAGTAATTTCATTTATTTATCTTCTAAATTATAAAACTCTTTTGAAGCTGACTGACAATCAACGCACAGCCTAAACTGAGTCCTAGAGGTATGAAATTTGGAGGGTGGTATCCTTAAACAGTGTAGGGGTGTGCTATGAAAGGAATTTTGATAAGTTGCATCCTAAAGGGTCTAAAATTAGGATCAAATATTTTAACCAAATAATGCGTATGCTGCTACCACGCGAGCAAATCCGCGAACGACAGCTAGGAGCAGCTTTCGCTGTTATGTCTACGTCACACAGTGTTGAAATATCTTTAGGCACTTTTTTTAAGCACTGTTTGTTTATTCGTAGCCAGTTGTCGAGTTTTCGAAGGCATCTATAGAGTCAGCGGTAACAATGTCCTCAGGCAGCATGTTCCAGTTGTGGACTACTCTGTTGCTGAAGAAGTAATGGAATTTTTAACAGTCGACATGTATGGCCATGTTATGCGAAGAGATGAATATCATGTAACAAGAAGAGTATTAGATATGAATGTAGATGGATATAAAAGTAGAGGTAGGCCAAAGAAAAGATGGATGGATTGCGTGAAAAATGATATGGGTAAGAAAGGAGTGACAACTGAGATGACGGCTGATAGAAGAGCATGGAAGAAAAACACATTGTCATGTTATGCCGACCCTACATAAAGTGGGAAAAGGGCAAGGAGATGATGATGACATTCAATTCACTACCAACAATAGTCCGTGTGCTGACTTACTACTCAAGCACTGATCCGGACTCAAGCATAGATATTTGTATGAAAATCTCTGCTCAAATCTATGGTTGAGTAACGATTTCTGTATCAGCAGCATACGTACTTATAGTGATCATGTTTTCAGACATTGGCTGAACGGCGTAGAGAGTGCAGACTCCTTTGCCTTCAACCCTTCGAAGTGGTTGATGGTCAACTTTGACTGCACCGCTATGTGGTATGTTTGATCTCAGTTTTCATGACTATTCTAGATTAGTTTTCATGACGAGATGATGAGCTCAGGAGCCACTTTTTACCCATGCCCGATGAAGTACGCTGCAGTGGCTGATACAGTTTATATGCAGTATGCTTGTAGTACTATACTATCCTCTCAGTCTAGTCGACACAGGAAAGGCAACGTCAATACGTAAGGAGCTGACTAAGCCAAGGGTTTACTCACGATGTTTTACTTCACCGTTTGACAGCACTAGTATTAGGGCACATAACTTTTTCGAATAGAAAAATCTATTGGGTCACGACACGACACCTATCAGCTTATTGGAGACCGTTCCGAAACAAGTTTTTTTTTACAGGGTGAGGGATAGCACGGCTCTACATAGAACCTTCAATGTGAATCCAATTTACTTGAGACATGAGAATTCGGGTAAGTTTAAAAAAAAACACTTAGCTAATTAAATAAGGTGTGAAAGATTCTAATGTATTGTTTATTTTTCGCAGGAAAAGCTATTGACTACATGGTAAGAAAATAAAAATTGTACATTATTTCTATACGAAAGAGATACTTCATATTATATTTTTGGTTGAAACTTGCATAGAGTTTTCGTCAAACTATTTTCTTGTAATTTTTTGTTTTTAATGTTTTGGTTGAACCTCTTTTTTTGTGTCTAAATATAATATTTTGTTTTTATAATCTTCATTTCCAAAAATAGGTTGGATCCCAGAAATCGAACATCAAAAACAAAATACGCCAAATCAAAACCAAATCCACTAAGAGTGACCAAATTTTAACCAGCACCATCCCTCTTCATGACAATAAAAAGGCCAATGATATCATAAACTGCAATGGGCTTAAAACCAATGGTCACAAAAATGGTCACAATGATATAATCAGTGATAAAAATGATCTCAATGAACAGAATATTGAAGAATCAACTATTAATCCTAACATTACAAGCGATAATGATCTCTATGATGATGAAGATAAAACCCATCTGCATGGGTACATCAAAATGTCCGGTGGCTGTGGAGATAAAATACAGCTGGAAGATCCTTCTAAAAAAGAATTGCTTGTAAGACTTCTTGTTTAGGTGATGGATCGTACTAACAAATACTTTTCAACACACTTGCTCATAAAGTGGCTCTATGGTCACCGCAATTAGGCACATAATGATACCCATAATCAAACTGTGACTTTTTCATTGCTATAACTCACTAGTGAGTTATAGATTTTTTTTTTAAATTTTATTGGTTGAGTAGTTTTGTTACTAAAAAAGTTTTTATTCAAAAAAAAGATCGTGTTCAATAGAACAAATAAATGAATGTTCCTATTGCTTGCTCATTTCATGCAACTTCTTATTTAAATAGATAATTTTAACTCGTACGTGTTTAATAAATAAAACTTTCACTCAAATATAACTTTTGTTTTCTCTGTAATAAAAGAAAACTTTAAATTCCCTATTTTTTACGTGGCAGAATAGGCGCAAGCCCTAAGCGCGGAAAATAAATAAAAAAAAACCTCATCCCTTTAGTCTGTGGCCGATCGCAATGCGCGCGCATAGGAAAACTGATTAATTTTTCCCGCCATAGCGAAACATTTTTCACAACGCGTTTTCACTGTTGAAATTATAGTTATTTTATTGTTATTTTATTCACAAGTGTGTTGAAAAACGTCGTATGATACACGTGTGTATTGGTGATTACCGTTCTCGGCTTTCTTAAGACCCTCGCCTACGGCTCGGGTCTCAATGGCACCTCGGCGGTAATCACCAATGTACCACACTAGTACCATAATGTACTATTGTCACTTAGCTAAGAATGGGTCAATCTATACTAACAAATAGTTTATTACTTATCAAACTAACAATTGGACAAAACGCTCACGTTATTGTAACTCAATTCGCCAACGTTATTGTAATCTTTGATCTCTTCGATAAATAAAATCTCTCATCATTTTTCCTTCATGAATCGTAGTTCTTAGGCAAATTCTCAAACGGCTTGGTGGACTTCCCGTCTTTGTTTATATATTTAGAGCGAAGTAAAATGCTGATGTTATGTATGGTTTTGAGAACTGTTTTACTAGTTGGCTTGGTGGATTTTCCGTCTTCTTTGTTTATAAGTTTGGAGCTAAGTAAAATGCTGATTTTATAAATGGTTTTTAGAACTGCTTTACTAATTTTAAAGCTCTCATCATCATTGTCACTATTATTTCTAAGATTATCAACTTTAACATCTACTTCAACGGCTTACAGTACTCTCTCGTTTGCAGCATTGGCAGATTCCTTTGAGCCGGCGTTTCAGAGCTCTGAAGCTATGGTTTGTGCTGAGGAACTATGGAGCTGTTGGTCTTCAGAAGCACATTCGTGAGGTACAGCATCTTTATTTATAGCAACAATTACTATCCTCATTAGCTTATAATTTTTTTCATTCTAGATCTTATAGCATCTACCATCTTGATAGAACTTTCATTTTAACCCGTTATGTTAATAACAAAACATTTTGTCTTTTTTTACCAAATAGGATATTAGAAAATAAAGTGTTCTCAAGTAATATTTTAAAAAAAATTAAGAATTACTTTCCTGATGTGCTTAGTCAAATACACTATTATTAATTTCTTTTTGTTTAAATACTACATTTCTATAATTTTCTTTATTTTCTTTCCAGGGAGTTCGTCTCGCTCAAAAGTTTGAAGCATTAGTTCATGCAGATCAACGATTTGAAATTCCGCAACCTAGGAACTTAGGTCTGTAATACCTTTATCAGCTTCTAGCCCAAGAATAATGATAGTGTTTATTTCTTTATTTATATTACTCATATTATCTTTTATTAGAAGTTGTTCATACTGTTATTTGTTTCAGGAATGGTTGCCTTCCGTCTGCGAGGTGATAACACTTTGACTGAGTGTCTACTGAAGCGCCTCAACGGTCGCGGCTTCATCCATGCCGTTCCGGCTTGCTTCAAGGGGATCTACGTGATTCGGTTCACTGTTACCTCTCAGAAGACTACTAATCAGGACATCTTAGGTACGTATTTTCACGTCATTTTCATTAACTCAAATAACAACTACCTACTATTAGAATAAAACAATTCTGTGTCGTTTATTTAAAGCTATCAAACTATAACTTTCAAAGTTATTGGTTTTTGCTTGGTCTTCTTGCGGTAAGACATATAATGTCATATAATGTCTAATAACTAATAATTTCTATTGTAATTTATTGTTCACTACAAACAAAGTTCTTGCTTGCTTGCTTCTCATTGCGCTTTGCTCGTACATACATACATACCTAACTAGTTGTACGCACATGTTTTTACGTTTCAACTAAGTTCAAAACTGTTAGTACTTTTAGTATTTAGTTCTTAATTTTTTCTAATTTTGTTTCTGGTTGTAATGTGTTTTGTGTGTTAAATAAATAAATAAAAAATAAAAAAGACAGTAATCCCTAGTATGATGGCTTTGAAGAAGTCTATGTCTATGTTATCAAAAAGTTCTTCAACCTTAGCATTAATAACTGTTTTTTGGTTTTCAGAGGACTGGAACGAGATCAAAAAGGTGGCATCAGAGATACTGGTAGAGTTTTTCGGATCAGAAAACGGGAACATAGTCGCGCCGAAGAAACCGAGAATTTCCTTGAAAGGTATGGGGTATTGCCTTCTTAATCTTACAAGAGGTAGTTTTTAGCTGATCAACTACGTTCAGAATAGCACTGTGCCATAGTGTATCACTACCACTAGATTGTGTATTATCAGTAGATGAATTTTCATTATTGATCGCATTGAAAGAGTTATCAATCACCATTATTACAGCACCCGCTTACACGGGAGCAGTTTTAATTACTACATACCTCAGCTACCTAATTACCCTCAGCTACGATTATTCCACATATTGACACACGATATTGACAGGCGTCATGGCTCAGTCAGTAGTAGCTCTGCCTTTCGTGCTGTGGGTCCTGGGTTCGATCCCCACTGAGAACAAACATTTGTGTGTTGTAAACATAGATGTTTGTTCTGTGTCTGGGTGTTTCTATGTATTATAAGTATGTATTTACAAAAAAAAATGTATGTGTGTATTCTATCAGCCATCTAGTTTCCATCGTACAAGCTTTGCTTAGTTTGGGACTAGAAGGCGTTGTGTTAAGTGTCCGTGAATATTTATTATTATTTATTATTCCAGGCACTAATCCTTCATCGAATCATACGATATTTTCAGAAACCCGTGAGCTGAACGCCACTTTTGGCACCAGCCTGCTACTTGCCAACAGTCCCATGTCTCCTAAGATTGTGAATGGAACGCACGCAGCCATTTGCGATTATGAGCAAGTCCTGACTTCGTGCGCCCAGACTTTTGCGCAGCTGAAGATGGAACCGAAGGATAGTCCTGGTAATTTCTTTTCTCAAGCATGTTTGACTGACACTTCTTCAAATTGTTTGACAATAATTGCGTCATGTCCATATTTTATGCCAGTCGTCCATGAGTCAATTTTGCTTTTCTTCTTTTGCATTGGTTTTTAATCGCTTCGCTCACATTATTCTAAGGCGTAGTAACTTATTGCGTGCTCTAGACCATTGACGTTATGGAATTGCTAGAGAACATAGACCAGTCAAAATGTACCGAAACGACATACCGAAACGAATGGAGAATATTATGGCGAATGTCAAATTGAGGGAGGCATATATCACAAACTCCTTGCTAATTTATTTCTTCCATATTATAAATCTCTGGCACTATGTTGGTTGCTCTTAAAGTGGCCTAAGGCTGCGTAGTGCGTATCCACCAGATATGTGTGAGGCAGGCAGACTTATGGAGGCAGCTAGCTTCATTCATCACTATATAACTTAAGCTTATACCAACTTACGCTTTGGACTCTGGTATTCCCCGATGCTAACTAACACCATCAATGTAGAAATGAGGCGTCGCATCCGAGGCATCAAGATGTGCGGGAAGATGTTCTCCCTGGACTCGTGCATGGATATGGTGCAGGGGCTGGTGGCGGAGCAGCCACTGCCGCTCTGCTCTGAGGATGTTGAGGAGGCTTCTAACGGTTGGTGGTGGCGTAGTGTTTTGCAGGTTTTTTAAGTCTAGCTGTTCTGCCAATGACACTTCCACGCGATACTGTCTGAGATTTAATGTCATGTTTGACGCTTTCTTTCTTCTTCTCTTCATTAATGGCCTCTGTCCGTCATTTCGACAGACAATTTTGCCAATGTCAAGTGTTAAAATTGTAATAAATAAGTCAAGTCAAGTCATTTGTCAAGTCGGCTGTCGTTTGTTTTGAAAAGAAAATGGTGGATTTTCTCTTCAAAACCTAACACGAATCTTCACATTCAGAAAAACCACTTTACACACATTTATTCCAATGGCTCACACTTTATGTTACGACCTAAGTATTATTGGTTAAAATTCCACCAAAATTAAACAACAATACTCACAATAACACAAGAAAAACTATTAAAATAAAAGTGCTATGTGTCGTTTAAAAAAATGTCAAAACTCGTCTCGACGCTTTCTTTATTTTGTTTGAGTCATATATTGGTATCTTGTCAGTGTGGTGAATTGTACAAATGTTTACAGTACGGCCGGCGGATCTAGACCGGCGTTAAGTTCGTTCGGAACGCTGCGCAGTAGTCACTTTTAGGGTACTTAGGTTTTAGGTACTCGCCTGTACCTGCGCACAATTTCCGAAAGCGCAACTTCAGACCGGTCTAGATCCGCCGGCCGTACTGTATCAACTTTTTGAAGGGGATTTTGATGGTCCATAGATTGTCTTGAGTTAGTTTTGTGTACGAACAAAAGCTTTATACTTTCTGAACCTGAAAAATATTCTGGTTTACTTGCTTGATTTTTAGTAAGTCTTCTTAATACATCTAGATTTAATTATTAATAACTTCTTTATCATACATTGATTAATATTATAAAAATTTTATTTTCGCTAAATTTGAGTAAATCAACTTTAATTTATTTTAGGAATGAACAAAGAAGCTCTCGGTGCCCAAATGTTGTAAGGTAAAAACCTTTTCAAAAATATCGGTGGTGGGCAATTTTGAAACAAAGTTCTTAAAATGATAAAAACAAAACATTGCGACTTGAAATTTTAAAAGTAATACTAAAAAAAACTTCTCATCGCAGGTTCAAGTCCCGGTGAAAGATCATCTCTAACTCCCTCTCCTGTTACATCCATTGGAGCCATCAAGGAATCCAACACAGATCCGAACCAACTTAACGTACCAGCAACGCCATCTAGGCAATACCGCTCGAAATCTGTCGATGTCTCACTAAGCGGTTTGAATCTAGACGACGCTAAAATAACCATAGACGTTAAGAACTCCGAGATTACTATTACTCCTACTGGATCTAAAAGCCTCGTTGAACCCGAAAAGTCTTTACATCTCAGCGATATAGAAGATAAACTCAACATTGGTGATAAAATCACTCAGGCGTTTGAGAACTTCCAAGATGGACTGCAAATGCTAAGCGAGTATAGGTCTAATACTTCTGAAGATAAGGCTGAAGATGAAGCTGATACCAAGCTAACTATCAGAGGCCCTGGCAGTTATATTAAAAAGTTGATTCAGCAATTTAGTGAAGGATCGTTTGAACCGGAGGATCCAAAACCGGAATCTGAAAGAGCTATGTCGTCTCAGACTATAAAGGATAAGGCAGGAGCCATTTGCAAGAAATGCTTGCATTACAAAGGGAATTTACCAAAATAAAAAATATATGTGATGCACTGCTTAAAAAAATATTCAAAAATATAAAAAAATATGTTACATATTAATGGCTTTACGTGCAAATAGTATTGTAGATGGTAGAATAGTTGTTTCAAAATGTATACTAATAATGTAGATTTAAATAAGTGTTAATGTAGAAGTTGTTAATGCACAACTGTGTGGTTTTAGCGCCTTGTTAAATATTTATATTTTTAATTCAATAATATTTGAATTGCATAGAAAATGTTATTATATGTAAATAATATTTTATATATAAAATATGGTATAATATGTTTAAATTATATGAAAAAAAATATTATAAAAACGCGTACGTTAAAGAAGAAAACGGCTGTGCTCTCAATAAAATGTTTAAAATAAATATTATAGAAATCATAAAGTTCGAATATTTGTTATGGTATTAATAAAATTATCTAATTAAATATATATCAAAAGTTATACTCGTGTATTTAGTTTTAATCAAAATTAATTATAATGTAGGTATTTTGAAATTCGTGCAATAAAATAATATTTGATGCAAATTAAACCGTATTGTTTTATTTAATTACAACATTATTTTTATTAATTTCAAAATATTACTTATTCTTGTTTATATTATTTTGGCTTTGTCTGGATTAATATAAAAGAAACAAATAGTAAAAACTTAAATTGTATAATAAATGCATAAAATTGTTCACTTTCAACAAAGAGCTACTTAAACTAATTTAGTTTTTGAGCATTTAATAATATTTAGTGGTTAACATTAATTACCTACTAAGATAATTTCATATTTAACTAAAAACATCAATTTAAATTAATATATTAAACAGATAACAGTTTTAAAATCTACAATTCAGTCTTAAAACTAAAGTTTTAAATAACATAAATATAAATGCATTTAAAATTTACAAGTTATTACTAAAACTATACAGTATTTAATGACGTGTATCTACATTATTAAGAAAATCTGATCTAATATAGAGAGCTATAATAGTTACGTACAAATGATTATAGTATTTAATACTTAATAGGTGAAGAAAATAATCTAAAGCAATAATTTACAGTTTACAACTAAGGTTGATCGATCAGCAATAATTAATGAAGCAAAAATAAATAGCAATTAATGTCAAACTATCAAAGACATAAGCTAAGTTTAGATTAAGCATTGACCACAAAGGCATAATAAAATTAAAAACGCTTTAAGCTACCTTTTGCAACAGTGTTATAAATAAGTGGGTTGGTATTCATATAATAAAAGAATAATGTGCGCAACTAAACTTACCTAAAACACAAACTGGTATTTTTAAAACTTCAGAGCCCACATAAAAAATGAATTTCGAATATTTTTTACAAAATCTTAGTTTTGCATTCAAAATATTCTAAATCTCATAAGCTTACAATTTGTCGTTTACTCAAACTTCAATGGATACCAGTAATTGATTTTAGCCAAGGCTTGTAATACGTAGTCCTCATGTAAACTCCAGGTAAGAAGGGGGCTGCGCACTTGATCCCATGAGAAACGGTACCTACCAGTTGCCACTTGCCGTCGTCTCGTTGTAGGACTAGAGGACCGCCACTGTCACCCTGGAAATTTAAGAATAAGGGTAATTTAGTAGTGGCGTTTCTCAGAGCTCGATGTTCGGCCCTTGGCTTTTTATCTTATACAGATATGAAAAAAATGAGTTTTTATGAAATTGAGTTACAAATTAATACTTGGTTAGAAATCTGACGTAACTTTTAAAATAATTTGATGAAGGAAGTGATGCTTGCTCGCATTGTTGTTTCGGTTTGAAAGGTAAGGGTTCCCGTGTAGTTACAATAAACTATACGCCACAGAGTGACGTTGTGCTAACACCAGAGACTTTTCTAGTGGACGTGCTATTAGGTAATGCAATTCTAGACATGGATGCAGTGCAATCTATGCAGATAACTTTTGCAATGGATATGTTTTCTTAAATGATGCAATTGCTACAGGCAGAGACAACCAGATCGTGTCCAAAATCAGATGTCCCTTTCCATGACACGTTCTAATAAAACACTAACCTCACAAGAGTCCTTCTGCCCATTCGCATAACCAGCGCAGATGAAGGAGTTGAGGATCTTCTTAGAGTGTCCAGCTGTTTGGAACATCTCCTGACAAGCGCTGTTCTCTATCACTGGTACCTGGAAGTAGTGGTTCTATATTTAGAGAAGGAAGATCTGCTCTTTATAATGTGTAAGTCTTGAAGTCAGGAACCACTTCTTATACTTTTATTCAGCTAGAATGTAAGTTAGACGATTCTTTAGTACCTATTTATGTGGCTTACCTTTTAACTTTATCTAGTGGATTCAAATGAAATGTTTTATCCTTGACTAAGTACAGAAGAACACCAGGGTCTACTAAAGATCTATATTCTCTTTGATTTGTCTTAGGTGCTACCTTCTCACGAACACATTTGGTCCAATCCTTCTTTTGTCTACCAGTCTTACCTAGTAAGGTCTCATTGTTAAATACCTCGTCTGATGAAGTACCGCTATTTTGATCACGCAGTAAAGCTCGCATTCCTGTGTTTTGGTTACGTATAAGTATATTTCTTGGTGAAATAGTAAATTTCGGGAAAGACAGAGCAATGTTATGTCACCGTATAACGATTACCTTCAGGACTTCTACTAGATCTACAGCATAACACAGTACCTGCACCTCCTGCAGTACTGCTGGTACCCCACCGCCGTACTTCAGACGTCCCCAGCCGGTGACAGTGGCCACTCGGCCTGTGTAGTCACCCTCGTCTGGAGGCATGCAGATTGGCACTGGAATTGTAATATTATGTACTAGCCGTTGCCCGCGGCGTTGCTCGCGTTCTAGACCCTTTAGAGTGTTATATGGATTGTTATATTCTCAATGACCGTTCTTTGTTTTCTATATGTCTATGTCAGATGAATAATCTATCTGTCTATCTCTCTATTGTTCTCAAACGGTAAATGCCTGCAGCAATTCACTCACCAATATGAGCATCGAACTTGATAGGAGACTCCAGCTCTAGCAATGCCAGATCATTCTCGAAGGTTGCAGCATCATATTCCCGATGCACGATCACTCTGCGCACATTCCTGGTAACAGGACTCTTTGGTTCCTTCTCTCCTGATATGTCGTTCTCGCCGAAGACTGCTACTAAGGAGGCGAGGAATCTGGAATTATTGGGAATAGTTTCAACATAGACACATAACATTTAGACGTTGTATTTGCCAATACTGACAATAACTACATATCACACTTATCAGTGGCTCGAACTAGAATATCGGTGACGTGCCGATACGACGAAAGTGTACCAGAATTTTCATCGTTATCGTGTAGTCGTGTCGGTCCCGGCGTTACTATAGATAATGTTAATATCATAGTGTTACTAACGCCCCAATTTATGAATCGGAGACTCTTATTGGAGCCAGTAACAAACACCCCGTTATTTACTATTTTTTCGCCATTTAGACTAATGCTGAATTGATAAAAAACACAGTTTTAAAATCATCTAAGAGGTAGCGACATATCGCAGGTATACTTATAGCCATCGACATGTTAGCACATCAGGAAGTGGTTTGGTAAATCGTTGTTGACCACGGAAAAGTTAATGCATATAATATTGTAAAAGTGGATAGGTTTTGTGTCTAGTAGCTACAAGGTTGACTAGAATGTTCCTATATTTAAATTTTACTAACTACCTAAAGCTATTTAAAACTTTTTGTTGATCTCATGCAGTCAGAGTATTTTATAATAGCTTGAAATGATATAGACCTTTTTCCAGTTCGATAAAGGGTACTGAGTCTAGATTTTGTTACAAGGAAATAAAAATAATATGGGATGGGCATTTGATTTGTTAAGTATTTAATAATAAAAAAAAATATTCATTGCACGACTTTCTTGATGAATATTAAAACTTCTAAAACTAGCTACATAAATGTACCACCTAGTACCTATACTTTAACTAATTGCTATGTCATAACAGGGTTTATGTTTCGTACCATACCTGTAAAACAAAATATAAGTACACCAAACGATTTGAGAAAAAAAAAGCCGCTGGATATAGAGAATCCATTTGAAGACTTACCCAGGCTGACAATGAGCGGCAGTCGTCACAAATCTGTTGGTGATCAGTACACCACCACACTTGTTCTTGGTGAACAGGCCAAGCCAAGTCGACTCGCGTACCAAGACTTGCCAAGGCCACTCCCCGAAGCGAGCGTTCTTGCCGCCGACTATACGAGCTGATTTGGAAAGTGGCTTCACTCCGCACACTGGAAGTTTGGAAAACATCGCAGCGTCATAAAATGGGCAAGAGATTTTGTACTAGAAAGAGAGAAAGAAAGAAACAGAAAGGAAAAGAAAAAAAAAACAGAGAAAGAAATAGAAGGAAAGGGAAATAAACATACATAAAAATAAAGATCGTATGAGTTAGTGGCCAACTCTGGTGACGGAGGCCTCCGTCATGCCTTAACGACTGCTAAAGCCGGGACCGACAGTTTAACGTGCCCTCCTAGCGACTAGTCTGGTAACCAGTCTAGCGACTAGTCTGGCAACCAGTCGGGCGACTATTCTACCAACTAGTCTACCAACTAGTCTAGCGACTAGTCTGGCAACCAGTCAGGCGACTAGTCTACCAACTAGTCTAGCGACTAGTCTGGCAACCAGTCAGGCGACTAGTCTACCAACTAGTTTAGCGACTATTCTGGCAACCAGTCCAGCAACTAGTCTGGCAACCAGTCGGGCGACTACGTGAAAGAGTAACAAACATCCATCCATCCATACTTACAAACTTTCGCGTTTATAATATTAGTAGGATATTTTAAGCTGACTCACAATTTCTATCATCATAGTTGACGGCTTGTTCGCCGTAGCTTTCTGTGGTTACTTCATCCTGCAGCTCGGTGGTGGAGGTGGCTGCTTGCGTGGTGGTGATGATCCTCTTCGTAGGTTTCGTGCGTTTTGTGGTGGTCACCTGGAATTGTGGTAGCATAGTTTCGATTAGCTTTTACAATAAAATACTTCCACCAACAACTAGGTACAAATTGGTTCCATAATACTAGTTACTAGTATTTTTTGGTTAAATTTGACTGCATAGTGTTGCTTGACTAGCAACGCTGTTTAGTGATAAACATTTATTTCCTCAATCCCTTCATCATTTTATTTCTGTCCAAGGCAAAACAACCTCTTCTCCAAATAGAGTGTTTACACTATTTACTATGCAAGTTATTGAAAATCGTCATAAAATTTTGGAGTATAAAAAAATACTCACCACTTTCTTAGTCGTCGTCGTAGGAGGAGCTGTGGTGGTCCGCCTCGCCAACGTCGTCAACCTCGTCGGTTTCTTTGTCGTCTTCACTGTCGGCCGTCGAGTAGTCGGAGTCAACCTCACTGGCTTCTTCGTCGTTACTGGCTTTTTAGTGGTAGGTATCGTCTTCTTCGGCTTAACTGTTGTCGTTCGAACAGCTGTTGCGTTCTGCTTCTTGTCTAGAATTACTATGTCGTGGAGTTCTTGGAAGGTGCCTTGAAGACTGCCTACAATCTTGCTGACGAAGACGCTCATTTTCTCGTTCAGTTGGGCATCTTCTTGCCATGTCGGTGTCGTGAATTCTAACTCATGAATCAAATCTAAATCACTGAGCTCGTTGTCTGATAGAGATATGCTAGTGTTGTAAAGACCTGGGTTAGATCCAGATGCGTTGAGCATAGGGTTTCTAACTGGTGGGAAGTTGATCAAGTCGTCTGGAGATGTTTGGAGTTCTGGCTTGAAAGTCGTTGGGGAGTATTCGTTGAAGTCAAAAGAAGGTGTTGATACTGTGACAGGTTTTGTCACAGGTTTTGGAGTTACAGGTTTTGGAGTGACAGGTTTGGTGGTAACAGGTCGATTGGAGACAGGTCTTGTGGAAACTGTTGGAGGTCTAGTAGAAGCTTTGATAGGGTACGGTGTTGTGATAGGAGCTGGTTTAGGAGTTATAACAACAGTTGGAGAAGAAGGCTGTTCGTATGTAGGAGGCTTGTTCATGTAAATATTGTTAGTTGATGCGATGTGGTTGTTCACTGTGATCTGATTAATCGGTTTCTTGAAGGGTTCCTGAGATATTTCAACAAACTGTGGTTCTTCCGTTGGCTTCTCTGTTTGGAAGCCGTTCAGGACTATCACTGTTGGTGTCACGCTTGAGAAAGAGTCAGGAGCGTCGTAGTTCGATACAGAATCGTATATAACTTCTGGTGGAGTGATTGGTCTTCTGGTAAACTGAGATCCAGTCACATAACTGGTGGATGGTGGTTTTCTAGTTGTAAGAGGTTTTTGAGTTGTAGTTGAACTAACATAGTTAAAAGTGGTTACAGAGTCTCCAAAATCAATAGGATCTGTTGGGTAGTTATTGAAAGCTTCAATAGCTTGACTAGTGGACTGACTAGGACTCGGAGACGAGTGTTCTATGCTGTTAGAAGACGTATACACGTATTCATAAGGTGGCTTTTGCGTTGAAGGCTTCACGTACTCATAAGGCTTCTTGGTTGTCGAAGGTTTTCTAGTAGATATTGATGATGGTTTTAGAGTAACATAGTGTCCAGTAGATGGAGTAATATGGTAGTTAGTAGATTGACTAACGTAATGGCTTGTTGGGTAGTAACTTGAACTGCCGTATGTATTATACGGAGACGGTGAAGACTTGGTTTCCATCATGTCGTAACCCGGTGACGTCACATCTTCTTTCATACTTGGGGTGCTATCATTCAGCATATGAATGATGGAATCTACTGAAGACGCTTCAGTTTTATGATTCTCTTTGGTAACTGTGGAAACTATGACGTAATTATCCGTTGTAGCTATAACCGGCTTTGGTCTGAACACCGGTCTTACTGGATGATGAGTTGACACTGACTTCTGAGTAGATGAAATAGTACTAGGAGCTACAGTTGGCTTTGTCTGCATAGACGATATCTGTACGTTGAAATCTGAAGGTCTCGCTACTGTATCCACTATAGTTCCATTAGGATTTACCAATATGGTATCTGGACTACCATGGTCAATGGTACTGAACGAGTACTCTGGCTTAGGCTTTATATAGACCGTTCCGGTGTCCTGCTTTGGCGGAGAGCTGAGCAGAGTATTAGCTATCTGGTTCACCCCTTCGTTTATAATCTCTGCCTCAGTGCTTAGGTCTTCAGGCTTTGCAGTTGATACTGCAGCTGGTTTGTATCCAGGTGTAACGACAGGTTTGAAGCTGTTGTGCCATTCGTTGAGCTGATCTCCATCGTAATCAGCTGTTTCGAGTTCCGGATCAGGGTAGTCTAGGTAGCTGGTCATGACTACTCCGGGACCTTTGGGGATGTGAGACTGGCTGTCGGATTTGAGTTGACAGCAAGCACCGAAGAGGAAGCCATCCATGCAAGTACCCACCACCTGGAATGAGAAATAGTTTCTATAACAGGTAAAATGGGAATTTTTGAAAGCTTGAAGTGCTGCCACAGTTACTCTTCATACTCTCTCTTCAAAGATTCTTTTGGATATGCTGTGTAAATACTTTGTTATAAAAAAAAATGTTTCAGTATTCTATCAGCAATATATTATGTAGTTCCCATAGTACAAGCTTTGCTTAGTTTAAAACTAGAGGGCGTTGTGTGTAATGTCCAAGGATATTTATACTTATTTATTTATTTATACGCGGAGTTAACTCCTTGTTCATTTTTCCCATAAGGGGGCTATTACACCACACGATCTTTAGTCGGGCTAACTAATAGTGTAATAGCATAACGAGTTGCGTTTTTAAACTCGATTTTAGTAAACTCGATTTTGGATGAACGGGTTGAACTATTCTATTGACTTGAATAAGTTGAGTTGAATCAACGCGGTCTGTGTGTTAACTCCTAAACTTTTCAATGCCCTTGTTCAAGCAAAAATAGGCTCTGTGTCCATAGACTTTCGGTTCAAACCACGTAGCGGATAGTTTGACGAGATCAAAGCTGTTACCTTAGGTGGTTAGAGAAATTTATGAATGTTTAAAAAAAAAATTACCTCTCCTCCCCTCTGTGCACACTCGTGGTTGAACATACATATTGTATTCCCCCGGTTGTACCTCGCGGCCCTAGATGCTTTGCAGTGCGATGGAGTTATTCTGTACCCGCCGAAGAGTTTCCTTGAATCTGGAATGGGAGAAGGGGATGTTAGAACTTGATTCTTCTTCTTTTATTTATGGCTTCTGTCCGTCATTTCGACAGATAATTTTGCCAGTGTCAAGTGAGATATTTGAAATAATATCAGTCAAGTCATTCGTCAAGTCGGCTGTCGTTTGTTTCGAAGGCAAAATGGTGGATTTTTTCCTTCAAAACTTGAAAACGAATTCTATTGATGAAACAAACCATTTTATGTACATTTATGTCAATCTCTCCTTATGCTAACACTTTATGTCACGACCTCAAGTATTATTGGTCAAAATTCCACCAAAATTAAACAACAATTCTCACAATAACACAAGAAAAACTACTAACTGCTAAAAATTAAATTACACTTTAGTGTAAACATATTAAGAACACTTAATATGTTTACACTTAATGTAAACTAATGTGTTTTAATGTGTTTTAAACACTTTTAGTTAGTACTAAGTAGTAAACAACAGAATTGACACCACTATTTTGTCTGCGTGAAATGATGTTATTAACAATGACAAATAATAGCTAAAGCCTACAGTTTTCACAAGAGAAATCTATTTTCTCCACAAATTATTGTTGTTGGCTAAAACGAGTGTATTTTCAAGAGAAAATCGATACAAAATCGCCAGTCATGTAAGTTCTAGAAAACAAGAAAGTAACATGACATATTACACGTTTTATTACTTAGCTACATGACATAGAGATATAGAAATTACAGGCGTCACAGCTCAGTGGTTTATAGATGTGCTTTCCGTGCTGTGGGTCGTGGGCTCGATTCCTACTGTTCGTAAGGCTAACTCTGGTGACGGAGTTCTTAGGCCTTGATCGTGGTTTAACGACTGCTAGAGCCAGGATCTCAACTGAGAACAAACATTTGAGGGTTTCAAATTAGAATTCATTAATTTCTCACATGTCTAATAATCTTCTATTAGTTCACGATACATGTCAAATGGATTAGTTATATATAATATAATATATAAAATATAAATATAATAGTATAATTATTACAATACTTATTGAGATTACTTATAATATTATAAATAAGATTTATTAAATTTCTTTCATATAAATATAGTGTTGAAAAAAAAATATGAAAAAATGAAAACATTTATTCAACCCCCAAAGGGTACAAACAAAACACATAGCAACACATAGATACAATAGAAGAGATGTGAAAGTAAGTCCGACAGGAAGGAGCAGAACAGAGTAAGTGGTAGGACGCAAGTAGGTACAAAAGAATAGCAAATAGGTAATAAGTATCAGAACACAAAAAATGAGTGTTGTACTTTTCTGTGGTGTTTACAATCAATAGAACAATCCCAATGAACTGCCATCATCATCAATTATCAATCATCATCAATCAATCATCATCAATATATATAAAACTCTTTTGAAGCTGACTTAGAATCAACGCACAGCCTAAACTATAAGTCCTAGAGGTACGAAATTAGGAGGATAGTATCCTTATATAGTGTAGGGGTGCACTAAGAAAGGAATTTTGAAACGTCACACTCTAAAGCGTAGAACGCGAGCAACGCCGCGGGCGACGGCTAGTTTTTTTAATATTTATTATTTCCAAAACTAGGTATTTGAAAACTAAGTTCAAAAAGTTTAACGTAACATTTTTTATGTTCTCATTTCGTTATTAGCATTCGCTAAATAATGCTAATTAAACTGACTTACTGAAGCTACAATTCATTGCAAAATACGGCCAATCTGTCTCACGCGGGCCGAGTCCGCTAGGGACCAGTTGGCAACCCACTAATTAAGTATTGTAATAAAATAAAAAAAATCGATTTTGAAAAACATTTATTCTACATAAATAATTTTTTTTTTCATGATCTAGAGTCAACAGGAGTTGTATGTATGAACATGTATGTGTGAAGATTCGAAAGTGCCCCTGTCCCCATATCTCCATCAATTCGGTCAAGTATCAATTATTATTCGGCTCGCGTTCGGCCTCCATTCGGCCTGGCGCATCCTTTTCGGCCTCGCCTTCCGCTGCTATTTTTTAGAAGAAAGTGTTTTAGTATTCCTAGACAGATCTTTTTAAGACGCACCTACATTTTATGGATTCTAATTTTATTTTAAGTTTGTCTTTGTTGTGCGTCTCACATTGATAGACCCTGTGCAGTTATGCCTCGTAGAACATATCCTCAGAGGACGTCCTCTGTGAGGCGCATTGTTATAAGACAGCTTAACGAGTTATTGTTGATGGAATCCAGAAAAATATGATCGAGATTATTGTTTAATTTTGGTGGAATTTTAACCAATAATACTTAGGTCGTAACATAAAGTGTGAGCCATTGGAATAAAATATGTCATTGTGTAATTTTTTCTCTGAATGTAACAATTCGTCTCCAAGTTTTAAAGAAAAAATTCCACCATTTTACTTTCAAAACAAACGACAGCCGACTTGACGATGACTTGACTTACTTCTTCTTCTCTTCAATAATGGCCTCTGTCCGTCATTTCGACAGACAATTTTGCCAATGTCAAGTGATATAATTGTAATAAATAAGTCAAGTCAAGTCATTTCTCAAGTCGGCTGTCGTTTGTTTTGAAAAGAAAATGGTGGATTTTCTCTTCAAAACCTAACACGACTTGACTTACTATTTCAAATATCTCACTTGACACTGGCAAAATTGTCTGTCGAAATGACGGACACAGGCCATAAATAAAAGAAGAAGAAGATATGCTCGGGGTTTTGACAAGCGTGCAATATACTATCCCTGCATGCCGTGAACTTCCATGCCGAGTGCTATAATGAGTTATCAAGAAATTGGGTTACCAATAACTTTCCAATCAGTTTGCAAGTGAAACTTTACGAGTTTTTCGATTTTACCGAGTAATGACTCACACGGCTACAAAATTAAAAGTGTGTGTGACTGTAGCTCACTAATGAGCGGTGATAGGCTTGCCACCCGTCACAAAAATGCATGGACATTTTACAAAACGCCCTCTAGTCCCAAACTAAGCAAAGCTTGTACTTTGGGAACTAGATTGCTGCATGATAAGAATAGATAAATATAGGTACATTTTTCTTGTAAATACATACCTACAGTACACAAAACAAACATCTATGTTCACAACACAACAATGTTTGTTCTGAGTGGGGATCGAACCTACGACCCACAGCACCTATATCGCAAGCTCTGAACTGCTTTCGCTGCCCAGCATAATGTCAAGCGACGTGGCTACAGATATACGAAAACAAGAAGCGTTTGACGGCAAAAAACGCACTGAAACGCGCTAATGTCACTATTTAGTCACAGAATAATTATGATTTAGTATGAAAACAGTTCAGAAAACCTGCCAGGCTTAAACCTGGCAGGTTTTTATGAGATAACGATTGCCCCCCAGCACAGAGGGCCAAAATATATATATAGATATATTATATTTGGCTACCTAAAGCACAGCCAAATAGCCACTTAATGTAAGATGGTCACTTCATTAAGGTGAGATAAAAAGTTAAATAAGCACTTTTATATTGATTACGTTATCAGAAAACCTACCCTGATTTATTTTCCGTTTTTATTAGATTCAAAAAGTACGTCCTACAGGTCGGAATACTGAAACATCACTCAAATTTAAGCACCACTTTAAATTGCTCTGCCTGTTTGACATTACTCATTTGTCAGAGATGGCAAAAATTTAAGCGTGAACTAATTAAGTTAATTATAAGTGGCGTTTGAGTATTCGGCCAGTAGCTTGTATAAAATGTTAAGTGATAACAGCTATTTCGAAAGCTACTTAGCAACCGACTGTTCACCCGTATAAAGCTATAAATCCACTTTCTCGAATTTTGCGTATAAATGTTAAAATTCTTTGTAAATGACTATTTTTTGGGTAGGGCTGTCTTTTTCACATTTACTTGCGATTACAATGTCGGGATAACCTTATTTAGAATTCTATCCTTGGAAGAAACTCCGAGTATAGCTATTTACGTGTCTCAGTTGGACCCGGCCACTATTAAATAATAAACAACGCAACACAACGCCCTCTAGTCCCAAACTAAGCAGACCTTGCACTATGATGAGTGATGGACGCAGTGCACTGCCTTACAGGGCACATCCTCATTGGACTTGCTCTGTGAGGTAATGCATTGTCATAGGCAGAAGTTACTACTTAACATCAGGTGAGCTATCAGCTTGTTCCATTACTATTATCATTAAAAAAAATAAAAACTACCAACATAAGCAACAAAATTACTACAAGCCATACCGAGTGGCGTGTGGCAGCCCTGCTAAAAGCCATGACAAACACATAACTATTATCTCCTATGATGAGTGATGGACGCAGTGCACTGCCTTACAGGGCACATCCTCATTGGACTTGCTCTGTGAGGTAATGCATTGTTATAGGCAGAAGTTACTACTTAACATCAGGTGAGCTATCAGCTTGTTCCATTACTATATCTACCAACATAAGCAACAAAATTACTACAAGCCATACCGAGTGGCGTGTGGCAGCCCTGCTAAATGCCATGACAAACACATAACTATTATCTCCACAGTTCATGACATCACACGCTTCCGAGAAAGTGAAAGTGCTTACTTTTGTTTTCTGCCTAAATCTGATTTTACGCCATTTTGTAATTTTGGCAATACACAGACAACTGTGGCAATACTGGGTGTAATAACCTCAATAAAAAAAACTAAATAAATATATCTGTGGACATATCACATAACGCCCTCTAGTATCAAACCAAGCAGAGTTTGTACTATGGGAACTAGATTGCTGATAGAATACCTACATACCTACATTTTTTTGTATATACAGGGTTAGTCTTATAATCCCCTTTGAGCTGTCCCCTTCAAGGAGATTATGACACTTTGTCTCTTATCTAGTCTCATAACTATAAGATTTTGTCTTATAATCCCTTGATTTCGAAATTTTAATATCAAGGGGATTTTGAGACTCTTCAGTCACAAAATACCCTTTAGGCAAAATTATACCGTAATCTGTAATATCTCAAAACAAAGTCAAAAAAGTCAAAGTAATTGTAAGCCGAAACATTCCAACGAGCTTAATCTTAATTTACGGTATATTTTGCCTAAAGGGGATTTTGAGACTCTTCAGTCTCAAAATCCCCTTTAGGCAAAATTATACCGTAATCAGTAATATCTCAAAAAAATGTCAAAGTAAGCCGTAATGTAAGCCGAAACATTCCGACGAGCTCCATCTTTACATTTCCTATAAAAACCAATTTTTCGGTTATTTCCGACATTTTGGATGACTTTCTCTCGTTACGAATTTGATGTAATAATCAAAACGAAAACCATGTAATCATAGTTTAATGTTCTGAATCACGACAAACTGAAATACCACTTTTATTCGTATAGATAATCGGTTAAGTGTCCACGCAAACACGGCGTTTTGTCGCTGAGCGTGACAGCTTTGTTTTGACCAACTTGAAATAAGGAGATTCTCCATAAATAAGGAGAAATAATATGGCTTTTTTTTTTGTTTGTTACCTCAGATCTCTGTCATTTTTATACCGATTTGAATTTTTTTTTACTTACTTCCCATATTTTTTTTATCAAAATCGGTTCAGTAAATAGTTTGGGTTTTAAGAAAAATGGGTTTTAAATAACTAGAAAATAAAGTTAATTGTTATCCACGTACAAGATATTGCGTATTTTACTTCTTCTAGAAGGACTACGTACTTTTAATAATATTCTATGGTACTATTAATTAAGCATTACAAATATTCGTGTGCGGTCGGTAGGCTTAGGTACGAGTACTTCTCTAAGCGAACTTCCAAAGAATATGTAATACGTAGTTCCTACGTAAGAAGAAGCGGGACTCCCATTCTACCAAAATTACACACTGGAAATCTCGTTTTGTATGAAACGTGATTCAAATTTCGACCCCCGTTTCATACATTGTTCGTTTTTCGAAAGCACGAGTCTAGTTCGAGAGTTTCGCCAGTCTGCGAACTTCTAGCAAGATCTCAATAAGTATGCACTAGAAAAGTATTTATTGTCGATCATTTTATAGCCAATCCTAGTACATTATTATTCCGTCCACTTCAAGTGGTATGCGTTTCTTTTCCGCTCTGTTTGACATATAGCCCGGGCTTCCGTGTGTGTGTATTCTAATAATCTAGGGTTATAGTTATAGATGGTTTTCAATTTCATACTATTGAGTTATCTTTGAGACAGGCGTCACACTCGGTAATAGCTCTGCCTTCCGTGCTGTGGGTCGAAGGTTCGATTCCTATACCAAGAACAAACATTCTGTAAAAATTCGGACACGAATTGAAAATCCCAAGTGATCTACTCACTTGAAAATCGAATCCCCCTCTTCTTCTTCTTTTATTAATGGCCTATGTCCGTCATTTTGACAGACAATGTTGCCAGTGTCATAATTCATTTATTGCCAATATGGATGTCAGGGTTTTACATCGGTTGCTACCATGTCAAGTGAGATATTTGAAATAATATCAGTCAAGTCATTCGTCAAGTCGGCTGTCGTTTGTTTTGAGTTGGGGGCGATCGTTGTCTCATAAAAATCTGCCAGGTTTAAGCCTGGCAGGTTTTCCGAACAGTTTTCATACTAAATCATAGGTATTCTGGGACTAAATAGTGACATTAGCGCGTTTCAGCGCATTTTTTGCCGTCAAAAGCTTCTTGTTATCGTATATCTATAGCCACGTCGCTTGACATTATGCTGGGCAGCGAAAGTAGTTCAGAGCTTGCGATATGGGGGCTGGGGTGGTATGGCTATTTAAACTTTAACTTAAACACAAAATTACGGAACAGTGAACCGTGGAATCATGAAAGTGGAACGATCCATATTATCTAAACAGATTCAGAGAGCGAATTCAAACCAATTTGTAATCCTATCTATCCATAGCACCGAGTTATTCCAGTTTCGGACTACCCGTATCTCGTCTCTGGGCCGAAACAATAATTTCAATTTTCAATAGCAAAGTCAATTAGGTATTATATTTTACTCAAGAAAATAACAAGGATTATTTAGGCCGGTATGTCGATAGAAATCGTTACTAAAGCTTAGATTTTGAGTAGAGATTTTCATACAAAAATTTATGTTTGAGTCCGGATCAGTCCTTGAGCAGTAAATCAGCATACGGCTTTAAGAATCGTCTTATATTTGAAAATGAGTTCCAGTGTTTTTTTTTTTTTTAATTGCCGTCGCACTATTTGTGCATTTTACTATATCGTTACTTTTTATCTACTTTTATGCCGCGTACACACATATAAGCCGAACGAAAGCAAGCAAACGAGTATGGTGTGGATGGACATCCAAGCAAGAGCAAGCGAAGCCGTGCGAATGCCTTCGTTTGCCTTCGGCTGTGCTCGGATTAGTTGTCACTGTCTCGTTCACCCGTATTGAATAAGTATTGCTACCCATCGCTAGCGTCGCACGAGTGTGGACAAACATACTATAGCGACAGCTATTGAAGGCGTGCGAATGCGAATGCTTTGGTTTGTCTTCGGCCGTGCTTGGGCCTTTGTCACTGTCTCATTCTCTCGTTTTGAACTATAGCATTATATCGTTTTCTCGTTATGGACACAACGGTAAAGGCGTTGGGCTCTCATCAGCGAAGTCGCTCGCTAGCTTTCGCATGCTTTCGTTCGATCATCTGAACCCAGCAATACTGACCATAGACAACTCACTTTCTATCGTATTGTATTGTTTGACGTAAGCGTTCGGACACGATTTAGATAAAGTGCACTCATAATTTAGTATGGGGACGAGTATCTTCGAAAGCAGATAAGTTAAAGTGAGATTGGGCTGGTCATGTATGTCTTGGGGAAGCTCTCGTGGCTAGGCTTGCTTAGTCAATCTTCACCGATTATCTAAGTTAAGCGACGTTCTGCGCGGTCACTATTTGGATGAGTGACCGCTAGTGGCATTTACATCTGAGCGCTTCCGTGTTTCGGAGGGTACGTTAAACTGTCGGTCCCGGCTGTAGCAGTCGTTAAGCCATGACGGAGGCCTTAAGGCGGCCTAAAAACTCCGTCACCATAGTTGGCCACTAAATCATACGAGCTTGCTTGCTATGTCTGTCAGGAGGGCTGTGGGCAAGGACTGCCACTGTGTGGCATCCTGGCACGCAAGCAAGACGGCAAGAAGGTTACTTTCTCGTAATGACTTCACAAGAGTTATCGGAGGAATTTTGTGTTTTTTTTGTTTACCATAATTAAGTAATTAGGTGTAAGTACGAGCTACATCATCGACCGCATTATCACTTAACATCAGGTGAGGTAATGGTCAAACGTTTACCTATGTGTAAAAAAAACCCCTGGAAGTAGGTTAGTAATTATGTTAAAAAAATTGGAAAACTGAGTCAACCAAGGGCTTAGTTCAAATCGTCGAAAAATAATCCACACAAATTTTTGGTCGTCAAAAAAATCTTACAAATCAGTTGTCAGATTAAAGAAAAAAAAAAGAAAACGTGATTTAGTTTTTTGTCTTGAAAAAAAAGTAAGAAATGATTCAAATAATTGCCATCAGTAAAAATCGAGTTCGTATATCGAATAAATCATTATGCAGACTGGTAACCCCGTTTGGGCAAGACGGGTTCCCGCCAAAATACAGGTTTTAGTCAGGAAGTGGCCCGGTTAAGGCTGGATTTTTATTGTGATAGAATGTATCATTAAATTTAATAGGCTGTGTGATAAAAATGTATTCAGTAGAGCCGCCGGTAACTTCTTTGTATGTACACTTGTTACCTCTTGGTACTTAACAAAAATATACTTAGAAATAGGGGAGTCTATTTCTCTTTCTACCTCATTCAAAATCTATTTTATCGTTTGATTCTTGAGAAAAAAGAAACATTGCATCAAATAAATATGTAGGTCGTAGGTATACTTGATAGACGGTCAAAACATAACCTTCTTTCGTAAAACCTTTTTTCGGTTACAATGTATCTACCTAAGTATGATCTAACGACAGCCGACTTGACGAATGACTTGACTTGACTTAATTAATTCAAATATCTCACTTGACACTGGCGAAATTGTCTGTCGAAATGACGGACAGAGGGGACACGAGTTTTGAAATTTTTTGAAACGACACATAGCACTTTTAATTTAATGGTTTTTCTTGTGTTATTGTGAGTATTGTTGTTTAATTTTGGTGGAATTTTAACCAATAATACTTAGGTAGTAACATAAAGTGTGAGCCATTGGAATAAATGTGTGTAAAGTGATTTTTCTGAATGTGATAATTCGTGTTAGGTTTTGAAGAGAAAATCCACCATTTTCTTTTCAAAACAAACGACAGCCGACTTGACAAATGACTTGACTTGACTTATTTATTACAATTTTAACACTTGACATTGGCAAAATTGTCTGTCGAAATGACGGACACAGGCCATTATGGAAGAGAAGAAGAAGACAGAGGCCATAAATAAAAGAAGAAGTAGGCAAGTACATGTTTTAAAAATACCTAGTTACTTATTTAAAAAAGAAAACGCTACAAGAGCGCGTTTATGTCTTCTGTATGAAGAACGGTTCCATTTTTGAAAATACTCTTGTTTTCAGCTCAATTTTTATCATAGAGTATTTTCCACATGTTTTTAGTAAACGCAATTCATAATGTTTAATTTTTTTTCTTTCTTCTTTGTCGTATCACTCTTATCAGAGTGGTAATTTTTTTTAGTATTCCGTAATTAGCTTTTTTTTACATATTCCGTAATCAATTTATTCCATAGCAGCTAAAAAAAAACATTTTGTGAAAACTCTAGTTCGCAAAAACTAGAGATGGGAAATAACTAGCATGTAAGAAAAGATAGTTATCGATAAAAAGTAGATTGTTCATTTGCAAATATAATATTTGTACGCATATAAAGTCTCCGTGGTATGTTCGCTCCAAAATTTCACTTTTTATTCATGTCAACGTGATTCCGGTATTTTGAGTACGCTAAATAATAACAGGTTCTGTTGGTGCGATTATACCAGCCATACCCGATACAGTAAAACAGTGCGAATCTAGGCTTATGCAGTGCCTTGATCACGAATAAATGTGACAATCGCAAAATTGTATGTCGAAATGACGGACAGGTATATATGTAGACAGGACAGGCCATATATGTAGAAAAGAAGAAGAAAAAGAAGGCTTACACTGGGTATTTGGACATTTTCCATAATTCTAGAGTCTTCAGAAATTTAATTTATAGCGCGTCGTTTGAATAATTCAAGCAAATTGTAGAAGCTTCAGTTTAAACTGAACTGAACTGAACTCAAGCATGGAATCTCTACACAAATCTACACTTGAGTAAAGATTTCTTATCAGAATACGAGCTAAAGTACTTAGGCAGTGTGGTTAACCGCACAATAAAATAGTATTTTAAGAATATTAGCAAACATTATGTTTGCGGTTTTGTTTTTCTGCACTATTCATAATCACTATAAAATGTGACGGTTAACAATGTCAACAGTATTGTAGGTGTACTTTTAGATTTTTACTGGTATATATTATTGTTCACCTTTTGACGTGACATAATTTTGCTAAAGTGCGTATCTTTTACTAAAATAGTATTTTTCTAATTTAAATCATAAATTACTAGTTATTATACAGGAAAAACTTTAACAGATTTTTGTACCTACTTAACTAAATTGTGAAAAATAAAACCGAATTGAGAACCTCCCCCTTTTTTGAAGTTGGTTAAAAATAAAATGTGTTTAAGTATGAGTGAAACATGTCAAAATGGGTACAAGCTTACCTCTGTCATAGTATTCTCCGCTACACTGTGGCACGTCCAATATCGATAAAATCACAAAAACCAAAAACCATTTCACATCACTACCGCGCATTGATTTTCCAAATTCAAACCACTTTCGAACAGTCATTTTGACGTTCAATTTCCCGCGCAAATAAACTTTTTAAAATAAATCTGCGTTCGAAGTCATTCACATGCTTGTATTTTTTTTTATCGACACCGGAAAGGTTTTTTCGTCATTTTAATTATATTTTTACGATTTTTTGTTTATTTTTCTTTGAAGCTGTGCGTTCCGTACAGCAGTCAAAAGCCTACTAGCCGACTGACCAACTTTACAGTGTAAAATAAGAAACATACATTATTACTGAACGAAGTTTACTTCGAAAGAGTCCCATTTGCTTTCTCGAGATAATCCAAATCGCACTTTATCTCGTTCAGTTACGGTGGAAAATAAAAAAACGCGGTTTGTTGATAGAACTCGGTCACAGTTAGTGGTTACTCGCTAAACAAGTGAACGGTGAAATGAGAAATTGAGAGACAACACGCATGTCAGAAAGAGATAGGAGACATTTCTTTTTATATTTTCACCACTGGAATTACGAACTTATGTAAATTTTTAACTAATTAAGAAAAAAACTATTTTATGATAGGTACTTTTAAATTGATATTCGAAAAAGATGTGTCAGTTAATTACTTTTTTATTCCTTTTCTAATACATAGCCAAAAAAAAAGTTCTTGTAACCTAAATAAATAGTTTTAAACGATAGTGAGTTTTTTTGACCACTTCCGGTACTTATTTAACTTTTTCTATTCTCCTTTAATTTCAATTGTCCTTGTCGCATGGTCTCCTTGAACCTATTTTTCATATTCAAGTTAAATAAATACACCTAAAACGTTTATAAAAAAAAAGATTCAAAACCACTAAATTTTTTTTTATCGGAAAACACAATAAGTTGCATTTTTTATGTTAAAAAAACAAAAAAAAATGTTTTCTGTTTTGAACTGCTGTGCCAGAATTCCAGAAACCATAGAAAATGTATTGTCTCGCGTGGATCCGCGTTCGAGCGGGATACCAAAGGTTAAGAAATCTTAAGTTCAGAGTATTAGCAGTTGTTACACAAACACTAGGAACGCACGCACCTCACTTTTTCCAAACAGATTCTTTTTTTTTTTATTCTTATATTTTGGAAGGACTGGAATGACATAATAAAAAAAAACTTAATAATCTGACAGAAAATGACTCCGAACTCGAGTAGGTAGATATTATTGAGTGGATTTTAGTACCAACAAAATGAGTAATTAATTAATATGTATTATTTTACCTAGCTTTCTAAATTTTCTACTTAATTGATTTATTTGAATTGATTGAAAAGTAATAATAAAATAAAAAGTTATTATAGTAGAAGTAAAATAGTAATATAGTTACCTAAATTACTTTTATTACAAAAATAAAGTATTTATTTTTTTATTAATGAATTTTTTTTATTAAAATATTGTAAATTATAAATAATTTAGTTAAAAAAAATAATCTTGTTTGCCTACTAAATAATATAATAAAACATCATTTTCGGTCATTGGGTGTTACTATCATAAGTATGTATTTACAAAAAAAATATATTAACAAGTATTCTATCAGCAATCTAGTTTCCATAGTACAAGCTTTGCTTAGTTTGAGACTAGAGGGCGTTGTGTGATATGTCCGAGAATATCTTATTTTTATTTTTTTTTGTTTAAAAAAAGTTATAAGTACAGACAATATTTTTTTCATCCCACCATCTCGAAAAGAGTATTTTTAATCTTCAATATCTGAGTGGAAAAGCCGTTTTTATTCTCTAGAGGATAAAGTAAATTGAATTTAGAACATCATGTGCACTAAGTTTGTGAATTAAAAAAAACATTAAACCTATTTACTGCTACCTCTATGGTGCCGAATATATCATACAACTTTTTTTTAATTTGGTAAAAACTCAGACTCGGAACCTTATTGGTGTTCTTTTTTCAATTTGCTTTGTACGCGGTTCTTTACGCGGCATTTTTTCACGTCATTGTTAAACCTTATATTAAAAACAAGAAACTTGAAAACAAGTGAAAAAACTAAAATGAGTGATTCTAGCGACGAGGAAGTTTGTTTGACGCCAACAGAATTGACTGAAACTGTTAATAATGCGCAAATTAGTCATTTCCTCGCTGAGGTGGAATGAAAAGTTACGTGTTACACTCGAGTGCAAAGATTTTTCACCTCGTGCTCTTTTGATTCCCTCGCTAACGCTCAGGATTCAAATTTTGAATCACTCGCTGCGCTCGTGATTCAATTTTAGAATCCTTCGATTGCTCGGTCATCAAAATTGAACACGCGGTTAAAAAGCAACTTTGCACTCTTGTATAACAAATAACTATTATAGTCTTCATAATAAAAATCACGGTAAAAATAGCATCGTAACAAGTACGCCGCAATTTCTTGCAATCATCCAAGAAGATACGATTTCTTTTTTCTTAAGATCCCGTAATCGCTTAGCACGTGCTTCCAACAGTTATTCGATGCATTATGTATAGGTACCTATATATTTTTTTTTAAAAAGTAATGGAACAATCTGATAGCTAACCTGATGTTAAGTGGTAACTTCTGCCTATAACAATGCATTACCTCACAGAGCAAGTCCAATGAGGACGTGCCCTGTAAGGCAATGCACTGCGTCCATCACTCTGAGACGTAAAGATGTTGAAGTCTCATGTGCCTGTAATTACACCGGCGCCCTTACCCTCCAAACCGGAACACAGCAATGCGAGCATCGCTGCTTGTAATGTAATTGCAAAGTAATGTAATTTTAGCTGAGAATTCTTGAAATAAACTTTTTAAATTATGAACCATTCATTTTTCTTTTTTCAAGGCTTAGCATCTGGCACTAATTGATGCAAAATTAAAAAAAAAATTACAATACAGTTGTTTTCTTTTTTTTTATACAAAGTTACCTCTGATTAATAAATAAAACATTATTTATCCAAAGAGGTACAATTTTTTTTAATGATTTGGTTTCTAACTTGATATATACACTGGTATCGATTCGTTTGTTGTATTTTTCTACTAACCTAATTTGACAGCTCTAAAATTATAGCCGTCCTTGTCGTTTTAGCTTATGAGAAAGGGACGGCAACATTTTTAGTGCTGTCAAATTAGGTTAGTTTAGAAAAATGCAACAAACGAATCGATACCACTAAGGTTCTAGACCCTTTAAGGTGTGACTTTTCAAAATTCCTGCCTTTGTGCACCCCTACACCCACCAGTGGGCCGGCCGGTGGGCTCTATGGGAATAAGCCACTATATGTATGAGGATACTACCCTCCAAATTTTAGGCTGTGCGTTGATTGTCAGTCAGCTTCAAAAGAGTTTTATATATTTCATTTAAAACAATTTAAAAATAAGTAGGTATGTGAATTCCAAAGCCTACATTCATGTAGTAAAAGCATTTTTCTAACAACAAACGTTATCTATTTTTTTAAACGAGATTCTCACAACTGAACAAAATTAGATATCTCAGCCCATTGTTCTTTGGCTGATAACACCTGTCATTTTAAAAATAACTCATTGTTAGGGTTCCGGGCGGCATAAGTAATGAGGTTTTCTAAGATTTCTATGTTTTTTTTCAAACTTGTGTGAGATTGCAAGCTCTTTTGTAAAATAAGATAAGTACTTAGGTCAATGTTGCAAAAATATGGGACGATATATTTTATAGAAATTTAGGCTAAATTAAAACTAGGAATAAAACAATGTGGTACGAAATGGGAGACGCCAAGATATAAAATGAAAATATTAGAATACTTGGTTTACTTAAATATAGTTTAGATACCTATATAAGTTTTATTTATAGTTACCTATTATAATTAAGCATTTATTAACTGAACTTAAAAAAAGAATCTTAAAATTACATTACTTATGACTCTAATTTACTTAAATATACTTAGTTTTTATAAGTTTTATTTATAGTTAGTAAATACATAATGTTTTAAAATAAGTTTCGTAGAAATAAAAGCTCATTTTTTATTTTTTTATTTTTTTTCTAGTTCCCATAGTACAAGCTTTGCTTAGTTTGGGAGTAGAAGGCGTTGTGTTAAATGTCCGTGAATATTTATTTATTTGTTTTAGCCACCGCGTGGTACTTTAAATGTGTCATCTATCAGCATTCCATGCTAGACATGAATGTGGACGGATGTAGAAGTAGAGGTAGGCCAAAGAAAAGATGGATGGACTGTGTGAAAGAAAATATGAGTAAGAAAGGAGTGAACACCGAGATGACGGCTGATAGAGGAGAGTGGAAGACGAAGACATGTTGTACCGACCCCACGTAGCGTGGGACAAGGGTAGGAAGATGATGATCTATCGGCATTCCATCTGTGAGTGAAACTTCCAAGATACGAAGCGAGATAGCCTTCAGTCACGTGACCCCAAAACCACAAAGTACTTATCGTAAATCACGGAACTCCTTCACTTTAATTACAACTTGCGTTTGACAGTAACCGTGTTATCCTGATGAGTGTAACCCCTAAGGGGATTTCTGGAAATTTAATCCAATTTTCCCCGGTGGTTGAAGGAGTCGCTAGTGGGATTATTGGACAAAAAGTCCCGAAATCCCGCAAGGGACTCACGCAGGAAAACCGGATTTGGAATGTCTAAACAAAGGCCTATCATTATGACATCCCCGTTGATATTTTGGTTCGACCTTATTTTTTTTTTACTCCATTTGGAACTTCATCACTTTACAACCTCTTGACTGACCACGAGATCCCAGTTCGGGGCGAACTACTAGTTATAGCCCTTACTTTGCTCTCATTATTAGGGCTAGCAACCTGCTTAATACTTTGATCAAGGCAGATGTTGATATAGACTTATTTAATACCTCATTCGCTGCACTTAAGCGTTTACTCAGTGGCAAATTCTTTAATAATGTTCAGTTTTTTCTTATTTTTGATTTAGTACCTAATGATTTTTTTAAATTTTTAATTTCTCTTCAAAATTCTAATTTGTAATTTCTTGTAGTCTATTTATCTGTGGAAACTTTTAATTGGCCTTCAGTGTACTATATTACGTTTATCTTCCTACCTAGCTGTTAGTTTTCCAAAAATTATTAAAATAATATAAAATATATTTAAACGAAACACGTATTAGAAATACAACTCGCGCTTGGCATCACTTAACCGTGTCATCGGTGAGCAAAACTTTCAATTTCTCACTAGTACTAGGCCAGCGGGTGGCTGACCTTTTGACACAATAAAGTGCTGTGATTATAGACGCGATAAAGTTCAGATTCTCATCGATAAATGTACGACTTCATTAGTTTATCGATGTTTTTGTCAGCGGTTTTTGCACGAAGTTTTTTTTTTAATACCCATGGCTTTTTTTAACTTTTTTTAGGGACGAAAGACCTTTGTTTGTTTCTTAGTTTATCACCTCGGCTTATCGTAACGTTGTAGGTTCCTATTAGTTACGGTCTCTAACGTATTTTGATAAGGAAGACATAAGCCCGTATGTCGATATAGAAATCCTTACTTAACACGTAGTCTGTGCATTTGTTTAGACTTTCGACTGGAGTATAGCACACGCAAACGCATTCGCAAAGCGAGACATTTTGTTGGGAATTACACAGTTCCCAAATCTTCCGCTAGAGGCGCTTATCCGGTTTTCATACTTAATTTCTCGCTTTGTGAATGCGTTTGCGTGAGCTATACTCGAGTCGAAAGTAAAACAAATGCACAGACTACGGGCTCAGTTGAGTAGAGATTTTCATACAAAAATCTATGCTTGAGTCCGGATCAGTGCTTTAGTAGTAATCAGCATACGAGCCTCAAGCATCCAGCATAGATTTGAGTAGAAATTCTCATATAAAAACTGACAAAAAATTTATGCTTGTCTGGATCCGGGGGGCAATCGTTATCTCATAAAAACCCTGTTTTTATACTAAATCATAGGTATTCTATGACTAAGTAGTGACATTAACGCGTTTCAGCGCGTTTTTTGCCGTCAAAAGCTTCTTGTTTTCGTATATCTGTAGCCACGTCGCTTGACATTATGCTGGGCAGCGAAAGCATGGCAGTTCAGATGCTTACGATACGGGGGCAGTGCTTGAGGAATAAATGTGAATACGGACATAAGTTACTGAAACAGCTTAAGTATTTTACTCTTGTCTTTTTTAGTAACTGCTTTATGAAGTAGTATTTTTGCTATTGTTCTTTGCTCGCGTCAAAAAACTATCGATTCTAAATCCACCTAAAGTCCATTTTACAAAAACTTATTTGTGTTATATTGACTTAAGTCTACGTGTTGTAAGATAGAATAGCAATAGAGACTTTCACTGAGGTCAATCCAAGGTTTTATCGATAGTTTGTTCGACAGAGACACATCCCTATTGTGGAATAGTGTTGGGACTTTCACTAAGGTTATTTTAATGTCATTTTGTGCTTCATAAGGTATGACATTATGCTGTACTTACAATTTAATTCTAATGTCGCTAGATAATAGAAAATTAATCAAAATAAGCTATACTTTAAAAAGAACGTTAATTTCACAATAGGGGGTATAAATTTGAGCACAGAGCAATTGAATATTACCTACCTGCTTGGTCAAAAGTATTTGGCGTACTCGTTACAAACCGACTGATATAAACGGATATAGAACCGCTTTTTGAAGTGAAAACTTCTTTAACACCGTTGTGATTTAAAGGTCGATGAAACGAAAAAGCGAGGAAACGAGAAGAGAGATCCCAATTTTCGTACGCATTTTAAGGAGACTGCTAGCCAAGCGGTCTAACGGATTAGATCGAATCGAGACTAGCTCGTAGTGCGTGGGTTCAAGTCTCGAGCGAACTCGTTCACTTTTTGGCCAAACTTTTCTTTGAAGGTTTCACTTCTACCACGTGTGAATGCACACATGTTATTTTTTAGTTTTAAGTTGGTTAATAGTGTAGTCTTAAACTTTCTCGTTGACATCAAATTCTAACCTACAAAAAGACCTTTGGAGCAAAAGATTCACACCGAATTATTTACCTTACAAAGGGATAGGTATGTTGGTACTTTCACTGAAGGTCAATGTCAGTGGGCATGTCAAATAGTGATGTTGTTTCATCGATACTTTTAATCGACTATCGATGATGGTAAGAGACCGCCCGTGTTTTCTTCACATCGCCATACAACAGTGTTTCAAAATTATACTTTTAATATAGGAAAAAGGAGTAACTTACCTAGTGTGGGGAGGACATTTTATATTACGCTCCGAAATTACATAAGTACTCGAGTCAAAGTTACGACTCAAGCATGAATGTTTTGACAGTTTTGTACTAAGAAATGTCAAAATGTTTAGGTACTAAACTTAACTCACTCTTGAGTTGCGATTCAACTTAGAGCATACGAGCCTAAGATAACATTATCTTTAGAGTTTCTACATAGATAAGTAGGTACTAGAAATCTTTAGGTTGTAGGTACCTAATTTTATCATTTTTAAGTTTTTTAAATCCATTAGTATAGTAGGAACTCTACAAGAACGAAGTCGACTTATCGATAAAACCTCAAAGTACAAACTATCGATATCTACTTACAAAATCATCGACTGTGGCGCATCACTACCCACTATCGATATTCGACACAGCACAATAGAAAGTTTATTTGTAAAGAACAGTCTGCAGAAAAAGTAAATAATTTCTTTTTGTGTTGACTTGTGGGATTGTATTTATTTGTGAACGATACCCAGCTTTCTTAGTCATTTTTTACGTACCTATTATCAACTAGGTGATACCCGCGTCTTCGTACGCGTGTGAAACTTTCCAGAAAAATATCTGTCAACCAGCTTACGATGAACCTCGCAGCAAATGGCTGCTTTTAGTTTAGAGAGTTCAAGCTGTATCTAATCCAAGTCTTTGATTTCAATAAAATAAAATAAAATATAGCCTATGTTTCGATCCGGAAAAAGGGCTTCCGAATGGTATAAGTTTCGTTGAAATTGGTCCAGTAGTTAAGGCGTCATCCGCGAACAAACAAACAGACAACCTCGATTTTCGGAATCAGAATCGTTTATTTCGTAGATCTGCATATTTAGTTTATCCATATCTTAAATTTTAGGTTATGGCTTTTTTACAGTTTTATAATAGTATAGATAGATAGATGATAATAGATTGTTTGCCTTCTATGTTGTCTGTTGAGTGACTTATTTACAAAACCACAGCGGTTTTTTTGCTGTCCTTACAAAGGCAGTCGAGAGAGGAAGGTCGAGAGATCGGAGGCCAGGTAGCCTGTTGTGTCACTGGTTCTGTCTTTATCATTATAAGTAGGTAATAAATAAGTTCTTATAAGTAAAGCGCAGGTGGTGTAGTGATAACTTTCGGAAAAGACTATCAGCGGTCTCATCATCATCCATCATCAGGATGTCCATTGTCCATTGCTGGACATGGTGATTAAGTATGAATTCTCCATACTTTAGAATTTTAGGTCTTGAACCATGAAAATGATTATCAATGCAAAAAACACGATGTATCTATTAATCGACGCTTATGTCGCCGCTAACAGTATTTCACTTAGGGCCTTACTTATGAAAGACGAATAGTTAAACAGTTGAATCAAAGTCTATAGTTAAAGAGTTAAAGAGTTTCTTTATTTGCTTGAAATAGGTACACAACAGGTGGTAAACAAATTTTAACTAGATCCATTATTTCGCTATTTTCTTATGATAGCATGCAAAAATTTTTACAATAATAGTTAGGTAGGTCTAATAACAACTACATATATAATTTTACTTCAACTCCATGAATTCACGAACCGTGTGAAACCCATGATCCAGCAACCAGGTGCGTAATACGCTCTTAAATCTTTTAAGGGGCTGTTCCTTTATAAAATGTGGTATTTTAACTATGTGTGTGTAAAATATTTTTTTTCTTCCAATCTCTTTATTTTTATACAGCACCCCTTGTTTTATATCTTAAAGTCCTTTCCGTCCAAGGTTGTCTGGAAGAGATCCCTGCATAGCGATAAGACCGCCCATTGTACAATTAATTTAAGTTTTGTTTTTTTATTTTACTGTAATTCCTAGGTTAAGGTGTGCAATAAAGTATTTTTCAACACACTTGCTCATAAAGTGGCTCTATGGTCACCGCAATTAGGCACATAATGACACCCATAATCAAACTGTGACTTTTTATAACTCACTAGTGAGTTATAGATTTTTTTTTAAATTTTATTGGTTGAGTAGCTTTGTTACTAAAAAAGTTTTTATTCAAAAAAAGATCGTGTTCAATAGACCAAATAAATGAATGTTCCTATTGCTTGCTCATTTCATGCAACTTCTTATTTAAATAGATAATTTTAACTCGTACGTGTTTAATAAATAAAACTTTCACTCAAATATAACTTTTGTTTTCTCTGTAATAAAAGAAAACTTTAAATTCCCCATTTTTTACGTGGCAGAATAGGCGCAAGCCCTAAGCGCGGAAAATAAATAAAAAAAAAACCTCATCCCTTTAGTCTGTGGCCGATCGCAATGCGCGCGCATAGGAAAACTGATTAATTTTTCCCGCCATAGCGAAACATTTTTCACAACGCGTTTTCACTGTTGAAATTATAGTTATTTTATTGTTATTTTATTCACAAGTGTGTTGAAAAACGTCGTATGATACACGTGTGTATTGGTGATTACCGTTCTCGGCTTTCTTAAGACCCTCGCTTACGGCTCGGGTCTCAATGGCACCTCGGCGGTAATCACCAATGTACCACACTAGTACCATAATGTACTATTCTATCTATCTTTCTATCTATTTTATTGAAAATTTTTATGCTCATGTTGTAGCAGTTTCTTTGATAGAGAGAAGTTCTTGCAGCAAACTCACTCACGAGACGTTCGCCATTTCTTGTTTTACGCAAGTAAACATAGTTTACATCTAGTTTTGTCACCGTTTGAAATTTACCTGTTAGTAGGTGACAGCAATCATTTAGACAGCTGAATAAAGTTATGCAGCGATCGTAAGTAAGGGGGTTGGTCTAGACCCTTTGTTTCAATACAAACGTATTGAAACAAAGGGTCTAGGCCAAATTGTATGAAGCCCAGAGGTCCCACATTTTTTTTAAACTTACAATGATGTAACTTTGTTTGTTACTTATAATGCAGTTCTAAAAAATGTAACAATGTTATAAAGCAGCGGAAATCATTAGTTAACAGACATTTTATTTCGAAAAATGCGTCTTTTTCAATGTTTTTCTTTTTTTTGCTCTGTGTGGTAATGCATTGTTATAGGCAGAAGTTACCACTTAACATCAGGTGAGCTATAAGCTGGTTCCATTACTTTTTATCATAATTAAAAAAAAATATATATGTACATCAATATATATAAAACTCTTTTGAAGCTGACATAGAATCAACGCACAGCCTAAACTATAAGTCCTAGAGGTAGGAAATTTGGAGGGTAGTATCCTTATATAGTGTAGGGGTGCACTAAGACAGGAATTTTGAAACGTCACACTCTAAAGGGTAGAACGCGAACAACGCCGCGGGCGACGGCTAATTATCTATATAAACCTACTAGCCGTCGCCCGCGGCGTTGCTCGCGTTCTACCCTTTTGAGTGTGACGTTTCAAAATTCTTTTCTTAGTGCGCCCCTACACTATATAAGGATACTACCCTCCAAATTTCATACCTCTAGGACTTATAGTTTAGGCTGTGCGTTGATTCTCTGTCAGCTTCAAAAGAGTTTTATATATATTGATATCTGTTTGACTGGCTGTATAAATTAAAAAGCTCGAACCAACTCTCTATAGATCGTCTTCCCGGTCGGGTCTGTCGATACGATTTCCGGTTCGTCGTCGCCGCGAGATAAAATAAAGACTTCCAAACATTGTCTAGACATGTGACACTAGAATTTATAGCTAGTCACACAATGTCAAGTGAAAACAAGCCGCGACCCAGTCAATGAATGAACGAGGACATAGATGTGCGTACACTACGTTTGAAAATGTTTTAAAATTTACCCCCTATCTCATAAAAAGTTAGAGTAGACATTATGTCCTGTTCACGTATGGTAAACACGATATAATGTCTACTTTAACTTTTTATAAGATAGACCATTAGTGTATGCCCAATGGTATGTACGTACTCAAAATTATTAATTTTAGTAATTACCTAAGTTTAAGCGCCCAAAACATTTGCGATACCTGGAAAAGGTGGATGAGTTCTAAAGTGCCTCCTACAGACCAAATTGTGACACTTTTATGCAAATAAACATTTTGTATCTTGCACGTACTTATTTTACGTACTTTTTTTTCTGTAAGTAGGTAGGTACTCATAAAATATCTATTTTAGATTTCTTTTTTTTTTATGTTAAAAGTAATGGAACAAGCTGATAGCTCACCTGATGTTAAGTGGTAACTTCTGCCTATAACAATGCATTACCCCACAGAGCAAGTCCAATGAGGACGTGCCCTGTAAGGCAATGCACTGCGTCCATCACTCTGAGACGTAAAGATCTTGAAGTCTCATGTGCCTGTAATTACACCGGCGCCCTTACCCTTCAAACCGGAACACAGCAATGCGAGCATCGCTGCTTGGCGGCAGAAATAGGTACGGTGCTAGTACTGAACCCGGACGAGCTCTCACAAAGAGCTCTACTACTACTGTGTCTGTTTTAGATTGGCCTGGTAATAGAGGTATAGATAGACAATTATATATTGCACTAGTTCAAAGAAAAGTAGTATTTAAACATACAGGCGAAAAAATTAGGTACATAGTAGCTCTTTCTGATACCTATACTACTACTTTTGGTTTAGGGGTTTGACCCAGCTATTTAAGGTTTTCTGTGACAAATGATACACCCTTGGTTAGACACAGAGCCAGATATTTTGCGTTTTAATGAACCATTGGAGTAGGCATAAGAATTAGAAGAATTAGAATTAAGACGGCATTTCGGAAGGTGGGTGAATGGGCCATCCTGTATATTCAAATCTTTCTATCATTGACGTTTTTATCATAGACTAGCCGTCTCCCGCGGCGCTGCTCGCGTTATAGTGTGACTTTTCAAAATTCCTTTCTTAGTGCGCCCCTACACTATATAAGGAACCTACCTTCCAAACATCATACCTCTAGGACTTATAGTTTAGGCTGTGCGTTGATTCTCTGTCAGCTTCAAAAGAGTTTTATATATATTTATTTATGATTTATGATGATGATTGATTATAAAACTATTATTAAACTTAAATACTATTATTAAACTTGAATAGGTAGTAATTTCCACTTCAAGAATAGTCGATGCCTTCAATGTTACAGGTTTTAGTGGTACGCGTATCGCAGGCCGCGAGGTAGGTATGCGCTTGCGCACGCATTGTGGGTTACGCGGATGCTAGTTTGCAATTCCTGTAGTAAAGTTCGTCTGTTTACTGCAAGTAATGAGAAAGTAAGATGTATTGGCTGTCTGATTCATTGCGACCTTCTTCCCGCGACCTTCATAAGTTAGTAAGTACCTAATGTAGCTATTTTGTTGGCTTATTTATTTATTACTTCTTCTTCTTTTGTTGCTATGGCTGTTCGGTGGCTAGGGCTGCCAAGAATTTGCCAATGTCAGTGTTTATTGGCGTTTACTGGTTTACTAATCTTTTAACAAAAGGCGGAGATCTGAGTAGGTAGGTTAAGAAAAATGACCGGTGAAGTTATTTATTACTAGCTGACCCGACAGACTGTTCTGTCATTCAAACTCTTACTGTCAAACAACTGACAATTATTTCAAATGTGACATTAAAAAAGTTTTCATGAAAAAGGTTGAGGAGCTTTCACCCCCCCCCCCCCCTTTCAACCCCTTACAACCCTTTTATCGCATTAAAAAGTAGCCTATTTCTTTTCTCAGGCTCTAGACTATCTGTGTACCAAATTTCATTCAAATCGGTTCAGTGGTTTTGGCGTGAAAGCGAGACAGACAGAGTTACAGGCAATTACAGGCACAGGAGACTTCAAGATCTTTACGTCTCAGAGTGATGGACGCAGTGCATTGCCTTACAGGGCACGTCCTTATTGGACTTGCTCTGTGAGGTAATGCATTGTTATAGGCAGAAGATACCACTTAACACCAGGTGAGCTATCAGCTTGTTCCATTACTTTTATCATAAAAAAAAAGTTACTTTCGCATTTATAATTATTAGTATGAAAGTACGATTTTTTATTATTTTCTGCCTACATCTTCCCACTGCCTCCTTACCAACGAATATGTAATACGTAGTTCGTACGTAAGAAGAAGCGGGACTCCCATTCTACCAAAATTACACACTGAAATCTCGTTTTGTATGAAACGTGTTTCAAATTTTGACCCCCGTTTCATATTGTTCGTTTTTCGAAAGCACGAGTCTAGTTCGAGAGTTTCGCCAGTTCGCTTCCTACCCTTCTGCGTATAAGTATAAGAACGCGTTGTATTTGGCAAAGCCTTTAAGAATCACTAAAGTTTTTTTGAAATGAAAACTTCTTCAGCACCGCTGTAATTTGAAAGTCGATGAAACGAAAAAGCGAGAAGAGAGATCCCTAATTTTCTAACGGATTGGATCGAATCGAGACTTGCTCGTAGTGCGAGGGTTCAAGTCTCGAGCAAACTCGTTTACTTTATGCAACTTTTTTTGAATTGAAAACTTCTTTAGCATCGTTGTTAGTTGAAAGTCTTTTTAAAGGTTTCACTTCTACCACGTGTGAATTACACAAATGTTTTTTTTTAATACTGTCAGAACAAGCAGATGAACAAACCTATAATTACACTCTTCGTATTAAAAAAAAAAACAGATGTCGCCACTGTAATCTTAAACTGCAGATCGCGTGACATGAATGATCTCGATCAAATTACGCTCAGATTCACTGGTCCAGATCGAATCAGTCCTATCCTACGGTAGAAAGTTTACTTTCACTATATAAATCTGAGTAAAAGTTATTTGCGCGCGAAACGATCGGGTGATTGACCTTTTGACGTCAGCGCTGACATTGACATTTTGTGAACTCTATTTGCCTAAGGCTGAGTGTAAAGTTAGATTCGAGTTTTCACATTTTTTGAAACAACACTAGCATTTTTATTTTAATAGTTTTTCTTGTGTTATTGTGAGTATTGTTGTTTAATTTTGGTGGAATTTTAACCAATAATGCTTAGGTCGTAACATAAAGTGTGAGCCATTGGAATAAATGTGTGTTAATAAAGTTGTTTTTCTGAATGTAAAAAATCGTTTCAGGTTTTGAAGAGAAAATCCACCATTTTCTCTTCAAAACAAACGACAGCCGACTTGACATAGACTTGACTTGACTTATATCATTTAAAATTCATCACTTGACACTGGCAAAATTGTCTGTCGAAATGACGGACACAGGCCATATAGGTTTAAAAGAAGAAGAAGAATGTAAAGTTATCTCTATATGTCAACCTTACCACTTGTACAAGCAGACTGGCGAAACTCTCGAACTAGATTCGTGCTTTCGAAAAACGAACAATGTATGAAACGGGGGTCAAAATTTGAATCACGTTTCATACAAAACGAGATTTTCAGTGTGTAATTTTGGTAGAATGGGAGTCCCGATTCTTCTTACGTAGGAACTACGTATTACATATTCTTTGTGTAGGTACAATCAGCATCCAAAGTAAATGGTATAAGGCAAAGTTTCAAAAAAGTAATGATCACTGAAACTAGTAACTTTTCTACTTCTTTTTCCAAATAAGTAGCTACTTAATTAAGCTATAAATTAATCCAAGATCTAAGCTTTTCGTTTTCACTTTGTTCTGTCATGGTCAATTCTTACATTTAGCGATTCAAACTTTCCATATGCTAATACATAGTTTCTATGGCTAAATGCCAACACCATCTTAGATAGATAGATAGATACATAGACATAGACATAGACATAGACAGACATTTATTTGCTTATAAAGTAACACACAAAATACACCTACAGAACTAAACTAACAACACTACAAAGAAATAAAAGTTACACAGAAAGAAAAATGAAGTGAGTGGATTGAGTAGGTAGGTAGCTAGGTAAGCTGGCAAGTGTTTGTTTGCTACAGCAGCAAACGGGTTTCGACTCAGCGCATGCCGCACCACCCAAAGGTAGTTAGGCGCTGTTATTCTGTCGAAACCATCAGCCAATAGACCCTGTGAAAAAACCATTGTGTAGTGTTCATGAAGTGTGTTGAGGTTTGAAAAAGTGAGGTTTGAAAGGTGAAGATACCTAATACTTCATTGTACACAAGGATAAGGCACGTACAAATCTTAAAACTAACTTTGTATATGATGGGCGGCCTTATCGCTGAAAGCAATTTATAAATCGCTACCTAGTATCTAGTAGATACATTGTGTGTACCTACCTACCTATTATGTACCTGTAACAATTTTTTGTTATCAATAAAATACTATGACTATGACTAGTACCTAGGTAGGTAGGTACTAAGCAATAACTACTAGGTAATGCTGAAGTATATTGAGTTATATACGCATTGCGCGGTCATTATTTGGATGGGTGACCGTTAGTGGCATTTACATCTGAGCGCTTCCGTGCTTCGTAAGGCACGTTAAGCTGTCCCGGCTCTAGCAGTCGTTGAGCCACGATGGAGGCCTTAAGGCGACCTAAAGCGATGGGTCGACGACATCGTAAAGGTCGCAGGAAACACCTGGTTGCGGCACGCACAAGACAGAGGAGGCTGGCATAACATTGAATTTAGTGTAGTGCCTTCTGGTAAGATCGGCGTAATAGTAAATCCGGATGCCAAGCAATTCTGCGATATTTTTAAATGATAATTGCTTAGTTTATCCGAACTTAACATTACGCCGATCAACCAGAAGGCACCTTAGAATTTTTTTTGGTTTTAAACAACAAAATGATGGAACAAGCTGATGGCCTACCTGATGTTAAGTGCCTATAACGATGCATTGTCTCACTGAGCACTTCCACTGAGAACGTGCCCTGTGACGAATTGCACTACGCCCACCACTCTGAGACAAGGTGTTAAGTCTCATGTGCGTGTAATTGCACCGGCACCCGTACCCTTCCTTTTGACAGGTGTCAAGGACAAGTTGAAAGGTTTTATTCATCACTAGTTTCCGCCCGCGACTTCACTCGCGTCCCGTTTGATCCTGTTGTTTTTCGGGATAAAAGTAGCCTATGTGTGAATCCAGGTTTAAGAACTATGTATATTCCAAGTTTCATCTGAATCGGACCAACAGTTGCAGCGTGATTAAAACACAAACATCGAAATATCGAAACATCCAAACATAAGCTTTGACTTTTATAATATTAGCGGGATGAGATGTAAAGGTAACTTTTGAGTGGGATCATGTGGAATGTTGTATGTATAGTTATGTAGGTATACTTAAGTGTGTTTGGTTATCCGACGATTATTCTAACCAAGCGTTTGTTGGTGAACTTTAGAATAAGTGTTACTTGTTAACTATTTCATTATCAGCAACTTTCTTTGGTAATTTGGAAACTTCGGATATTTTCTTTTAGTTGGGTAATCATAATTAAACTTGTGGTTTTAAAAGTAAATCGGTAGGTAACTTCTAGAAACTAAGAGGTACTGTCACCATCAAAAGTAACTAGGTAGGTAGGTAGCTTACTTTTTTTTTAGAAAACTTTTTATTTTTAAATCCTATCATGACCTAAAATGTTGCTTTTCCAGTACCTAGCACCTAGTACCTACAAAAATAACCTTTTGAAACCATGCCTCCTCATACCATAATCTCAACATATTTTATAGCTTTTTGAAGTGAAAACTTCTTTAGCACCGTTGTGATTTGAGATTCCATGAAACGAAAACGGTAAGAGATTACAGATGTGTACGATTCGTAACTTTCAAACTAGTGTCACCGTATTGCAATAGACATTTACAGGATCAAAAGTAAAAAATTATGAACACAGTTGATAATTTTAGTTATTTATTTAGTATTGGGACCGTCAAAGTCCACATTTTAGTGCAGCTGACTGTACTTTAATTATTTTTTTATGAATACTAATAAGTAGTTCTACCCGTGTGTCAATTTTTTGTCGCCATTGTAGATACATCAATCATCATCAATCATCAATCAATATATATAAAACTCTTTTGAAGCTGACAGAGAATCAACGCACAGCCTAAACCATAAGTCCTAGAGGTATGATATTTGGAGGATAGTATCCTTATATAGTGTAGGGGTGCACTAAGAAAGGAATTTTGAAACGTCACACTCTAAAGGGTAGAACGCGAGTAACGCCGCGGGCGACGGCTAGTGCTGTATACAAGTGTCACACGTATGTAAATAATATAAAAATTTTGTCATGAGAACCATATCACCCAGTTAAATATATTGTATGCAACTTCGTCTAACCCGAGGGATTTCTTACTTTCACAGTGAAATGAAGAAATTATCATGCGAGGTGCGTCTTACTTTCTATAGTATACTTGCGAATTTCGCAAGACTTGAATTACAATTTCCTGTGTCAAATAACTCCATTAGAAGCCGTTTAGATGTTGTCTAGAACAGATTTTATATATAGGAGACTTCCTTATCATTTTCGAAAGTGGTGACGACGTATTTGACATTGACTTCCGTGCTGTGGGTCGTGGGTTCCATCCGAGAACTTTTATGCATGCCTCTATTTTGTTATTGTTATATTCAGTGATTCGGTGTATATGATGTTGGGGACTCAAATAAATAAATAATTAAACTCAAATAAATAAATAAAACAAATGTGAGCAAAGCAAGCTCGTACGAGTTAGTGGCCAACTCTGGTGACGGAGTTTTTAGGCCGCCTTAAGGCCTCCGTCATGGAATAACGACTGCTAGAGCCGGGACCAACAAGAACAAATGTAAGTGTGGATGTTTGTTCGGTGTCTGAGTGTTACTAAGTAGGTATGTATTAACAAAATATAGGTAAGTATTCTATCAGCAATCTAGTTCCCATAGTACAAGCTTTGCTTCGTCTGGGACTAGAAGGCGTTGTGTGAAATGTCTATGAATATTTATTTGTTTCTAGCCGTCGCCCGCGGTGTTGCTCGCGTTCTAGACCATTTAGAGTGTGACTTTTCAATATTTCTTTCTTAGTGCACCTCTACACTATATAAGGATACTACCCTCTAAATTTCATACCTCTAGGACTTATAGTTTAGGCTGTGCGTTGATTGTCAGTCAGCTTCAAAAGAGTTTTATAAATTTAGATTTAAACCTATACTTAAAGAGTTTTTCTCTCTCTCTTATGCAAGGATTAAATAATATACCACATATTTTACTTCATTATATGCTATTTATTTCTTAAAAAAATCTATAAATAGGTATTAGGTATATAAACATACAATTATAATTAGATTATAGGTAAGTAGGTAACTAAAATATATAAAATTAAATATAAATTAAAAATTTGGACGGTAACTATTAAAAATATCACTTACAATATAATTGAAGACAATATATTTGCATAATTGTACATAATATGAAATTATGTTAGTATAATTACAATTATTTGTTTAACATTCATAAGGTAATATTTTATACTGACCGCGATGTGTCCTCAGATACTTAAAAAAAACGTCTAAAGGGGTTATCAGAGGCAAATCCAGACATTATATTAGACTCATATCTATATAAAGCAAAAAAATGAGTTAGCAAAATTTTTTAGGCAAGTCTTTTTGTGTGGTGCCTTGTTTTTTTTTTCAAAGTTCAAAAATAATAAATAATTTCTTCAGTAAATTAATTATTTGGCTTAGATTTACGTATTGGAGTATATTTTAGTAAAAAAAATATTTAAATATCTAAATTATTAAATAAGTTCATTGCTCGCATCGTCAGATCAACTAAAATATAATTTTAGTCGAACTGACAAGTCACTAAAAGCACCTAAAAATTATAGAAATATATTGCTAAATTATAATATAATCTTATACTAAAAATAATATAATTAGCAAATATTATATATTTTGAAAATTGAAAGAAACAAACTGCCAATTATATTTAATTATTGCCAAATTATATTCAAAGAATCGTTATTCAATATTAGAAATTTTCATACATATTTCTTAATGATTCATATCTACAAACCTTTACTCATCTCCGTATTATTCTTATTTCTATCCCTCTCTAACAATCTCCTTCTAACTTCTTCCGGATTATATCTTTTCTTATAAACTCTTTTCACTCTTCTAACCGGGTTTGTATTTCTTGTTCTAATAATCTTTTTCCTTCCATAATTACTATTATTTATTATAGATGGAGTAGAATTCTCACTTCGTCTTAAATTCTTAGCTTTTCTAGTATTATTTGCAAATAACTCACGTTGATCTCTGATAGTCGCGTCATAGAATACTTTACCATTAACAATAGCCTTACGTATATTATCTGTGGTTGATAGCACACGCGGTGGTCTGATATACGTTGTCTCGCTTACTTCCAAGCTTTTGTCAGCTCTGTCTCTTTCTATCTCATCTTTACTTATTCGTTTGATAACTCCTCGCCTTTCGTTAGTTTTAAATCTATTCCCGAAGTTGAATTCTATGATGTCTTTGTCAATGGCTATGTTTTTAGCGTCTAGTTCCTTTTGAGATCTCTTTTCTAGTACTATGTTACTGCCTCTACGATTTGCTAGTAGTCTTCCTATAGCTTCTATCTGTCGTTCCTCTGCTTCTAATGTTTTTAGATCTGATAGTTTTTCTACTTTTGCGTCTTCTATGTCTAGAACTTCGATGGACTTTGAGAAGTCGTCTAGTTTATCATCTATGCCTTTTATTGAGTCCATGGCTTTGATGTCGTTAGGTTTTACTTGTTCTACGTCAGTATTGTTTATTTTTTCGATAGGAGCATCTGTAGTTATACTTTTAGTAGTAGTTTTATCGATATTTATGTTGAATATATCATCTGTTTTATTATTATCTATTTTTTTATCGTCTCTTGTGATTTCTTCATCTTTGTCTCTTCCTCTAGGTGTATTATCATTACGTCTATTACTTGTATTATCATTATCTCTTCGTGCATTATCATTATTTCTAGAACTAGTATTATTTTCATTAAAACGATCACCATTATCTCTAGAATCGTCATCATTATGCCTAGAATTATTGTTATCTCTAGAACCATCGTTATCACTCCTAGAATCATCTTTGTTACCTCTAGAATCATCAATATCTCTAGAATTGTAACTATTTCCCCTACCATTGGAATGACCATTATTTATTTCTCTCGAACCATTCTCATTATTACCCCTACCACGATTTCTACCATCATTTGACCTATCAGTTTCAGTTCTGCCATCAAGAATGATACCACCATCACGAGATTCGGGAAGGTCGGATGGTGTGGTGTCTTGTCGTTCGGTAGTGGGTTTGATTCCGTGGTGTCGGAAGTATGTCATGTTTGGTGGTGGGCCTCTGTGGAGGTATGCAACTGGCCAGTATCTGTGGATCAGAAAAACTTTTTTTGAAGCCACAAAGTCATGAACTAAAAAAAAAAATTCATTTATGCCGTGTGGGGTCAAATGAAAGGGATTAACAGCCAAAAACAAATAAAAAAAAAACATAATTGGTTGAAAATACCTGTTTTTTTGTGACATACCTTGGAGCTCCCAAGCCTGAGACAGGTGGTCCATCAGCCACGGGCATCCATTGACCAGACGGAGTAGGCCCGTTGTTGTGTTTGTAACGTATGTACGGACGGCTCTCTGTAGGCACTCTTGAGTATCCTATATAAAAGAAATTATAATTGTAATTAATTGACGGATGACAACGGACAGACAGATAGGCGGATAGACGGACAAATGAATAGGTGGACATACCTACGGAAAGGCGGAACAGCACACAGTCAGACAAACGGAAAAGGCGGAAAGACGGAAAGGCAGACAGATGAACAAAATGACAGGCCGACAGACGGAAAGACGGACAGGCGGACAGGCGGAAAGACGAACAGGCGAAAAGACGGAAAGGCGGACAGGCGGAAAGACGGACAGGCGGAAAGACGAACAGGCGGACAGGCGGACAGGCGGATAGACGTACAGATAGATAGGCGGACACATGGACTGGCGGAATGACGTAAAGGCGGACACGCGGAAAGACAGACAGGCGGAAAGACGGACAGACGGACAGACGGACAGACGGACAGAAAGAACAAGCGGACACACGGCCAGACCTACTAAATTTATTTTGAATTACCTGGCAGTGGATTTCCGTATTTATCATAATACGCTTTAGGTCCGTTTTCGTACAACTCGTCCCAGTACTTCCGATCAGCTTCAGATAGATAGGGTCCGGGGGGTTTGTCCCAGTGGGGGATGTAGTCTGCGGGTGGGGGTGCTTTCACCGGCCAGGGGGTGTTGGGGGTGTCACGCCACGGTCTTGAACGAGGTGGATCTGGAATATTTAAATAAATAGGTATCTACTTGAAAACAGAAATAAAAATTGAGTAGGCAAAAAGTTTTTTTTTTTATAATCCAAGAATTACCTATACTTATGTATCTGTAACTTGCTGTTACCCGCGATTTCGTATACGTCATAGAAATAAATACTATTTAACAAGGACGCGTGTACTTACTAAGTTTTTTTCGGAAGTTTGATTATATTTTTGACAGGCGTCATGGCTCAGTCAGCAGTAGCTCTGCCTTCCGTGCTGTGGGGTCATGGGTTCGATCCCCCCGAGAACAAACATTGGAGTGTTGTAAACATAGATGTTTGTTCTGTGTCTGGGTGTTTCTATGTATTTATAAAAAAAATATGTATGTATGTATTCTATCAGCCATCTAGTTTCCATCGTACAAGCTTTGCTTAGTTTGGGACTAGAAGGCGTTGTGTTAAGTGTCCGTGAATATTTATTTATTTTATTATTATTATTTATTAATCGTAATTAAGGTAGTTGTTATTGTTACACCATGTTTTTTTTTTTTTTTAAACTCTGTTCATTTTTAAACGCACCTCATTGGGCGCCGTGCGTTTTCGTCACCGCGATTCAGTTTTTATATAATTTTAGCAGCGACATCTAGTTTGGATAAATCAGTTTGGAAACTCACCCCTTTGTCCCTGTGAAGGATGGGGTACGTTATGGTGGTGGTAGGGATAGTATTTCTCACTGCATGGCCGCCATTGGTCTTTTGTATCACCCACGTAACACCTGGAAAGTTAAAAGAATGTAATCGATTAAAATAATAAGCCAGAGGTTCCCAAACTTTTTTCTCATAGACCACTTTCTTAATTTAGCTGGTTCCGGTGGACCCCCTGACATAACCAAAGTAAAATTGAGAAGATTAGATATATGCGGCTGCGGCGAAGTTCCAATTCAAACCACGAACTAATGCCAACATTGATAGGTGAAGTCAAGCCAAAATTTTAGTTCTAACTATCGAAAGCAGATAAATTGACGTGACTTACGAATTGTGTACCCCCATTTTTTGTCACGGTAACGTAGACCCCCGACGAGTCTCTCGTGGACCCCTGGGGGTCCACCTGAACCACTTTGAGAACTACTGTGTTAAGCTAATCAGCGGAAGCATGGTCTAGAAATTCTAAGTATAGTTTAAATATCACATAGTACTACCTACCAGTCTTTATAGTTGACCTATCCAAGAAATAATACCTACTTTAGATAATAAGTTTGTAAAATCCTTTTTGTGAAAAAAAAAACAAATTTTTGACTTTAACTTTTTTTTTTAATACATGAGTTTGATTAATACTGAAAATTGTATTGTGTACAGTCAAGCGTGTACTTCTAAATGACCCTAAATAAAGTCAAAATTCAGTACACACCATGGTTTGTTGAACCCTTCGCTGTATCCGCATCTATGTGTGGGGGCACAACAGTAGTCCCATGATCCTGAAATAATAAAAATAATGTCAAAGTAATATAAATAAATGAATAAGTGAATAAACGACAAATGAATAAATGGATATATGAGTAAGTGAATAAATGAATAAGAGAATAAATGAATGAATGAATAACTGAATAATGGAACAAATGAATAAATGATTAATGAATAAACTCATAAATTTATAGATAAATTAATGAATCACTGAATAAATTAATAAATGAACAAATTAATAAATTAATAAATATGACAGTTAATAGATAGGTATTACATACCTATTTCTCCACCTTCTGGCTCACAAGCCCAGTACCCCACAATATGGTTTTGAGCGCATGTGGTGCCGGTTCGACACGGGAACCCGGACACTGTGTAGTGACGCCATGATGTTTCAACTGAAAGTATATTTAGTTGACGTCACAGCTCAGTTATAGCTCTTCTCTCCGTGCTGTGGGTCGTGGGTTCGATCCCCACCGAGAACAAACATTTTATTCATGGATGTTTGTTCTATGTCTATGATACTACATATTATAACTAATGCGATTTTTTTCAATTATTATGAAATGAAAGCGTAGTAGTAAAAGTAGTTTTATAACTTCTCGTATATATACAACTTGTAAAAACACGCCACACCACCTTTTTGCACGCCTAGGAAGACTGGTAGACAATGCTCTTAGCATTAAGTCCTCCTAGCACTAATTGAATGTGTGAAATTTTTAAATAAATAAATAAATAAAAAGCTTTAATAATCGAGCTTATATTAGCCAATTCGTTGATCATGAATATATATTTCGTGAAATGTTTGCTGTAGGTGTGTTGTGTAGGTTTTAGGTTAGTAACAATGTGGTATGTATCAATTCTACTGTGTTTACTTCCCGCGGTTACTACTTTAACCAATATACTGTTAGGAAAAACAAACATCTACTTTTTTTAATGTACTTTTTCATCAGAACCTGCAAAAGGATAACAAATTAATAGATATATAAATAAAACTTAATTCTAAAGATTTGTCAATAAAGTAAGTAAATAATAAAAATAAAATACTTACATGGTCCATTTTCTCTATCACCCTGGAAAACTGGTTTCTGAGGTCGTTGACCTGGCCTATCCTCTGGAAGATACCCTGGTTTATCCACAGGTTTCAAACCCGGTCTGAAACCTGGGTCAAAACCTGGTTTTGGATGAACTGTTGGTCTAAAAGGTCTATCTGGGCCGTAAATTGGAGGTTCAGGTTTGTATCCAGGTCTTGGTTCCAATCCTGGTTTAAAACCCGGTATGTAGGGCTCTGGGTATCCTGGTTTGTAAGGGATTACCTCAGTGGGTCTAAAGTTTGAGTTATCTGGTCTAAACCCTGGTCTATACTCTGGTCTGTAGGTTTCAGAATGTGATTGAAACCTGTCAGTTTTTGATGAATGGTAATCTATATTTTTGTAATGGTCTATGGGGTAAACGTCAGGGGCAGATGGACCAGTCTCGTAAGTGGGTCTGTAAGGGTCTGGGTGGGGTTTATAAGACCCGGTTGGACCACTGGGTCCACTGGGTGGTCCAGAATCAGGGATAACCGGTAGGTCTGAAACAAAATATATTGATGAGGTTTCTCTTAAGATTCATTTGCTGAATTAAAGCTCAATTCTAAATCGAGACTTCAGTATAATTTTTGACAAACTTTTATTTATTTTTTACAAGCTGGTGCCCGCGACTTCGTCTGCACAGGATTAGAAGTCCAATTTGCTATGCGAAATCTTCTAGGCGTTTCTGAAGAGTTCGCGGCTGTTGATTTTCCGGGATAAAAAGTAGCCTATGTGTTAATCTAGGTCACGGACAATATTATATTCCAAGTTTCATTTTTTATTTTTTTTATGAGCTATAGCTAAGCATTTGGCTGCCAGCACACCTGAGCCCTGAGTCTATCTCGGTGTTGTGTTTTCTTGCTATTTTTGGCATTCGGAAACGGATTCGCAAAGTGAGACTTGGGAACTGTTTCTGCGAGTCTATCTGACGTCTATAGACTCGCAGAAACAGTTCCCAAATCTCCTGCTAGAGGCGCTTATCCGGTTTTCATACAAAATTTTTCACTTTGCGAATCCGTTTCCGAATGCCAAAAATAGCAAGAAAACAAAACACCGAGATAGACTCAGGGCTCTGGTGGTAAGTGTAGCTGCAGCCTAGGATGGAGCACGCTTAGCTATAATCCACCTATTCACTCTTTTCTTGAAAATTCCCAGGTTGTATCTTTCAGGAAATACTGAAGATTCAAATTGGATCAGTAGTTTTCTGCGTTAAACAGGAACAAACAACCATACTGAATGTATGGATGTTTGTTCGGCCATACATCCATACATCTATCCATACATCTTTACAAACTTTCGCGTTTATAATATTAGTATAGGACTTTACTTAACACCGATTATCCACAAATCCCACAACACAATACAATAGTTCAGGAAGGAATGCATCTGACTAATCGTATTAAGAGATCGTGGCTAGGCTTGCTTAGTCAATCTTCACCGATTATCTAAGTTAAGCGACGTTCTGCGCGGTCACTATTCGAATGGGTGACCGTTAGTGTCATTTACATCTGAGCGCTACCGTGCTTCGTGCACGTTAAACTGTCCCGGCTCTGTCGTTAAGTCATGACGGAGGCCTTAAGGCGGCCTAAAAACTCCATCACCAGAGTTGGCTACTAACTCATACGAGCTTGTTTGCTTATTTACCTGGTAGTAAATCAGGTAGATACCCTGGACCAGACGAGGGTCCTGAAGGTCCCGAAGGTCTGGAAGGTCCAGATTCATGGAAGTGTTCTTCTGGTGGATGGATCGGGTGAGGCAGTTCTGAAGAATGCTCCCTGAAACGATGAGTTAAGTGACACAGTATCCATGATGGGGTATTTTTAACCGCCTTCAAAAAAAGAGGACGTTCTCATTTCGGTTGTAATTTTTTTTGTCACCTCAGAACTCCGTCATTTATGAACCGATTTGAAAAAATATTTTTTCATCTGAAAGGGTATATTTCCAAATTGGACGGTAATTTTTTAATCAAAATCAGTTCAGTAGTTTGGCAGTTAAATAAGAATAACTCAAAAGAACACTTCATCCACGTACTCGACATTGCGTACTTTGCTTTTCTGTGGTGTTTACGATCAAAATATAAGTCCCAATGAGCTATCATCATCGGTATCAAATTGAAGTCGCTTTTTCAAAATTTTAAACTTATAAATAATTTTATGTTAGCCTAGTAAGTTTTTTTTTAAAATAATTTAAACTGTTAATTATCAAAAAAAAACATACAACTGAATTGAGAATCACCTCCTTTTTAACCAACATCAAAAAAGGAGAAGGTTCTCAATTCGGTTGTAATTTTTTTTGTCACCTCAGAACTCCGTCATTTATGAACCGATTTGAAAAATTATTTTTATATCTGAAAAGTCCTTTCTTTTGAAGTTGGTTAAAAAGGAGTATCTGTACACTCACTCATCGTGATACACGTATCTCCAGCACTGTGAGTTGAACAGATCGAATGCAAAGAGCCAATCGTCTTCTGAATGCGTGTAGTCGACGTCACGACGCAAATCCCATTGACGTACTTCCGAGAGGAAACAATTGTCCGTAGGTGGTGGAACATTATTGCTAGGAAAAAAAACATAATCATCTTTAACCCCCCTTAATAGATCTTAATTTTCAGAATATCTTTCCCTAAATATATCTCTTTTGAAGCTGACTGAGAATCAACGCACAGCAACTATAAGTCCTAGAGGTATGAAATTTGGAGGGTAGTATCCTTATATAGTGTAGGGGTGCAATAAAAAAGGAATTCTGAAAAGTCGCACCCTAAAGGGTCTAGAAGTGAAATGTCAAATAATTATTTTTCTTTATTCGTCTAGTCTCTTTAGTTTTAAAATATACAATAACTCACTTGTAAGAGAAACTCAAGCAGCGGAAGGGTGCTTCAGTACATGCAATGCCACACGTCTGCTCGTCCTTAACTCTCGCCTGGCCTCGTATAGCGGCGCCTGTTAGTTTAGCCGCCTTGTCGTACTGTAAATAGCAATCTGGAAAATGAAGAAAATAAAAGTTAACTTGTGTCGGCTCCAGATATATTTATTTTAGAGGAGCTTCTTAGACAGTTTTCATCCAAATTTGTGTAAACTAGTTACTAGTTGACAGGCGTCATGGCTCAGTCGGTAGTAGCTCTGCCTTCCGTGCTGTGGGTCGTGGGTTCGATCCCCACCGGGAACAAACATTTGTGTGTTGTAAACATAGATGTTTGTTCTGTGTCTGGGTGTTTCTATGTATTATAAGTATGTAGGTATTTACAAAAAAAAAAAAAGTATGTATGTATTCTATCAGCCATCTAGTTTCCATCGTACAAGCTTTGCTTAGTTTGGGACTAGAAGGCGTTGTGTTAAGTGTCCGTGAATATTTATTCATATTTATATTTATTTATTTACTATCTTGCGTGTAGCTAGTTTTTAGTTGTGTCGGCTTTAGTTAAACTTATCTTTAACATTCAGTTTTTAGACAGTTTTTACACCAATGATTGTGTAAAAACCTCATCTTTATTTGGCGTGTCATCACACACAGCAGACTTAAAGCCTCGACTGTAGTTCCTTCGTGCGTATGACAACTCTTGTCTTATTGTGTCGGTTTCAAATAAATTAAGAAGAAAAAAAATATTTAAGAAGAAAAATATTTATTTTGTTATTTTTAAACTTTACAATGTTATAGGGAAACTTAAAATTAAAATAAAATAACAAAAATGGCCACCACTCAGCATGGTGCCAGGGCAGGATATGTGAATATCCTGCCCAGGCGCTGGTTTTTTTAACCACTACCATTATAGCACTTTGACTTTTCTAGTCAATTTTACTTCTTTAAAAGAATGTCTTAGATAACATTCTACATGAAACATGTGTAAACACTTCCTAGACAAAAAAAAATAGCAAAACCTAGCATTGTGTACTAGAAACTCACCGCTATTTTGCGTTTATCGTACACACCAGGCTCACAACCTAGTCCGTAGTTACCTCGTGCTTATAACTTATTTCCAGTTGTGTCGGCTCCAGATAACTTGTTGAACGTTACATTTTAAAGTAAAAACTCACCTCCATTTTGCGTATCATCATACACAGCTGGTTCACAACCTCGCCCGTAGTTCCCTCGTGCGTATAACTCATGTCCAGTTGTGTCGGCTCCAGATAACTTGTTGAACGTTACATTTTAAAGTAAAAACTCACCTCCACTATTCGTGTCATCATACACAGCTGGTTCACAACCTCTCCCGTAGTTCCCTCGTGCGTATAACTCGTGTCCAGTTGTGTCGGCCCCAGATAAACTTGTTGTTGGAGATGATGTTAGGATGCAATTGTGGATGTTTTCATCGCCTATTGTTGGGGAGTCGAAGCTGTGATAGAAAAATAATTATGATAAAACTTATGAAATATAATATTCTCTTGATTTTCAACAGATGATGGTGATTTGCCGGCCGAAATTTGGGCCGACTTGAGATTTATTTACATCAAAACCTATGTGTAACTTATACTGTAAAATAATATAGTAGTAAGGAACCCTAGATAAAGTCAAGGTAAAGTCAAAACTAAACATCGAGGTTCAAGTCTGAATAAAGTCAAGAAAAAGTCTAAGTAAAATCAAGAGTAAAGTCAAAGTTCAAGTCAAGGTAAAGTCAAACTTAAAGTCAAGATAAAACCAAGGTTATAGTCAAGAGTAAAGTCAAAGTTCAAGTCAAGGTAAAGTCAAAACTAAAAATCAAGGTTTAAGTCTGATTAAGGTCAAGAAAACAGTCTAAGTAAAGTCAATTTAAAGTGCAAGTCAAAGTAAATTGAAGGTGAACTCAAGGTAAAATCAAAGTAATAAAACGTACCGAAAACTGAATCCCCTACAGAAGAAGCCCTGTGATCGTATACACTCTGCCTCACAAGCTCCGAGTCCTGCCACTGTCAAAGTCGACTTGACAGCGCTTCCTGTGACAGATGTGTCAGAACGTACGTGCCAGAAACACTCTGGAAACAAGAATATTCTGTCAGGGTTCAAGTTTTGGACATGACACATAGCACTTTTATTTTAATAGTTTTTCTTGAGTTATTGTGAGTATTGTTGTTTAATTTTGGTGGAGTTTTAACCAATAATACTTGAGGTCGTAACATAAAGTGTGAGCCATTGTAGCTCTGCCTTCCGTGCTGTGGGTCGTGGGTTCGATCCCCACCAAGAACAAACATTTGTGTGTTATAAACATAGATGTTTGTTCTGTGTCTGGGTGTTTCTATGTATTATAAGTATGTATTTACAAAAAAAAATGTATGTATGTATTCTATCAGCCATCTAGTTTCCATCGTACAAGCTTTGCTTAGTTTGGGACTAGAAGGCGTTGTGTTAAGTGTCCGTGAATAATTTATTAATTTATTATTATTTATTATTGGAATAAATATGTCTGTGTAAAGTGCGTTGCCTGAATGTTCAAATCCATTTCTAAATTTTGCCTTCAAAAGAAACGACAGCCGACTGGACGAATGGACTAGACTTGGCGACGTCTAGTAAATAAATAAATGAATATGAACCTTACCGCTCTCGATCCAAGGTCGAATACTGGGTGCAGAACAGCCCTTATCTTGAGGCATTCCATATACATCAGAGCCACTATCCGCAGACATGTCAATACCTCGATAAGGACGTTCACTTAAAAAGCAATTGTCAGTCCCTCTGGACGTTGAATATCTGAAAAAAAGGAACAAAACTCGCTCGTAACTTGCTTGCTTAGTCAATCTTCACCGATTATCTAAGCGCGGTCACTATTTGGATGGGTGACCGTTAGTGGCATTTATATAAGAGAGCTTCCGTGCTTCGGAGGGCAAGTTAAACTGTCCCGGCCCTAGCAATCGCTAAGCTATAATGGAGGCCTTAAGGCGGCCTAAAAACTCCGTCCAGAGTTGGCCTATACAAGCTTACTTCCTACAAATATTATAAACGTGAATGTTTTTAAGGATATATGGATGTATGTATGGATGTTTTTTTTTTTTTTTTTAATATTCACGGACGGATTTGTTACTCTTTCACGCAAAAACTACTGATCCGATTTGGATGAAACTTGGAATATATATTGTCCGTGACCTGGATTAACACATAGGCTACTTTTTATCCCGAGAAATCAACGGTATCTAACGGGACGCGAACTAAGTCGCGGGCGGAAGCTAGTAACAAATAGTTTATAAAAATGTTGTGTCAATGTTTTTCTTGCTTCTGTTAATACCTGTAGCTATAAGAAACACATTTGAACTCCCGTTCTCCGAAGCACGCTGCTTCGCAATCGACTACGCTTCGGGCTATTATCGATCTCCTAATAGCTCCAGACTTCAACGACATTCCAGGTCTTCGTTTCGAGAAGCATTCTGAAAAAATAACATGGTAATTTCACACAACGCCCTCTAATGCCAAACTAAGCAAAGCTTGTACTATGGGAACTAGATTGCTGATAAAACACATGCATGTAGATTTTTAACCAACTTATCTGCAAGGGGATACTTCCTGATTGGTCCAATATTTTTTTAATTAAAAACGGTTCAGTAGTTTGGCATTGACTTACCATTATCTCCATGGCTCCCACTTTCTTCAGGAGGCTCCCTTCCCTCAAGAAATCCCCCTTCAGAAAACGCCCCTTCATGAAACCCCCCTTTTGTAAAACCCCCTTCAAACCCCACATTGGTGGCCCCAGAGTTATTCCATCTGCCCCTTTTCCAAACTCCATAGCCATATCTAGTGCTTTTGTGGTCTGTGTGTATACCGTTGAAATCATTTCTAGATAAGCCAATGTCTAGATTCTTACCTGCAAAAAGTTCTTAATTCTTTATTGTATCCGAAGAATGATAGTCAAGCATAGAATGATAGTCAAACATAGAATAATAATCAAACTCACTTAAAGTGATAGTAAATCATAGAATAATAGACAAACTCACTTAAAAATGATAGTTAATCATAGAATAATAATCAAATTGACCTAAATAATGATGATCAAACAAAGAATAATAGTCAAACGCACGTAAATAATGATAGTCAATCATAGAATAATAGTCAAATTGGTCAATGAATGATAGACAAACAGGATAATAGTCACACTCGCCGAAATAATAATAGTCAAATTGACCAAAGAATGATAGATAAACATAGGATAATAGTCACACTCACTTAAGCAATGATAGTCAAACGAGGAATAATAGTCAAACTCACCCAAAGAATGATAGTCAAAACTATGACTCTTTCTAAAATCAGTCGGTCGATGACTACTGAGACCCCAATGACTTATAGATTTGTGGTAGTCATTCTTATCTTTATAGTATTGACCTCCATAATTACCCCCGTACTGACCCCAATTGGTATTTTCTTGGTCTTCAGTTCTGGCTTGACCTGTAAACAAAAAACAATTTTTGACAGGCGTCACAGTTTAGTCGGTAGTAGCTCCGCCTTTCGTGCTGTGGGTAGTGAGTTCGATCCCTGCTAGGAATAAACATTTGTGTGTGGCGAACATAGATGTTTGTTGTATGTCTGGATGTTCCTATGTATTATAAGTATTATGTATTTACAAAAATGAATGTAAGTATTATATCAGCATTCTAGTTCCCATAGTACAAGATTTGCTTAGTTTGGGACTAGAAGGCGTTGTATGAAATGTCCGTGAATATCTTCTCCTTCTTCTTCTAAATAAAACTCTTTTGAACCTGACTGACAATCAACGCACAGCCTAAACTATAAGTCCTAGAGGTATGAAATTTGAAGGGTAGTATCCTTAATAGTGTAGAGGTGGACTAAGAAAGGAATTTCGAAAAGTCGCACCTTAAAGGATCTAAAATTAGGATCAAAGATTTTAACCAAATAATAAAGCCGCTCAACTAGCTGTCGCCCGCTAGTTTGATTACAATACTTACCAATTTGATAAGGAACATAAGTTTCTTCATATCCTCGATTCCCTTGCCTCCTATCATCATAGAACCTCCGATCATCATAGGAGTACCTATTAAACCCCGCCCAATCATGCCTATCTCTCCAGCCACTTTGATCCACTCTATTTGGCCTCTGATCCACTCTATTTGGCCTTTGATCCACTCTATTTGGCCTCTGATCTAATCTGTTTGGTCTATCCATTCTCCGGTCTCCATGATCGGGCTTTGAGGATAAAAAACCAGAGTGCAATAGCCCCGGTCCTCGTAGAGTTTCAGGGCAGTTGGGTTCCAAGCTATTTCGGTCGACTTCGTAGAAGTCGTAGTTTTTGTCGTCGACGAAGTCGCGTTGCTGGTCGAAGGCCTCTATTGGCTTTGTCATCAGCTCGCAGAGGCCTTTGCCGCGGAAGGATTGATCGAGTCTGGAAATAAATATCATCATCAATATATATAGAACTCTTTTGAAGCTGACTTATATATTTCATACAAATTTAAGACAATTTATTAGGCTTTGTATATGTTTTTTAAGCATCTAAATACTCCTATTATGGCTCATAAAACGTTTTGGTCTTAGACTGTAAGTTTTATCTAAGCAGCTGTGTAATAAATAAATAAATAAATAAATAGTCCTTAGAATCAACGCACAGCCTAAACTATAAGTCCCAGAGGTATGTAATTCGGAGGGTAGTATCCTTATATATAGTATAGTCTAGTTATATTATGTTTCAATCCGGAAAAAGGGCTTCCGAATGGCATAAGTTTCGTTAAAATTGGTCCTGTAGTTAAGGCGTGATCCGCGAACAAACAAACAAACTCGATTTTCAAAATCAGAATCGTTTATTTAGTAGATCTGCATATTTAGTTTATCTATGTCTTTAATTTTAGTTCTTAGCTTTTTTACAGTTTTATAATAGAACTGGCCGTCGCCCGCAGCGTTGCTCGCGTTCTAGACCCTTTAGAGTGCGACTTTTCAAAATTCCTTTCTTAGTGCGCCCTTACACTATATAAGGAACCTACGAAACTGGAATAACTTAGTCGTACGGAAGCTAGTTAGTTAACTACCAAACAAGTAACTGGTAACTACAGGGACGTACAGCCTCGTGTGTATCAGCGTACAATCAGCATTGTCCGATCACCTTGCTTTTAGTACAGGGGCGTATTCGGAAGTCGAGTTACATAGTGTTGGAATTCGTGTTAGTATCTGATGAGGAATTTCTCACGATGCCCGAATTATTGTTAAGTTTAAAATATGAAAATTCGTAGGTAGTTTAATTCTTTCTGTTTCTTTTATGGTTTTATTTATCTTCTTATATCTTCTTCTAAATATATAAAAATCTTTTGAAGCTGACTGACAATCAACGCACAGCCTAAACTATAAGTCTTATGGTCGAATACTCAAACGCCACTCAATTTAAGTCACGCTTAAATTATTGCCATCTCTTACAAATGAGTAATGTCAAACAGAGGCAGAGCCATTTTAAGTGGTCCTCAAATTTGAATGACGTTTGAGTATTTCAGCCTTAAAGGTATGAAATTTGGAGGATAGAGTGTAGGGGTGCACAAAGAAAGGAATTTTGAAAAGTCACACCCAAAGGGTCTAAAATTAGGATCAAAGATTTTGACCAAATAATGTGTATGCTACCACGCAAGCAAAGCCGCGAGCGACAGCTAGTTAGAAGTAAAATATCCCATCTCGCGTCTACTTCTACTAATATTATAAAGGTCAAAAGTTTAGATGCTTAAATAAATAACAAATATCCTTGGAAATTTTACACAACGCCTTTTTCTTCCTTTTCAAGCCTTCCTTTTCCTTAACCAAAAAAATGTATATAAGTATTCTATCAGCAATCTAGTTCTCATAGCACAAGCTTTGCTTAGTTTGTGACTAGAGGGCGTTGTGTGATATGTCTAAGAGTATTTATTTATAATCAAAAAGCAACTTAAGCAAGCCCTTAAACCCTTGCGGATTCATAGTCCATCCCTGTGATACAAACCAAACAATAATTTGCATAAAAGATGAATGGAATCAGTGCCAATGTGGCCTTTTGGCCTAAATATTACTTGACATAATTGGACCAAACCCAAGGTTATATATTTATGGCGTTCTATGTAGTTACAAACTATCTATACTATTATAAAACTGTAAAAAAGCCAAAAACTAAAATTAAAGATATGGATGAACTAAATATGCATATCTACGAACGTATAAGTTTCATTGAAATTGGTCCAGTAGATTAGGCGTGATTCGCGAACAAACAAATAAAACAGACTTTCGGAATCAGAATCGTTTATTTAGTAGATCTGCATATTTAGTATATCCATATCTTTAATTTTAGTTTTTGGCTTTTTTACAGTTTTATTATGAATCAATCAATCATCAATCATCATCAATCAATATATATAAAACTCTTTTGAAGCTGACATAGAATCAACGCACAGCCTAAACTATAAGTCCTAGATATATGAAATTTGGAGGGTAGTATCCTTATATAGTGTAGGGGCGCACTAAGAAAGGAATTTTGAAAAGTCGCACTCTAAAGGGTCTAGAACGCGAGCAATGCCGCGGGCGACGGCTAGTAATAGTATAGATAGATAGACTAACGAAGTGGTAGACGCATGTCAGTACACAATAAGTGATCTATCAACACGTATAGACAAATTAAGGCCAGAACAGAGCGTGATCAGGAAACTAAACAATGCTGTGAATTGTCGTGGGATACTTCTAGTTCAGTTTTACTACGAGCTACGTTTGTTTATTGCTAAATATGTTGTAATCAATGTTTTGTATGAACTATAAAATGTTTTAATCTTCTAAATATATAAACTCTTTTGAAGCTGACTTAGAATCAACGCACAGCCTAAACTATAAGTCCTAGAGGTATGGAATTTGGAGGGTAGTATCCTTATATAGTGTAGGGGTGCACTAAGAAAGGAATTTTGAAACGTCACACTCTAACGGGTAGAACGCGAGCAACGCTGCGGGCGACGGCTGGTAATTTATAAGTTTAAAAAAGCGACTTCAATTTGCTACGCCTTCATCAGATAAACACCACTGAAAAGCAAAATACGCAATGTCGTGTACGTGGATGACGTGTTTTTTTCAGTAACTCCTAATTAGCCAAACTACTGAAAAGAAATACAACCGAATTGAGAACTTCCTCCTTTTTTGAAGTCGGTTATAAATATGGAGTAGTGCTTACAAGATGTAAGCAGACTTTTTGATGAAGTGAGCAAACCGAGCGCAGATGTGTAATGAATGATTAATGTATTTTGTATGAACTTTAGAATAGTTCATACATACCACATCACTAGACATTATATTATCTTTGGTGCGCAGTGGAAGAATTTTTAATATCAAAACCATTACACTTTTGCGCACCAAGCTCAAAATCGATAGGTGCCGGTGCTATTACACGCACATGACACCAATGCAACCCATCACAGGGCACGTCCTCAGTGGACGTGCTAAGTGAGGCAATACATCGTTATAGGCAGTAGTAACTTACCGATAATTGAAGCTCTCGCAATGAAATCTCTTCTCCAAAGCACATTCTTGTCTGCAGTCTTCAAGTCGTTCGCACGGCACCACCTTCCGTACGAAACTCCTGAGCGCTCGTCTTCCGGCCAGGACTCGCCGGAAGCATGCTGAGGGAGGATAGATCTTAGTTAAAATCCTACTTATATTATAAACGTGAATGTTTGTAAGGATGTATGGATGTGTGGATAGATGTATAAATAAAAATAAAATAAAATAAATATTCTTGGGCATATCACACAACGCCCTCTAGTCCCAAACTAAGCAAAGCTTGTACTATGGGAACTAGATTGCTGATAGAATACCTATACATTTTTTTGTGACTTATGACACATAGTAACGTCCAGACACAGAACAAACATCTACGTTTGCCACGCAAAAGTTTGTTCTTGGTATGGATCGAACCCACGACCCACAGCACTGAAGGCAGAGCTATTACCGACTGAGTTGTGACGCCTGTCATTAGTTTTGTTACAACTTGTACGCGAATTATCCGAGTTACTAGGTCATATCTATTCATATCCTTAGCGGATTCACCTCTGAAGGTTATTTTTTGTGCTCTCGTCCGTTTGACAGTTATTAACTGGACTTATTACTGCATTGTGTAGAATAACATGAAAAAACCAACTAATGTCTGGAAACCAGTTCTGCTAAAAACTACTTGGGGTTTGTGGCTATTATTATTTGTGCCTTCTTAGAACTTGGAGACCACATAAGGCACAACGAAGAACACAGAGCGATGGTCTTCAAATATGTTGAGTAGAATACTATACGATTGTGTATTTTACGAAAGATCTATATCATCAATTAAAACTCTTTTGAACGCACAGCGCACAATAAATAAATATTCTTGGACATATCACACAACGCCCTCTAGTCCCAAACTAAGCAAAACTTTTACTATGGGAACTAGATTGGTGATAGAATACTTATATACATTTTTGTAAATATCTACTTATGACACATAGTAACATCCAGATATAGAACAAACATACACACAAATGTTTGTTCTCGGTGGGGATCGAACCCACGACCCACAGCACGGAAGGCAGAGCTACCCATCGAGCCATAACGGCTGTCAACATTTGTGACATTTTTTTAAAACTTTTTTTTTAGCTGAATATAGGTACATACTGGGTGCATTTTCCACTAGAATAACTCTGGTTCCAATCCCGACTTGCACACACATAAACAACACTAACACACACACATGCATCGTCAATGTTCATATAACATCACAGTTAATCATTTTAACACTTTGAACCGATCATAATCCAGTTGAAAGCAGAATTGATTTCATTTTCGGTTTACTTTTTTAACATCCCTTGTGTTAAAGTCACCAGTATCATTCTGCAAAAGTCATATTTTCAACACTTTTCATTCCTTTTAATACTTTTGAATTTCGAATGCCGCCATTTTGTTTTTCCTTTTCTTTTTTAATTTAGGACGTCACTTACGCCTCCGTTTTCACAAATCGATAGATTGATACGTAAATCTCGTTTTTTTTTTATAACTACGTTTATAGGTCAACGAGGTCGCGCGTCATAGTGAGACTGAACAGTAGCATTGTCCGACATAAACTTATATGTGAGTGGGAAACTGCGTTTGGCGTAGTGTGGATATGACTAACGACTTAGAATCATCATCATCATCATCATCAATATATATAAAACTCTTTTGAAGCTGACAGAGAATCAACGCACAGCATAAACTATAAGTCCTAGAGGTTCGAAATTTGGAGGGTAGTATCCTTATATAGTGTAGGGGTGCACTAAGAAGGGAATTTTGAAAAGTCACACTCTAACGCGAGCAACGCCGCGGCTAGTTACGCATATAACTACTACTTAGGCCTTTACATCTATTGAAGATGATTTATATAGAGTCAGGAGGCAACCTATGTCGACACTTAACGGGACACTGTAGTGCCTGAGACAATGTTTAAGCTTTGGTCTCGCGATCGTAACGCACAACGCAGCGGTATGCAAAATGCAGCGCCGGACACATAATTGTATAGAAAATGTCTAGTATGGTCTTTTGTTACGTCGCAGTCTGCGTCAGCTCCGAAGAGCACACGCGGTACTTTGCGTTGAGCTGCAAACCGCTGCGTTGTGCGTTACGATCGCGAGACCAAAGCTTTAGATGGAGTAGGCTTGCCCAGCACCTATACCATCCTCTCAGCCTAGTCAGCCATATCCACAGGAAAGACAAGGTCAATACGTGCGGAGCTGACTAAACCAAGGGTTTCCTCACGATGTTTTCCTTCACCGTTAAGCTCGTGTTAATGCGTATATAAATTTTCCGAAACGAAAAATCCATTGATGCACTCGTACATAAGATGCAAAGGCCTATTTTTTAATTACGTACAGTCAGTAATCATCATCAATCATCATCAATTTATATAAAACTCTTTTGAAGCTGACAGAGAATCAACGCACAGCTTAAACTATAAGTCCTAGAGGTATCAAATCTGGAGGGTAGTATCCTTATGTAGTGTAGGGGTGCACTAAGAAAGGAATTTTGAAACGTCACACTCTAAGGGTAGAACGCGAGCAACGCCGCGGGCGACGGCTAGTTCATAAATATATATGAATTTATATATGAATGTGAATATGTATATAAATATCAGTATAGCACAGTATAGCACTGTCTTATCCATACAATTGTAACGCTCAGTTGATTACACCTGATAACTTTGGCACCCGGCCTATTGTCTCTCCAAAAAGGATTTGTTTAACGCAAAAACCTAATATATCCGACCATTGTAGACTTCATGTGAACGCACCTTTATAGGAAGCTGTTTTAAAAATACCTACTAACCATCATCTCCACACTACGCCCAGGTTAGTTGGTAGATAATGCTAAATAGCATTAAACTCGCCTCTGTACGATTTTTGAAGTGCAATAAAGAATTTTCTAATCTAATCTAACGTTTAGTAGACAGTGAAAGGATGGTATCTCTCTTGGCGTGGTAGTTATAGTAAATAAGGCATTTATACGTTCAGATCCATATAATCTTTCAAGAATACCACTTTTCTCCACTCAACATCTTTACACGCCATCAATACCTCCCCAATACGTCTTCTTCTTCTTGTTTTATCATTTGCTATAGACTATATAACTGTCACACACGGCATGGAAGAAGATGGGTTAGCCAGGGTTAGCCAGACAATATTTAGTAAGCTTTCAATAGATAGATAGAATATTCTTTATTGTACACCACTTAAGTAATGAAAATAACAAAAAAAATACCATAATTGGTAATACGATCAAGTTTTAGGAGGTAGGTACAATGGGCGGCCTTATTGCTTAAAGCAATCTCTTCCAGGCAACCTTTGGATGGACAGGATCTAATACACAAAACACGGACGGGGCGTACATTAGTACATAGTAGATTTTGACTTCGCTAACAAAATCACAAGTAATGTGTCTCCATTTAAACACGATTCAAATTTGAATGGACCCTGCCTTCCGATCCTCAAACCATGGGTTCATCTACCACTAAACCAGCGGTGGTCTACCATACTGATGTACTATTTGTACTATGATATCCTCAAGCGATGTGCCCAAGAAAGGACCACAACAGTGATTACCTACCCTATCTAATAGCACGGATGCACCAAGGCCAAATGTGTTAGAATACAAAGTTAACCGGTCTTTTGTCTTAAGATGTGGCCAAGAGTGTGGTTTGTGCATGTACGGGCCTTATGAAAACTTTTATTGAGTACTAGCCGTCGCCCGCGGCGTTGCTCGCATTCTACCCCAGTGTGACGTTTCAAAATTCCTTTCTTAGTGCACCCCTACACTATATAAGGACACTACCCTCCAAATTTCATACCTCTAGGACTTATAGTTTAGGCTGTGCGTTGATTCTCTGTCAGCTTCAAAAGAGTTTTATATATATTGATGATGATTGATGATGATAGTACTAGATAGTAATAACATATGAGTAGTAGTAGAGCTCTTTGTGAGAGCTAGTCCGGGTTCAGTACTAGCACCGTACCTATTTCTGCCGCCAAGCAGCGATGCTCGCATTGCTGTGTTCCGGTTTGAAGGGTAAGGGCGCCGGTGTAATTACAGGCACATGAGACTTCAAGATCTTTACGTCTCAGTGTGATGGACGCAGTGCATTGCCTTACAGGGCACGTCCTCATTGGACTTGCTCTGTGAGGTAATGCATTGTTATAGGCAGAAGTTACTACTTAACATCAGGTGAGCTATCAGCTCGTTCCATTACTTATTATTGAATATTACCTGCTTGGTTCGGCCTACTCGAGAAGTTCTCTAATTAAGAGTATAGGGGGCGCGATAGCATGACATATTGACGTCTTGTCTTTATAGAAAATGTAATTTTGTAATTTGTGTACAATACACGAAATTAATTATTTATTTCGTAAAGTTCAACACTTTTATCATAAAAAAAAAACCATTAGAGTCCACCATAGACATAAAGCCACAATGTCGGCCGAAACCGACCACCAAGATATCATCATCATAGTTTTTCAACTCTACCACAGAACCCTAATAAAACAATTTAAATAAGACAACAAAACACGAAGGAACATTGCAATTTGCTAAATTATCCGGAAGAGTTTTAGTTTCAAGTATTTTAGGAATTATACTTCTTCTTCTTCTCTTCAATAATGGCCTGTGTCCGTCATTTCGACAGAGAATTTTGCCAATGTCAAGTGTTAAAATTGTAATAAATAAGTCAAGTCAAGTCATTTGTCAAGTCGGCTGTCGTTTGTTTTGAAAAGAAAATGGTGGATTTTCTCTTGAAAATCTAACACGAATTTTCACATTCAGAAAAACCACTTTACACACATTTATTCCAATGGCTCACACTTTATGTTACGACCTAAGTATTATTGGTTAAAATTCCACCAAAATTAAACAACAATACTCACAATAACACAAGAAAAACTATTAAAATAAGTGCTATGGTCGTTTCAAAAAAATGTCAAAACTCGTGTCCGGAATTATACTTAAAGATGGCTCTATTACCATACGTAATCATGACATAATGTCAACTTTTAACTTTTTATATGCCAGGAAGATTATAATATATCTGTGACTAACTGTAACCCGCGACTTCGTTCGCGTCCCGTTGATTTTCCAAGATAAAAAGTAGCCTTTGTGTCACGGACAATATATATTCTAAGTTTCATACAAATCGGCTCAACAGTTTTGGCGTGACTGCCAAAAATCCAAACATCTAAATGTTTGCATTTATAATATTGAATTAGACTATGATTTCTAAAATTTTCTGCTTTGCAAGAGCAACCACAAACGATAGCTATATACGCGTACTAGCCGTCTCCCGCGGCGTTACTCGCGTTCTAGACCCTTTAGAGTGCGACTTTTCAAAATTCCTTTCTTAGTGCACCCCTACACTATATAAGGATACTACCCTCCAAATTTCATACCTCTAGGACTTATAGTTTAAGCTGTGCGTTGATTGTCAGTCAGCTTCAAAAGAGTTTTACATATTTAGATAAACGTAGAGATGAGTAGGTACCTACTTAGATGAATCAGACCTATATGAACTTTATGACGTAATAATTAAGTTGTTTATTGTTTAAAAGAACCTTGATTTTGGTAACCCATCCTGAAGTCCTAGTACGAGTTTTCAGTGTATAGTGTGGGTGTGAAACGTCTGACGCCCATCACACCAGTGGGCGCTGATTTGTATGGAGACACTGAGCGGATTCTTTGAGAAGCTCGACATGCGAGTACGGGCTTGGTGTAGACCAAGCTTCTCAAAGAATCCGCTCAGTGTCTTCATACAAATCAGCGCCCACTGGTGTGCTGGACGTCAGACGTTTTACACTAGATTTACACACCAAAACTCGTACTAAGCCGTCTGTTATTAAAGGGTTAACATTTTTGGCAAACTGTTGAGTAGGTAAAACCGTTTTTAGGAATTGATAATAAATCTTCTAAATAATACACAATAGCGAAGGTTGGTGATATAACATGGATACGCAAGTTACAACCTAACAATAAGTTTCGTAAGATGCTGATTTGAGATCACTATCGTGTTTAATGTACATTGTGGTTCAAGTAAGGGGCTTATAATACGCAGACATAGATAAACATCAATATTCTTCTTCTATTTATGGCCTCTGTCCGTCATTTCGACAGACAATTTTGCCAATGTCAAGTGAGATATTTGAAATAATATCAGTCAAGTCATTCGTTAAGTCGGCTGTCGTTTATTTCGAAGGGAAAATGGTGGATTTTCCTTTCAAAACTTGAAAACGGATTCATTCTTTAATTTTTCAATTTTCATCACAAATACATTAGTGCACGACCTGATTTGAACCCACGACCTTAGGATCGGAAGGCAGAGTTTTGCTACTACTAGAGCACCGGTGCTCGTAGCTTATAGTCAAGCAAATCAATAAATGAAATGAATAAAAATATTCCAGCCAAAAAAATCCATAAGTTTTGTAGTAACTTGTACCATACGTACAACGCGAATTAAGTGGTAGGTAGTAGGTCCAACTAAATTGCTGAGATCTTCCATTATGAGAAAAACTATGGGATGATAAGTCGTGATGACCTTCGGAGATCCTGACCTTCTGGTGATACTCATCATCATTACAGGAACGCTAGGAAACCAAGCCCTGTTTGTGACCTCGTAGTTCGATTATTTATAAGTTTAAAAACTAGAAAAATCGACTCCAAATTGATACGCATTCATCGTCAAATGATGATGATGATAGTAGTTCATTGGGTTCGTTCTATTGATCGTAAACAACACAGAAAAGTTACAGTAAAGCAATAGGCAATGTCGTGTACGTGGATGACCAGTTTTTTTCCAGTTATTCCTATTTAACTGCCAAACTACTGAACCGATTTTGATAAAAAAATTATAGGACTTATCTCGAAGCCTACCCTTTCAGATAAAAAAAAAAATTTCAAATCAGTTCATAAATGACGAAGTTATGAGGTAGCAAACATAGGTAAAAAATTCCTACAACCGAATTGTTAACCTCCTCCTTTTTTGACGTCATCGTCAATTAAAAACACTAGAAAACTAGCCCTGTTATTTTATAATCTGCAGTTTGGAAGATTTAGTTAATCTATTTGAGATTTGATCAACTGAAGTTCACACTCAAATCTCTACTGATGACGAGGAAGAGGATCCAAGAAGATTTGCATAGCCAGGAATTTATAATGTTTGTAAAATTAACTTGTTAGTAAATGAATCAAACCGCTGCTGTCCTGTGACCAAATATTATTCACTAGAAATGATATAATCTAAACACCGGCGGTCAAAAGGCCGCGTCATGGTACACCATCATGATAAACCTGATAAGCATTTGACACTATACAAAAGGTCTACTGGCCTTCCGATTTCGGCTGCAGGGTCAGATTGTAGATCACATGCGTGTAACAATCTGGCCTTTTACTACTGTTTTGGGCTGTTTTATGCCCATGGATTTTTGTTCAATTAGAGGTACTTAAGACATTAGAATTGCACGTCTGATTCTGTGTTGACGAAGTCGCGGGCACCAGCTAGTATTGTATAATTGATATATTCCAGAAATCCCCACTAAGAAATTCCTACCATTGGAGATTTCTGTTTTTTTTTTCAGAAATCACCACTATGTAAGTATGTATGTGGCCCCTATTAGAAGTCTTTCTTTATCAATTGAAATTGGCTGAGTTTATACTTCCCTTTACTAAAGTATAAAATTACATCTTCTGCAGAGAATTTAAGCCGTGTCAAAAATTACCTAGCGGCATGATAAACTTATCAGTACAAATAATTTGATCGAGTGAGCGAAGCGAACGCAGATCTTAGTGACAATCTGGGCAAAAATGCTTTGTATGTTTGTTCGTCGAGATCTTTTGAACCGCTCATCCGATCTTCACAGAATTTGGTAGGTACACGGATAGTACTCTTAAGTTTTACTGGTTTGAAAAATAAAGTAAATCGGTCAAGGGGTCGGAAAGTTATGAGGGTCCAAAGGGAGTAAAAAAAAATGCCGAGATCTCAGTTCGGAGCGAACTACTAGTAAGAACAAGTGCGTTCAAAACCCACAAGTTACTTACCCATATGATTAGTCCCGGGATTCTTATAACCAGGGCGTTCGTAATCTCCGATAATGACAGGCCGTGACGTCACAACCTCCCCTCCAGGCCTCGCTAGGTACGAAGGTACATTTGCCGGTTTGTCTATTTCGTATTCGTATACTGGCTTCACGGGGTTTGAATTTTGAGAGTTATACCCTGTGAAAAGATTTGTGAATTAGGATTAATTCGGCAAAGATTTAACTCTATTAGTGATGACGTCATCTAAATATTAAAACTTTTTTGTAGCTGACTGACAATCAACTCACAGCCTAAACCATAAGTCCTAGAGGTTGATACCTCGGTTGATTTGGAGGGTAGTATCCTTATATAGTGTAGAGGTGCACTAAGAAAGGAATTTTGAAAAGTCGCACCCTAGGGTCTAAAATTAGGATGACAGATTTTTACCAAATAATACGTACCTATACTGCTACCACGCCAGCAAAGCCGCGGGAGACAGCTAGTATCCAATATGGCTGACTAGTCTGAGGATTTAGGCGCGGAGTGCCGACTTTCGCACTTTGCCGACTTTTGCAATATTCAATACAGGTTACAGCGGACTGCCGAATTTTGGAAAGTCCTATGCAACTAATCGCTTATCGACGACTTTCGCGGAGTGCCGATTTTTGTTATGTTTATGCAATTAGTAGCGTTTTGTAGACTATTCAATTATGTCGTGTATATTTTCGCAGTGGTATAGGTGCTACAAGCCTACTTCATCTAAACATTATCCCAGGCACTACATTACACTACACTATAGCGATAAGACCGCCCATTGTACAATTAATTTATGTTTTTATTTTTTTATTTTCTTGTAATTCCTAAATTAAGGTGTGCATTTGCAATAAGGTATTTTCTATCTATCTATCTATCTACAGTGTGTCGTTAAGTGTAGGCATAGGTTGCCTCCTGACGCTGTATAAATCATCTTCAATAGATGTAAAGGCCTAAGTTAAGTATATCCAATATGAATATACCCTTAAGTGTGTAGTGTGGGGTTTAAAAATAAAAAATAAAAACTATTTGTACCTACTCGTACTAGTACTCGTACCTGTATCATCTGGCTTGTCATTTCCATATCCGGGTTTTTCAGGTTTTGAATATCCCGGATCGGGTCTGTCGTCGTCTCCATACCCAGGTTTCGGAGTATCAGGTCTTTGACTTCCGTATCCAGGTTTTGGAGTATCATAATCAGGTCTTTGACTTCCGTATCCCGGTTTTGGAGTCTCATAATCAGGTATTTGACTTCCGTATCCAGGTTTTGGAGTATCGTAATCAGGTTTGGAATTTCCATACCCAGGTTTTGGACTGTCATATTCCGGTCTTGGACTTCCATATCCAGGTTTAGGACTGTCATAATCAGGGTTTTGACTTCCGTATCCGGGTTTCGGGGTATCGTAATCAGGTTTTGTACTTCCATATCCAGGTTTAGGACTGTCATAATCAGGTCTTTGGCTTCCATATCCGGGTTTTGGACTGTCATAATCTGGTTTCGTGTTCCCATACCCAGGTTTCGGATTATCATATGGTTTTTCATCCCCATAACTGGGTTTATGAGTTTCATAATCAAATACTGGTCGGTTTCCATAACCACTGTTACTTTGACTTCCATAACCACCGTAGTTACCATTAGACCCTTGGTTGCTTCCGTAAGAGGCTTGGTTGCTTCCGTAAGAACCTTGGTTACTGTTGTAAGAGCCTTTGTTTCCGCCATAATAGCCCCCGTGGCTTTGAGAACTGCCATAACTCGCCTGGCTTCCGTAGGATTGAGAACCATAGTCGTGGAAACCATAAGATCCTTGCGAATTACCATAAGTACCCTGCGTTCCTTTATTACTATGATATCCATGATCACCTTCATAATGGTTAGACCCGTAAGAACCTTGGTTACCACCGTAAGAACCATGGTTTCCATAATCACCCTTATCGTCATTGTAAGAAGGTTTGTTATAGCTTGGTTTTTGAGGTTTCTGATAGCCTGTATCTTCGGTATCCTGACTGTAAGGATTACTGTCACCATAAGAACCGTAAGATTGACTTTGACTGTGACTAGAGCCGTATGATTGTTGGTTACTGTTGTAAGAGTTTTGGTTCCCACCGTAAGAATTCTGGTTGCCCCCATAAGAATTCTGGTTGTCTCCGTAAGAACTACTTTGTGGTTTGAACCTATCGTTAGGTCGTTGGTAACCATCTTGATTTCCCGGGCGTTTGTTATCAAAACCATAGCCTTGATCATTTAGACTTATAAAATCACTTTGCCCATAGCTTTGATTTGATCCTTTATTTGGTTTTTTATTAGGTTTCCCCCCATATCCAGGTCTTTCGTCATTTTGAGACGGTTTCGGTGGTTTTGGCCTATTATAATCATGGCTGATTTCAGTTATAGAGCCAGTATAGGATCCACTGCTTTGCGAATAAGAGTTTTGGCTAGAATATGTCCCATAACCTAAAAACCCGTGATCATAGTCATGTGGTACCGGCCTGTCTTTGATAGGAACGTAAGGTCTAGGCGGGTCATATATTTCAACATACACAGAATTGTCATTTTGACTTTGACCATAATTACTAGCGTATTGACTGTTATAACTGTATGTAGGTTTATGAGGTGGTCCTATAGGCCCATATTGATCATTTAAAGGGTCAACCGGCCCGTATTCTGGTCTAGGTTTTCTGTTAGGTCGTATTATATAGTTGTAGTCAGGTTTTTCGGGTTTATACAGTACAACCGGGTACCCGGGTTTTGGTTTTCCGTAGTTATCGAAATTGAGAACATCGTTGGAGTCTGGTTTAGGTTTTTGTGGGTCATTTTGAGGTTTATATGGATCATGAGGTCGCTCAGGTTTGTACGGGTCTTGAGATCCTGGCCTGTGAGGGTCGTTAGGCCTGTAAGGGTCGTTTGGCCTGTAAGAGTCATTTGGCCTTCCAGGTCTGTACTGATCTGGCCTGTCAGGTCTGTATGGTCTTTGAGGCCTCTCAGGTCGGTATGGGTCACTTGGCCTGTACGGATCTGGTCTTGGCCTGTCTGGGTATGATATATCCTGAGGTTTATGGTCACCATAGCTAGGTCCCACGTCGAGATTCGGTCTTTGGGATATATCGTCGGGTCTGTATGGAGATTGAGGCTTACTGCCTAAGTTATAAGGGTCTATATCGCTTGATACTAAATAGTCACCAGTGAGAGGGCGGTCATCGACATCTGGGCGGAACACTGGTCTATGAATAGGTCTTTCATTGCTGAAACAAAAATAATAATATAATAATTACTTATTTTTTATGGATGTTCATGGAAGCGCTCGTGGCTAGGCTTGCTTAGTCAATCTTCATCGATTATCTTAGTTAAGCGACGTTCTGCGCGGTCACTATTTGGATGAATGACCGCTAGCGGCATTTACATCTGAGCGCTGCGGACTCAGATGCTTCGGACTCAGCGTGCTTCGGAGGGCACGTTAAACTGTCCCGGCTCTAGCATTAAGCCACGACAAAGGCCTTAAAGCGGCCTAAAAACTCCGTCACAAGAGTTGGCCACTAACTTATACGAGCTTGCTTGCTTTTACCTTCCCCATAACTATTTTATTATTGTACATCCGAAACTGATAAACTGTTGGTTCAATTTTAAGCTTGTAATACCTTTATGTACACAGTTAAACAATAAATATTATCTTTATCTTTATCTTTATCTTTACCTGTTAGTACCGTCTTCCGGGTCGTCCAATAACTGGATCGGCGTAGGCGGTGATTGTTCACATTGAAATCGACGTACATACACGTCGTAGTCCGGATGGCGTGTTAGAAGACTCTTTTCTTTGACGTCTTTTTCTGAGTGAGTGCTCAGATCACATGTGGCATTGCCTTTAGCGCCGACACTAGAAATATTTTTTTTTTTTATAGTTTTTTGAAGTAATAAAGTTACGCCTTACGACCCACCAGAGGGCCTAGTACGAGTTTTTAGTGTATAGTGTGGGTGTGAAACGTCTGATGCCCAGAACACCAGTGGGCGCTGATGTGTATGGAGACACTGAGCGGATTCTTTTAGAAGCTCGACATGCGAGTACGGGCTTGGTGTGGACCAAGCTTCTCAAAAAATCCGCTCAGTGCCTCCATACAAATCAGCGCCCACTGGTGAGCTGGGCGTCAGACGTTTCACACCAGATTTACACACCAAAACTCGTACTAGGCCCTCAGATCAGTTTTTGTGTGAAAAATTTATGTGATTTAATCGAAAACTGTAATTAAACATTTGTGTGACGGCATAGGTAGCTAAATCACGGAGGGATTAAAATAAATTAATAATTTTTCTACTTTCAAAGTGGAAACCAACAACATAAGAACGGGTTGACCGTTGGGAGTTTTGACAATGAATTTAACTGTACACCTAACGCCATCTACATTCTAAACATTTAATCAATGTTGCTAGTTCTAAAATATTACAACAGGTAGCGCTATGATAAATTTTTGCTATGTGCTAAAATGCTGCTTTCATGAGAGCACAAAAACTAGGCAGGTAGTGCATAATGTCGTTTTATAAGACATTTATTTAGTGCTTAGTGCTTTTATAAGCACATACCTAATATCTACATAATACTAAAATTATAAAATCTGGATGGATTACAATAAAAAAACTAAATATGTATATAGGAACTCCTTTTTTGCCGGTTGATTGATTTTTTTATAACCGCGTTCACTAGATGGCGTTATAAATGTTTTTTATCCACAAAACCACTCACCCGTAGTCATAAGCCTGGCATTGTTTGTCTTGCTTGCAAATCTGCTCACACTCCCTCGTAGTGAGTTCTGACACGTTGCGATAGATGGCGCTGTTCGGAAGTTGCTCTCCGATGGATATTCTCTCAAAGCAATCTGAAATTTTTAGAATAGCAGATTTTTTTTTATTATGTATGCAATTCCATAAAATCTTAAACGATTAAAGGTAAGTAAGTATAAGTCAGAAGAAATAGTTGCCTACCTAAAGGAATGGCTAAAACTAGTCCAAAAAGATTATTGGAGTAAGAAAGCCTTTGTCTTGCTAAGACTACTCTACAGGCCCAATTTTATTGTGTATGTGGCTTTCTTCTGCTGGTACCATTTACCATTTCTGTCAACTCGATCGGCAAAGAAGACCAAAGACAACAAGCTCAAACAATTTCGAAGCCTAAAACATATTCAGACATTATTCATCATCAAGAAAGTGTCAGATTTTTTTAAAAAGGGTGGTTGTGTTTCTTTTTATGGCACAAAATAAACGTTTTTTTTTTAGATGTTGATGGTACACCTTAGGTATTTAAATCATACCACGTCTTCTCAGGTGCCTTCAATTTAAGCAGTCTGACCAACAAAGCGGAAAAATCACCCAATCGAGTCGCTGGAGCGAAGCGGTGATGTGATTATATATTGTTTGTACCTGTACTGTGATTAGATGTGGGCATTTGTTTTATTTTATTACATTGTTAAAGACTTTACAAATGCCTATTTTTAGAATTTAAATAATCTTTGTAAAACGATGGATGTTATGTAAGTCTTGGAAATAATGAAATCTAATGAAATTGTAATGGATAGATATATCTGGCCTAATCTGGGTTTTTGGCATTATCTCAGGGTCCTGTGACTTGTGACCTGTGTCCAACACGTTGATTTGGATTACATTTGATTTGGTATGTAGGTACAATAGGTAACAGCCAGATGGGTGGATGATATTATTGCCGTACAGGGGAAGACGTGGATGCAAAAGGCCCAAAGAAGACACAAGTGGTGTTTGAGGGAGGAGGCTTAGTAAGTCAATACAAGCTGCCTATAATGATGATGGACAAAATATCGCTAGACATGATATCGCTTACACTTCCTCAAAGCTTGGATACCATCACAGCTATCGTAAATAAGTCTATTGTTTCGGCAGTTTTCCCCATGGCATGGAAAAATGCAGTTGTAAAGCCCATACCTAAAATCCCGAACCCCCAAGAACTAAAAGATTTGCGACCAATAAGTCTTCTGCCATGCCTTTCTAAGGTCCTTGAGAAGGTAGTCTGTTCCCAAATGACTGAATATCTGGAAACGCATCAAATTCTACCAGAGCTGCAATCAGGGTTCAGAAAGAATAGAGGCACAAATACTGCACTACTAGACGTAACTGACAATATCCTAGCTGCGCAAGATGCAGGCATGGGTACCATCTTAGTACTTCTCGATTTTTCACGTGCATTTGATTCTATAGATACATCTCTCCTTCTATCAAAGCTTAACTACTATGGTTTCGAAGCAAGTGCGATAAGATGGTTTGATTCCTATCTGAGTAATCGGGCTCAATCCGTACAGATCAATAAGGACAATGGTGTGACTGTGGCTTCTGAGATGCGTGAAGTTTTTAGAGGCGTGCCCCAAGGCTCAATACTTGGCCCAGTTCTATTTATTCTTTACAGTGCTGATATCACCAATTGCATCCAGCATTGTAAGTTCCACGTGTACGCTGATGATATCCAAATTTACTTATCTTTTAAACCAGAGGACCTAAGGTCTGCTGAGATTAAAATCACTCAAGACCTTGAAAGAGTCCAGGCGTGGGCCATGTCTAACTCCCTACTGCTCAATGCCAAAAAGACCAAATATATGATAGTTGGAACTAAAACTCAGGCTCTGAGGATATCAAATTTGAATCCTAAATTGTCGATTGGTGGAGAGGTCATCGAACGTGTTCTAGAAGCCAGAAACCTGGGCCTGATCCTGGATGAGCAGCTGCGGTTTGAGCGTCATGTGTCGGAAATGGTTCGAAATAGTTTCTATCGATTAAAAGTCCTATACAAAATCAGAAACTTTTTGAGCACAAACCTTCGTATTATGCTTGTTGACTCACTTGTGCTCTCTAAGTTCAACTACGTTGACTGTGTATACGGTCCCCGACTTCTTGCCAAAACATCGCGTCGTATACAGATCGTTCAGAATGCCTGCGCTCGATTCTGTTTCGATGTCCCACCGCGTAGCCACATCACGCCATTCCTGAATCAGCACAACATACTAAAAATGGAAAGTAGGAGGGCTTTGCATCTCGCCACTTTGATGTTTGAAGTGGTGAAGTCACAGAAGCCTCAATACCTCTTCTCGAAATTTGTGTGGGCTCGTGACTACAACAGGTACACTGCCCGTACGTCTTCGTTGCTGCTACAAACTCCTCGACATGGTTCTGCTGCTTTTCGTGGCAGTTTTAGGTTCTGTGCCACGAAGTGCTGGAATTCTCTTCCCCCTCCATTACGTGCACTTCGGTGTAAGTCTACTTTTAGGTTAAAATTCAAAAAATTCTTACTGGACTTGCAAAAGTCTATTCAGTGAATCGTCTTTCCAAGGTAAACAACTCATTTTCCACACTATACACACATATATATATATATAAAGGCCCTTCACTGAATTCTGGACTTCCACTAGCCGAATTGATGTTTTTGTTTGGTGTTAACCCTGCACCGTGGTACGGGCTTGCAGAGAGTCATTAGCAGGTTGGCAGAAATACAGACATTTGTTGTATTCCCACTCCCACACATACATACAATCCATTCATGCACATCTCACACATACATACAACCCATTCATGCACATCTCACACGCGGGGCACTCCTGTGATGCCCAGACTCTTAAGAGACTGGTAGTAGCAGGAGCCCCCAAACACACACCCATTCATCCCCTGCTCATCACTTAGGCACACACACACGCAAACACCCTCACAGATCTAAGCTCCCTGGAGGGTTTATTATCAGGTATTATTTATTATAGTTGTTTACTTATTTTCTCTCTGTTATATTTTTTATTTATTTATTTCTTTTTACTATCTAGATATTTCAACATACTTTTTTAGGATTACTTTTGTACTTCCTACCTACATTTCTATTTTTATTATATTTTAGTTTATAATTTAAAAGTTCGTGCGTCACCGAAGCCTTGTGCTGAAAACCAGCGCTGAGACTCGTTCTCAGCACATGCTGAGCACAGAGCTTTTCATACAGGCCTGTACATGGCAGCGTTCCACTCCCATTGCGTAGGTACGTTATACTTACCTTCTGGTAATTAATAGCAGTGAATGTTATATATTTTTTTGTCTTATAATAATGTACCTACCTACTTACCTATTCAATATCTTACTCCGGCCATGTACACTTTTGTGTGAATAAATGTTTTTGTATTTGTATTTGTATTTGTATTTGTATTTGATGATGAGGTAAGTTATGTGAAACACGTGCAATTTGCTATTTTGTTAAATTAACTACCCACCTGTGATAAAAGCTCTTTAAAAGAATCGTTTTTGAAAAATTAATAATGTCTGTTTTTTATCCCTTTAGGTACTTAAATAATTAGAGGCAGTTTGATATATTTTCCATTCCATAAAAGGTATAATTTTTTATATTAAATACAAAATACGTTATTTACATAGTTATTTATTCAAAACATAATTTAATTACAGCAATCAGTTCCAGACGTAGGATAATTTTGTAATTCAACTGTAATTAATTGCACAACATCCGATGTCAAAACAAAAGTTACGATACCTACTTGAAAGAACTACACGTCCTCCACAAAATTTTTAGTTGGCGATATCCGGAATAATGGTATTTTGACTTAAACACGATAATCAACCTTGGAAACACGGTATTTGTCAAAATGGAATGACTAATGATTCCCACTGTTTTGTTTTGTTTTTTTTTCTCTGCTAAAAATTTCATTGTAACAAAGTTTTAGGTACAATTACAACTTAAAAAAAAAACAAATAGGACCGGCAGAAGCAAAATGGTAGGTAATGGAAATCAAACACTGGCATTTTTACAATACTAACTTATAGGTAGGTACCTAAATAAATTTCTTAGGTAAATTTTAAAGAATAGTATCTAAAAACTTATACGTAGGTATGTGGGATTCGAACCCAAGCCCGTTTCTTTGCTAGGAGTATACCTTTGGCTGTTACAGCGCGCTGCCACGCCATTATCGTATTCCTAATTAAGAATAACTCACTTGTTTCAAACATTTTATTAGGTATACCTACTTCCTACTTAACTTAGGTATTTAAAAGGAAAATAAGTTGCTAAAATATACTAACCTTCAACAGAAGTTCCAAGTTGCGAGTCAATCGTCAGAGTCTGCACGCCACCGATAAGCAGAACCGGGCACAAAACTAGTAAATGCAGCATTTTAGCCACCAATCGCATCACTTCAAAACATGAACCCCCATCCACGCGAAAAAAAATAAAACTCCCGCGAAAAATTAACGTTCGATTTTCAATTCAAACGCCGTAATCGGAAATCATGTTCATATCTCGCTCGCTTTTTTGTTTTTTTTAGGAACGAGACAGCAAAGAGGTTTTTGTTTTTATTCTGCCCGATCTTTTTTGTAACAAAGAGGTTGAAGACGTGCACACATTAGAATTCGCGAATAATTTGTGGTGTAAATCTTGGGTGTGCCGTGTACACGGTCGGATGGCTCGCTTCCTTTGCCTGTGAACCTTTAAGTTGGCTAATCTGTACCACCGCCTGGTTTAATTTGACGAGAAGCTCTAAGTCTCTAAAATCTGTGTTCTACCTAGTTAGGTGGAGCTTAATGATAATTTATATGTTTAAAAACATGAAAAACCAACTTCAATTTGATACAGCTTCATCACCAGATGATGATGATGATGGTAGTTCATTGGGTTTGTTCTATCAATCATCAATATATATATTATATATGTATATATATGTAAAACTCTTTTGAAGCTGTCTGAGAATCAACGCACAGCCTAAACTATAAGTCCTAGAGGTATGAAATTTGGAGGGTAGTATCCTTACATAGTGTAGGGGTGCACTAAGAAAGGAATTTTGAAACGTCACACTCTAAAGGGTCTAGAACGCGAGCAACGCCGCGGGCGACGGCTAGTTGACCATAAACACAATTGAAAGGTAACAGGAAAGCAAAATACGCAGTCGTGTACGTGGATGACGTGTTTTTTTCAGTTATTCCTATTTAACTACGAAACTACTAAACCGATTTTGATAAAACATTTGACAAAACAGGACCCCTTGTCACATTTTTTCGACCCCCTCCCGCCCCCTTAACGTATGACGTAATTTATGGATGACCCCTAACCCATAGTACAAGCTTTGCTTAGTTTGGGACTAGAGGGCGTTGTTTCAATGTCCAAGAATATTTATATACCTATACATATTAGTTATAAGGTGTACCTACGTACAATAAAGCATTTTCATTCATTCATTCATTCATTCATTCGTTCATATACAAAGGCCCGGTGCCCAACGAACTCATAACTCATGTGCGTGGTATTTTTTGTCGAACTTACTAATAGATGTTTTATCTCAATAATTATACCTTGTTAGGGTTCAACTAACAATGCCCGCATGCGATCACCCTTTGTTTTTTTATTGTGTGGTGTCAGAAACAAATAATATTAGTAGTAGAAGCAGTGTAATGTCTTACCGTACGTTTCCACTGCAAAACATTCACAATAAAACATGCACAACTCTGTGAAGATATCGATTTGCGTTTGACATTTTGAGTCTTGTGCTGATGGTTTTAAGGATTTCCTTGATTGTAAAAACAAATCGTTTGTAACGATTGTGTTGTAAAGGTTTTATTGTGAATGTTTTGTTGAGAGTGGTCTATATACCCTATAAACCAGATTAAATTACGAATAACCATAAGTTTACATAATAACGTTTGTTATGTCGCTTCCAAAAATCCATGCATGCACTGACAAACATAACCTGTGGGTGAATTCTCTGTAATACGAATCGACCCTTAGACGTAACTGCTCCAAAAGCTGTTAAGTTTTTGTATCATTAATTAGCATAGTTTTATACAGGGTGTTACCAGACCACTTCCGAAAACGAAAGGGGGAGCTACAGCACACCAAAACCCAACCAAAAAAAAATCTGTTATCCTGAAAAATAATTATAGCCGGAGAAAACAATGTTTAAAGATTTGTATTTATTTCGCCAGCCCGCAATGTACGCATTCACGTAGGTAAGGTCGAGGCGTAGTACTATTATTTATTCTGTGTCGTAAGTGCCTACTAACGTAGGTAGGTACTAACGTAGGTCGCTCGCACGTCGCGTACTTTAATGACCCGCGATGAACTCTCAGCTGTTCATGCTGTAGTAGACGTAATCTGCGTGCTGCGTGTACATTGCTGCTTTATTTATTTTATTTGTTTTTTTGCGTTTTTAAATGAGATAATTAGGTAGATATGTCTTATTATGTTGTACTGTGTGTATGTAACTAGAAAAAAAATTAAAAAGAGATAGTCAAGGCAATTTTTTTTTTCGCGATTTTTTTCGCTTAATGTTTTCAGTATCATGGTCTGATTGGAACCTCCAAGTTTTCGGAAGTGGTCTGGTAACACCCTGTATATGAACGATTTATGAATAAAATTATATTTGAAATATGAATAAAAATATACCTACTGGGTTATAAGATTACCAGAAAGAGTACAAATCTTACTAAAATAATAAACTTAATAAATAAATAAATAAATAATAGGTAAATATCCTTGAACATTACACACAACGCCCTCTAGTCCCAAACTAAGCAAAGCTTGTACTATGGGAACTAGATTGCTAATAGAATACTTATATAGGTAGGTACCTATTTTTTTTTTTGTAAATACCTACTTATAATACATAGTAACACACAGACACAGAACAATTTCTATGAAACTTGGAATATATACAGTTCGTAACCTGCATTAACACATAGGCTACTTTTTATGCCGGGAATCAACAGAATCAAACGGCAGGCGGACGAAGTCGCTGGCAAAAGCTAGTAATAAGTATAATTATGGACACAATAACACTTTAAAAATGAAACAAGGGAAACCACGTGCACTTTTTCCAAAATCCGAAGTGTTCCAAAACTTTCTTTAGAAATCTGAATGTCTAGACTTTTAAGATAAGAAATTTCTCACACATTTTTTTAAGGATCATAAAATACTAAAAAATGTTTGACTGTGAGATAAGTAGATATTAAGCAGGTCGATGAACTAAGGCTGAACGCACACTGGCCACAGTGGCCACCGACGACTGCCACCTGTAGCCTGTGACAGACACTTTTTAGTCTCATCTGGGACCTGGACTCGTTATCTGGAGCTGGCAAATATTTTACACTAATAGGATTTGAAAACTTAATTTCACTTTTTAACCAACTTCAAATAAGGAGGCGGTTCTCAATTCGGTTGTATTTTTTTCAGTAGTTTGACAGTCAAATAAGTGTAACTGCAAAAAACACGTCATTCACGTACACGACATAGCGTTTTTTTTTTAATAGAACGGTCCCAATGAACTATCATCATCATCACCATATTTTGATGATGAAGGCGTATGAAATTGCAGTCGGTTTTTCCAGTTTCTTAAACTTATAAATTATTATATGTCATGACATCATTCACTCTGCCTTTTAAAATAATCTTTTTTAATTTTATCGACAAACTAGCCGTCGCCCGCGGCGTTGCTCGCGTTCTACCCTTTAGAGTGTGACGTTTCAAAATTCCTTTCTTAGTGCGCCCCTACACTTTATAAGGATACTACCCTCCAAATTTCATACCTCTAGGACTTATGGTTTAGGCTGTGCGTTGATTCTCTGTCAGCTTCAAAAGAGTTTTATATTCGACAAATATTTGTCCGTAAAAAGTATCGATATCTCTCCCATCGTCTCATCCCATCACTACGCTTAGTCATAAACTCCAGATCAGAGATTACTTATAAACTGTGTTTTAGCGCGAAAACAAGCGCAAACTGATACCTAATCTGTGGCACAAATTGAATAAAAACTCCTTGTTAGGGGTCAACGACCTCAATTTTAATTGTTTCGCAGTTTCTTTGTGAATGCGTTATAAATAATTATATGCAGGAAACTGACACTTATAAATAGGGATGGGGTAGTATCGATATTTTTTCTTTTTAATAAGAAATAGACGTAGTAGGAGTGTGTGGAATGAATGGGGGGAGGCCTTTGCTCAGCAGTGGGACTCAAAAGGCTGAATATAATAATAAATAGAAACTTTTTTGTAAGAATAGTTGTACAAAAACACGGTACAAGCCAAACCATAAGATTCTTGATAATTTTTTTAGCCTAGCTAAATTTAATAGTTATTATTCTACATTTATTCGCTATTCCTAATCAGTACCTGTTAGAAGCCGATTACTCACCTAATATTGAACTTAACCTTTGCCTATAACAATTGCATTACCTAACAGAACACGTCTACATACGTACCCTGTGGAATTGCACCTTCACGAACATGTTTTTTAATTCAAAAATAAAACAAAATATAACTTACATTATATTTATTCAATAACTTCATTTATGCCTCTAGTTCTTGCATCTACCCTATTCTCGATCTTGTAAGTACTCTTTTCTAGTTCTTGTATGTACCCTTTCTCCTTTTTGTATGTACCCTTTTCTCGTTTTTGTATGTACCATTTTCTTCTTTTTGTATGTACCATTTTCTATTTCTTATATGTACCATTTTCTTCTTTTTGTATGTACCATTTTCTATTTCTTGTATTTATCCTTTTCTCTTTGCATGTACCCTTTCCTTTTTCTTGTATGTACCCTTTTCTTCTTGTATGTACCCTCTTCTCGTTCTTATCATTACCCTTTTGTCTGTTTCTTGTTTTTACCCTTTTCTCTCTTCCGCTGGTTAAGGGGGTTTCTTGGATCGTAGATGTCGAACCAATCGTCGCCTTTAGTTGAGGCGTCTTTCGCTAATACAGGGCGTTTGTCGTCAAATCTTAACTTATGGCCTAACCTGTTAAAATGAAGATAAAATGAAATTAAAAGATAGGTACAGAATACATATAAAAGAACTTACTACGTAATCTTAGTTAATATTATGAACGCGAAAGTTTGTAAGGATGTATGTATGTACTAGCCGTCGCCCGCGGCGTTGCTCGCGTTCTACCCTTTAGAGTGTGACGTTTCAAAATTCTTTTCTTAGTGCACCCCTACACTATATTATTATAAGGATACTACCCTCCAAATTTAATATCTCTAGGACTTATAGTTTAGGCTGTGCGTTGATTCTACTACCGAATTGAGAACTTCCTTTTTTTGAAGTCGGTTAAAAATAAAGTCTTCGTTTTATTACGTTTTTGAACTTGTCAGTCGACAACAGAGACATAACATACCAATTATCACTGTTCAAATCATCATCTTCATTTCCAGTATCCTCCTCTTTCTCTTTACTGCTATCTTTCTCTTTACTACTCTCTTCCTCTGTGTCTTCTGTACTCTCTTTTATGCCCTTTAGTTTACTCTTGAACTTCGCTAGCAGTTGGAGAGTGAAATTTTCTCTGTAACAGAAAACCATTTTTTTTTAAATCCTACTAATATTATAAACGCGAAAGTTTGTAAGAATGTATGGATGTATGTAAGTTACTCTTTCACGCAAAAACTGCTGCTCCTATTTGGATGAAACTTGGAATATATATTGTCCGTGACCTGGATTAACACATAGGTTACTTTTTATCCCGGAAAATCAACGGGATCCAACGAGACGCGAACGACGTCGCAGGAAAAAGCTACGAATAAGCAAGTTCGTATGGCCAACTCTGGTGACGGAGTTTTTAGGCCGCCTTAAGGCCTCCGTGTGGCTTAACGACTGCTAGAGCCGGGACAGTTTAACGTGCCTTTTAAAACCATGTTAATATTAGGAATTCTGAGCAATATAACAACTCGTAAACTGAATCATCCTGTTACTGGCTTAACTAGTTCCGGGACACCCTGTAGTAACCAAAATAACAGTAAATACTTTATTAAAGTAATTATATCCTTATATACAGCTAATTATCTCCGTTAGATAAATTCACACGGTTTTTAAGATTAATTGTTAATTTCACTTAGAAACTGTAAATAATGATCTCAATGAGAAGATCCGGGTTCGAATCCCGACTTGAGACAATACAGAATAAAGTAATACTAGTAGGTCGCTCCGGACTGAGATCTCATGATGTCCCCAAAAAAAATACTTAATTTTACAACATTTTTAACTAAAATCTGCATAGATTCTCTTCATCATTGCTGGTCATCATCAGACCTCGGAGTATGGACCTCAGTTCATAATCTCAATACCTTGAGATGAATATAACGTTTCAAACTGCAATTATGCCTGAGCACAGTTTCCACGTTCCATTTTAACGGCAATGCAAGGCGGCGTAATTCCACCAACCATTTTGACAACCATTATAACAAAGTATATTCTCTGTTCATTTATTCACAAAGAAAATGAAGACTAATACAGTATTTACAATATTCACAATATTTACAAAATACACATAAAACAGTTGAGCTAGTAGTAGTAGAGGTCTTTGTGAGAGCTCGTCAGGGTTCAGTACTAGCACCGTACCTATTTCTGCCGCCAAGCAGCGATGCTCGCATTGCTGTGTTCCGGTTTGAAGGGTAAGGGCGCCGGTGTAATTACAGGCACATGAGACTTCAACATCTTTACGTCTCAGAGTGATGGACGCAGTGCATTGCCTTACAGGGCACGTCCTCATTGGACTTGCTCTGCGAGGTAATGCATTGTTATAGGCAGAAGTTACCACTTAACATCAGGTGAGCTATCAGCTTGTTCCATTACTTTTATCATAAAAAAAAGCTATCTACAAACCGTTGCAAGCGATTTACAGATAACTCAACTGTTCCAAATCCGTTCAAAGTATATTATCAATATATCATTTAAAATAATGACAGTATTTAACAAATTTTATGTTTATTTTATTATTATTATAAACTACAATGTATTATATGAATGTATTTACAAAAAAAAATGTATGTAAGTATTCTATCAGCAATCTAGTTCCCATAGTACAAGCTTTGCTTAGTTTGGGACTAGAGGGCGTTGTGTGATATGTCCAAGAGTATCTATTATCTATTTATTAACTAATCTATACCTAAACACTCGTCTAAATCATCAGAATCATTTATCACCGCTTCATCCCACGGTCCATATTTATTATCCTTATAACTCTGCCACTTAACAAACATTATCGGACAATAACCACTTACGACCAACACTAACACCACAAAATAAACTAACAAAGTGACCGATACAGTATACAAACTCACAAATGTCAAACTTAGTGTTAAAATATAGAGATATATGAATATTTTTGTATGCAAATACACTTGGATTAACTGTGGGCTCAGTACGAAAGATATAACAGAAACTGTGAGTAAGACAAACGCGTCAAAAGGGGTCGATAAACGCGAAACTAAACACACAGACGCAAATATCGCAGCGTTTATTGATAGAGATTTAGAGACTATTGAGGCTGGTACGTCGTAGTCAAAGAATATAAGATGAATTATCATCATTAACACCGCCCAAGCGAATATCGTGTCGGTACTGACCGTGTCTGTCAACGTGTGTAGTATAGGCGATAATAGATACCCTAGAACTAGGTACACGAGGACAGTTTTGAAATGGTGCAAAAATGATGTACCATTTTCGTAAATATATAGCACGTAACTTATTAATGTAGTTAGAATACTTAGGTATATAACTGTATATGTGTTTACTAGATCGTTGTACATATATACGAATAATACAGCGTATTGGATGCATATACATATTCGGAGGACAACACGAAATGAGCCGAAAATAGCTTCGGTTAAGGTAACTTTTTCCGCGTAGATATTCTTTTTTAGTTCTTCGAGAAATTTTGGATGCGTGTAGTTGTCTGGGTATTCGCGGTTTTCGTACAAATTCTTGATCCATGGTTTCTTTTTGATGGGTTTTCTTGGTACTTTCGGACGGCGGTTCCTGTAATGGACCATTCACATGATGCAAGTTACTTGAATGCTCGCGTAATTAGTCAAATGAGCAACCGTTTAACATTGGATAATCATAATTATCCAATATTAATATTCTTGTATGACAGATGAAAATATACTAAGATTGTTTCACATCGTTAAGACGCATGCCAATTATGTTACAAGTAGCTTGTATCGTGTAAATGGACCTTTAGTTTTCCTACTTGACACAGTAATGCACATGTACGAATGTTTCTAATTTTTTTATAGGTACCTACTTATATAAATAAATTAATATTTTTCGGACATATCACACAACGCCTTCTAGTCCCAAACTAAGCAAAGCTTGTACTATGAGACCTAGATTGCTGATATAATTCGTAATGTGGATTAACACATAGGCTACTTTTATCTCGGAAGATCCAACGTGATCCAGCGGGACGTGATCGAAGTCGCGGGCGGAAGCTAGTAAGCTATATTTTATTGAAATCAAAGAAGTAGATTCTTAGATACAGCTTGAACTCTCTAAACCAAAAGCAGCCATTTGCTGCGAGGTTCATCGTATGCTGGTTGACAGATATTTTAATGGAAAGTTTCGTGTACGAAGTCGCGGGTATCAGCTAGTATTTGATAAGATACATACCTCGCCGGTCCCTTCTTAGGTATCTTCTCTTTCATTTTTCTATATCTCTCCTGCTCTTCCACATAATTTTTGATCATTTCATTATCTTCTTCTATCTTCTGGGTTTCTTCTGCTTCTTTCTGTGCTTCTTTAAGTTTCTCTTCTTTGTTCCCTCTCATCTCTTTTTTAAGCTGTTTTATCTCGTTTCTTACTCTCTCTCTGTAAATATTAATGTATTTTAGTAGTTATTTTAAATTAAATTAATTAATCCCTATTTTATCAGCTGTGACGCCTGTCCTACTTTTTTTTAATATTTCTTATAAACCTACATCTTTTGTAAATACATACTTATGATACACATTAACACCCAGACACAGAACCAAAAATCTACGTTTGCCAAACACAAATGTTTGTTCTCAATGAAAATCGAACCCACGACCCACAGCACGGAAGGTAGAGCTATTACCACTGAGCTGTAACGCCCGTCAAAGTAGAATAAATATAATAATAAATAAATATTCATGGACATTACACACAACGCCCTCTAGTCCCAAACTAAGCAAAGCTTGTACTATGGGAACTACATATTTGCTGATATTTTACAAATAATGTTAATACATACTTGTAATATTAATACTCACTTCTCTTTTTTAATCTCCTTATCTCTCTCCATTCCCAAATAATACTCTTCCTCTGAACTTTCATCTCTTTCTATACTGCCATCTCTTTTCTTATGAATATCTCTGTTTTTAACACTATCTTTTCTCTGTTTACTCTCTCTTTCAGCACTATCTCTTTTATCACTATTTTTTGTCTTTTTGCTACCACTTTCTATACTGTGATCTCTTGATTTCTTGCCATCTCTTTCAGAACCATCTTTTTTATCACTATCTTTTCTCGTTTTGCTCTCTCTTTCAGCACTGTCTCTTTTGTCACTATCTTTTTTCTTTTTGCCACCACTTTCTATACTGTGATCTCTTGATTTCTTGCCATCTCTTTCAGAACTATCTTTTTTGTCACTATCTTTTCTCCTCTTGCTCCCTCTTTCCGTGCTACTTTCTCTCTTTTTTGACATAAGTTTGTCTCTTATGTTGGTGACGGTCGCTTCTGTTTGTTTTTTCTTTTTTTCTTGTTCTTCTAAGGATGGTTCTGCTGTAGTCTTCTGGGCTTGTTCAAATTCTGTGTAAAAAAAACAATTATTTTATTGTTTTACACAAAAAATAAGTTCAAAAACTAAAACCCGACTGCTAAAGTAAGCAAGCAAATGTTTAATCAATCTTCACCGATTTATCTAAGTTAAGCGACGTTCTGCGCGGTCACTATTTGGATGGGTGACCACACACAAATGTTTGTTCTTACAAAATCCTACTCCTACTAATATTATAAACGCGAAAGTTTGTAAGAATGTATGGATGTTTGTTACTCTTACACGCAAAAACTACTGATTCGATTTGGATGAAACTTGGAATACATATTGTCCGCCACATGGATTAACTCATGGGCTACTTTTTAGCCCGGAAAATCAAGGGGATCCAACGGGACGCGAACGAAGTCGCGGGCAAAAGCTAGTAGTACATAGTTATTCGTGATCACGGCATAGTTCGAAGTAATCTTACCTTCAGCAGTGAGTTTGCTAAGTTTAGGATCTTCCAGAAGATCGTGAGTTGACTTTGGTTTCCCTCTGTACATTTCTACTTCCGTTTCGTCTTCTTCCGCTTCGTCGCCAAACGATAGCAGACCGAAATTCCTGTTCAAAAGGAAATTAGTAGTAGTAGAGCTCTTTGTGAGAGCTCGTCCGGGTTCAGTACTAGCACCGTACCTATTTCTGCCGCCAAGCAGCGATGTTCGCATTGCTGTGTTCCGGTTTGAAGGGTAACGGCGCCGGTGTAATTACACGCACATGAGACTTCAACATCTTTACGTCTCAGAGTGATGGACGCAGTGCATTGCCTTACAGGGCACGTCCTCATTGGACTTGCTCTGTGAGGTAATGCATTGTTATAGGCAGAAGTTACCACTTAACATCAGGTGAGCTATCAGATTGTTCCATTACTTTAATCTAGACATTTACTTTAGAAGACCTTTCTTTAAGCTATGAAAATATTTTGCATAGTTAAAGCACTTACTTAACTTTAACCCCCTGCCGAGCCTTCTTTTTAGGGGCATCTTCTACCCTGGTCTCCTGGACCCTAGGTACTATATCCGTGAAAGGGTTAATAAGCACCGTGGTCGATGTGATCTTATGGGGATGTTCTGGCCGGTCATCAGGGCCTATCAGACCTTCGGTGAGTTTCAAGACATTGAAAATGGTCTCACCTGAAAAAAAATTAATTTAATTATTTTTAGTCAAATACTGCTAAACGAAGTTCGTGGATGCCATGTTTTTTAAGTTAATTTGATTTAAAAGCTCAACTACTGAACTGATTTTGATGAAGTTTTTATGGGACCAATCTGGGAATATATTTTTATCAGACAAAATAGATATTTTTAAATCTAAAGATTTGTAGTCAAAATCCAAGTCAAATCTTCTCAATTCGCAAAGCGAGACATTTTGTATGAAAACCGGATAAGCGCCTCTAGCGGGAGATTTTGGAATTGTGCAATTCCCATCAAAATTTCTCGCTTTGCGCATGCGTTTGCGTGCGCTACACTCGAGTCGAAAGTCCAAACAAATGCACAGACTCGGGGCTCTGAGATAACAAACACAAAAAATACAACCGAATTGAGAACCTGCATATTTTAGAAGTTGGTTAACACAAACATCTCACCGGTAACCTTCCCGAATATAGTATGCTTGTTCTGAAGCTCAGGAGTCGCAGCCAGCGTGAAGAAGAACTGAGACGCATTGTCGTCTTTACCGGCGTTGGCGCTGGCGACCAAGCCCCGGCGGTTGAAGCGGAGTCGTGAGTGAAACTCATCCTGGAATAATTTTTTTTTTATTAAACCCCGCCAAAGACCAAGGGTAAATTATATTCACCGTTAGGCGTCACAGCTCAGTCGGTAGTAGCTCTGCCTTCCGTGTTGTGGGTCGTGGGTTCGATACCCACCGAGAACAAACATTTGTGTGTGCCAAACATAGATATTTGTTTTTAAACTATTACAAAAATAATCAATAAGCGAGTCCTGGCCTTAAAAAAAATAAAAAACAGGATTGTTATAGGTATTAACTAGTATTCTATAGTAACTTTTTGTTCACTAATGCCCATTATGAGTTTGCATCAGCGTCAACAGGGAATAATGAACAAATAGTTCACTAATCCCTGTTGATGGGGATTGTCAACGGGGATTAGTGGAATAAGTCCTTACATGCAGTTCAGCTGTCTAGTCTATAAACTTACTTTGAATGGAGCTCCGTAGATAGATTCCCCTCCAGTTCCATCCCCGTTGGGATCACCCCCTTGAACTATGAAATCTGGCACCACTCTATGGAATATTGTACCTGAAATATTGTTGTTTTAAAGATGATTATTTACGGCATATAAACAAAGCATAGATATTATTACTACAGAGCATCTTCCAGTTTACTCTTTGTATAACTTACAAATAATAATCAATATATTATATAAAACTCTTTTGAAGCTGACTGAGAATCAACGCACAGCCTAAACTATAAGTCCTAGAGGCATGAAATTTGGAGGGTAGTATCCTTATACATATTATATAGTGTAGGGGTGCACTAAAAAAGGAATTTTGAAACGTCACACTGTGAAGGGTAGAACGCGAGCAACGCCGTGGGCGACGGCTAATAAAAAATAAATATTCATAAACATTACAGACAACCCCTTCTAATCCCAAACTAAGCAGAGCTTGTACTATGGAAACTAGATTGCTGATAGAATACCTAAATATTTCTTATGTAAAACAACCAGACATAGAATAAGACATCTATGTTTTGCCTCACACAAATGTTTATTCTCGGTGGAGATCGAACCCACGACCTACAGAATCGAAGGCAGAGCTACTACCGACTGAGCCATGATCATCATCATCATCATCATCATCAACCTAGTCCTAACTAGATCCTCATCAGTCCACTGCTGGACGTAGGTCTCTCCCAAGATGCGCCACTGAGCCGGGTCTTCGGCTCTGCCGCCATGATCCGAGCCATGATGCCTCTCACATATAGGTACCATTCAAACCGGAGCACAGCAATGCAAGCTTCACTGCTTTGAGACAGAAATAGGTACCTACGGTGGTAGTAATCCCTGGTAAATCTACTTACCATTGTAATATCCTTCCATACACAGCTGTATGAAGTTGCGGCATGCTTTTGGAGCCTCCTTCGTCCATAGTTCTATGTCTATTTCACCTGCCGATGTCTTCAAAAGCACCTGAAAGTATATTACATGCAGTTTATGTACTATCTGACCACTCTAAGAGTGCTTATCTATCAGAGCTAAGCTAAGATAATAATAATAAATATTCACGGACACTTAACACAACACCTTCTAGTCCCAAACTAAGTAAAGCTTGCACGATGGAAACTAGATGGCTGATAGAATACATACATACATTTTTTTTTTGTAAATACATACATAAAATACATAGAAACACCCAGACACAGAACAAACATCTATGTTTACAACACACAAATGTTTGTTCTCGGTGGGGATCGAACCCACGACCCACAGCACGGAAGGCAGAGCTACTACCGACTGAGCCGTGACGCCTGTCATAAGATATGTTGCTACGGATGTGTTTGACATCCGGTAATAGAAATCTTTCAATATGAAAACAAATGATCCCTATTGATGGATTTCAAACACATCCTCAACGTAGCTTAGCTTAGCTTAGTCTGGAGCACATAACATAGCACCGTTTGAAGCACGGAAGCGCTCAGATGTAAATGCCACTAACGGTCACCCATCCAAATAGTGACCGCACAGAACATTGCTTAAGGATAATCGGTGAAGATTGACTAAGCAAGCAAACCCACGAGTTGCTAAGGTACGATAATACCATGTTTAAATTTCATGGGGATTGCCGGCTATCACAAAATTAGCGTGGTAGGACTCGAAAATGCTACTAGAATCTTTACGAAACTAACCTAACCTAAAAATTATCTTTGTATCAGGAAAATACAAATGAAAATCAAAGACCTATATAGGCTGGCACACGTTGTAATGGTCTGTTTTATACCATGTATTGGTACATGGCAGCAGACAACGAAGAGAAGAGTCTTGAAGCCCTACATAGAAGTTTTGGTGAAAAAAGTGCCACATACCTTTCCAAGCGCAGGGGGTTCCTGGATGTAAATATTACTCATGTTTGTATATCGCTATAACTAATTTTTATATAAGTAAAACACAAGTTCATCAACTATTCAACATCTTTCCCAAAAGAGTTAAAATTGAAACTGAAAACCCCACTCATCCGCGAAGTTTTGTTTACTATTATTTTGACAATGACAATTTTGACATTTTTGACATTACAACCAACAGTATTGACAGTAGGGTTCGGGACCATTGGGTAGGTGCCGAAATAAAAGCACCGCAGTTGTAAAATATGTACCTACCCGACGACTAGCCGATAATCCCACGAGAAACCACAGAACAATATTATCCTGAGAAACGCACAACGAGCACACAACACGACACAATCCATAGAAACGTTTTTGTACAAACGTAAAACGCTTATTTGTCTGAGCGTAAAACTTAGATTTCTTCCAATAGTTGAAACTAAGTTGGCTAGCTAGAGGCCCTTACCCATACCAGGCAAATATGTAGGTAATCTATTATAGATACATTTATCTAGATTCCAGAGGATCTAGTACAGGCATGGAGTAGGTATGTACCTACAAACCTACTTTCATACCTCCCGAGAAATACAGTGGAATTTACGAGTAGAATTTCAATCTCGTATGAATTATTTGTAATACCTACAGGTAGCAAACACATTTTTATACGGTGTGAAAAATGTGCATTCTTAACTTACGATATGTAGGTACGCAGATCGATTAAACCAGTAACGGACCTAGAATTTCAGTATAAGAGTATAAGAGGGGCTTGACCTAGGATTTATGTTTTAGGGCTTCATTCACCTAGGTAGACCTACCTAGGTAGACTTAGAGCTATTTTTCTAGAATGTATGAAAGAGCAAACACGATTTAAAACGATTAAAATTAACAAAGATGGCGGCAGTGCCGTACAAATTGCAAAGAGATAACAGTTTAATTTGACCACAGAAACAAAGACACAGCAAATAAAACTGTTGTCGCTTCTTTATTGAAATGAATAGAGGAGCTACTGTGAAATTATAAAACTATTAATACCACATTATTATTTGGTCTTAGAGGTAAAGTTCCTTCTTAAAAATTGTATAGATATTTTATAATTCCATTGCTATGTACTTTAAGTAGGTACCTACGGATACCTAAGTATCTACCTACTACTGATGTAGGTGTTATATTTTTGTAGGTAGGTAGGTATCTAGATAATTTAAGATTTTGAATAATGAAATCGGATTCTATGCACTTTTCTGTATGCCTGTTACCTATTGAAAAAGTTTGTTCCCACCTAATATAAATATGTAGGTAGGTATCTACCACAGATCATATTTATTATATTATAATACGTACCTACCTACCTACCTAAGAAATTACAGAAGTCGTAATTATTGCGCAAAAGTGTTATACCAAACAACACGCCATGAATCCTCTTTTGAAAAAGTTCAAAGTTTAAAGTCTCATAAATATCTCTCAAAGTCTCTTAATAATGTCTAAAAGTATCTCAGTCACTCAAAGTTAGTCAAAGTCTCTCAAAGTTTTAGTATTCGGTCGTTAGAGTAGTTTCACAGTAGCACAGTAGAAATTAAGATCGACTGGTATTGTCTGTTTGGCCCCCGGGGAGCTTATCCCTCTATTAAAGGCTGTGGTACAATGAGTGATAAAACAAATAGGTAAGTAGGTACTTACCTATAAAAATACAACTTTTTTTAGGTAGGTAGGTAATAATAGAATTAGAAATGATTTATTTTACGCAAAAACATACTAAAACATAATAAAACAAACATTCAATTCAAATTGTTATTATAAACAACATAACAAACAACAATATTTTTTGTTATCTAGGACTCTGTCATGTACCAATTGTCATTAACCAACCTGAAAAAATATTCTTACGTAATATATTATCACGTCATCCACGTCTTTTTTTTTATAAATATAGCCTATGTTTTAATCCAGAAAAAGGGCTTCCAAATGGTATAAGTTTCATTGAAATTGGTCCAGTAGTTTAGGCGTGATCCGCTAACAAACGAACAGACAAATAAACAGACAAACTCGATTTTCGGAATTAGCTAATTGTTTATTTAGTAGATCCATATCTTTAATTTAACTTGTTGGCTTTTTTACAGTTCTAAAATAGTATAGATTTGAAATTATAATTGCTCGTAACATTGTCGTTTTGAAATTCGAACCCTCCATGAGTGTTCATCTTATTGACTGAACCATGTAGATACCTACAATAGGACGCTATAGTTTTATCTATTTATATCTATCGTCTCGCAGTGTGCCTACGCCCTATGCCTTCGATTCCTACATAAAGAATTGCACGGACTTTTAATTTTAGTCGGTTTTCAACGCGCGAGCATTCAATATCTCCCGGCTGAATAAAATGCAACCGAATTGAAAAGCTCATTATTTTTTATAGTCGATTATTAAACTAAATAATTTCTAATAGTGTTTTTTTAGGGATTTTGACATTGGTGAGTATATTGTTTGAGTTTTACCTACCTAGTACTTCGTGTAAAAGCACGTCCTCTCCTTCATTGAATTACCTACATGTAACTAGCCCATTTTTTTTTTAATTCATAGATATACCTACATTGATATACCTATGTATTAGGTACCTTTGAACAGTATTCTTTAGAAATGAAGTTTGAAAATACCGCGTTCTTAGTATTAATTTAATGTTAAGTAGAATAACGCTATGGAAAAGGTTCTGTTACATAATTATGTTATTTTATTTTTATCTGATTAAATTGAATAAATTTTCAAGCTGTAGGTACACCTTTTCATGTTACCTACTATAGAATTTTTATAGCATTTTTTTTTTTTTTGTTTTTTTTGTATAAAAGTTATCGAACAAGCTGATAGCTCACTTGATGTTGAGTAACTTCTGCCTGTATCAATGCATTACCTCACACAAGGTAGGTACATTAATATTTCAATTTTAAATGATTTTAGTAAAAACTTTTATAACTCCATTTCGCTTGGCAATAAGGCTTAATCGGGGTTATTTAATTAGTATTTTACCACAAAATTTGATTCTACTTTCAAACTGCGACAGCCGAAACGTAGATGAACCTGAGCTGAATTGTTTTTTTATCTGTTTTTAGGTCATTTTGATCCAGCTGAACAAAATAATCAAATTGATCTTGACTTGATCACTTTAGAAGGACAAAAATAGTTGTCGCGTCGCGAAACTAGATGGCACTGCTAAAAATGTACCGATTGTAAAACGCGCTATCGTTGCGTTTTGCTAGTAACACCGGCTTGTGATAGTTAGCTATTTCAAGAGTGTGATTATAGTACCGACTATTAGGTACTATCTTCACTTGTGTTAATTCTAGTTTTTTAAGAAGACATTTAATTTCGTATTAAAATGTCTTCAAAGATGTAATTCTGACGTAGACGTTTGACATTATACTATAATATTTATTATATAGCCACGTAAAACGTAAACTATAATTTTGTATGGGGAATCATCAGATTGATCGAGTTTTCACATTTTATGAAACAAATTTATTTTAATAGGTTTTCTTGTGTTATTGTGAGAATTATTCTTTAATTTTGGTGGAATTTTAACCAATAATACTTTTTAGGTCGTAACATAAAGTGTGAGCCATTGGAATAAATGCGTGTAAAGTGGTTTTTCTGAATGTGAAAAATCGTTTCAGGTTTTGAAGAGAAAATCCACCATTTTCGCTTCAAAACAAACGACAGCCGACTTGACGAAGACTTGCCTTGACTTATATTTTTTTAAATTCACCACTTGACACTGACAAAATTTTCTGTCGAAATGACGGACAGAGGCCCTATAGGTTTAAGAGAAGAAGAATCATCAGTTTTGGAAACTGCCCGCTAGGGGCGCTGCTCAATCTCTATACAAAATATTTTTTCAAATCGGTTCATAAATGACGGACCTCTGAGGTATCAAATAGAAAAAAAAATTGTATTGAGAACCTCCTCCTTTCTTGAAGTTGGCTAAAAATACTAAAGACTATGTAAATGCCATTAACGGTCACCCATCCAAATAGTAACCTCGCAGAACATCGCTTAACTTAAATAATCGGTGAAGATTGACCAAGCAAGCCTAGCCACGAGCGCTTCAATATGGCGCTAATCGGGGTTATTTTGTATTTTACCACAAAATTAGATCCTACTATCAAAATTTGACAGCTGAAACGTAGCTGAACCTGAGCTGGATTGTTTTTGTATCCGTTTTTAGGCCATTTTGATCCAGCTGAACAAAATAATCATCTTGATCTTGACATAATCACTATTTTAGAAAACAGACAAAAATAGTTGTCGCGTCGCGAAACTAGATGGCACTGCTAAAAATGTACCGATTGTAAAACGCGCTATCGTTGCGTTTTGCTAGTAACACCGGCTTGTGATAGTTAAGTACTGCAAAATAGCCTACACACGGCTGCTGCTTCTTCTCTTATTTTTAGAGTTGTCATTTTTGAAGAAGACATTTGTTTTAGTATGTCTTCAGATCAGAGATTATTTGTTACGTGTTTCTGTTTCTTATTCTGATTACTGTTAACCTGATTATAGCGAAGCCCTAAAATATTTGATTTTGACCGGTACCTATGTACAATGTAATATGTATGTTCATTGTTCATATCATAAGTCCAAACGTACTTATCCGAATTTGACATATAACATGGCCGGGTCGGTCGGTACCGATCGGGGCATGTATTAATTTCTATGATATCTTATACCGCGTTCATACTATGCCCATGCCGCTGCGGGCATTATTGCCCCAGCAACATCGTCTTTATTCTCATTAGAGAGCAAGGGCATGAATTTGGGCCGGGAGCCGGGACAGAGGCATTATCGTGTTCACATCGAGCTCGTGCCCACTCTCCTGCCGAAGTCCCTGCCCACTGCGGCTTAGTGTGAACGCAACATTAGGGCCGGCGCTCACTGACGGCGCGGCACGGCACGGCAGGTTGTGCTGCGGCATCCCGCGACGTTCCGTGGAATGCCGTGGCATCTCGTGGCATGAACAAAACTTACAGTATTTGACAGCCCTTAAATTACGGTGCAGTACAATACGGTAGTAATAAACACAATGTGGATATTGAAAAGAAAAAATTTAGTAAAAAAGTAGCCAATTGAATAGAAGGGTTAGGCCCGTTCTCACGTCCCGTACTCACCCGATCCTAAGAAAGGAATTTTGAAAAGTCACACCATAAGCGGTCTAAAATTAGGATCAAACATTTTAACCAAATAATGCGTATGCTGCTACCACGCGAGTAAGCCGCGGGCGACAGCTAGTTTTTTTTTACCTACTAAACTTAATCTGTGCCTATCTTATCTACACTCAAGCGTTCTGATTTGTGATAAGTCACGCTCATCAACAATCCTTAATTTTCTATCTAACCTCACTTATCAGTCCTCCGATTACAATTCACACGATTCAGATTCTTTTGTGAATAAAATAATGCATAAAATCTATAGGAGCCTATGTTAATGCTTTTGTTCAAGCTATGATGCAAGAAGTTGGACTTATAATCTGAAAATACATTACATTTTGCTATTTAGGACTTTATGTAATCAGGCAATAGAGAGTTTATGCATCTCGCTTCTTTACTGTGTTTTTTAGGTAAAAAAAGAATTTATCAAATCGGTCAAATATTTGACAAAGTTCTGAGGTAACAAACAGAAAAATAAACTAAAAAACACGCTTTGTATAAAAAACCATTTTATTTTTATTATTACCTACATTTATTAGAACAAAATTTATAGGTAACTCAATCAGAATTAATTACTACAGCGAACAAAGCAAGTTGAAATAAAGCGTGTTGAAAATTATATAAATTGACAAAAATCTTATTTTGCTAATTGAATAATGGAATAATCTTAACAAATTAGTGTATTATCATCGATCCTCGATAAATCTACAAAGTTTGAATGAAATCTGGCCGTTTAAAGTGGGTCAAAATCGCGCCCAAAGGAGTCGGTTACAAACAAGAGCTAATTAAATTAAATTTTTTTTTATTTATTCACAAAGAAAATTACAACTAATACAGTATTTACAATATTTACAAAATACACATGGAACAGTTGAGCTATCTACAAACCGTTGCAAACGATTTATAGATAGCTCAACTGGTCCAAATCAGTACCAATCGGAAGCGTGCCCAAGACACTGGCTGCATTGCCGCGCTGAATAGCAATGCTGATACGCTGGCCTAGATAATCACCAGTCCTCGGGTCACGCGTCGCTTCGACTAGACGCCCTGAAAGAATTTTGAAAACCCGGAGGGCCTCGGTACCCCACGGACCTAGAGTCTCGACCCCAAGAGTAAATTAATTAATTTAATTTTAATTTACAATTAAAAGTAAATAAATTTTAATTATAAATTGCTGAATCGTACGACTTTGAATCAGTGGTAACCGGTCACTTATCTGCTGGACAGGTCCTGACATTCCACTTTATCCATGATTAACCAGCTTATTTTAATGGATATTGATTTTTAGGCGAAATTATTTAGGAAACTGATAATATTATACGGCTTGGGACCGACGGGTAACATCAAACCAGTCGCTCGCTAATTTTAACATTTTTGAAAATATAAAATCACAAGGTGCCGCCCGCTACTTCGTTCGCGTCCCGTTGGTTCCCGTTAATTTATCGGGATGAAAAGTAGCCTATGTGTCAATCCAGGTCACGGACAATATATTCCAAGTTTCATCCAAATCGGATCAGGAGTTTTTACGTGAAAGAGTAACAAACATCCATCCATCCATCTATACTTACAAACTTTCGCGTTTATAATATTAGTAGGATAGGATAGGATTTAATCAATATAAGTAAGTATTGGTAAAAAAGAAATACACGTCAATAAAATGTTCTTAGTAAAAAAGAAATAGTCATTGTAAAATAATTAAATTAGCAATTAAAATAAGAATAAAAAATACTTAAAAAAAAGAATAGTTAATAATATAAGATGTAAAAGTTCATTAAAATTTAAAAAATTCTTCGACATTATTATTATAATTATTATTATTATTAGTATTTATTTACAAAAAAAAATGTATTTATGTATTCTATCAGCCATCCAGTTTCCATCGTACAAGCTTTGCTTAGTTTGGGACTAGAAGGCGTTGTGTTAAGTGTCCGTGAATATTTATTTATTTATTTATTTATTATAGAACGCTCTGTCGACCAGCGATAATTTTAATCTAGTTTTAAAAGAATAATGACTAACTGCTTCTAAAATGTGATCCGCCAGGCGATTATAGACAACTGGTACACCGTAAGCCTGACCGACTTAGCCAACCTGTGAGGTATAGTGGCGAGTCTCCTTCATCATCAACCTATATCGGTCCACTGCTGGACGTAGGTCTCTCCCAAGACGCGCCACTGAGCCCGGTATTCGGCTCTTCTCATCCAGTTTTTGCCAGCTACATGTCTCAGATCGTCACCCCACCTAGCCGGAGGGCGTCCTACACTACCCTTGCCTAAACGCGGTCTCCACTCGAGTATTAGTTTGCAAGTCTCCTTGTGGTATACCAATAGATTCTTTATGGAACTCATCACAGTTACCCTACCTACATAAGTAAAGAAAATGATTATTTGAATGTACAAAAAGAACATAATTAATTTTATAACTTCTAGCAAAACTCAACGGAAATGTGAGAAACAAACAAAAAATATAAAATGAATATCGTTCAAGTTTTAATTTTGCTCATACTATCCCCGGCCTACCTCTGCCAAGACGTCAACAATCTCTTCAAAAATATAAACGACAGAGTTCTTACCTTCAATGCAAAAGCAGCTGACATAGCTTGGAGATCGTCCATTGAACCTGCCAACCCAGATCTACCACGCAAAGCTGCGGTGTTGCAAAAAGAACGCATAAATTGGGAGCAAGAGGTGTGTGGGAAGCTGGAAACTTTAATTAAAAGTCAGTTGATGAATAGCTTGCAAGCGAGGCAGACGTATTTGCTATGCAGAGGACCTAAGTTCACATTTCATGAAGCAAGGTAAGAATATCTTATGAAACGGATAATATTATATTAGTCTGTGTTTTGTGTATTAGATCCTGTCCATCCAAAGGTTGCCTGGAAGAGATTGCTTTAAGCAATAAGGCCGCCCATAGTACCTACCTCCTAAAACTTGATCGTATTACCAATTATGGTATTTTTATGTTATTTTCTTTACTTATAAGTGGTGTATAATAAAGAATATTCTATCTATCTATCTATTCTATCTATCTATCTATCTAATATTAGTCTTGCTCGAGAGATGATTTTATAAGTTGATACAGTTGTAAGGTTTATTTTTTATTATAATCAAATCGAATTATTAATTTACAGGGTAATTAGTAATCTGTATGAAGAATTACAAACAATTTACACAGAAGCAGAGATATGTGTTCCAACACAAGAAAATACCACAACCAACCCCAATCCCATAAATATAATAGAGTCAGCCATTTTGCAATATATAATCAACTTACAAATACCCAAAAGAAACAAAGAAGACATGGTAACCACTGCGGCTGTAATAGCTGTCAATGAAGAAGATAAACAAGGAGTTTGTCTAAAAGGAGAAGATGACTTCGAAAAGGTGATGAAACTATCAAGAAATGAGGCAGTGCTGAAGTGGACTTGGCTAGTTTGGAGGGGAAAAGTAGCAGCTATGAAAGGACCGTATAGAAGGCTGGTTGATGTTGAAAATGCTGGAGCTAGAAGAAACGGTAAGTACTACCGGATCAAAAATTAAGATTCAAACTAAAATGGTCCACAATACTTACGAAATAAGCTCTAAGTTACGGTTGGTCATGACCATGTAGCGACATCTAGCACGCTACATGAGAACTATCCTAGATCGCACAAACGAAGTTATCACAGAGATTGAACATAATTGTGCGATCTAGGATAGTTCTCATGTAGCGAGATAGATGCCGCTACAAACACATGAGACGCTGATGGCTGATAATTTCAGGGTATCAAGACATAGGAGCCGCTTGGAGAGATGAACTAGAAACTCCACATCTCCGGCAGCTCTGTCGAAGACTCTACGACGAAGTTAAACCACTTTACACACTTCTCCATGGAGTAGTAAGGTACTATTTGAGAAGGCACTATGGCGAGATTGTTCCTGAAAGAGGACCTATACCTGCTCATTTATTGGGTAAGTTTTGATTTCAAAAGCATTCCAGATGGTAATGCTAAAGAAGACATACCGAAGACTAAAAGCAACTATCAAACAAAGTCAAGATTGAAAGTTTTTTGTAAACATAACTCAATAAAACATTGAAATTATGTTGCAGGTAATCTCTGGTCGCAAAACTGGGAGCCGCTAACGAATCTGATAACAACAAAAACTATAGACTTAGACCAGAGTATTAAGAATTTAAATTGGACAGTATTAGACATGGTGAGACAGATTTTAGTGTAGTTATATAATATCTAAGTACATGTTCTTGTCATTTTATAAACAACATTGAAACAGCGAAGCGTTATAGTAAAATCGTGTTATTTTGCACTGCCAAATAAATGACACAATTATTTCCAAAATCCGTGGATCCAGTTGTAATGATGGTTGAAAGTAGCCCGCGCCCGCCTCCTGATGATGAAATGAAATCGATAACATACGTACATACGTAGATACACGTAAAGAAGAATGAAATAAATTTACAAGATTATAATAATTGTAGGTAACTGTGTATTATTATTTTCTTAGGAATGAAAAACTATGTTATTTTTACAATAATAATGAAAGCTAGTGAAGCTTGTGATTACCGTTTGAGCTTCAAGTTATTTCATTTCAGGTCAAAAAAGCAGAAGATTTCTACCAATCCTTCGGTTTGCCAGCCATGACAGATACATTTTGGGAAAAATCTGTATTTGTTAGAGAGAATAGAAACACTCGGTGCCATGGTACTGCGGCTGATATGTTTAAAGATGGCGACTTCCGGTATGCCATGAAACTATTTTTTTTCTATTCTCTGCTCTCTCTCACCTCTGCCAGGATTGTCGGTTCGATCCCCACAAAGGAAGGGTTGCCACCACCGTTCCCAAATGGATCCGGATTTTATCAGAGATTGTATGTCTGAAAACGAAAAAATTACACGAATTCTGTCAAAATTTATGGATCCAGATTGGAACTATGGTGGAGAGTTCCTAACCCTACACATATTTATTGTCTGTTGGCAAACATAGAGGTTTGTTCTGTCTGGACAAAAAAACATATAGGTAGCTGGCAATCTAGTTCCAATAGTAAGCTTTCTTCGTATGGGACTAGAGAGCGTGACGTATCCATATAATTATGATTTCAGACTGCTATTCTGCTCGGGCACAACAAAAGAAGACTTCTACGTGTTACACCATGAAATGGGACACATACAATATTATATGGCATATGAAAAACAACCAGCTCTATTTCGTCAAGCGAACACCGCTCTACATGAAAGTATAGGGGACGCTATAATGTATGGTGTGATGACTCCACAACACTTGCATAGACTTGGATTAATCAATGATACTTTGCTTTATATAAATACGGCAGAAGAAGCTGATGAAGGATTAACTGAAAAAGAAAAAGGATTTGAAGAGTTTGACAATTTAGAATATAAAAGTTTTTATATTGAAAATACTGACAAAGATAATGTGGAAAATAATGGTTTTGAAAAGATAGACGTAACCGGGGATATAAATAAAGGTTTTAACAAAAGAAAATACAGAGATGTTAATATACACAAGGGATTTAAAGAGTTTGAAAATTTAATAGATAAAAACGTTTTCTTTAATGAATATAGCGATAAAATCAAAGTGAAAGATAATGTTTTTGAAGATACAGACGTAACCAAGGAAGTAAATAAAGATTTTATCGAAAGGAAACATAGAGATCATAATATACACAAAGGATTTGAAGAGTTTGGAAATATAATAAATAAAAACGTGTATAGTGAAGGTAATGACAATGTTTTTAAGACAGATGACATACTCATACTAAAACAAGCTCTAAACAAAATACCACATATACCATTTTCGCTTCTCATAGACGAATATAGATGGAAATATTTTGAAGGCAGTATCTCAAGAGCTGATACAAACAAAGTGTTCTGGGAAATGGCGTTGGAACTCCAAGGTGTAGCCCCAAACACTGAAAGAGGGGAGGAGTTCTTTGATATTGGAGCTAAATTCCATGTTCCTGATAACACGCCGTATATAAGGTAGTTATAGTGCATAGTTTGTAGCATAAGGCCCGAAATGTATCATTTGTAATGAAGAGTCAGGTCGGGCAAGTCTGTTTCTAGGTCTTAGGTTTTGGGGTCGAGAATATTGTGGAAAAAGGTTCATATTATTGCGAACGAGATCTTAGTGACAACTTGGACAAAAATGCTTTGCATGTTTGTTCGACGAGATCTTTTAAACCGATCATCCGATCTTCATAAAATTTGGTAGGTACCTACAACGCAACGCTCTCTAGCGTTGTGTGTAGGTATTGTCCAAGGATTAGTTAACTATTTGTACTGTACTGTTATTACTTACGTACCTACGTAGTTTCTAACAAAATGGCTTTGAAAAAGTTTGGTGTACTGTACTCTACCGTAGACAAAACTCTATCTATCCATCATCATCTTCCTACCCTTGTCCCACGCTAAGTGGGGTCGGTACCTATCTATCCAAACCTTCTATATTTCAGGTATTTTCTAAGCAGTTTCCTCCAGCTGCAGATCTTCGAGAGCCTCTGCAAAGCTGCAGTATTCGGTCGAAGAGATGACCGGGATGCTATACCTGATACAATCCCTTTGTACAGATGCGATATCTACGGGTCCAAGGCTGCTGGGAAACTTTTGAGGTTATTATCGAAACTTTAGAGATTAATATTGAAACCTTTGTGTTTGGCAAACATTTGTTGTATGCCTGGGTGTTACTACTTTATGTTTTATATGCTATGTATGACCGATTAAAAAGTATATAAGTACTCTATCAGTCATCTAATGCCTATAGTACCTACAAGCTTTGCTTAGTTTGTGACTAGAAGGCGTTGTGTGAAATGTCCATGAATATTTATTTATTATTATCTTCCGCCCGCGACTTCTTCCGAGTCCCGTTTCATCCTGTTGATTTTCCGGGATAAAAAACCTATGCGTTAATCTCGGTAACGAACTATATTGTATATATTCCAAACATATAAACTGAGATGGGATGGGATTATTTACTTGGCTTGACTAAACGCATAATCTCATATGACTTTCTCCAGTTTCATGTGGCCTATCATTCCTATTCTGTTCTCATCTTTCCTCTTTTGTTCTCATCTTTCATCTTCTGTTCTCATCTTTCCTCTTCTTTCCTCTTTTGTTCTCATCTTTCCTCTTCTGTTCTCATCTTTCCTCTTTTGTTCTCATCTTTCCTCTTCTGTTCTCATCTTTCCTCTTCTGTTCTCATCTTTCCTCTTTTGTTCTCATCTTTCCTCCTCTGTTTTCAACACGGTCGTTTAAATATTTTCCAGAGACGTGATGTCGAAAGGACATTCTCAACATTGGCGACAGATTCTTCAGCAAGCTACAGGCGAGAATGACATCTCTGCGTCATCACTGAAACGATACTACCGCCCTCTATACGACGTTTTAATGAAGCTGGTGAAGAGATATAACATTCCTATTGGCTGGAAGGGAGAAACGAGAGAGTTTTTTTAAATATATAAGAAAAAATAATTGGATTTGGATTGATTATGATTTATATAATTTTAAATGCAAATTGACTATGGAGAAAATGTATGAATTAAATTGTGTACCTATCTAGTTAGTGTTAAAAATATATACATAGGTATTTATTTAATAAACATTTTAGAATTTGATTTAACTTCATTGCTTTAATATTATTTAAAGTATTTATTAGACCAACTTTGAATTAAGTAAAAGTACCTACCTAAGTTCGTAAGAGTTTAGTGGCAAATTCTGATGACGAAGTTTGTAGGCCGCTTTAAGGCCTCCGTCATGGTTTAACGACTGCTAGATCCGGGACAGAAGCGCTCAAATGTAAATTCATGTAAATGCCAGTAACAGTAACCCATCCGAATAGTGACCGCGCAGAACGTCGCTTAACTTAGATAATCGGTGAAGATTAAGCAAGCAATCCACGACTTCATTAATGAAAAAAATGATTTATTTTTTATTTAACTAATAAATTAGATAAATAAAATGAAATAAATTATTAATAAATATAATTTATTACATTAACATTAAATAATTACAAAATTTCGTTCACAATCTTACACCGAATTAAAGGGTAGGTATAAAATTAATTAAACAATTTACTGGTAATAAATTAGAAGCGTCAAAATAACTTAATTGCATTTAAATTAATTAATATTTACTTATTTTATTTACATTTATTGGTAAAAATTGTAAAATACTATCTAAGTATTGTAACAACTATATTCACAAACGATACATTGTTACTACATGTCTATTCTCTGGTATTAATGAATAATTTATTATTTTAGTCAGTTTAATTATATTTAATAACAGAAACATAGATTTTTCTGTTATTTTGTATAAGAAAATGTCTTGTTTGTGAATATGGCTGCAGTAATTTTAAACTATTATATTTACATCGTATTTACAAAGTACAAGGCACTTATTAATTAGTTTTTAGTATTTATTTCGAACATTATTGTTAAATAAAATTATTTTTCATTGTTTTTTTTATCACAAAAACTTATTCTATGAAAAACATTTTCTTGTAGGTTTTTATTTAGCTAGTGAGTAAAAAAGTACTCTGTGCTAGTGAGTTATATTTTTATGAGCTTTGATATATTTTGTCGCGATTCGATTTTCTATCCCAAGAAAAAAGTATTTATTAAGTAGGTACATTATTATTTTTCAAAAAGGTTACATGTCAAATGAGTAAAATTACCCAGAATAAAACTAAAGAAAAAACTGTCAAAGATAATTGAAACCTAAACAAGCTTTGTGTTCAAAAAATCTGTAAGTAATATATCAATAAAACTATCATCCAGATAGCCGGGAATGGCGAAAAAGTCGGTGTTTTAAGTTAAGCTGTTCTATCCAGTCTCTTTTGGCAGTTTCAGGATCTCTTAAGGACTTAGGGTCCTTTTCCAGCAGAGGTAGGCTAAGCTTACGTTGCTAAGGATATGTTTGACATCCAATACGAATCGTTTAATATGAAAACAAAGACACGAGATTTGACATTTTTTGAAACGACACATAGCACTTTTATTTTAATAGTTTTTCTTGTGTTATTGTGAGTATTGTTGTTTAATTTTGGTGGAATTTTAACCAATAATACTTAGGTCGTAACATAAAGTGTGAGCCATTGGAATAAATGTGTGTAAAGTGGTTTTTCTGAATGTGAAAATTCGTGTTAGGTTTTGAAGAGAAAATCCACCATTTTCTTTTCAAAACAAACGACAGCCGACTTGACAAATGACTTGACTTGACTTATATATTATAATTATATCACTTATGACATTGGCAAAATTGTCTGTCGAAATGACGGACAGAGGCCATTAATGAAGAGAAGAAGAAGAATATGAAAACAAACGCTCCCTATTGGATTACAAACATAACATAGCTTAGCTTAGTTCTAGTCGAAAAGCTACCTTATGGACAAACACATTCGACACATAATTAAGTAAGCAAGCTCGTATGAGTTAGTGGCCAACTCTGGTGACGGAGTTTTAAGACCGCCTTAAGGCCTACTTGATGGCTTAACGACTGCTAGAGCCGGGACAGTTTAACGTGCACGAAGCACGGAAGCGCTCAGATGTAAATGCCACTAACGGTCACAAATCCAATCAGTGATCGCGCAGAACGTCGCTTAACTTAGATAATCGGTGAATATTGACTAAGCAAGCCTAGCCACGAGCACTTCAAAATCATCAGGTGAGATTTATGAGGTTAGAAAACTAAAAAAATCCATTTGTAAACTGTATAATTGTCAAATGTTTTCGAACTCAGACCTCCAATACTAGTTCAATGTTTGTAAGTTTTACTAAAGGCGTATTTTCGTCTTGATTTTACTAAGCACCGCCATGTCATGATGGTCGTAGGCAGACGGGACGGTGATGTAACAAACTAAATTAACTAAAATTGTTTAGTTTGCCCCGCAGAATTCCAAACCAATAGCCTTGGGCTGAATGTGACGTCTTCTGTTCGAAGAACAAAAATAAATAAATAGACTAAGTAGTGTTTGGTTTTGCTAATGGAAAAAGTAATTCAAAGTATATCAGTTATTTGACCACGACCACCATGACCACAACAGCTAGGTATAACATCCAACATCTAAGGCAAAGTAGTCGCATGCGAGATCCAATCCACAGTATGCGCGACTCTGTGATATATCCCGGGTTGGCCTCTACTCGCGCACGAGTACCCGGCTGACACCACTCCTATTAGATACCATCTTCCAGCACGCTCCAGCATAAGAGGACCTCCGCTGTCACCTTGACAGCTGTCTTTGCCGCCGCCCCGGTAGCCAGCGCATAGCATCTCAGGGTATATTACCACGTTGATACCTGGAAAAATTTAATATCTGGGTTAGATACTTTGATATGAATGGAAGATAATTAGACTCAGTTTTCTCTTGCGTGAGTCCCCTGTGTGAGGGATTTCTGGAACTTTCGTCCAATAATCCCTTTAGCGAGTCCGGCGACTGCCGGCAGGGGAAAAGGCTAATTGAAATACCTATATCTGAATGAGGCCGGAATACTGAAACGTCACTCAAACTTAAACAACACCACTTAAAATTGCTCTGCCTCTGTTTGACATTACTCATTTGTAAGAGATGGCAATAATTTAAACGTGAACTTAATTTAAGTGGCGATTGAGTATTCAAGCCTAGGCCTTATAGTTCAGGCTGTGCGTTGATAGTCAGTCAGTTTCAAAGGAGTTTTATATATATACTAGCCGTCTCCCGCGGCGTTGCTCGCGTTAGAGTATGACTTTTCAAAATTTCTTTCTTAGTGCACACCTACACTATGTAAGGATACTACCCTCCAAATTTCATACCTCTAGGACTTATAGTTTAGGCTGTGCGTTGATTCTATGTCAGCTTCAAAAGAGTTTTATATATATTGATGATGATAGACGATTGTTATCTCAAAATTGAAAAGGTTTACCATTAGCGCGATGCCACCGCTCGCACACCCTGTTGTCTAACACGGGTACGTCCACGGCCTGTAAGGTGCGCGGGCGCAGCCTCGAACCCGGACTCAGTGCGCCCCATCCCGCCGCCCAGCCGTACTGACCTAGGAAGTCAGAACCTCGCTCCGGTAGACAGATAGGAGCTGGAATTTTAACCAATAATACTTAAGTCGTAACATAAAGTGTGAGCCATTGGAATAAATGTGTGTAAAGTGGTTTTTCTGAATGTGAAAATTCGTGTTAGGTTTTGAAGAGAAAATCCACCATTTTCTTTTCAAAACAAACGACAGCCGACTTGACAAATGACTTGACTTCTATTATTATAATTATATCACTTGACATTGGCAGAATTGTCTGTCGAAATGACGGACAGAGGCCATTAATGAAGAGAAGAAGAAGAAGTCAAGATACAAGATACAAGATGTTTATTTGCATATCAAGTCAAGATAGCTGGCAATTTCCATATCAACCATCAAAGGGTCTCATGTTATAAGTCCAATTCGTCACATTCTGTTCTTTGTTTGCAATTCTGAGCTCTCTAGAGCGCAATATTCGTATCATTTCAATGGGGTAATTTGACATGGTTGTCAACTGTCAGTGTGAACATGGTGTGATCAATCTAATGCTATTCAAGTATTGAAACGTACACAAAATTCGATTTGATACTTCATTGTGAGTTACGATATGAATAAAATAGATTTGTGATATGAAAGTTTAAGAGAAGGAGAATGCTACTTTTTATTTTAACATTTGCTTAGCCTCAAACTTTTGCTGGAAGATAACTCTTTTTAGGGTTAAGCTCACCATTGTCAATAACTTTATATTTATTATTAACTTGTAGGTACTATGGGAACTAGATTGCGGATATAATACTTATATAGATTTTTTTGTAAATCAATACTTATACCTAATACATAGTAACACCCAGACATAGAACAAACATCTATGTTAGGCACACACAAAAGTTTGCTCTCGGTGGGGATTGAACCCACGACCCACAGCACGGAAGACAGAGCTATTACCAACTGAGCTGTGACGCATGTCAACTAATCAATACTTCAACAAATCAATATACTCACAAATATGCGGCATATAATGTACATTTCGATCCAGCATAAGCACAGCCACGTCGAACCTATCAGCTTGCGGCGTGAACTTGAACATTGGATGCACTTTGATCGATCTGACTCCGAAGGTGTAAGCTGGGAGAGGTTCCGCAGCGGAATTGATGACGTAATCACCGAGAGTGACGCGGACGTGTCGAGGCTGAGCGCGGGCGACGCAGTGACCCGCTGTGACCACGTGACGGCGAGATATTAAAGAACCACCGCATCTGAAGTCATAGAGTTAGGAAGTTAAAGTTTCTGACTGGCGTTTAGTATGATTTAGAGTCTAAATCATAAATGCCTATGTCTAAATTTTAGACAGTACGAGTTTTGGTGTGTAAATCTGGTGTAAAACGTCTGACGCCCAGCACACCAGTGGGCGCTGATTTGTACGGAGACACTGAGCGGATTCTTTGAGGAGCTTGGTCTACACCAAGCCCGTACTCGCATGTCGAGCTTCTCAAAGAATCCGCTCAGTGTCTCCATACAAATCAGCGGCCACTGGTGTGCTGGGCGTCAGACGTTTCACACCCACACTATACACTGAAAACTGGTACTAGGCCCTCTGGCTTAAGAGTTGCCTCAAAAAATGACAGGCACACCATACGAGTTTCATAACCGTGACAACAATAGCCCACAAGAAACCCAATTACATCTTACGTAAGGATGTACCGTTGCGTGTAGGCACAATTACTTGCTTTTTGAAGGTATAGGATGTCCTATTTATTAGTTCTTTAATCTGATATTTGGCATTGAGCATATTTTTACCAAGGTGGTCGACATAGCTCAGAGGATTAGTAAGCTGAAATGGCAGTGGGCTGGCCATGTTTGCCGCAGTAGTAGTAGAGCTCTTTGTGAGAGCTCGTCTGGGTTCAGTACTAGCACCGTACCTATTTCTGCCGCCAAGCAGCGATGCTCGCATTGCTGTGTTCCGGTTTGAAGGGTAAGGGCGCCGGTGTAATTACACGCACATGAGACTTCAAGATCTTTACGTCTCAGAGTGATGGACGCAGTGCATTGCCTTACAGGGCACGTCCTCATTGGACTTGCTCTGTGAGGTAATGCATTATTATAGGCAGAAGTTACCACTTAACATCAGGTGAGCTATCAGCTTGTTCCATTACTTTTACCATAAAAAAAAATAAAAAAAATCGTTGGAGCAAACTAATACGCGAGTGAAGACCGCGTTTAGGCAACCGTAGTGTAGGACGCCCTCCGGCTAGGTGGGGTGACGATCTGAGACATGTAGCTGGCAAAAACTGGATGAGAAGAGCCGAAGACCGGGCTCAGTGGCGCGTCTTGGGAGAGACCTACGTCCAGCAGTGGACCGATATAGGTTGATGAGGATGATGATGATGATATTTTTACCTATGATGATTTTTGTCAGAGAATTTCTCTTATACAGTAGTCAAGGCTACCAACTGATCTACTGCTCGAGCACTGTAGGGCTAGTTAGTAGTAGTAGTACTACTAAGGTAGTTGATCTAGGATGTATCTCATGTATGGTGCAAATTTGAGGAACTGGAGTTCATACTGCAAGCTCTGATGATGACAAGCAATGATGAAGAGGATCTAAATACATAGTAATCATGATCGGAGTGTTTGAAATTTTTGTCAAATTAACTCGGTATTTTATGACCTTGTGCGATAACACAACACCCTGTATCAGTGACAGGAAATGTGTAGAAACAGAGTTATGACATAATGCCATAAACAAGTCGATGTTCTTTACAATAGAAATTAATAATTGATTATTACTTTATGTTATTTTCGATGACTGGCATTGCCGACGTAGGCAGAAAATCAGCGAAGCTCAAGTGGAAGTGAGCAGGCCACGTATGTCGGATGCAACCTGAGAAGTGGGCGAAAATCGTCACTCCTTGGGTGCCTGAGAACGGGAGGCGACGACCGGGCCGGCCGAGAAGACGTTGGCGGGACGATCTCGACGTTCACATAAGAGAGTGGTGGAACAACGCGAACGACCGGGACCAGTGGAAGACTTTGGGGGAGACCTTTGCCCAGCAGTGGGACACAATAGGTTAAATTGTTGTTGTTTTTATGTTTTGTTCACATTTTTTCTGTATCTATTTCTTTTCTACTCGTGAAAACCTTTTATTGGCCAACTGTTTCCATTTTTGTACCTAATCTATGTTATGTGCTGTCGGTTTTCCTATAAATTAACTAATTAATTAATTTAAAAAAAAAAAACTTTATGATAAAACTTGAATGTTTATTTACTAACTTATATCGAAAGTTTATTTACTACTCAAGCACTGATCCGGACTCGAGCATAGATTTTTGTATGAAAATCTCTACTTAAATCTATGCTTGAGTAACGATTTCTGTATCGGCATACGGGCCTAAGAGTTGTAGATTTCTTAGTTAGAAGACAAACAAGCTTGGTACGAACTAGCTCCAACTCATCCAATAAAAAAAATGTAGTCATACCTAATCACACAAAACGTAATGACGATTTAAAATGATCAGTGAGATTTTATTGATTAAGTGATAATCATAATGTTAACACTAGAAACAAAGACAAACTCGCTGTTCCCACCACTAGGCTCTCAAAAATTAGTAAATCTTTCAAAGGGCAATGTGTACGCTTCTTTAACAAAATCCCAAGTGATGTGTCTCAGTTGTCGATAGGCAAGTTTAAAAGCATAATTAAACAAAGACTTATTTTAAAAGCATATTATAAAATATCAGATTATTTAGAAGACAAACAAGCTTGGGACGAACTAGCTCCAACTCATCCAATAAAAAAAATGTAGTCATACCTAATCACACAGAACGTAATGACGATTTAAAGTGATCAGTGAGATTTTATTGAATAAAAGCTTTTTGACTTTGACCTACAACAACTCTGCAACACCAATTTTATTTATAACTAGCCGTCGCCCGCGGCGTTACTCGCGTTCTACCTTTAGAGTGTGACGTTTCAAAAATCCTTTCTTCGTGCACCCTTACACTATATAAGGATACTACCCTCCAAATTTCATACCTCTAGGACTTATAGTTTAGGCTGTGCGTTGATTCTCTGTCAGCTTCAAAAGAGTTTTATATATATTGATCATGATGATGATATTCGTATATGAATTACAGATTTCTCAAAGAGTTTTTTATTCATAAATTCAATTATTTGTCAATAAAACAAAAAAAAAAGTATAAAACGTCACGAACCCGTCTTAAAAAGAAATAAGTCGGTACATTAATTATACGTACTAAAAATTCATTACTTTATCGTATTCATTAGGCCTTATGCACATTATAAGATATTTTTCTTGTGTCTTATGAAAAGTGTCGGAAATCCAGTCGCTTGATTGTTTGTATGAGACCGTACATATTACAAGATATTTTTTCTTACGTCGGATAAGACACGCGCCATACAACATTTTTCTTGTCCTGTGTTCGTGTCTTATAATATGCAAAGGGCCTTTCTGTGACAACACCATGCAACATGCAAGCAAGTTATACATGCGTATACAACTGTATTTTATTACTTACCAGCGTCTTCCATCAGATCTACAATATACATCTAAAAAATAACAAGCGTAGAGGAATGTGCGAAAAAGTCAAATAACATAACCCAAGATAAACTTTTTTGAATACTATAAATTCGATTCGCCAATGTATGATCGAAAATCATTATTTTTTATTCCGTGCTTCGGAGGCCACGTTAAACTGTCGGCTCTAGCAGTCGTTAAACCATGACAGAGGCCTTAAGGCGGCCTAAAAACTCCGTCAACATAGTTGGCCACTAACACATACGAGCTTGCTTGCTTATTATTTTTAAGTTGTGTTCATTGACAAGTCGAATTTAGAAAACAAAAAATCTAACTACCTACACCAAAAAGAACAGAGAAGTAAAAAGCTCTAACCCAGAAACTATCAATTTTCGAGTACTCTGTACATCATGCTATCTCTTTCGCACATTACCTCTCTATCCAACACTGCTTCCAACCGATTAGCTCGAAAATTGACATAAGCATGTTGCATCTGTAAAAGTTAATATTGTTATTTTATTAGTAGGAACACACATTAGATAGCTTTGTCTTGATCTAGATCCGGGGATTAAGTTGGGATTATTTCACGTCAAACATGTAAGCCAAATCAGAAATCCCCATTAAGAAATCCCTATCAATGGGAATAAACTGTCAATCCCCATTGACGGTGGTGATTTTTAATGAGGATTCTCTGGAATATATAAAAAATTAGCTTACTTTTGATTTTGGTGTTAATTTCAATTAGTGAGGGTTTAGTTCTAGAGTTAGAGATATTTATTCATCATTAGTTGTTTTTAAATCAAAAATAATTTATTTCCTTTAACAAAAAACACGTTTGTGAAAGAAAATATGAAACTTATCAAGCTATACACAAAAATACACTACCAAAACAAAACTACTCAAATCAAATACGTTTTAATTTACAGTTACCCCTTTTCCCCATTTAGTCTACGATATTAGTAAAATGTGCATTTTCTTTTTCAAAATTTTACAGCTGGAATAAAAAAACTCATACCATTTCCAACCGACTAAAAAATTAATAGGTTCATTTCCTTTCAGAGCAAAATGTACAAAATGCAAAATGTGTATTTACCTACTATAGTTAGTCTAATTCAATTTTTTCAATAAAATTATTCAAGGCACTGGCAATGCAGCCAGTGTCTTGGGCACGCTTCCGATTGGTACTGATTTGGACCAGTTGAGCTATCTATAAATCGTTTGCAACGGTTTGTAGATAGCTCAACTGTTTCATGTGTATTTTGTAAATATTGTGAATATTGTAAATACTGTATTAGTTGTAATTTTCTTTGTGAATAAACTTATTTATTCAATAATAAGATAACATTACAGGCGTCATGGCTCAGTCGGTAGTAGCTCTGCCTTCCGTGCTGTGGGTCGTGGGTTCGATCCCCACCGAGAACAAACATTTGTGTGTTGTAAACATAGATGTTTGTTCTGTGTCTGGGTGTTTCTATGTATTATAAGTATGTATTTACAAAAAAAAATGTATGTATGTATTCTATCAGCCATCTAGTTTCCATCGTACAAGCTTTGCTTAGTTTGGGACTAGAAGGCGTTGTGTTAAGTGTCCGTGAATATTTATTATTATTATTATGACAGATTGCTCCAAAGCGTTATTCTATTTAAAGACTGGCGAAAAAATATTATAAAATACATATTATTTACATTAATTATGTAGTAGACCAGCTTTTTCTAACGTTTAACTTATTATTATTATTTATTATTTAATACACTTATGAATGAAATATATTATTTAGTTTGTAGATCAACACAAGTCCCTAACAAGTCAACTCTAGCCTTTTTTTTTTACATCATAATGTAACTTTTTTTCATATTGTCCAAAAACCCGAAAGTGTGTAAAGCATCGTTTTGCTCTTTGTACGTTTTGATGTAGCCAAGTTTAGATAATAATAATTATATAGGTACTAGGTTGATGGTCTTATTTTAATCCTATATAATGTATATATGGTATATAACCTGGAAGATCCGATACGTATATACGCCTGCCAGGGGAATGTCCCGAACCCGGCATCATCTCCTCCGACGATCCGGCGTTGCGCTGTCTGCTTGCCCACCGCTATGCCACAACCTGAAACCAGGTGAAATATCTATGAGGATATAGGTGTGAGTAGAACTTACGAACCAAGGTGACAATCTTTGAAGACAATTTATGTACAAAAGATAGTCTTAATAAGAAGTATTTACTACTTAGTTAAAATATCATTGTGATTTCGTTATGTCAAAAAGGGCACAAGTTTCAAAATGGCCGAAAATAAAATGACAGTTGATGCTCCGGTTTTATAATCTGTATTCGAAATGATTTTTAGAGTTTTTGTAGCTTTTAGGCTTTTTCTTTTTTAAACTTGGTAATAATATGTGTATTATTGTGTAGTTATTAGTATACTCGCTTCCACACGGGACTTCGTTCACGTCCCGTAGGACCCGTTGATTTTCCGCGATAAGAATCTATGAATGAATGAATGAATGAATGAATGAATGAATGAATGAATGAATGAATGAATGAAAATGCTTTATTGTACGTAGGTACACCTTATAACTAATATGCGAGACAGATTAAATTACATTATGTTACGTACCATGTGTACGTAACATGTGTATATGTATATGTGTGTGTAATCTATGTGTTAATCCAGGTCACGGACAATATATATTTCAAGTTTCATCCAAATCGGATCAGTGGTTTTAGCGTTAAAGAGGAACAAACATCCATGCATCCATACATCCATACATCCATACATCCATACATCCTCACAAATTTTCGCGTTGATAATATTTAGTACCTATAGGTACATTTTATTTTTATTCATGTACTTATTAGTATAATTTCTATCTTCATTGTTGTTAAACTGTGTCGCAGTAAAAGTTACGAGTGACGATAATACAATTTTACTGTAAACAATACGAAAGAGCGAGTTAATGAATATTAACTTGAACTTTCCCGGCTGTGGTTGTGGTGACGGAAGCATTCGATTTCCTACAGCATTGCTAGATATACTTACATAGCTAGTTCATAGAGGTTTGTATAGCAATGACAATTTCTCTGACACTCGCGCATCGAATAAATATTTAGGCTCAAGTAATGATATTTTATGTCAAAGATCATTGGGCTCAAGACAAAACTTATAGGAAACAAGTTAATTTTACAAAAAATCTATACTTATGTACCTAAAATCTCTTAATTTTGATGATATTTCCTACAGTGCTATCATTGAATTTCATAACATGACATTTTATTTATATATTATGTATTATTTTTGTACTGACATTCACATCTATTCACATCTATTTTATTTGCAATGAGAATGATTAATGTATACTTATTACCTGTAAAGGCAGATTTTATTGAAATTTTAATATTTTTTAAGATCTTTGTAAAACACAAAAAAAAATCACTTGATTTACTTGAATAAAATAAAATACTGTTTAAACAATATAATACTGTTCATTTTTTTTTATTGGCGTCGTACTGTTTATTTTTCTTCTCTGATCTAAAATTACGTTTTTTTATTTTTTGTATGACAGGCGTCATGGCCCAGTCGGTAGTAGCTCTGCCTTCCGTGCTGTGGGTTCGACCCCTACCGAGAGCAAACATTTATGTGTTGTAAACATAGATGTTTGTTCTGTGTCTGAGTGTTTCTATGTATTATAAGTATGTATTTACAAAAAAAAAAATTGTATGTTTGTATTCTATCAGCCATCTAGTTTCCATCGTACAAGCTTTGCTTAGTTTGGGACTAGAAGGCGTTGTGTTAAGTGTCCGTGAATATTTATTGACTTATTTTTTATTTTTGAAGTTGGCAACCCTGATTGTGTATGGCAACACAAACCTTAGCCTCGATGTTAGCATTGTAACTATTGACCACTCTTGCATGCGTAGTGCAACACATCCTCAGTTGTGTAGGATACGATGCGTGATGAGTATGATTGAACTGTCATTACCGGTGGGTTTGAGGATGTCATTTTTGCTTCGTCTTCTTTTATGGCGTTTGGTTACATGACATATTTACTCGCATTATCAACTTTTTTACGTGCAAATGTGAAGTTTGAGTAATTTTAGCTAAAAATGGGGCTTATGGTAAAAAAAAAACAATAATACTTAGGTCGTAACATAAAGTGTGACCCATTGGAATAAATGTGTGTAAAGTGGTTTTTCTGAATGTGAAAATTCGTGTCAGGTTTTGAAGAGAACATCCACCATTTTCTTTTCAAAACAAACGACAGCCGACTTGACAAATGACTTGACTTGACTTATTTATTACAATTTTAACACTTGACATTGGCAAAATTGTCTATCGAAATGACGGACACAGGCCATATAGGGTAAAGAAGAAGAAGAAGAACGTGAAATTAATTCCATCAAATTAAAAAAGCTTCGGAATTTTTTTTTCTTGCCAGCCTCATTCCTATTGTCACAGAATATTAGCCTATGTACTATTTATTCATTATTAACACAAAACCTACCTCAATATCACATAACTTACATAACAAAACAAACGTTGAATAACAAAACGTTCAATTGAGGACACAAACTACCGAATCAGTACTTAGACTATATATTATTATTCATTTATTTGTTTAAGTGACCTTGACATTAATTGAGAAAGTTGTTGACCGTTGATGGTACGATTGGGCTGGTGCTACGATGAACGGTCTTGATTTTGATCCTAGCGTTTGCGATCACGAACATCGGAAGATCGAAATAATGGGTTTTTTCATGAAATAGATCTGCACTGCATATTTGGTTAAAGTTAAAGAAGTGAATGTGAGTTTAAAATTGTAAAATGAGTTTTGTAAAGCATACCTTCTTACAACCCACTGCATTTCTTGTTGCAATGAATAATTATTTTCTCTACCAGATAGCTAGTACCTACGGGCCTGTGTCCACTAAAGCGGCACATATTTGTTGACTACGGTGTCGGCTCTAGCAGCCGGTGGCGGCGCCTTGAAAACTCCGTCACCAAAGTTGGCCACTAACTTAAACTTACTTAGGTAACTAGTTTTTATAAAAAAGTCACTGCGATTTTTCTAAACATATATTTATATTTTTAGTTAAGTGACTTTCTGCGCGTTTATTTGGATGGGTGCCTGTTAGTGGCATTTTACATCTGAGCGCTTCCGTGCTTCGGAGGGCATGTAAAACTGTCCCGACTCTAGCAGTCGTCAGCTATGACGGAGGTCTTAAGGCGGCCTAAAAACTCCGTCACCAGAGTTGGCCACTAACTTAGACGAGCTTGCTTGCTTAAACTTTTTTTAATTCAAATAAATAGACAAACAAGCGTACGGCCTGTCTGATCGTAAGTATTAACAAACACCAAACGTTTTCAAAGTACCCTTTACTTCTTCTTCTTCTCTTCATTAATGGCCTGTGTCCGTCATTTCGACAGACAATTTTGCCAATGTCAAGTGTTAAAATTGTAATAAATAAGTCAAGTCAAGTCATTTGTCAAGTCGGCTGTCGTTTGTTTTGAAAAGAAAATGGTGGATTTTCTCTTCAAAACCTAACACGAATTTTGACATTCATAAAAACCACTTTACACACATTTATTCCAATGGCTCACACTTTATGTTACGACCTAAGTATTATTGGTTAAAATTCCACCAAAATTAAACAACAATACTCACAATAACACAAGAAAAACTATTAAAATAAAAGTGCTATGTGTCGTTTCAAAAAATGTCAAAACTCGTGTCCTACCCTTTACTTAGGGAATACCTCATTATGCTACAGTTGACAGCGGCCTTAACACATAAGCCAATGTTTATATACGTGAGTCACATATAAAAATCTTAAGTAACTATACTTATGTCATGAGGCTCATGAGAAAGCTACCTAGTTCCGTGACCGACTTACTCAGTGACATAATGTAAATAAACATGGCTTATTTAATTGTTTGTGTTGTTTGACCTACATTTGAATACTTGGCTATTAAAATAATTCATTTATTACATCTCCGACACAAAAAGAGGAAATAAACATTATCTTATCTTATTTTTCTGGACTGTATCTTCCTATTTGACGATTTGAGACGAACCGAGGATATTTGATCATTTTGGTTTTGACTCGCGACCCGCGATCTGGCATGTGCATTTGTCGCCTTACAGGGACCCGGGCTAGTCGCCTTGTGCGTTCAAGTTCTTAAAAGAGAGGGCCTAGTACGAGTTTTAGTGTGTGAATCTGGTGTAAAACGTCTGACTGATTTATATGGAGACACTCAGCGGATTCTTTGAGAAACTTGGTCTACACGAAGCCCGTACTCGCATGTCGAGCTTCCCAAAGAATCCGCTCAGTGTCTCCATACAAATCAGCGCCCACTGGTGTACTGGGCGTCAGTAGACCGTTTCTAAGCCAATGTTACGATTATCGACAGTTATAATGTTATTATTCAACCAGACATAACAGTTTACTTTATCTAATAGGAAATGTCGGAAGTAATAGGAAATATTTCAGACAGTTACCTATTTCCAATTACGTATTGAGTTACGTATTTATACCGCTGCAGCGCTGGCTCATGTAAAATCTTTATTTTATAATCATTTTTAAATTCAAATCGGTTCATAAATAAATATAAATAAAAATATAAAATAAACAATTATAATAGCGGAGTTATGAGGTAACAAACTTAGAAATAAATCAATTTACACGTGTCATACCATCTCCGTCTATTTCCCAGGTACTACAGTGTACCTATACTACTCGCATATAATAATAAATAATAATAATAATAATAAATATTCTTGGACATTACACACAACGCCCTCTAGTCCGAAACTATAGGTATATATAGGTCAAAAGTGGCCCTGAAAAGCCATGCATAGGACGCAAAGGATACATAACAAATGCGGATATGGAAGCGCGAAGGTGAGATCACGCTTGGCGACGCGCGAAGCTTCCTATCCTTTCACCGTTCGATGTGGTCATCTCACTAACCCACCCTCATCAGACTCATCACCTCAGAAAATGAAGGAATTTTAAACGGTGAAAGAAAGCATCAATTAACACTAATACTTTGTATTTTCTGTGGATGTCGTCAAGGCTGAGAGGATGGTATAGGTACTACAAGCCTATCTTCTTCTAAATATATAAAACTCTTTTGAAGCTGACTGACAATCAACGCACAGCCTAAACTAAAGTCCTAGAGGTATGAAATTTGTAGGGTAGTAGGTATTCTTATACCTACGTGACGCTGGCAGAAATGTCCAACTCTGGACGATTGCCATAATAAAAAAATAAAAAAATCCTTATACCTACCTATAGTGTAGGGGTGCACTAAGAAAGGAATTTTGAAAAGTCACACTCTAAAGGGTCTAGAACGCGAGCAACGCGTCGGGCGATGGCTAGTTCCATAAAAATAATGTCCCAGGCACTGTAGCATCTTTTTCTTAGAGGGAATGGGTTAAAAGTGGCTCCTGACGCTGCATAAATCATCAACAATTTCAATGGGTGATACCTATTGAAATATTGACCTATGATAAATAGCTATTGCAGTTTTTGACCCCATTTCTATAACCCAAACAAATCAAATGACTCATCCTATATCCGCTATGTCTTTCGAAATTGGTCGCTTACTCAACTTCGTCTAATATTGCTAGCATGAAATAAATCTTATTTTCAAGGCTGTACTGTCTGTTTTACCTTGAAATGTGCATGCGTGTACGAACCAAGTTACGCAGTCTTAGAAATATTGGATTTTCCAACTTTCTGGCGTAAATATTGACCTTTTATTTGGTCGAAGCTTAGGACACATTTATGTATGGGAATACCAAATATGCAACCATTAAGGTTGAATTATAAATCATGGCCACAAGTGGGACTAGATTAAGCTGTATTTTAGACAGCGTTTTGATAGTTACCTAATATTACCCTACAACTTCTAATACCTAGCGCGTCAATGAATGGAAGAGTCTCTAGTCACTAGAGTCTAGTGGATCCAGTAGGAGCTAGCGGGCTGAAGCCACCTCCAAAATTTGATTACAGGTACTACGCTAAACAAAGCCTTACAATAGCGTCCTTTTCACTTTTTTTCGCAACAGTATCTGCATTTATTTAGCGAATACATACTATTTGGTAATCTACATCGGGGACAAGCCAGTATGGGGTCAATTAATTCTAACCCGAGCTCAAGGGACCAGGGAAAAATCTTAATATTTGAGTTAGTGCCCTCCCAAAGTATGTATTACAAGTATGTATTTAGAAAGAAAAAAAAAAAAGTATATATGTATTCTATCAGCCGTCTAGTTTCCATCGTACAAGCTTTGCTTAGTTTGGGACTAGAAGGCGTTGTGTTAAGTGTCCGTGAATTTTTTTTTTTTTTTTTAAACTCCCTCAACCTCGAAACCGTACTTTGGCTAGTACGCCTTTATAGAAATCGTTACTCAAGCATAGATTTGAGTAGAGGTTTTTAAACAAAAATCTATGCTCGAGTCCGGATCAGTGGTTGAGCAGTATCAACATAAAGGCCTGAGTTGTCAAGAATATTTATTTACTTAATACAGTTGCATACAAAATCTCTGAAGAAAACCAACTTGTCACTTGTTTTAGTAGTAGTAGAGCTCTTTGTGAGAGCTCGTCCGGGTTCAGTACTACCACCGTACCTATTTCTGCCCCCAAGCAGCGATGCTCGCATTGCTGTGTTCCGGTTTGAAGGGTAAGGGCGCCGGTGTAATTACAGGCACATGAGACTTCAAGATCTTTACGTCTCAGAGTGATGGACGCAGTGCATTGCCTTACAGGGCACGTCCTCATTGGACTTGCTCTGTGAGGTAATGCATTGTTATAGGTAGAAGTTGCCACTTAACATCAGGTGAGCTATCAGCTTGTTCCATTACTTTTAACATTAAAAAAAAAAAACTTTTGTAAGGTCAATAATTGGGACTTGGAACAAAATTACCATAGTGACATTTAAACCCGTGATACGCGAAATGCGTTGGCGCCGGTCAGCGAAAGTGTGTTATGTAACACGATGTGCCAGCAAGACATCGCTAACTGGTAGTACTCCTAGTGGTTGCTCACAGATGGTTGGATTGACCTGGTTTACAAGGATCTGCGCCCTTATCGCCGAAAGAGAAATGGTTAGTTACTTGTAGCTCGAATAAGTTAGTGGCCAATTCTGATGACGGAGTTTTTAGGCCGCCTTAAGGGCGCGAGGCTTAACGATAACTGCAGCCGGGAAATAAATGCTTAGATGTAAATGCGACTACAAAATAGTACCTACCTAATTCCGTGGAAATCAAAAATTTTAGTTACCATTTTTAGAATATTACTTAGTGAAAAACTTTATATAAAAAGAAATTGATTAGCATTTTGTAAAACTTTGAATTATTAACATTATATTCATCGATAAATTAAGATTTATTTCCTAAAACAACGTATAAGGCGTTTTGAGCGCGTTGAAGTCTTTTGTATGGGGAATTATTAAACTGTTTTTTTTACCGAATAAATTATAACTTATTAGTTAGGTACTTAATATTATTTTGGAGATTCTAATAATGAGTTACCTTCTATTAAAAAAAAAATCAAATATAGTATATTTGTTAAAAAATTACCTTCCTGAAAAAAAAACACAAAATAATTATATATATCATGTAAATTGTTATATCCATGACCAATACAAAACGTTACATAAAATGAGTTTTACTATAAAATACATTATAGTTAGTGTGTTAATATAATTTAATATAAATGTGTGATCTAGGTGTGAAAAGCAAGACATAGTTAGAAATAGAGGCAAGAAGAAATGAAATATAAATAATATTTACAGTAAAGGACAATGGGCATATTTGGCACAGAGATGAACATGAACCAATCATGTTAATTTAACAAGTGAATTAATTAATTCATGAATAGTACATAAGTTGTTTTTTTAGTTTTTTATGCTTATTTAGTCTACTTAATAGTTAATTGTTTCAAATATCAATATAGAAGGTGGAAAAAATATATATTATTAAAATTAGTATCTATGAGATGATTGGTTCATGTATGTTTCTGGGTATTCTTTTCATATAAATTGCACATTGCCCTTTTACAATGAATTACCTGATGACGTCACGTGGTTCTATTAATACCTGGAACTGTCTAGAATGTTCTATCTATGTCTTGCCACGACCACATCACAGCTCTGTTAGTTTTCGTTATTTATCTGTCTGTCTGTCACAGCGAAGCGTAATGTAGTGAGTTATTATGATCATTAAACGAATGTTTATTCTGTAAAAAACCAAATAATTACGGGTTATGAAATAAGTGACGTTTATGGCGTATGTTCTTTGTTTTGTGTGTTGATGAAACTATGTAGTCATTATATCTGTCATTTTATGTCGTAGTTTTGTCAAAATTAAATCTGATCGGTCACAATTCAGTCATAAAAAAGTCAGAACAAGTCAAATAACCTGAAATTTGATGTCAAAAATGAATAACTCAGTCAAAAACTATCTAAACTTGGGCCACTACAACATGCTAAAACCAAAAGTGCATGCACAAATCCAACACTACATTACGCAACGGTGCTCCAATGACTTACTTTCATCGTTTATCACCGGGCCATAACTCGGGCTTTCATAGTCAATGCTGTTCGTATCTTGGACACCGAGGATCCCGGCTTTAGCTACTCTATGGCAGCAGCCTTTAAGAACACCTCCACACGTCCCGTCCAGCAAGCCACCGACCATCCAACAGTAGAAGAAGAACTCGCAAGTCCCGCCTTGGTTACAACCTGCCTCCTCTCCCCTATCTAAGGACTCTTCGATGTTTTGCATCAACCGACCTCTTCTAGGCATCTCTTTGAGGATTTTGTTTGCTTTTCTAATCTGTTCGTCGGATATCGGCTTGAATTTCGGCAAGTTGGTTGATGTGTTTGGAAAGAAGAAGTCGTTTCTCTTCAATCTGAACCCGTCAGTCTGAATGAACATTGGTTTTTGTAAAAGTTTATTAAGAGCTCGATGTGGTACGTTGGCATCTGAATGAGAAAGGAATTTGTAAGGTGAAGCTCAGTTCTGGACAGTTTTGACGGATGAAACTGCAGACCTAGATCATTGAACTCTTTTCTACAGAGTATGAAATTTTTTTGCAACATTTCAATATTTTTATTGTCATGATACCCACCAGCCAGGATAATGGGGAAAACGCCAACAATTATTTAAAGATTATTACAATCCCCACTGGTGGAGACAGCTTAGTGGGGATTATGACAATAAACCAAAAATCGTACGTGTAACTTGTAGTAAAATTTTCAAATGAATAATTTATTTATAGTTTTAAACTCAATTATCTATGTCTTTAAAATGAAATATGAAGTAGCAAATTTTATAAAATATAAATAATAAATATAATAAATAAGTTAAATAAACATAATGAAGATAAAAGTCTGATGTTAATGGCACAGTTTAAGCTAATTGTTAGTACGACAAAAACTACAAGCGTAAAACTATATTATATTACATAATAATGTATGGTACAAGGCATAAGGTTCCATAAAATTAAAACTGTCTAATGTCTAAGAGCATAACGCACAAGGCGACCAGCCCCCATAACGCAAGCACTGAACTGCTTTCGCTGCCCAGCATAATGTCAAGCGACGTAGCTACAGATACACGAAAACAAGAAGCTTTTGACGGCAAAAAACACGCTGAAACGCGCTAATGTCACTATTTAGTCACAGAATACCTATGATTTAGTATGATATCAATTGCCCCCCAGTCCTACAGAATTTCTCATAGCTGGTTCCACAACAACATTTCTCTGGAATAAAATGGGCGGTCTTTTTGACAGATCTATATCTGTTATTTTAGTAAGTACAAGACTGTTTGATTGATTTAGCAACGAGACATATTATATGACTGAACGCTAGGGGACTAGCCTTACTAAACTCTTTTATGGTGATTATGATATTCAACAATTTTCAGAGAAAATTACAACTAATACAGTATTTACAATATTTACAAAATTCACATGAAACAGTTGAGCTATCTACAAACCGTTGCAAACGATTTATGGATAGCTCAACTAGACCAAATCAGTACCAATCCGTAAATTACCTTAATAAATCATTTTATCTTAGGGTTATCTTTTTTGACAGTAAATCTTGATAAGTAATCGATCTACACTTTTATTGGTAGAGATCCGTTAGTTTGATATAGGAACCAGGCATAAGTCCTGTCAGAAAAAAAAAGACCTAGCAAGGAAGCAAGAATTACGATGATATGTCATTGAATTGCAGTAAACCTTAGCCGCTGGTTGCTTAGACAGTCGCCTAGTGCGCTCATACCCTTAGCATAATTTATTAACTTAAAGCCATGCTGTTATTTATATTAATTATTATATTATACAATACAAATATTCAAGCAGCACCCAAGCTAAATTAATTCCTCGTAGATCTTGTCAAGTTAATTAATCATAATAAAAACTTTTAATTTGATTTATTAATTGTAAAATAAAATGGCCGAGACGCGAGAGCAAAACCAGTAGTATAACATATATTTTATGCTATTTTTAAATGGTAGATTTACTATTATGTTAATTAATGGTTGTCAGCGACATCTATATTGCATAAACGGAATCAAATAAAGCTTTATCATGACAGGTGAACGTTTGTGCGTTTTAGGTTATCTAAAGTCATTTCTTTACCTAAACTATAATACATTATCATAGCCTATAGGTTTTATTATATGCTAATACTATCAAAAATACTATGAGTCACTATTTATCCATTTTTATTAAAGTTTTAGGAAATTATTTCAACATTATGCCAAAAATTACCAAACTCCTTTTTAAAGATGGCTGACAAAGAATGACATCACGACGCCATTTTCGAAAACAATATTCACACCACTTTCATTTTCCCGCGTTTTGGACATAATGAGCTGAACGTGTCATGCTGCGGACTGAATTACTAAATAGTTTTAGGATTTGAGTTTTGAAAACAACATTAGCACTTTTATTTTAATAGTTTTCCTTGTGTTATTGTGAGTATTGTTGTTTAATTTTCGTGGAATTATAACCAATAATACTTAGGTTGTAACATAAAGTGTGAGCCATTGGAATAAATGTGTGTAAAGTTTCCCTGAATGATAGAATTCGTTTCCAAGTTTTGAAGGGATAATCCACCATTTTCTCTTCAAAACAAACGACAGCCGACTTGACGAATGACTTGACTGATATTATTTCAAATATCTCACTTGACACTGGCAAAATTGTCTGTCGAAATGACGGATAGAGGCCATAAATAGAAGTAGAATAAGAAATAGTTTGAGATAAGAATATAATAAATTGGAAAACTGGTCTAACACTGAACTGTGATTTTTCGGGATTTTGAATTCTATGAATCCCCTTTGCTAAAAATTACTTACTAGGTAAGTAATAGCTGGATTTTAATTTTACTTTCACTACACACTTTTAGTAGCGTTTAGCATTGTATTGTATTATTGCATTGTTTACTAATTGTAAGTATTGTAACCATAGACACTTATTTGTTTAGCTTTAACTAGATCAAGTTTTGTATATTCATTTTTTGGCTCAGTTATCCGGCTCGAAGAACCAAAATATTATCAATAATTTATCAGTATTTTTGGAGTGTGATATTTTACCCCATTCCTTCAACGCAGCCCTTTTGTTTTTTTCAAAAAGATTTTTTGTAAATAGTAACATTTAACTAACAAATTATTGACAGGCGTCATGGCTCAGTCGGTAGTAGCTCTGCCTTCCGTGCTTTGGGTCGTGGGTTCGATCCCCACCGAGAACAAACATTTGTGTGTTGTAAAACATAGATGTTTGTTCTGTGTCTGGGTGTTTCTATGTATTATAAGTATGTATTTACAAAAAAATGTATATTATGTATTCTACCAGCCATCTAGTTTCCATAGTACAAGCTTTGCTTAGTTTGGGACTAGAAGGTGATTTGATAACTTGTATTACCAAAATGTGTTCGTTAAACATGCATCGGCCGAAGATCACAGTTACCGTTAAGGCAACGGTTAGGATTACGAAATAGTTACGTAAACAAGTAGGTAGTATAGTTACCGTTATCGTTAAACGAGATTGGAGCTTGTCACTGCCGCATTCTTCGTAATAAAATTATGTTAACTGTATTTACTATCTTTTATAAGTAGGTATGGATTTAAAAAAAAAATTTTGGTAACCCACATTAATATTTTAGAAAGACATAATTTTAGAAGCAAATAGAACAATAATTAATATCTATTTAATTCACTGTCACAAAAGCTAGTAAAATTATATTAGCTGTATTTACCTACTAGGTACATAATTATGTATTATAAGTATGGATTTACAAAAAAAAATGTTTAAGTATTCTATTAGCAATCTAGTTCCCATAGCACAAGCTTTGCTTAGTTTAGGACTAGAGGACGTTGTGTGTAATGTCCAAGAATACTTATTTATCTATTCAACCGTTTTACCGTCACAGCTCAGTTGGTAATAGCGTTGCCTTCCGTGCTGTGGGTCGTGGGTTCGATCCCCACTGAGAACAAACATTTGTGTGATTGCAAACATAGATGTTTGTGTATGTCTGGATATTAGCGTGTGCTTTTTGAACCATAAAGGGTCAACACGAGCCCAAAGGTCACCAAAGTTGGTCAATGCTCACATTGCCTACTTACATAAGGCGTTCGGTTATATAATATCCGATTATTGATTTACTTCCGAGGAGGCAGATATCGACCAACAAAACTGTGAAGTGGGAGGAGGGCGTTTGCAATGTCCGCCTGACCTGAGGGTTCCTAGGCCCGTATGCCGATACAGAAATCGTTACTCAAGCATAGATTTGAGTAGAGATTTCCATACAAAAATCTATGCTTAAGTCTGGATCAGTGCTTGAGTAGTAGGTAGATCAACATACGAATTTGTAAAATTATTTTAATAGCCTTGTAAATTTGAATGTATAAGTTTTATAATTTAATGTGTCCATTATAATAATTAGTATAATTGGTTTGTCACCGTACTAGTTATTAAATAAATAAATAAATATACCTAAGTTTTTCTGTTATCTTTATTCTTCATTCACAAATTATTATCTGATCTATCTAATACATGCTGTGTCTACTTCTTCTTCCTACCCTTATCCCACTCGGTGGGGTCGGCACAACATGTTCTTTTCTTCCATTCTCCCCTATCATTCGTCATCTCAGTGTTCACTCCTCTCCTATGCATATCATCTCTTACACAATCCATTCATCTTTTCTTAGGCCTACCTCTTCCTCTATAACCATCCACATTTATACTTAGCACTCTCCTCGTTACATGACTCTCTTCCCTCCGCATGACATGCCCATACCACGCTAACCTGTGTTCGCCTGTAAAAGGTTTGTACACCTAGATTTAAGATCACTAATAATAGGCCTTTACATTTATTGAAGATGATTTATACAGCGTCAGGAGGCAACCTATGTCTACACTCAACGGGACACTGTAGTGCCTGGGACAATGTTAAGATGGAGTAGGCTTGCCCAGCACCTATACCATCATCTCAGCCTAGTCGGCCATATCCACAGGAAAGACAAGGTCAATACGTGCGGAGCTGACTAAGCTGCGGGTTTCCTCACGATGTTTTCCTTCACCGTAAAGCTCATGTAAGTTTTCCGAACGAAAAATCCACTGATGCACGGCCTGGATTTGAACCCACGACCTTCGGATCGAAAGTCGAGGTGCAATCCCACTCGGCCAACACGGCTATAACACGGCTTAAGAACACTAGCTGTCAATTAAGATAGTGTTGTGCACAAATTGTAAGCTTACCTAAATTAATAAAAAAAATAGTCATCTGCATCCACAGGAAAGTTACATAATTAAATGTAAATAAACCTTACTACTTAATAACAATAAGATGGCGTGTTTTACACCATAAAAACCTATTCCAATGGTCTTTGTTTGATTTTTTTATTGAATACCATCGACAGCTCTCAGTTGTATTCGGGTCACTGAACTCACCATAGATTGGAATTTAGTTACTATGGTATGGCATAGATTAGGGAGTTGTTTTTATGGAGGCTGAAGGTCGGGGATTGAACTTTACGTTTTGACAAGTGTGACTATAGTACATTATGGTACAAGTGTGGTACATTGGTGATTACCGCCGAGGTGCCATTGAGACCCGAGCCGTAGGCGAGGGTCTTAAGAAAGCCGAGAACGGTAATCATCAATACACACGTGTATCATACGACGTTTTTCAACACACTTGTGAATAAAATAACAATAATTTCAACAGTGAAAACGCGTTGTGAAAAATGTTTCGCTATGGCGGGAAAAAATAATCAGTTTTCCTATGCGCGCGCATTGCGATCGGCCACAGACTAAAGGGATGAGGTTTTTTTTTTATTTATTTTCCGCGCTTAGGGTTTGCGCCTATTCTGCCACGTAAAAATGGGGAATTTAAAGTTTTCTTTTATTACAGAGAAAACAAAAGTTATATTTGAGTGAAAGTTTTATTTATTAAACACGTACGAGTTAAAATTATCTATTTAAATAAGAAGTTGCATGAAATGAGCAAGCAATAGGAACATTCATTTATTTGTTCTATTGAACACGATCTTTTTTTTGAATAAAAACTTTTTTAGTAACAAAGCTACTCAACCAATAAAATTTAAAAAAAAAATCTATAACTCACTTGTGAGTTATAGCAATGAAAAAGTCACAGTTTGATTATGGGTGTCATTATGTGCCTAATTGCGGTGACCATAGAGCCACTTTATGAGCAAGTGTGTTGAAAAATAAATTAGTCACACTTGTCAAAACGTAATTTTCACCGAAATCCGCACTCCCCTCTTGTTTAAGACACTAGCATTAGCGAACTCGACACTGGCAGAATTGTGACAACTAGCCACAAAAGCCACAAACCAAGAAGTTGAAGGTGAAGTTGTCCCACGTCCCATGACAGCTACCTCGAATAATAACTCGACTAAGTACCTATTAAAATATGATCTGTGCTATAGATATATTTTTTTAATCACTTGATTAGTATTCGTTCAGTAAAATCATTTACATAGGCACACGTGACTCTTAGTTTACAAAAATCATTTCCTAGCATTTCGTTCAGTTTTCTGGCTAGCGATTGTAAAATGTCAAATTCAAAGTCAAAGTCAAAGCTTTCATTTAATAAAATCTCACTGATCACTTTGAATCGTCATTACGTTTTGTACGATTAGGTATGATTAAATTTTTTTGTTATTGGATGAGTTGGAGCTAGTTCGTCCCAAGCTTCTTTGTCTTCTAAATAATCATCATCATCAATAATATAAAACTCTTTTGAAGCTGACAGAGAATCAACGCACAGCCTAAACTATAAGTCCTAGAGGTATGAAATTTGGAAGGTAGTATCCTTATATAGTGTAGGGGTGCACTAAGAAAGGAATTTTGAAACGTCACACTCCAAAGGGTAGAACGCGAGCAACGCCGCGGGCGACGGCTAGTCTTTTATAAGAGATCGACTTTTCTAATAGGTTCTTCGTCACGCGTGAAGATGAATTATTTCGTGAGTTTTTCTCTTGTAAATATTAATTATATATTTTCCTACACTTTCCACACCATGTATTATCCTCGGTTTCTCATGCGTTATCTACTGAACAGTGAAACTGGTTTTCACCCTGCTTTGGCTGTTCCCACGGTCTTGAGATGTAGAAATTATAGCATTGTTTACTTTTTCTTGGTTATATTTGACGTGTGAGAAGCAATAACTCACATCGAGCTAGCGAGCTAAGAACACGACACAAGACTACTTTGTCTAAGACAGTTTAGCTTATATAATCTGTGGTTTAGCCAAGATATTATCTTACATACGAGCTAAACGGTGAAGGAAAACATCGTGAGGAAGCCCTTGGCTTAGTCAGCTCCGCACGTATTGACCTAGTCTTTCCTGTGGATATGGCTGACTATGCCGAGAGGATGGTATAGGTGCTGGGCAAGCCTATTCCATCTAAAAAACGTTGTCCCAGGCACCACAGTGTCCCGTTAAGTGTAGGCATAGGATGCCTCCTGACGCTGTATAAATCATCTTCAATTGATGTAAAGGCCTACCTATATCTTATATACATAAGTTATATCTAAGCGGTATTTCCATTTAAAGATCGGCTTTACAAATAACTAATTTAAAAAATACGAGTTTCTTTTTCTTCTTCTTCTTCTCTTAATTAATGGCCTCTGTGCGTCATTTTGACAGACAAGTTTTTATTCGAGAGTTGCTCGAGTGTCATCGGGTTGACAATGTCATTTCACCGGGTTTTGAAACCATAACCTCAATTAAGATAAAAAAACAAAAACACCTCATTTTTGGCGCTAAAGTGCGTTCTACTTTCTACATTATTACGCCACAGAGATGGTTTCCTACAAGCTCGTTGAGCAATTTCTTATGCAATCGACCTCTTTTTTCCAAATCGATAATCGAATATCTCGTTCTACCTTATAAACAAAAGAGATGGATTTTTTTTAAGGTTTCCGATGGAACGAAATGAGGTTAATATTTTTTTTTTTACCCCTTCAAAAAAACTAATACGTACCTACTAGAGTTTTGAATTGTACAATTTCAAAATTATTTTACTAGCTAAATAGTTTTTTTTTTTACGAGGAGAAAATATTAAATTTAGGGCGGTAAGCATCAGCGAGGGAGACTAATGAATGATTTAAAAAAAATCGATGAAAATCCTAGTATTTATTTACTACATACATACCTACGTTATTAAGAATTGCTAATTTGAAATACATGTCTAATTAATCCTAAATAAATAGAATACTAAAAACTACGAACGATAGTAAAAGTCTTCTATTACAAAAGTTCCCTTCATTTGAATACACGCTACATACTGACACGCGATCTGTTTGTATTACAGAATATACCGTAAGTATTATAACATAAGGATCAAAATTGCGTAACAAAGATTATCAAATAGATACTTTGATGTACAACTGTGTGGGTAATTAAATCAACACTGGACAATTGTTTTTTAATCAAGATTCAAGCCTAAGGTAATGAAAATTAGGTGTTAAATCGCATGCTCGTTGTAATTAGACAGCTGTTTGTGAGTTTTAATTGGAAAATGTGCTTTATTTCAAAGTCTGTAGGAATAAAAATAAAAAAAATCTGTTGCAATATTTAATTTAAAAAAGTAGAAGTTCCGTATGTTACTAATTCAAGTTACGAATTATCTATCTTTTGTAGCAATAAATTGTTTGTGTATTTACAAGATGGCAACATTTATATTGGAACAATAATTTCTAATAAAAAAATATTTTTGAATGACGTTTTTTTTTCTTTCTAAGTATGTTTTAGTAATTTTATCAAGGTTACAATAATAATGAAACGAAATTAAAGTTATTCATAATATTATGTGCTTTTTTTTTTTATAAGTATTTTGTTCGTTTACTTCATCTCGTTTCTTTATAACTATAAAATTCTGGTTTTAAAATTTAAATAACTTAGTAGGTGGGTAAGGAGATAGATAGACTAGGTACATAATAATAATAAATTATTAAACTTCTAAACTAAGTTTTGAAATTAATATGTGAATAATTTTTATGTTTAGTTATTTTTACATCGAGTTGTCATTTTCTTTAAACTTATTTTCGTTCCACTGTTACGACATAATATATGAAAAAAAAGCTGCGTTTTTTTTCATCCAACCACGAGTCATTGAGTTTCACCCAACTACTAGTTCTCAGTTCAAAGTCAAAGATATCAACTTATTCATCGCAGTCACGTCGTAAGATCGTGGACATTTTACTAAACTTTTTAACTTAAAAAAATAAACGTTTTTTAATGTTTTTTTATTTATCGTTATAAAAAAAAAACATAACTTATTACAAGGTTTATAAATATAATGCTGCGTGAGTTTTGTCGTCGCCTTACATTTTCGTTTGATAAAAACCAGTCCATTTTTACTTACATTTTTAGTATTTACATAAAGTAATTCAGCTTTATTATGATTTTGAATAATAATCTAAAAACGTCATGCAAAAAAAGTCTAAAACCAAAATTCTACTTTACCTACAAAACTAATGGATAACGCATCAAAAATTTTAAGATATCTTAGGTACCTATCTACCTACTTACATCTCCTGTTTTTATCTAAACGGTCCATCTTGTTTTCATTTTTTCTTTTTAAAACAGTGTAAACTCTTTACGTTCTACGCGTCTACAGATTACATTTATGACGTGCTTTTTATTGCGGAACCCTTAAATAAGATAAGACTCCACATTAGCATACAATCGGTAAAAGTCCCATTGTCAGTTGCTCAACACTGTTGGCGGCTGAGTTCATTCAGAGCAGTCCGACCGCCAAGTGTAACAATAATGGAAATCAAAAACTTTGTTTGTGATTGATCGAGTGAGCGAAGCGAACGAGATCTTAGTGACAACTTGGACGAAAATGCTTTGTATGTTTGTATGTTTGTTCGACGAGATCTTTTAAACCGCTCATCCGATCTTCATAAAATTTGGTAGGTATACGGATAGTACTTTTAAGTTTTACTGGTTTGTTAAATGAAGTAAATCGGTCAAGGGGTCGTGAAGTTATGAGGTTTCAAAGAAAGTAAAAAAAAAGTCGTACCATAATATCAAGTGGGGTGTCATATGATAGGGTTTTGTTTAGACATTCCAAAATCGTTTTTATTTTGATTCTAGGTCTAATAGTTTTTGAGTTGTTGTAAAAATTATAAAATTGGCCAACCCAGTATAACGTGAGCTACCATTTTTTTGAGTTTCAATGATTTTGTAGTTCAAGTAAGACTGGTACATAGCTAGACGGTTCGAAGCGATTTGCAAAGTTTATTACAACCATTGGTCAATAAAAATTGTTTGGGTTTTATTAACCTCCGACCATCACGAGATCTCAGTTCGGGGCGAATTACTAGTGATAGCTACTTTTATGTTTAACAAATTAGGTACCTATTGATTCGCTTATTGTATTTCTCTAAACTAACCTAATTTGACAGCACTAAAAATGTTGCCGTCCCTTTCTCACAAACCGAAACGACAAGGACGGCTATAATTTTAGTGCTGTCAAATTAGGTTAGTTTAGAAAAATGCAACAAGCGAGTCGATGCAATTTTTTTATTTTTTTTATGATAAAAGTAATGAAGCAATCTGATAGCAATTGTCAACACAGCACGTCTTAGCAATTTTCCCAAATGACCACTATTTACTAGCTATATACGAGAAAGGAAGTAAACTCACTACTTTCGACTGTAAGCCATGTCGAAATAGTATCATTAAAATCATATTTACATTCATAAAATTTGCAAAGCGGCGGTATTATGCGGCATAACATCACAGTCACATCGTTATAATCTCAAATGGGGAAGAAAACATAACTTTGTGCATTATTTTACGGAAATGTTAAAGATACGCAATAGATTTACGCATTTGTTTTATTCTAGTAGTTTTTTTTTATAAAGGAAAGTAAAAAGTATGCAGGGAAAAGTATAAACATTTCAATACTACATAGTTTATACATATTTAAAGATACAATTACATACGAGCGAAAAGTATACATTACTTAGTATATATTTGTTTTTTTTCCTTTTAAATTCACTGTTTTAGTTATTTTTATTATTATTGTTTCATTTGTACCTATCTAGGTATATGTTTTGTATGTTGTGTGCCAAGTAGTTAATAAATGAATGTCTATGTCTATGTCAATTTTAACAGTTGTTCGAAATAAATATGACATGTATTTTCGTGAACTTCGAGATTAGCGAGGAATCGAAAATAATGACGTAACAAAAGAGGTTATATTGCTACCCGTTCGTACCTACTTAGTAGTAGGTGCAAACGTTGCAAACATTACACACCTATAACAATATATAGTACATAATAATATCTATGCGTCCTATATCTTTGTGGAAACTGGCCAAACCTATTCATTTTATTTTCATCAAAACATTACTCTATAGTTTTGAACTTGGAATAAATCCGGAACCATTTTGTTTGACCGGGCTCTACGTATACCAGCCAATGTTTTTTTTTTTTTGCGAATGCTAAGCATTTATATTTTGTAAGTAATCGTAACTACTACTTAATTGTATACAGACAAGACAGGCGCCTTTCTATACCAAAACCGCGTTAGTCACTACCAAGCACCCTTCACTAGTCAACTACTCACCTCTGTCAGCAATACTATCACCAGCTCCTATATCCTGAAGGCCCTGGTCTTCCACAACGTCGTTTGAACTAAACTGATCACGGAACACAACATTATCATTAAAAACCGGCTGAGGTCCCGCGTGAGAGTTTGTTTGCACTGAGTTTGCGTTATCTGTGGCGTAGGGGAACACTACCCGGGGACTTCTCGCTTTCCAACCGGGGTAGTATCCGTTACGTAAAGCTGGGTAACTTTGGAATGGTTCGAATGCGTAGTTCGGAGCGTAAGGTCGTCCAAAACGTCCGTGGTAGTAATGAGGTTGATTCTGAAACGGCCTGAAGCGAGGTAGAGGCTCGTAAAACCGCTCGTTTCCACTCGGACTGTCTTCGATTTTTGAAATTTCTGTATTATCTTCCGGTGAAGTGAATTCGTAGTCTGTGGTCTCGTCGAATTTAATTTTCGAGTTCTGTGTTAGGTCGATTTCACCTTTTCCGTACGGTTGGTGGTTTTCGTCTTCGTCCAGAAACAGGACTCTTGATCGTCGTCTGTAATAGTTTTTGGGTATGAACATGACATTTTTGTACGGTTTTTGGTATAGCGTGAGCGCGCGGCTTGGCTCGCCCGCCGCAACAGACGCGACTACAAGCAGAATTACTTTCCATCTATGTGTTAGCATGTTGGCGCGGTCACTGCTCCGTTGTTTTCACTTTCATTTTATTTATTCGCGGATTATGTGCTTATTTTCGCGTTCGAAAATCAAGCACACATTATTTTTCGATACGAAACTTTTTGTTTCTGTTTTAACGAACTTTTTTCATGGTTTTTGAACGGAAGCGCGTGTGTATCGTTCGGTAGTGGGTAGCGGACTGGTGGTACAGTCGCCCCCACTGTTGTTCGTTATGTAAAATGTATGACGCGTTGGTTTATGCAATAGTTCTTGTTGATTAGTGATAGTGTAAGGCTTTTGAGGTCGGTGATGATTGCAACTCTTCCTATTTGCATCTTAGAACCACTTTTATCATTGTAAATATATATTTCTCTAAATTTAAATAATGAATATTCAAAAGTATTTATAGAATCTTGGTTATTTTATTATTTCTGTAGTCATTTTTAAATTTATTCGTGTCTCTTTATCTTATGTACTAATTTTATTAAATAATGCATACGTTGTGCAACTTTTGGTAGAGTGGGTTGTAAAGTTATTAGGCTAAATCTAAATTTCTGCCGCCAAGCAGCGATGCTCGCATAGCTGTGTTCCGGTTTGAAGGGTAAGGGCGCCGGTGTAATTACAGGCACATGAGACTTCAACATCTTTACGTCTCAGAGTGATGGACGCAGTGCATTGCCTTACAGGGCACGTCCTCTCATGTCCTTGCTCTGTGAGGTAATGCATTTTTATAGGCAGAAGTTTCCACTTAACATCAGGTGAGCTATCAGCTTGTTCCATTACTTTTATCATAAAAAAAAAGAAGTAATACTGAACTGTTGTTATTGCGTGTTGAGTTTCTACAGAAAGTATTATACTGCTAATTATACATTTGATACTAAGTCTGTCATTTAAATTGGTATTTATGTAAACAAATATCTAGCCTTGCTTGTCTAGCAAAAACAACTGAATGACGCTTAGCTTAAAAGCTAATGGATGTATTTTTTTTATTATTAGGGATACAAACCGTACAATAATAATCAATATATATAAAACTCTTTTGAAGCTGACTTAGAATCAACGCACAGCCTAAACTATAAGCCTTAGAGGTATGAAATTTGGAGGGTAGTAACCTTATATAGTGTAGAGGTGCACTAAGGAAGGAATTTTGAAACGTCACACTCTAAAGAGTAGAACGCGAGCAACGCCGCGGGCGACGGCTAGTACATACCTAAAACTCTTTTGAAGCTGACTTAGAATCAACGCACAGCCTAAACTATAAGTCCTAGAGGTATGAAATTTGGAGGGTAGGTTCCTTATATAGTGTAGGGGTGCACAAATAAAGTAATTTTGAAACGTCACACTCTAAAGGGTAGAACGCGAGCAACGCCGCGGGCGACGGCTAGTTAACACTAAAATGACCGGAGAATATCAAAAAGGGAACTTTTCCCAGAGCGACCTTACTCACTAGTCCAAGCACAATTTTACAGTACCACTTTCTCAAACTGTGCCCGTGTCTATAGGTAAGCACAATATCACCGTGCCACTAACTTACTGTTATTATAATTTGTAAGTATGTAGAATCTTTTCTAAATATTATTACATAGAAAGTATTAATTTCATAAGTGTTATTATTTTCTCTCTAAGTTCTGAACCCGCGAAATATGAATCTGTGTTTTACCTGCATCAGCTTTTGAGCACAAACATCCTGGGTTTCTTAAAAGCGGTCACCGTAATATAACAACCGATTTTTACTATGATAGCTCAAATATTTCCGCTTCACTCTAGGCACTTGCCTTTTGCATTTGCTGAGCTGTACCTTTTACGCATCTGTTCTTTATAATTTATAGAATAGAATAGAAATTATTTATTTTACGCAAAAACACATACAAAGACATTAAATCAACATTAAATTATAGATAGATGCGTAAAACAGGTACTCGCTCAGCATGCTAAAGGTGCACGGTGGCTCCTTAGCGCTAATTTAATGTTTATTTATTGTGTTTTTGAATAAAAAATATGTTTCTATTTATATATTGTAAATACTTGCTTGCTTGTTCGTTCGATTTGTATTATGGGAACTAGATTGCTGATATAATATCTTGTACGAATTAACATATATTACATATAATAATAATATTTATACACTTTTTTCTGTAAAGACACAACACAGACTTAGAACAAACATCTATGTTTGCCACAAAAATGTTTGTACTCAGTGAGGATCAAACCTACGACCCACAGCACGGAAGGCAGAGCTATTACCGACTAAACTGTGACGCCTGTCAAAATATGAACCGGAATTTTCGCCTAAACTGTATTTCCTCTTTTAGATAGATAGATAGATAGAAAATTCTTTATTGCACAACTTAAAGTAGTGTATACAGGCGAACTTAATGCTAAAATAGCATTCTCTACCAGCTAACCTTTGGGTAGTGAGGATAACAATTTATTAGGGTAGTGCGCATAGGGATATATTACTAGACAATTTAGCCAAAACTTACATGAACCTATCTTAATCTTAAATAAACATAAATACGAAGGTACATAAACTACATAAACTAATACATATAATTTATAGGTATATATATATCTACTATAACTTAAACTCGCTTTTTTGTGCCAGGGAATGTTTATTTGTATGATTCGTTCATTAGAGATAAATAGTGATTATATATTTTGGATTTAAAGACATCAATAGAAGATGCCTCGCGATAGAGATGAGGAATGCTGTTCCAGAGACGAATGGCAGTTACCGTAAAAGAGTCAGAGTAACCAGAAGTGGTATGTGCAGGAGTGGTTAGCCTTAGGTTGAGTGCGGACCGTACAGGGCGATTGTCATCACAAAGTAGCATGAAACGTTCCTTGAGGTAGTTGGGGGATTGGGGGTTTTTCAGAATGTTGTAGAGGAGACATAAGACATGAACATCCCGGCGCCTTCTGATCTCCAACCACTTTAGTTGCAAACGATAAGCAGATACATGGTCGTACTTACGTAGCCCATGTATGAAGCGGATGCAAAGGTTTTGCAACCTTTCGAGCTTATTTAACTGTTCTTCAGTAGCATCAGTATAGCATACATCTGCATAGTCGAGCATGGGAAACAGCAACGAGTTCACAAGCGTTATCTTTGTTGATTGAGGTAGAAAATTTTTCATTAACTTAAGAGAATGCATGCTTCCATACATTCTTCTACTGATCTGCGCAATGTGACGATCCCAAGACAGATTGCTGGTAATGTACAACCCTAAGTTTTTGACCTCCGTGCAGAACTTAAGTGGGTGGGTATTAAACTTTACTGTAGGGAGACTGTTTAGATTGAGTCTAGAGATGTAGTAGTTACTACCAACAATCATGACTTGAGTCTTGTCCGGATTTATGTGAAGTCCAAACCTCTGGGTCCAGTCATACACGGAGCAGAGATCTCTGTTAAGTGAATCGATCCCATGCGCTACTTGGTCAGGGTCAAAGCTTACATACAGCTGGACGTCATCAGCGTATAGGTGATAAGAAGAAAAGCTGAGAGTCGTAACAAGAGTGTTAATGAAAATTGAAAAAAGAAGTGGTGAGAGAACGCCTCCCTGGGGCACACCCGCTCCAACGTATAACCAGTCCGACGAAGTGTCATCAATCCTGACACACTGCTGGCGCCCCTCAAGATATGAGCCAAACCAAGATAGGGAGGACTGAGAAATATTTAAGGAGTGGAGGACTGCCAGCAGTATTTCATGATTAACACAATTAAACGCGTTGCTGAAATCTAACAAAGTGAGGAGAGTGAGCTTTCTTTCGTCAATAGCTGACCGTATGTCATCTGTAATTTTTATGAGAGCTGTAGAGGTACTATGTGAAGAGCGGAAGCCAGACTGAAACGGAGAGAGAAGATTATTGATTCGGAGAAAGGAGGAAAGCTGTCGGTGTACGATTTTTTCTAAAATTTTTGAAAGAAAGGGTAGAATGGAGATTGGTCGGAAGTCCTTTAATTCAGAAACTACAGTTTTTTTAGGGATAGGAATTATGAAGGCCTTCTTCCATTCAGAAGGGAAACAGGAGTTAGCTATAGAAAAGTTAATGATGTGGGTCAAGTATGGGGTGATTAAATCAAGAATCGGCAGCAAAAGCATACGACCAATACCGTCATGTCCTATCGCCTTTGTGCTAGTGCTCAAGACGATTTTCTCGACTTCATTCACGTCAACGCAATTGAAATTGAAAGGTGAGTGGTTCCCAAGTGACAACTGTGACATCTGTGTGATAGTATCATTTTTAGCTGAATCATCAATAGTGAATGGGACAGCTGAGAAGTGGCGATTTAATTCATTGACACTGACTGATGAATCGGCTATGCATTTACTTTTACCAAAACCTAAGCCATGGAGTACCTTCCAAACATTGCTTGGAGTACAGTTTTCAATTTCATTGTAGATATGGCGACGTTTAGCGTTTCTGATCATCTGGTTACATCTGTTTCTCGCTCTTTTAAACTCTGATAAAGCAGCGTCACTGCGGGTTTTCCTGTACTTACGATAGAGACTATTACGTTTTATCATTAGTTTGCGAATATCATCTGTCAGCCAGGGTGCCGGTGGTCTTTTCATACGGACTGGCTTAAAGGGGGCATGTCTATCGTACAGATCAGTAAGAGCATTATTGAAGAAACTAATTTTTTCATCAATGTCGCTAGCCGACAGCATTTGAGACCAGTCCGTAGCAGCAACGTCAGAACGCAACACCCCACGGTCAATGGCTGCAAGGTTCCTCTGCATAACAACCCTGGGTTTAATCTTGGGAGTTTTAATTTTAACTGATGCATAGATGAGGTCGTGGTGCGAGAAACCTGGAGCCGGATACTGGCCAAAGGCAGATATGCGCTCGGGATCTCCCGTGAGGATAAGGTCCAGCTTGGTGTGGCTATCGTTTATATGATATGTTGCATCGAGGTCCAGAATGGAGATGTTGTATGAGGTTATGATGTTATCCAGTTTTTTGGCTCTTGAATCATTTCGTATAAAACAAGTATTAAAGTCGCCCATGATAGTGAAATGGTTGTATTGCGGTAAAAATATTTCGAGTAGTTGATCTTTTAGAGCTCAAAACTTACGGTTTTTTTATTTTTATAACTTCCGCCTTATAACGGTGTCCGTTTTCTACAGACCCGAGGCATTAGGTAACTTTCTATAGCTTAGTATAGATCGTATGAAGTCATTAGAAAATGTTACGTGCATGGATGCAGGAAGTTAGTGGCTCGTGTCAGTTTGAATTTAAACCTTAGGTCATTGAGATAAGGATATATAAGATCTCTTCATTTTTATGTCACTATGGTGCCAAATATTCTATCTATATAAGCAGTATGTATGTATGTAAATATGTAGTAAGTTCCTTCTTATTTTTGTAATAGTATGTATTCTTGGATATCTCACACAACGCCATCTAGTCTCAAACTAAGCAACACTATGGGAACTAGATTTCTTTTTTTGTAAATACATAGATATGTAAATACATAGTAACTTCCAGACATGGAAGAAATATCTTTGTTTGTCATCACACAAGTGTTTGTTCTTGGTGAGGATCGAACCCGCAACCCACAGCACGGAAGCACTTTTCTAAGTGACTGTACTATTCTTAATTTTTTTTATTCCAGTTACTGTACCTACCAGGGCTATCAGAGTTAATTTCACAATTTGAAACTTTTTTCATACGACTATTTTTTTTGTAAGATTGAACAGTGCCATCTGTTAGAAAAGAAACAAAAACTGTCTCTACTATCCATTTTCACTTTCAGAAGCTTGCGTATTTTCCTTTCACTCTGATTAGTTAGTGCTATGATGTTGATATTTTTTACAAGATGGCGCTGCAACAACTTGTTCATACAATAACTTGACGAATGACTCGAAAAGCCACAATAATGGCCTGTGTCCGTCATTTCGTCAGACAATTTTGCCAATGTCAAGTGTTAAAATTGTAATAAATAAGTCAAGTCAAGTCATTTGTCAAGTCGGCTGTAGTTTGTTTTGAAAAGAAAATAGTGGATTTTCTCTTCAAAACCTAACACGAATTTTCACATTCAGAAAAACCACTTTACACACATTTATTCCAATGGCTCACACTTTATGTTACGACCTAAGTATTATTGGTTAAAATTCCACCAAAATTAAACAACAATACTCACAATAACACAAGAAAAACTATTGAAATAAAAATGCTATGTGTCGTTTAAAAAAATGTCAAAACTCGTGTGAAGGCTCGTCTTTAATTTAATTTCACTTGACACTGGCAAAATTATTGTCTGTCGCAATGACGGTCAGAAGCCATAAATAAAAGAAGAAGAAGACATAAAAGAAAAATAAGTCACAAAATGCGAGCAAAATGCCATTTAATGACAATATATTAGTTGTAACAAAAAAATTACTCAGTAAAACACTTTTTGTATTACATATTCTTTGGTAAAAGACTGGACGACTCTACTTAGATACAAACAATTTTTTTAAATAAATATAAAATAAATGGTTATGTATATTAGGTAATTAATTAACATATAAGACACCACAGTATTTTATTTTAAATTAAACATTTAATTTTTAGTAAAAATAAGACTTAGGTAGATAACTTTTTACAGCGTAGTGCGCACGCGCTTCGAGCGCGTTCAACTCTTTTGTATGAAGATTGCATTAGAGCGGATTATTATCCGCTTTTTATAATATTAAAAAAAAAGCATACAAGGTGCACTAAAACCGCTCTTGAAGACTTCGAAGGGTTAAAGTATACTCATCAATATGTATTTCGATGGAACCAACTGGTTATTAAGGTTAAAAAAATATTTTCTTTACAAATTGCAACACTAGGTACCTACCCTATTTGGGTTAAACGTATTGCGACTAATTGGGACAGCAGAGTTTTGTAGTTTATTTCTTATCACACCCTGTAGTATTTTAAATGCTATTACAATATGTTTTTTTTTTTCTACAAAATTCAGTAAGTACGTAGGTACTAGTAAAAATGTAAATGGCTATTTATAGGATTTTTTTTTATCATAACTTATTATATACTGTATATATTATTTAGGCTTTTTACTTAAGTAACTGTCAATATATATAAAAATATGTATGTATGTATTCTATCAGCCACCTAGTTTCCATCGTACAAGCTTTGCTTAGTTTGGGACTAGAAGGCGTTGTGTTAAGTGTCCGTGTATATTTATATTTATTATTTATTTATTTAATAACTGTCAAAAAGTATTAAAAAAAATGTTTATGTTTTTTTATTCATAATTAGTGCTGAAGAATGATCGCGTTTATTATTTTGTAAAATTAATTGCACATCGCCAATTAGTCGAGAGAATGTGTCAAAATAACACCATTTCACTTGGATCTCTCTCCGGCGCCGGCGCAACGAGTTATCGAAATGAATCAATTGACCTTCTTTTAATACAACTATGCGGAAGGTTATGAGTTAAACTACTTAAACTAAAAAAATAAATATTCATGGACATTTTACATAACGCTCTCTAGTCCAAGAATAAGCAAAGCTTGTACTATGGGAACTAGATTGCCGTGACGCTTGTCCAAAAAAGATGATTTGAAAAAACTGACTTCCATTTGATGCTCCTTCATCATCAAATGATGATGATGGCAGCTCATTGGGACTGTGCTATTGGTTGTAAACCCCACAGAAAACGAAAATACGCAATTTCGTGTTCGAGAATGATATGTTTTTCAGTTATTCTTATTTAACTGCCAAATTACTAAACCGATTTTGATAAAAAAATTATAGCGACCAATCTGAAAGTATTTATTCAAATCGATTTATAAATGATAGAGTTCTGAAGTAGCTGTTTATGTATTTATGACTTTCCTATTAGGATGCGACGAGGGCGTGACATTATAAAGACATGAATATCGACTTCTAAACATTTATTCTTCTTCTTCTCTTCAATAATGGCCTCTGTCCGTCATTTCGACACACAATTTTGCCAATGTCAAGTGTTAAAATTGTAATAAATAAGTCAAGTCAAGTCATTTGTCAAGTCGGCTGTCGTTTGTTTTGAAAAGAAAATGGTGGATTTTCTCTTCAAAACCTAACACGAATTTTCACATTCATAAAAACCACTTTACACACATTTATTCCAATGGCTCACACTTAATGTTACGACCTAAGTATTATTGGTTAAAATTCCACCAAAATTAAACAACAATACTCACAATAACACAAGAAAAACTATTAAAATAAAAGTGCTATGTGTCGTTTCAAAAAATGTCAAAACTCGTGTCCTTATGAGGTGTTCGTACAACCATACATGACAAACTGACGTTTCTTCTTCTTTGACAGATCTAAATATGACATTGACATTACTACAACAGTAGCAAACATAAAAAAATACAACCGAATTGAGAACCTCCTCCTTTTTTGAAGTAAAAAATATCTCGCTTGCACATCCTAGGCCTATAGGTCATGTAGGATACCTAATACCTAGAAATGAGGATACGTATAAGCAAGCGAGCTCGTATGAGTTAGTAGCCAATTCTGGTGACGGAGTTTGTAGGCCGCCTTAAGGCCTCCGTCGTGGCTTAACGACTGCTAGAGCCGGGACAGTTTAACATGCCCTCCGAAGCACGGAAGCGCTCAGATGTAAATACCACTAACGGTCACCCGTCCAAATAGTGACCGCGCAGAGCGTCGCTTAACTTAATCGGTAAAGATTGATTAAGCAAGCCTCGCCACGAGCGCTTCATTGCTGGTCATCATCAGACCATAGAGTATGGACTCCAGTTCATCTAATTTTTTTTTTTTTTTTTTTAATATTCACGGACACTTAACACAACGCCTTCTAGTCCCAAACTAAGCAAAGCTTGTACGATGGAAACTAGGTGGCTGATAGAATACATACATACATATTTTTTTTTTTGTAAATACATACTTATAATACATAGAAACACCCAGACACAGAACAAACATCTATGTTTACAACACACAAATGTTTGTTCTCGGTGGGGATCGAACCCACGACCCACAGCACGGAAGGCAGAGCTACTACCGACTGAGCCATGACGCCTGTCGATTTTAAAACTTTGAGATGTATAAAATGTTTCACACTGCACCCCCATAGGCCTTTACATCTATTGAAGCCACACGAGGTATGTACGTATGTACAATGTACATACTAGGTAACTTAAATTGTAACATAAGCCGGCGGGTTACCCGATAGCGGGAACACATAAATGGGGTGTTAACGGACTGTGGTGGATATCGACACACATACGTGGAGACCGGTACCAATAGCAATCTATTACCTACTAAGAGTAATTAATAGTTGGAAGAATTGATCTCAGCTGGGCTCTTGCTGTTCCACTGTGAGTGGTTGGCTCAGTGGGTACCGTTGTCTTATGAAAACCTGCTATTTAAGCCTGGCAGGTTTTCTGAACTGTTTTCATACTAAATCATTGGTATTCTGTGACTAAATAGTGACATTAGCGCGTTTCAGCGCGTTGTTTGCTGTCAAAGGCTTCTTCTTCTTCTCTTAAATAATGGCCTCTGTCCGTCATTTCGACAGAAATTTTTGCCAATGTCAAGTGATATATTTGTGATAATATAAGTCAAGTCATTTGTCAAGTCGGCTGTCGTTTGTTTTGAAAAGAAAATGGTGGATTTTCTCTTCAAAACCTAACACGAATTTTCACATTCAAAAAAACCACTTTACACACATTTATTCCAATGGCTCACACTTTATGTTACGACCTAAGTATTATTGGTTAAAAATTCCACCAAAATTAAACAACAATACCCACAATAGCACAAGAAAAACTGTTAAAATAAAATTTCTAGGTGTTGTTTCAAAAAATATCAAAACTCGTGTCCCAAAAGCTTCTTGTTTTCGTATATCTGTAGCCACGTCACTTGATATTATGCTGGGCAGCGAACGCAGTTCAAAGCTTGCGATACCCGTATCGCAAGCTCTGAACTGCGTTCAGATTGCCAGACTGATCATAATTGCCCCTGCCCCCGGGCAGGGGCAGGTAAGGTAAGGTGGCAGAGATTTTATTCTAGTACGTGAAAATACAATGTACTTAGTTTTGCAGCAATGTTTTGGCTCTACTTAAACTCTACGAACGTCAAGGTTGTCCATTGGAATAAATATTGTGTAAAGTGGTTTCAGTAGAAGATAGAATTCATGGAAAAATCTACCATTTTGCCTTCGAAAAAACCACAGCCGACTTACTCAAAGACCTAATTTGACTACTTAATATTATCCTACTTCCTACTAATATTTAGTCTGTCTCGCATATTAGTTTGTAAGGTGTACCTACGTACAATAAAGTATTTTCATTCATTCATTCATTCATTCAATATTATAAACGCGAAAGTTTGTAAGAATGTGTAATATCTAATATTATATGAATGTTATGTTTGTTCCTCTTTCACGCAAAAACTACTGATCCGATTGGATGAAACTTGGAATACATATATATTGTCCGTGAGCTGGATTAACACATAGGCTACTTTTTATCCCAAAAAATCAACGGGATCCAACGGGACGCGAACGAATACGCGGGCGGAAGTTTCAAATAATCCACTTGACACTGGCAAAATTATATTTCGAAATGACGGACAAAGGCCATAAATAAAAGAAGAAGAATAATACGTCATCATGACAAAACACATAAACAAAATTATTTAACTCTCCCAAATAAAATAGCAAGTTAGCTAATCTAAAGTAGAAAATAAAAACTATCAGATGAAAGGCTTTCGCTGAGCAAGTAAAGGAAAGTGCACACTGGTTCATTTTGTTTTATTTGTCGTTATAAATACTAGTGGAGTAAAATAAACTATTGTGGGATGTAAACAAAAACTTTTAGAAACTTTTTCTATCCTAAAACTTAGTAATAAAGTTTTTTATATTTTATTTTTATAATTAGACCTAAATCAAGCTTCTTGCATAATTATTTTTATTTGAAAGATGTTTTATTTGTTAGAACATAAAAACAATGAAATTCTTTTTTTTTTTAATTTTTAATGAATTATTTAATATCTTGTTAAATCTAAACATTAAATGATTGCGTCAAATACGTGTGCTTAGTTTTTATTTGCATTTCTCTATACATAGGCAGTTCTTACTAATTATAATTTTAAAGAGTAAAATATACTTTCATATCCGTCAATGAAAACCATCAATACTCATATCCATACATTCCATAACTAATTAGCTGTCCTATAATAGTTGTTAGTAGTAGTTCGCCCCGAACTGAAATCTCGTGATGGTCGGAGGTTAATAAAACCCAAACAATTTTTATTGACCAATGGTTGTAATAAACTTTGCAAATCGCTTCGAAATCGCCGTCTAGCTATGTACCAGTCTTACTTGAACTACAAAATCATTGAAACTTCAAGAAATGGTAGCTCACGTTGTACTGGGTTTGCTAATTTTTAAATTTTTACAATAACTCAAAAACTATTAGACCTAGGATCAAAATAAAAACGGTTTTGGAATGTCTAAGCAAACCCCTATCATATGACACCCCACAGAATATTATTGTACGATTTACTTCATTTAACAAACCAGTAAATCTTAGAAGTACTATCCGTATACCTACCAAATTCTGTGAAGATTGGATAAGCCGTTCAAAAGATCTCGTCGAACAAACATACAAACATACAAAGCATTTTTGTCCAAGTTGTCACTAAGATCTACGTTCGCTTCGCTCACTCGATCAATAAATTTTTCTTTAGCAGAAAGTATGTGGTTTCTGCTACCCAATAGTCACTATTATGATCAAGATTCAAGACAGCGCGACCGTCAGTGTGAAACCTGCCGAAGTACGACTGGTTTTGAGAAACGAAGGCAGTATAGTTTGAGACACCATGGCTGGCGCACGACAAATATAAAAGAAAAAAGTTTTTTTTAATAGGAACTTTTTGTTTTGTTTTTTTTTATCAGCAAATGTTATGCGAGTGATAAAGTTGGTTGTTTATATGAGTGAAAGTGTTCTGTAAAAGTGAAAGGTGAGGTGAGTTTTAAGAGTCCTTTATCAAATGTTTAAAACTCGCTTGAATTTGTGGTTGGCCCAGTTTTAAGATGCTTTCCAATTACCTTTTTTTTAGAGTATTTATTTCAATTTAATTAGACAAGGACTTCTTTTTATTGAAAATAAGTTCTTTTTTGTATTTTTATGTAAAGTAGTATTTTTTAAAATTATTATCAGAACTTAACTTAAATAACAATTTAGCGAATTGACAATCTAATTTATTTTTAAAACCCGACTGAAAAAAAGAAAGGCTGTTGTAAATTTGACGGCGTTGTGTGTCTGTCTGTCTATCGGACGAATACTCAAACGCCACTTAAATTAAGTTCGCGCTTAAATTATTGCCATCTCTTACAAATGAGTAATGTCAAACAGAGGCAGAGCACTTTTAAGTGGTGCTTAAATTTGAGTGACGTTTCAGTATTCCTGCTTTTGGATTTAAAAGCAGGGCTCCGATTTGAATTTTTATATTTTTGTAAGCTAGTTAATGTTCGATGGTTTTAGCCATGTTTGGTGGAAATTGGTGAAGCCGTTTCCAAGTTATGAGGATATTCATCAGCTCTGAAAACCAGTATTGAGGAATTTCAAGCACAAATTGCAAATTGAAACAATTAGTTCCAAAGCAATGATGAACAGGATCTGAGGAGATTTCCATGGTCGGGAGTTTTAATTTTTTTGTAAAAATAACTTTTTTTTAAACCATATTAGCGTAAGCATAACTTAACTAGTTTTTTAGAATCTATCAACTGTGAATGCTACAAAAAACACCGATAGGAAACATTTGTCCAAACGCGGGAATATAACCCGCTCCACATATAAACAGTTCCACTGCACCCTGTTGTAAATATTTGTACATAAAATATTAATCCAAAATACGCTTAGAATCTTCTTAAATATACTTAATTAACAGTCGTTAAGCCATGACGGAGGCCAAAGCAGCCTCCCTCACCAGAATTGGCCACTAACTCATACGCGCTTGCTTGCTAATACGTGATTCTAGGCGGAATTTCCTCGCGACCAGGAAGAACGGGAAAAAAGTACGGCCTCGTTCCTAGCTCTTTTTTGTATGTTCCTTCTTATATGAAGTTATATTATCAGCGGGAATAGTTATACATATGCTGGTGGTTTGGCTTAACTTGGTGCTTGATGGCGCTGTGTGAAAGCTCTGTTCACTAACATAAATATTTATTTTAATAACGGATTTTACGATTCGAGTTGATCTCATGCTTATCGTAAAATTTATGAGGTTGTAATTTTGGAAACTGGTGCGTGAAATCCTTTTCATAGTTCCCATGGCCACCTTCCGGCTCCATCATCAGATCAGCTCACTTTCACCATTATCACCGAAGATAATTAGGCCTTTACATCTATTGAAGATGATTTATAGAGCGTCAGGAGGCAACCTATGCCTACACTTAAGTGTCCCCTTAAGTAAGTTAAGTGTAGTGCCTGGGACAATTATCACCAATTATCATATTATCGCCGAAGATTTACATCTATTGAAGATGATTTATACAGCGTCAGGAGGCAACCTATGCCTACACTTAACGACACACTGTTGTGCCTGCGACAATGTTTAGATGGAGTAGGCTTGTAGCACCTATACCATCCTCTCAGCCTAGTCAGCCATATCCACAGGAAAGACAAGGTCAATACGTAAGGAGCTGACTAAGCCAAGGGTTTCCTCACTGTAAATAGGTATGCCATTTTATCTAAGTACTAAATAAGACATCGTAAAGTGGGTTGAATTAAATTGCAAGATTTGATCTAAACCAACACGCAATCAAACAAACATTGCAAGTCACATAAAACCTTGGCCTACTGGTGGGTCAGTTGGGAAAAAACATCCCATCGAACCCACTCATTTGCGTTGTGGAATCGTTGGGAATGTTTCCCATCTGGCCCTCCAGTAGGCTAGCTGGTTGGCTCGAGGTATATTCGCTCTTCCGATATCATATAGGTGTAGATGTCGAGGTAATGTGAAAAGGTCCAAAGATAACACAATCCTTTATGAATGCCGTAAAAATGTATGGAGAAAGTGTATGAGCTCATCCTATGTCTGGTTTGTAAGTAGAACTCTTTGGAGAACTCACTTTATTTTCGCTTTATTGTCTCGAAAATGTATGGTACAGCATTTTTGTTTTCACGCTGGCACTGATAGGAACAGGTAAATAAAATAAATATATATTTATGGATATTTCACACAGCGCCTTCTAGTTTACCAAACTAAGCAAAGCTTGTGCTATGGGAACTAGATTGCTGATAAAATACTTACATATTTTTTTCTATAAACACATGCCTATGTACTTATAACACATATAACAAACATCTGCATGTGTCGTGTCAAAGTTGTTCATAATTGAATGGAAATTTGACCCCCCCCCCCCCCCCCCGAAGCTTCTGGGAGTAGTCTTATATTAATTTAATTGTAGTTACGAGAAAGTGAAAGATATGAAGGAGTCCTAACTAAAAGTACCGAAGTACCTATACAAATTATGGCCATTTTATGAACATTGTGTAGAAATTAGGTAAATTAGAAGCGTTTGCGTTGTAGTGACAATTAATGGGGAAAGCCGGTACGCGTCGCTAGTCTTGTGGGCCGCGACTCGCGACCTTATGGCTAAGAAAGTTGAAATTTCATTTTACATACATATCTATTGACTTCTTGTAGTCCTAACAATGTCTTCGTGCATCTAACACGAGTCAGTGAAGGAAATGATCGGAACATTGAAGTGATACTGCGTATCTATTGACCACGTCTTGTACGGATTCGGTCGAGTACGCTGAGAAGATGGTAGGTTCTAGACATGCCCACATCTAAAATTAACGCGCTGCTAATCTGGCTAGACGTGATGGCCGGAGAGTAAAGCCTTCACGGATTGGTGGCCGAAAGCGGGCCGAAGGAATCTATGTCGTCCAAAAGCGCGATTGGTTAACGACATCGCAAAGATCGCTGAAAACACCTGGAAGACAGGAGGCTGGCATAACATGAAGGGGAGGCCGATATACAGCAGTGGCTGATGATGATGATAATGAACCTGAAAATGGTCAATGTTCTGTACACAATAACTTCAGATTAAAACAAAGCTAATTGTCGTAATATATATTTTTTTTTTTTTTACGGACACCTAACACATCGCCTTCCAGTCCCAAACTAAGCAAAGCTTGTACGATGAAAACTAGATGGCTGATAGAATACATACATACATTTTTTTTTTGTAAATACATACTTATAATACATAGAAATACCCAGACACAGAACAAACATCTATGTTTACAACACACAATGTTTGTTCTCGGTGGGGATCGAACCCACGACCCACAGCACGGAAGGCAGAGCTACTACCGACTGAGCCATGACGCCTGTCTTTTTCCAGTTTCCATAGTTCACCAGTAACCAGTAGTGAATGAGGATGTCAAGAAAAACGAAGCCATGCCTACGGTGAGCCATGCTAATCCAAACCCTAAACATGTATATGATCAATATGAAAGCGAAGATGTATTCACGGACAAAGCTAAGAAAAGACTGAAAAAAACAAACAAATATGAAGAATTTGAAGATGAAAATATACTCACAAACAATAACACTAGGAAACTAGTAGAAAAAAACTTTAAAAATGAAGTAATTGTTAAGAATAAAAACAATTCTGAATCTAATACTCATGTAACAGAAGAAAAAATTGAATTTGAAAAGAAATTGAACCCAGAAGTACTGAAAAAAACAGATGCACATAATGATAATGGACTTTATGCAAGCTTTGAGATAGTTAATGATGGAACAGTTGAAGATAGATCATATAAAACTAAAGATAGTTCTAGAAGAAACGCTAGATGTATTGATGACCTGGAAATAAATTATAAAGAAAGTGTAAGGAACGAAACAGTATTAGAATCGAAAGGTCTGAAGAGTAATGAAGAGTCAAACCAAAATAACACTAACCATATTGTTAAGAAAAGAAAGAGTGATAAGATAAAGAAATCAAAATGGCCGATAAACTTAGGTGTACTAGTGACGTTGGTGATTCTACACTGGGCTGGTCAAGGAGACGCAGCAGAAGGTAAGTACCTACTAGATGTAGTAATAAGTTTATTGTTAAAACTAGTGGAAAGCTTAGTTTAAATCATGGTTAGAAAGTTATCCATAACGTTACTCGTGAAGAGTACTCTAGCGGTGCCAATTGCTAAAGAGCTCTAGCCACCCCCAAGAGCTCTGGGTCTACGCAAAGGTGGACCAGCATTAGTCAGGGAAAGCCCCTATAGCCAGGTCAAGACCTCAAGTCGATATCCTGGGTAATTTATTTAACAAAATCTCTATTGCACAAAATAAACAAAAGTACAATTAGTTGGGCTTAATGCTTTAAGCATTTATCTGCCTGCAAACTTTACAGATCGGGAGAATGGTAGGCGTGCGAACTTAAGAAATAAACAATATTTAAAACAATCAATCAATCAAATAAATGAAACAAATTACACGAATAATATGGGTTATACATATAAAAGTACCTAGATGAGCTACAATGTTGAACATAAAAATTATAATGGGTAATCAGGATATCGGCTTGAGATTTCAAACAGGATTTAAGATTGAGATTCGTCAGAAGTTCATCGAAATCGTATCTGACGATGGTGAAATTGATAAACATCTTCTTCTTCCAGTAATAACAACCAACTCGCTGGCGTCTCTTCTCGGCTACGAGGGTAGCTGTTGGCTGGGCGCGGAAGAGCATCCCTGCACGCTCGCGATAGCTTGCTGGTTACGAGGTGGTACCAGGGTACGAGGCTGCGGAGGCTGGCTGTTTGCTTGCTGCCAGCCTCCTTCGAACACCCCTCACACGAGCTTTAACAAGTAAGTTACCATCCGTGGAATGCTTCTAGATTTACACAGTGACAATCATTGCTGCAGCACATGGTAAAATCACTTTATTCGATGACAGACTCGTGGTCACACTCACGTATACGACATTGCGTATTTTGCTTTCCTGTGACTTTTCAATGGTGTTTAACGATCAATAGAATTTACAATTAACTGCCATCATCACCAATGATCAAAGCGTATCAAATTGAAATCGGTATTTTAAAGTTTTTAAACTTATAAATTATTTATCATCATCAGATAAATCAAAACTTATTCTTCCAAACCAAAAACCTGTTCCAACCTCAAAAACACCGCAGTCAGTGTCCAAGATGGTTCTAAAATGCCTGAAGATGGATGACTCCTGTTTCAGCGTACCCTCATCGGACTGGACGTCTCAGGTTTCTCCGCCGAGACTACGACAGGTGCCGCAGAGGAACGTCATGCCCAACAACGTGTTCCGACGACGAGTAGATGATGATGTTACTCAGGTTAGTACGAGTGGCCATATTTGATAATCTCTCTATCATGTACTTGTAGTGTATTTGCGCTCGAGACTTGCTTACTAAGTCAATCTTCACGGATTATCTAAGTTAAGCGACGTTCTGCGCGTCACTATTTGGATGGATGACTGTTAGTGGCATTTACATGCGCTTCCGTGCTTCAAAGGGCACGTTAAACTGTCTCGGCTCCAGCAGTCGTTAAGCCACGACGGAGGCCTTAAGGCAGCCTAAAATCTCCGTCACCAGAGTTGGCCACTAGCTCATACTTACTAGTGTACTTGCATCGGCCTCTATATCGAAACCCACCAATGCGAGTATCATAGGTAGTGTGACGGGTGAAAGAAATAAGTACGTCTTTCTCATCTTTCTCAAAATCTTTCACACCTCAATCCTCAATGCAGTATTTACTTCCTCGTGATTAGTGGTTTCGTTTCCAGGCAGACTGTGGGGTCCCTTCCAACAGGATACTGCAGAAGAGGATAATCGGTGGTCGGGAGGCGAGGTTTGCGGAGTTCCCCTGGCAAGCGCATGTGAGGATATCGGAATTCCAGTGTGGAGGAGTCTTAGGTAACATTACTACTATAAATTATGATGTTTTCTTTAAGACTATCTAATATCAAAAAGGAGTAAAAATTACGCGGTGCCGCTGCAGCGTTTGGCATTTGAACTGTGGTAAACGCGCAGCGTAACACCAAACCTTCTGAAGTGTCCACACAATCATTGTGAAAATTATATTCAAAATTGTGTTTGGAATCTATTCTTCTTTTCAGTATCACAATGGTACGTGGCCACGGCAGCCCACTGCGTGTCGCGAGCTCACATCCGGGACATTGTAGTGTGGCTCGGTGCGTTGGATACCAGCGCCGGCAGCCGCACTGCTAGGAAAGTTGGGTAAGAAAACTACTTCTATTTTCAACAGCTGCTTAGCTTTTATAGAAAAGGAATCTATGCATTGTCAGCTGCTACAGCAGATTAAAATTGTCACCACCTACTTCATCATTATCATCATCATCATCATCAACATAACATTTTTATCAAACACGATTCAGTAGTTTGGCTTTTAAATGAGAACAACTGAAAAAAACACGTCATCCACGTACACGACACTGCGTAATTTGTTTTCCTGTGACTTTTCTGTGGTGTTTACAATCAATAGAACAGCCCCAAAGACCTGCCATCATCATCATCAAATTGAAGCCGTTTTTTTTTAGTTTTCAAACTTATAAATTATCTTGTTACAGGGTACACCAAAAAATCCTCCACCCTCTCTTCCAATTCCGTATGACCCAGCCGGATAGGTTCGACATAGCGCTCCTCAAGCTCGCTCGACCCATCTCCTTCACTCGTCACATCAGAGCTATTTGCCTCCCCGACTCTGCGATGCCTTTGAGGGGGAGGTCCGCCGTCATCGCCGGTTGGGGCAAGACTGACGCAACTGACACACATACAGGGACTAATATGCTGCGTTCTGCGACTGTGCCTATACTTAGTAAGTATATCTGGTGCGTGCACACCCATCCGCAGTCGGCTGGGTACTAAACCCTCGCGCTCAGGGTAGGGAAGTGGGCACGAGCATAGTGTGAACACGATCATGCCTCTGTCCCGGCTCCCGCCCAAGTTCATGCCCTTGCTCTCTAAGAACTAAGTAGTTAGAATAAAGGCGGTGTTGCTGTGACAATAAGTCCGGAATTAATCACAGAGTATATTTTATCCCGGAACATCAACAGAGCTTAAGCGACAAGAGAACGAGATTAAAAGATGAAGGTGGCTAAAGCAGTTCCTCTGTTACAGGTAAAGAACAATGCATCGCATGGCATCAGAGCAAGCAGATCTCTGTAGAGATACACTCGGAGATGATCTGCGCGGGACATTCTGATGGACACCAAGACGCATGTTTAGGTAGGTACTGAACCGCTCGTGGCTAAAATTAAATGTCTTATTACCTACTAGAGACTCGTCCCGGCTTATTTATTCAATACTTTATTGCACAAAATTATAAATTTGTTACAAAGGGTGGACTTAATGCTGAAAGCGTTGTCTGCCAGCCAACCCAAACGTGGTGGTGTAATGAGGAGGTTGGCGTGCGACATTACAGAGAATAAAGGCTTCGCTTAAGGCCCGGCTTCGCACGGCTGCAATGCTGATACTAAATATACTACAGAGAATGTCTTTATATACAGTGTACAATACTGTGGTACATTATTTTGATCTATCTCGTAGGGTTCAGCCAGCGTTTGCAATGTAAGCGCAAACAATTTTTTTATTTACGACATCACATTAGAAACCTCTAAAATTATCAGTGTTTCTCTACTATATTATGCATGTATCATACATAAAAACTTTCCTCTTGAATTACTCTATCTATTAAAAAAACCGCATTAAAATCCGTTGCGTAGTTTTAAAGATCTAAGCATACATAGGAACAGACAGACAGCGGGAAGCTACACTTTGTTTTATACTATGTAGTGATGTTTGTTTATTTTGCTGTAGGTGATTCAGGGGGACCACTAATAGTACCAGAAAGTGGTCGATACTACCTCGTCGGCATCACCTCGGCTGGTTTCGGCTGCGGAGTGGACCACCAGCCAGGGATCTACCACAACGTGCAAGTCACCGCCGGCTGGATACGACGTGTCGTGAACCACGAAGATACTGCGAACCACGGAGATACTATGATCCTGGGAGATACTAATAGTTATTATGACCGGAGTAATTATTTGTAAAACTTCTAAGATATGTTGTTACTGCTGGCTAGATGCGTGTTGTGAACCACGAAGATACTGTGAACCACGGAGATACTATGATCCTGGTAGATACTGATAGTTATTACGACCAGAGTAATTACCTATTTGTAAAACTTCTAAAATAATATTGATACTGCTAGCTGGATACGTGTTGTGAACCACGAAGATACTATAATCCTGGGAGATACTAATAGTTATTACGACCGGAGTAATTATTTATAAAACTTCTCAGATATATTTACCTAGCTGGATGCGTGTTGTGAACCAGGAAGATACTGTGAACTACGGAGATACTATGATCCTAAAAGATACTAACAGTTATTACGACCGTAGTAATTATTTGTAATGCCCTCTGTCCGTCATTTCGACAATTTTGCCAGTGTCAAGTAATATATTTGAAATAATATAAATCAAGTCATTTGTCAAGTCGGCTGTCGTTTGTTTTGAAGGGAAAATGGTGGAATTTTCCCTTCAAATCCTGAAAACGAATTTTCGTATTCAGAGAAACCACTTTACACACATTTATTCCAATGGCTCACACTTTATGTTACGACCTAAGTATTATTGGTTAAAATTCCACCAAAATTAAACAAAAATACTCACAATAACAAAAGGAAAACTATTAAAATAAAAGTGCTGTGTCGTTTCAAAAAATGTCAAAACTCGAAATCAATTATTACATTCTTTGCAGGGATCTTTATTATGATGACTCATGCATTGGTATTAAAAAAAAACTTAAGGAAAAAGGTTGAATCATTTTAGTATAGACCAAGGAGAATTGACTCAGCGAAACATCAGTTTTTTTTTTTTTCTTTTTTTTTATGCAAAAGCACCGGTGGTCTAGCTAGTGGTAGCTAGCCTTCCGGACATGGGTTGAACGGTCGACGGGCCGCGAACGAAATGAAAACTATATTTTTTTAATTAGACTTTTTCATATGGGACTTTTTTAAAACGCCTAGCTTTTTTTCTCTATTTATTTTTTGGTAGAGATGCATATACCTAGACGTAGAGGTTACATAATGTTTTTTTTTTGACTCATTAGAGGTTGCATACTTAGCCAAATTGATATAACAGTACATCACAACTAAGAGGTTCCAATTAGTGATATTATTTGAATATAATATTATTTATTTATATTAACTATACTATATTTTTTATTCATTTGATGTATCATGTCCATGAATATTTATTTAATTAATTTAAGGCGCTGCTATTTATGCTTTTACTTGCCATTTTGTTTCCTATTTTAAATCACTTTGTATGATCTCCTTGTTAAATATTGTTATTGTTATTTACTTAACATTAAAAAAATAAAAAATAACAGATTTTTCGTCTATCCCAGTAGGCTGAGATATGATCACATCCGTATGAAAGATAATTATAATAAAACTAGTTGTCGCCCGCGGCTTTGATCGCGTGGTAGCAGCATACGCATTATTTGGTTAAAATCTTTAACTCTAATTTGAGACCCTTTAGTCTGCGACTTTTCAAAATTCCTTTCTTAGTGCACCCCTACACTATATAAGGATACTACCCTCCAAAATTTCATACCTCTAGGACTTATAGTTTAGGCTGTGCAATGATTGTCCAGTCAGCTTCAAAAGAGTTTTATATATTAAGACTAGTTATTTAGATAAGTACCTATACAAAACGATTTTTGGTAGCACAGCTCAAGGTATAAATCAGCCACAATCATAAATGACTCAAAACTGGAAGATGTAGACACGCTTTATAAACTCACAAACGTGTTCTTTGTGGAAATTCCATTGCAATATAAACTCTCACGCGTCGAGATAAACATCAAAACCTATTGCAACTAACCTAAGAACATTTAAAACTGCTTTGAAATAATATTCACAGGATTATAAAAGCTAGGATCTAAGATATAAAGTTGATAATTGAATGGTCTGAATAAGTAAGCGGTGAAACTACTCAAATGTCAAACAGCGCAGTCGAGTAGAATGACCGCGACGCGCGATACGCGTTCGAAATTTGAAAAATTAAAAAGATAAAACTATATTTGTAACGAAACTTTTAGTGCATTTTTTTTTTTTAATTCAAAATGATGTTCCAAAGTTATTTGTTTTGTTTTGTTGTTTTTTCTATGGCGTCACTTTTGGACGGACAAACCTTGGGAGGTTAGTGAAAGGAGTTTTTACATATAAATACTTATAATATCAAGTGCCTTCGACGTCGCAAACATTGCATTTTGCAATAATTTTGCGTTACTAAGAGAAAGTTTTGTGCAAAGTTGCATGCATGTGTCAACTTCAACAAATTATATCGTGTTGTTAAGTGACTTCTTTTACAGGAAGTTTTTTTTTAATAAACTAGCTACAACATAGTTGATGACTAATGACTAAAATGTATTTAAAAAAAACTTTTACGAACTGGTTTTATTATAAAACTCGTTATTTTTATGAAGGAATAGTGTAGAAAAAATTGCCACAGCTGATATTAAGCGGTTACCTTATAGCAATGCATAGTTTTATTGAGCACGTCCACGTCGTCCACTGAGGACGTGTCTCATTAACAAATTACTTAAATTAATAAAATACTTACTAAAAGAACACTTGTATCTATACAAAGGTAAATAACTCTGTTATCCTGTTATGTAGTAAATACGATATAATCATCTTATAAGCGATAAATAACTAGTTTTTTCACTAATAACTAAACATCGATTATAATACTATTTATCAAAGTATTTTATTAAAAGTAACATACATTATTATAACACAAGACAAGTGTTTGTTCTCAGTGGGCATCGAACCCACGACCTACAGCTCGGAAGGCAGTGCTATACCGACTGAACTTAGCCAATCTTCGCCGATTATCGTTAAGCCACGACGGAGGCCTTAAGGCGGCCTAAAAACTTTAGTCACCAGAGTTGGCCACTAGCTCATACGAGCTTGCTTGCTTACCCACTGAGCTGTGAAGCCTGTCAGATCATAAATGAGTAAAACAACACCTAGGTACCTATTTATAATTCATTCCACGTACTATTACCAAATTCCAGCTACCTACCTATGTCAGACCTCAAGGTGAAGTTAAAATGAAGACACCGGCTGCGTTACCAAATAATTCATATTATTAAGTATTACAAAAAAAATTTTGAGGGTTTTGTTTATCAGTGCAATGGGCGCAGAAACATTAAAAACCATTAAGGTGAAGCTCCATCCCATCTCCCATCAGCGAAACCACTCGCTAGCCTTCCCATCTCCCATCAGCTAAACCCTTCGCTAATCTTCCCATCTCCCAACAGCGAAAGGCCTCGCTAGCCTTCCCATCTCCCATCAGCGAAACCCTTCGCTAATCTTCCCATCTCCCAACAGCGAAAGGCCTCGCTAGCCTTCCCATCTCCCATCAGCGAAACCCTTCGCTAACCTTCGTTTTGTATCGTTTCTTCGTTTGTCTTTAAGGAATAGCTGAACTCTATAGTGAACTCTATAGTGGTGTAGGACGCCCTCCGGCTAGGTGGGGTGACGATCTGAGACATGTAGCTGGCAAAAACTGGATGAGAAGAGCCGAAGACCGGGCTCAGTGGCGCGTCTTGGGAGAGACCTACGTCCAGCAGTGGACCGATATAGGTTGATGATGATGATGATGATGATGATAGTGAACTCCCCTGAAGCATAGAATTACTAGTATTCGTTAGGAAAAGCACAAGAAAATATAAGTATTCTAGTCCCGTTGGATCCCGTTGATTTTCCGTGATAAAAAGTTGCCTATATAATCCAGGTTACGGACAATATATATTCCAAGTTTCATCTAAATCGGATCAGTAGTTTTTTCGTGAAAGAGGAACAAACATACACACATACGAGTACATCCTCACAAACTTTCGCGTTTATAATACGGATTAAATGGTATATGAAGCAGTCGACGTGCATGATACATAAAATTTTGATAACACTAACTTTTTCCAAGCGTTTTTTTTATCATTAATATACTACTTTTGATAAGTAATTCCGGTAAAGTGGATAACCTCCAAAACTAACCTTGAACCGACAACATTTTACAATACCTACATCTGCTTACATATTACTATGACAAACTCGTTTTTTTTTTCTTGCACTACAAAGGTTTTTTTTTATGATAAAAGTAATGGAACAAGCTGATAGCTCACCAGATGTTAAGTAGTAACTTCTGCCTATAACAATGCATTACCTCACAGAGCAAGTCCAATGAGGACGTGCCCTGTAAGGCAATGCACTGCGTCCAACACTCTGAGACGTAAAGATCTTCATTCAAAACTCTTTGAAAATCACTATTTATGCGATTTTTTTTTGTTTATTCGTCAACATGGCTAGATGATATCGTTGCCGTACAGGGGAACACCAAAAAGCCCAAAATAGACACGAGTGGCGTTTGAGAGAGGAGCCGTATGCCCAGCAGTCGGTTACTACAAACTGTCTATGATGATGATTCGTCAACAATTCTTAGTGATTAATTATGTAGGTTCGTCGAAATAAAATTGTATTGTCTATATTACTCGAATTTCAATTTACTGTTAGGGTTTGACCACGTTCTAATTGTAAAAATTATGTCCCTTAATATCATTTCTAATTATACCTAATGGTGAATAACGGTTGCAAACCACTAGCTAATATTATTGACCACAAAATTATCAAAAACACCGTCACCATAGTTGGCCACTAACTCATACGAGCTTGCTTCATTATTGACTTGATTCATTATTCAGGAATCGATTTTATTTGTTAATGCGATTTCTATTTTTAGTAGGCATAATAAATAATTTATACACCCAGTATTTTTAAGATTAGTAACTACTAGTAGTTCGCCCCGAACTGAGATCTCGTGATGGTCGGAGGTTAATAAAACCCAAACAATTTTTATTGACCAATGGTTGTAATAAACTTTGCAAATCGCTTCGAAATCGCCGCCTAGCTATGTACCAGTCTTACTTGAACTACAAAATCATTGAAACTCCAAGAAATGGTAGCTCACGTTATACTGGGTTTGCCAATTTTATAATTTTTACAACAACTCAAAAACTATTAGACCTAGAATCAAAATAAAAACGGTTTTGGAATGTCTTAACAAAACCCTATCATATGACACCCCACTTGATATCATTGTACTACTTTTTTTTTTACTCCCTTTGGATCCTCATAACTTCACGACCCCTTGACCGATTTACTTCATTTAACCAACCAGTAAAATTTAAGAGTACTATCCGTATACCTACTAAATTCTGTTAAAATCGGATAAGCGGTTCAAAAGATCTCGTCGAACAAACATACAAACATACAAAGCATTTTCGTCCAAGTTGTCACTAAGATCTCGTTCGCTTCGCTCACTCGATCAAAAATAATAATACCTATGATTACTTACAAAATCCCCGTAATAACGGGACCCAAAAATTCGGTGACACTGTAAACAAAAGTATGTCACCAAGCAAAAAAATCGTTGAGCGTAAAATCTGTCACGAAAACTTAACTGCTTTTACGCAGCGTGGGTAAATAGGACGTAATGATATAGAAGATGGATTTTCACTTTTAGAAATGTACACAAATTCTTGCATAATTCATAATTATCATAATGTTTAATAAAATAATAATATAATTGAATGAATGTCAATAATAATGGGATTACGTTGATATGAATACTTTTGTCTCGGAAAGTCAACAGGATCAAACGGGACGCGGGCGAAACGTAGTATAGAATAAATTGAGTATCTATAGGTAAATTTTAATAAATAGTCATTGGTTTAGTACGCATTTTAAAATAAGTATAAACGTCGCAGGTCCGATGCACGGCAAAAAGGTTGTATGCTACGTAGCCTCGTGGGCAGCATACCGCAAGCAGCATGGTCTGTTCACACTGGAAGAGCTGAATCCCTCGCTGTGCACGCATCTCATCTACTCCTTCGCGGGGCTGGACGCTGAGAAGAACTCTATCAAAAGCCTTGGTGAGCAAAACGACTACCTATAAATCAACACGTTTAAAGAAAACCGACCAAATTTCAAACCTACTAAATGAGTCTATGCCAAATAGTTTATAAGTTTAATCACTTGAAAAACGGACTAAGAATTGGATACGCCTTCACCATCAAATGATGGTGATGATGGCAGTTCATTGGGTTTGTTCTATTGATCATAAACACCACAGAAAAGTCACAGCAAAAGTAAAATACGCAATGTCGTGTGCATGAATGAAGTGTTTTTTCCAGTTATTCTTATTTAACTGCCAAACTAATGAAGCAATTTTGATTAAAAAAAAATATGGGACTAATTTGGAAGTATACTCTATCAGATAAAAAAAGTTTTTTTTAAATAGGTTCATAAATGACGGAGTTATGAGGTATCAAACATATTACACACATACCTCAATGTCTGAAGACGAAAGTCTTCAACCAATGCGTCCTACCTGTCATGACCTATGCTGCCGAAACGTGGACACTGACAGTAGGGTTGGTCCACAAGCTGAAAGTCGCTCAGCGAGCTATGGAGAGAGCTATGCTCGGAATTTCTCTGAAGGATAGAATCCGAAACGAGGTTATCCGACAGAGAACCAAGGTGGTCGACATAGCTCAGAGGATTAGTAAGCTGAAGTGGCAGTGGGCCGGCCATGTTTGCCGCAGAACCGACAATCGTTGGAGCAAACTGATACTCGAGTGGAGACCGCGTTTAGGCAAGCGTAGTGTAGGACGCCCTCCGGCTAGGTGGGGTGACGATCTGAGACATGTAGCTGGCAAACACTGGATGAGAAGAGCCGAAGACCGGGCTCAGTGGCGCGTCTTGGGAGAGACCTACGTCCAGCAGTGGACCAATATAGGTTGATGATGATGATGATGATGAAACATATTAAAAAAAGCAACCGAATTGAGAACCTTCTCCTTTTTTTGAAGTCAGCTAAAAATGGTTGTTTTGAACAGATCCATGGCAAGACCTGGAAAAGGACTACGGCAAAGCCGGTTACAAGAGACTAGTATCGCTGAAGGAGCGGTATCCACACCTGAAGGTCACCATTGCCATCGGGGGGTGGAACGAGGGGTCTCCCAAGTACTCTAAGATGGCGTCCACCCCCGAATCTAGAGAGGCGTTTGTGAAGAGCGTTCTTGTGTTTTTAAAGTAAGTGGTACAAACGGAAGAGTATATTCAAGGCTCGTATTAGCCACTCGTGGCAGCCATTAGGGCCTTAACAGGCCACTCGTGGCAGCCACTACTGTCAAACTTCTTCTTAGAAATAAGTTTAAATTATGAGGTACAATGGGCGGTCTTATTGTTATAAGCGATCTCTACCAGACAACGTTTCGATGGGTAGAAGCATTCATCTTAACTTCGGATTTCTTTAGTCCTTGTACCATTTTTTTTTAAATTTAGCGTACATGTACCTACTAACCGATAATACCGATAATCCCCAATTATGACCAGATGGAGTTGAAAACACTTACTTTTTCAGACAGTATAACTTTGATGGACTTGATCTGGATTGGGAGTATCCTACTAAGAGAGAAGGGAAGCCGTACGACAGAGCTAACTTCGTTCTACTAGTCAAAGTAAGTTCTTTTATAATAATCTTAATCTAAAATAAATTACACAGTCAACTAATCTGTCGTGTAATTTAAACATGGAACGATCTTTTACTCCATAACATGGCAACCAAGGAGGTAACTTACCAAAAGTTATATTCAAATTTCGAACAGGCTTGCAAAGAGAAAACTGTTTATTGAAAAAAAAAACAAATGAACACTTTAGCTTCGTTGTTCGTCATTGATAAGTAATATTTTGAAATAAAAAGTTTTGCCTGGGTAATACTTAGTTATAATTACCGCGCATTATTTAAGAAAAGTACTATACAAACCTTGGCCACAACTAGGCAATGATGGACTTACGTATGTGTGGCTATACTCGGCCCACATTTACACGTTCGTCCATCATTGCCTCTTATGCTGGCCGCTGCAGTAATGTACTATTCATTAATTTATTCATTCATTCCCTTCCAGGAACTAAAAGAAGCCTTCGAACCTTACAACTATCTTCTAACAGCGGCCCTAGGAGCAGGCAAAGAAACCATGGAGTCTGCATACGAGCTCGCAAAACTCAGCAGGCATCTGGACTTCTTGCACATGATGGCGTATGATTACCATGGAACCTGGGACGGAGTGGTCGGAGCCAACGCACCTATCAAAGGGGTGGATGATCAAGATGTGCTTAGTTTGGTAAGTAAACCAATCAGCAAGCTATTTTATTTAAGGCGACTGGTAAGGTCAGACAGCCTTCTCGCTCGCACATTTCAACATTTTTAAAGATTATAATATAACTAAATGTAATTAAGTGAAATCTAAGAGCGTCAGGGTCGAGAGAAGAACAATGCAAAGGTTCAGTAAAAATATCACACTGATCCAAACTAATTTTCTAACAAAAAAAATTGGACCAATGCATATTAAACGATTCCGATTGGTAGATGTCAAACACATCCTTAGCAACGCAGCTTAGCTTAGCTCTGCTGGAAAAGCACCGTAACAGCTCAGTCGGTATAGCTCTGCCTGCCGTGCTGTAGGTCGTGGGTTTGATACTCACTGAGAGCAAATATGTGTGTGATTGTGTGACAAACACAGATGTTTGTTCTATGTCTGGGTGTTACTATGTATTTTAGGCAAGATGTATTTACAAAAAGTATTATTTCAGCAATCTAGTTTCCATAGTATAAGCTCTGCCAAGTTTGGGACTAGTGGACGCTGTGTGAATTACATAGAAAAGATTGCTTTGTCTGGAAGAAATTGCTTTAAACAATAAGGTCGCCCATTATACCTCCCTCGTAAAACGTGTTTTTATTACTATTATTACATTTTCATGTTATTTTGTTTACTTATAAGTTGTGTACAATAAAGAATGAACTTCCCTCTGCGGTTTTCCCACGGAGCTTCGAGATGGGGTCCTTCAAAAGGCGGGTTTATCTCCTCTTAAAAGGCCGGCAGCGCACTAGCATCACCTCTGGTGTTGCAGGTGTCCATGGGCGGCGGTGACTACTTTCCATCAGGTGGCCCGCCTGCTCGTCTTATAGTTATAACTTAAAAAATAAAAAAATAAAAAAATTATATTCTAATTATCTATGTACAAATCAGTACCAATCGGAAGCGTGCCCAAAACACTGGCTGCATTGCCGCGCTGAATAGCAATGCTGATACGCTGGCCTAGATAATCACCAGCCCTCGGGTCACGCGTCGCTTCGACTAGACGCCCTGAAAGAATTTTGAAAACCCGGAGGGCCTCGGTACCCCACGGACCTAGAGTCTAGTTTTTTTTTGGACCAGTTGAGCTATCTATAAATCGTTTGCAACGGTTTGTAGATAGCTCAACTGTTCCATGTGTATTTTGTAAATATTGTAAATATTGTAAATACTGTATTAGTTGTAATTTTCTTTGTGAATATATTTATTTCTATGTACATAAGAATCACATATTATTTACTATAACGACATTTTCCTATAGGAATACACAGTAAACTACATGATAAGCCAAGGTGTATCACCATACAAGCTGGTGTTAGGTCTACCGTTCTATGGTCGCACCTTCATCCTGAACGACCCGGATGTCAGACGGATCGAGTTCGGACGGACCCCAGTACAGAGCAAGGGGTTCAAAGGACCTTTTACTGGAGAGGATGGATTCATGGGGTATAATGAGGTGAGTTAGGGGGTCATTATCATCATTTCCCTGCCCTTATCTCACGCTAGGTGGGGTCGGCCTTCTGCGCGGTCACTATTAGAATGGGTGACTGGTAGTGGCATTTACTTCTGAGCGCTTCCGTGCTTCGGAGGGCACGTTAAACTGTCCCGGCTCTAGCAGTCGTTAAGCTATGACGGAGGCCTTAAGGCGGCCTAAAAACTGCGTCAACAGAGATATGAGCTTCGAGCGCGTTGAAGTCTTTTGTATGGAAGAACCGTTAGAACTAGTAGTTCGCCGCGAACTGCCCCCGTATCACAAGCTCTGAACTGCTTTCGCTGTCCAGCATAATGTCAAGCGACGTGGCTACAGATATACGAAATCAAGAAACTTTTGAGGGCAAAAAACGCGCTGAAACGCGCTAATGTCACTATTTAGTCACAGAATACCTATGATTTAGTATGAAAGCAGTTCAGAAAACCTGCCAGGCTTAACCTGGCAGGTTTTTATGAGACAACGATTGGCCCCCTATAAGTTTTCCCAAAATTTTAAAAATAAAATAAAACGTAGACTTATTATCATTCCAGATCTGCATGGAAATCAGTAACGTGTCGTCCCCTTGGGCTCACTACTGGGACGAGCGGTCTGCAACGCCGTACTTGCGGGACGAGGCGAGAATTATTTCGTACGATAACGCACGCTCCATCGCTATCAAAGTCAAGTAAGATTCATCAGACTCATTTAAATTGTTTACCTATTGTGATAGAATCATTCCATTTTGCGCACCAAAAACTTCCACACCAAAGCTATTCCACTCTTGCGCACCAATCGGTTTTAAGCGGATATCAATAATGGCAGATGTCGCAAGAGATCGAGTACCACGTAAAACCAAATTTATATTGCCAGTGACCTCCCCTCCCAACGAATTCCTAATGAAAATTGCTATTTATAGTTTTTTCCGGGCTTGCCCCTTTTTTGAACTAATTCGACTGGGCTATACGGGCACTAGTCATGCTCGCTGTGATTTGATCAATTTTGACAGAATGGCGGTGGACCGTGGCCTAGGGGGCCTAATGGTGTGGAGTGTGGACACGGATGACTTCAAAGGCCTCTGTTCTGAAGAACCGGAGCCGTATATTGACTTCATAGACCGATACAACAAGATTGTCGATGAACCGCTGCTGAAGGAGGCATTGAAAACATTGAATTTACCTGATGGTGAGTTCGACAGGCGTCATAGATCAGTCGGTAGTAGCTCTGCCTTCTGTGCTGTGGGTCGTGGGTTCGATCCCCACCGAGAACAAACATTTGTGTGTGTGCCAAACATAGATGTTTGTTCTATGTCTGGGTGTTACTAGATATCATAGGTACTTATTTATTTACAAAAAAAAGTATATCAGTATTCTATCAGTAATCTAGTTCCCATTATTGCACAAGCTTTGCTTAGAATGGGACTAGAGAGCGTTGTGCGATATGTCCAAAAATATTTACTTATTTATTAAAATCAGGGTAAAATGTTTTATATTTTCATTCAAAGTCAAGTGTAAAGTCGAATTCAAACTAACACAATAGTTTAATCGAGGTCAAACCCAAAGTAAAAAAGTTTTGTGTCGAGTCAAGAAATAGAGCCGAAGTTACACAAAAATCAAGTTCATTGCCAAAGTAAAGCTCAAAATTTGAGGACATAATTGACATCCGAAGCCTGTCGAAGGCTTAAAAAAAGTAGAAAACTTGATTGAGCTTTACAAAATGGTTAAAATCAAAGTTGAGATCATAATTTTAATAAAAATTATCTCTGATTAGGTAAAGCTAGATTTTAGAGATAATTTATTTTAATGTCTCTTTCACACATTTAACTCACCACTGCCACTAGATGTCATTGAGAACTTTTACATACATTTTACTACCGAAAAATGTCTGTATTAGGCCACCAGTGGCTGTGATGGTCTATAGATATGCTTTATGTAAATAAATAATTACCTACTTACCAATTTTTTTTTACAGCCCACGCAACCGGAAGTCTGAGCAAAGGAGTATCATACCTCATGCTAGACGGTCGCCTAACATTACGCTTGCCTGCACGAAAACATGGCAGTAACTACAACCTCCTTCGTTCAATCAACGAAGCAACCTCCTTAGCTATGCAAGAGAAGAGAATATTCGATGAAATGGAAAGAGTCACGAGAGAAAATGAAATAAAAGATGATGAAGGTGGCAGTGCTAGTGGGGTTGTCAGCAGTTTGCTTACGATTTTGACATGTTTGTTGGTGAATTTGTGAACTGAATAAAACTCTCTACAGTCACTGCCACTAGTAGCCAATGATAGTAATTTTTCATACATTTTACTGGAGTGAGTAGCCGCCACTGTCTTTACGTGTGATGACCCCCTTATAACCCCCAAATTCATAATAGATGCTGAACAATACCCCGATAGACGTTACGTCCTTATTAATGTAACGTCCTATATATCTTCTTCTTTTCTTCAATAATGGCCTGTGTCCGTCATTTCGACAGACAATTTTGCCAATGTCAAGTGTTAAAATTGTAATAAATAAGTCAAGTCAAGTCATTTGTCAAGTCGGCTGTCGTTTGTTTTGAAAAGAAAATGGTGGATTTTCTCTTCAAAACCTAACACGAATTTTCACATTCAGAAAAACCACTTTACACACATTTATTCCAATGGCTCACACTTTATGTTACGACCTAAGTATTATTGGTTAAAATTCCACCAAAATTAAACAACAATACTCACAATAACACAAGAAAAACTATTAAAATAAAAGTGCTATGTGTCGTTTCAAAAAATGTCAAAACTAATGTAACGTCCTATATATCCTCATGCTTGTAATTTTTTTTTACTTTGACATTAGTTTCTAACAAGAGTCATTCATCATCCAACTTGATCCAACTCCTAGCTTCTGTCTAATTGGGGGCTAAACTTTATTAAAAAATGTCTATCGCTAGCCACTAGTGGTCATGACAAGTGACTCGTGTGCAGGAGCCCTAAGTGCTAGTATAAAATAGTAGGTAAGTATTTACTTAAATAAAAACTTTTTTACTGGTTATTTGTTTTTATTTATAAAATAGTTTTACAAGTCTTCTAATGGAGATCCGCACCGAACGTTGTAGAAATGATCACAAACCTGGAACAAATAATACGATTTATCATTGAGTTAAAACTCCAATCTTTTGACTGTCACTGTGATTATTGGCCAGAAAATAAGTCGTCATCATCATCATTGGCATTTGCGTCTTTTGCAGACGATTTAAATTTTACAAACGAAAAATCCATTGATGCACGGCCGGGATTTGAACCCACGACCTTCATTTCATTATTCATTTATGTTTTTCTATTGCGTTTTATTGCAATCCTCAAATTCATAAACCCCAAACCGTTTCAACAAGCATTCGCCTAGCACATCGCCTGAATCCACCTCTAGGAACATTATCTATGAATACTAGGGTAAGTAGGCATTAGTGTCTTGAAATATACTTACTTGGAATTGCTCATTGAAGAGTGTTCCGTTAGGGCACAGGTCCGTGCTGACGAGTCGCTGCCTCCAGCAGAAATGGTACGCCTGGAAAAGATAAGTCATGTCATTATGCTGTTAGGGCCTCCCAGTCACTCTAAAGCTCAAAAAAATCTTTTTATTTCTGTAACCAATACCTATAGTTTTTACACAGGAAAGACAAGGTCAATACGTAAGGAGCTGACTAAGCCAAGGGTTTCCTCAAGATGTTTTCCTTCACCATAAAGCTCGTGTTAATGCGCATATAAATTTTCCGAACGAAAAATCCATTGATGCACGGCCGGGATTTGAACCCACGACCTTCGGATCGAAAGTCGAGGTACAATCCCACTCGGCCAACACGGCTTAACTCCAAAAAACCCGTACTAACCCCATAAGTGTTAGAAGTGGCTTGTTCCTATACGCATGTTGTGATACCCTATAATTATGGGAGCACCTTAGTTATTTTATTTCCATTTAAATGTAGGTACCTAGATTCTTTCTTCTCTTCTTCTTCTTCTCTTCAATAACGGCCTGTGTCCGTCATTTCGACAGACAATTTTGCCAATGTCAAGTGTTAAAATTGTAATAAATAAGTCATTTAAAGTCATTTGTCAAGTCGGCTGTCGTTTGTTTTGAAAAGAAAATGGTGGATTTTCTCTTCAAAACCTAACACGAATTTTCACATTCATAAAAACCACTTTACACACATTTATTCCAATGGCTCACACTTTATGTTACGACCTAAGTATTATTGGTTAAAATTCCACCAAAATTAAACAACAATACTCACAATAACACAAGAAAAACTATTAAAATAAAAGTGCTGTGTGTCGTTTCAAAAAATGTCAAAAATCGTGTCCCGGTACCTAGATTTGTTTTGTGTAAACCTGTGTTGGGTTTCCATTGACAGGCGTCATGGCTCAGTCGGTTAGTAGTTCTGCCTTCCGTGCTGTGGGTCGTGGGTTCGATCCCCACCGAGAACAAACATTTGTGTGTTGTAAACATAGATGTTTGTTCTGTGTCTGGGTGTTTCTATGTATTATAAGTATGTATTTACAAAAAAATAATAATGTATGTATGTATTCTATCAGCCATTTAGTTTCCATCGTACAAGCTTTGCTTAGTTTGGGACTAGAAGGCGTTGTGTTAAGTGTCCGTGTTTTTTTTATTTTTATTTTATTCTTTAAAAAAAAGTTGGAACCTTCCTTACCTGACAGCCACTCTGAACATCAGCATAGTACCCCTTCGGCCTAGCGGCACAAGTGAACTGCGTATGCGGTGCGCGTTCGAATACCGGGTGTAGGGGTGGATTGTGGGGTAGGTGCAGCTGGTGGTAGTAAGCGAAGTCAGCTGGGTGCTGGCATAGGGTGGTTGTTAGAGCTGGAAGTACAGGGTGTAGTTTTACTTACAAAAATTAAAAACTAGGAAAATTAAGTTATATGTATAGTGCCCTCTGATAAGATCGGCCTAATATTAAGTCCGGATAAATCACGTAACTAAGCAATTATCATATAAAAATATCGCAGAATTGCTTGGCATCCGGACTTACTATTACGCCGATCTTACCAGAAGGCACCTTGTGTATAGGGTGAAAAAGTTTACGAATGATTTTTTTTATCGATGGTAAATAAAATCGATACAAAAATATTGTCTTTTTATGATCTTTTTGATAATATGTGTAACGAATGAATGATACATAGTTTATATTATTTTAGAACGTCAAGGGGTACCATAAATTATTAACTAATGGTGTGCCAGGAGTTGCGGCTATACTAAAATTAATTTTTTTTTTAGGTAATAATAAATAAATTATATATTAAATTAAAAATTAAATTATTAATTGAAATTTTAATTTAATAAAAATGTACCTACTTGAATCATACCGATATATTTATTGTGTATGTACCTATAAACTATATAATTTGTACTATTTTTAGTACCAACTAAACTGGTTTAAAAACTAGAATTTTCAAATAAATAACATGCATGATCTTTTCAATCTCATAAATCTTACAGAGACAATTTTTTTTTTCTCGCAACATTTTTTAACAACTTTTTTTTTATTATTTCACACATGACAAGTCATTGATAATTTAAAAATAATCTCACCCAATAAAAACACTACACACTTCAACATTTTATCTCCTAAATAAATTAAATTAAAAAATAAATTATAATAACCAACGCACGCGCCGGTCGTTAGCCGTACGATTAACTAAACTAAAGCACTCGCTAATCCATTACTAGAAGTGTTTTAGTTATCCGTGGATGGTGTTATGCAGGCAGTGAGTTTTAAATATCAATCGTGATTTTTGTGGCATTTGATGTTACCGCATTCTTAAAATGACCATGATAAGTGATATGCCAAAATGCCAAATGCCAGCCTTCATGCAAGTGTAGCTAAACTATTATCGGAGATTCGAGTTTTGTCATTTTTTTAAACGTTTTGCACTCTTATTGATCGAGTGAGCGAAGGGAACGAAGATCTTAGTGACAACTTGGGCAAAAATGCTTTGTTCGTCGAGATCTTTTGAACCGCTGATCCGATCTTCACAGAATTTGGTGAGCATATAGATAGTACTCTTAAGTTTAACTGGTTTGAAAAATAAAGTAAATAGGTCAAGGGGTTAGAACGGTATGAGGTTCCAAAGGGAGTAAAAAAGTCGTACCAAAATATGGGTTGTCATATGATAGGGCTTTGTTTAGACATTCCAAAACCGATTTTATTTTTATTGTAGGTTAAATAGTTTTTGGGTTGTTGTAAAAATGCCGATAAATGATAATTTTAAATAGGTAATAACAACAACTAACATTTAATAACAACTAGATTGAATTCGATTAAAACTTATCTACCTTCATTGCCTCATGTTGGATAACACCATCCTGGGATCAGTGTGGTGTCAGTTTTCGCGACAAGGTCAGGTCGGGTGCACGGCCTTGTCGCATACCATAATACATAGTGTAATGTATCTACTTTTACTACATAAGACAAGACGGGTACTACCTACTGTCATTGTAGGTAACTAGATATAGAAGAGAAGTATTCTAATAAATACGAATAGGTATCTTCTAAATATATAAAACTCTTTTGAAGCTGACTGACAATCAACGCACAGCCTAAACTATAAGTCAATGAGGTTTGAAATTTGGAGGGTGGTATTCAAATAGTGTAGGGGTCCTAGGGGTGCACTAAGGAAGGAATTTTGAACTAATCCCGTTGCATAGAAGTAGGTACTTTAATATGTCAGTTGGTACAGTCAGCATCAGAGTTTAATATCACTTCTTCATTACACAATGAGATAAAACGGTCACACTCACGTGTTCCATTGAAAACTTTGGTTATTTTTTAAGAGAGTTAGTAAACGAAATTTAAAAACTATGTTACCTAGGTACCTACCTACTTAGTATGACCTAATTAATATTTTGTGCTAAGACTAACAATTGGACACATTATTAGGTACCTACTGAGATATTTTGTTGTGAAATGTGGTAAGATCGAACGCGTGACCACGCTTTCAAATCCTCATATTTTTTTTAGATAAAATCTGTTTTGTTTACCAGAACAATCCTCATTTAATTTAATGATGTTGACAGTACTCGAGAGTCCAAAATTAGGTGCATACGGTCACTTAGCACAGTAGCATTGAGATGTCTAGCGAAGGTCATTCAATGATGGATTATTGGATTTCGATAATTAGAGCTTTAGGAATCAGTTTTGGGAGATAAAAACCCTTCAAATGACAAAATATCAACAGCGAGATTCGAACATGCATGTCGTTTATCGCGAAATTCAATGGTAAAGTTCAAAAACATTACTCATTAGGTAAGTTTTCTAATAAATATAAAATATATACCTAAAAGATTTCTTCACAACCATTACTCAAATTATTCAAAACTGAATAAGGGGATAGATTAGCGACTGGCAACCAAAGTTTTTAACAAAAAAGTGACAGCAAAAAGTGAAAACCAAAAAAGACTTGGCAAAAGGACAAGCCAGATCATAATTTCAAAAAAAAAAGTTTATTTCGCTTCTCGGGAAGTGTGGTAGGTAGGTTAGGTAGGTACGTAAGGGCTGCTGCTTTGTCTAACGCAAGGGGGTGACTAGTTACTTTGAAAATTCGAAGTTTCCAGCTTCAAACCGATATTTTCTCTAAATTGGTGACCATAACGAATTCAGAAGATCCTCTTTTTTTGAAGTTGGTTATCTTGACAACTCCACCTTATCTTGTACCTACCTACCTACCTACATTATGTAATCCCTATTATTAAATAAATACGAACTGGAAGTCTTTTAGGGATACTTTCGACCAGCAGTGAGGTCAGGTTAGGTGGTTAAAAATTTGTACATAAGCAGGTACCTAGTTACTTAATACTTACGTAAATAAGGGATCGAATTATTGCGGGAACCCTCTATTCAGTAGGTAGGTAAGTATGTAGCAATCGTAAGCCTAAGTAATTAGAATAAATGGAGCTTAGCTAGTATAGTAACTATTTGATTAACGATATTCGTGAGTTACCAAAAGTAGCTGACATGGCCTAAGGTGAATGTACATGTACTTGCCTACTTTGCATAGAGTAAGGTCATTTTTAACATACCTAATAAAAAAAATCAAACAGCATATTTTTGAGTTATGTATCTACGTATTCTAGTGCCGACTTGTAAGCCCTGACTCTGACTACCCCATTTATGGGGAAATAGCTGAGAATCCTTCGTATCGACTTGCTACAAAAACTAACGTCAGTGAAACTGGTTTAAGATCAACACTATAAATGTGGCGATGACCCTGTTATGGGTCAATCAAAAGGTTACTGAGGCCGGCGCGGTGGAATACAGCTGTACTTAGCTATAAAAATAAAAACATTACCAAAACTTTCTGTCAACGTCAATTTGTCTGATCTGTCACTGTCACTTATGCAGCTGTTGGCTTGTTGTTTTCGTTGTGAATAATTTTGTTTTCATAGAAAATTAATAAAAAATGCCTCTAATAATTATTTGCGGCACACCAGTCAGTGGCAAAACAACCAGAGCTTACGAGTTAAAAAAGTTTTTCGAGATAAACCACGGTAAAAAGGTGGAAATCGTGTCCGAAGACGAGGCTATCGTTAAGTTAGGTTATGAGAAGAACTCCACATATTTGGACTCCCAGAAGGAAAAGAGAGTAAGGGGGTATCTTAAATCTGAAGTACTAAGGCTTATTGGTAAAGATAATGTCGTTATACTGGACGGAAGCAACTATATTAAAGGTAATTTTGATCAATTTGTCTGCGCACTTTTCACAGCAAATTACATCGTAAATGCCCACTCTTCTCCATACGATGTTTGTAGCCATGCATAATCGTCAAATTAGACTATTCCTTATAGGAACATCATTATTATGTTCAACAATGGACTTTAAGCTTTATAATAATAATGACGATTATGCTTAGATAATAAGGCGCTGCAAGCTGCCATCAACCCAGTCTCTCCCCGTAATTTTAAGAAGTTGTACTGGCTGGGGTTTGGTTAGCAGTGGGACGTCAATGCATATCTTATACCACCTTAAAATGAAATTTATTTATTGACTGCTAAAAGCAGAAATAGAATTAAGCTCAGTTTTACTATTTTTAATATTTCAGGCTTCAGATATGAGTTATACTGTGCATCAAAGGCCTCAAAATCAACACAATGTACAGTCCACACTATTAGAAATCACGATGAAGCCTGGGAGGCCAACAAACTCCGAGTAGACAACGGCAAAGACAGCAATAACATCTCCGAGTGTAACTACCGACCGTACACTCAGGAAGTGTTTGATGCATTGACTAAATTTAGGTATAGTGCCTTCTGGTAAGATCGGCAAAGTAGTAAGTCCGGATACTAAGCAATTCGGCGATATTTTTAAATGATGGCAACATCGCCTTACGCGCCATTTTGCTATAGAGGGGCATAGCAAAATGGCGCGTAAGGCGATTTTGCCATCATTTAAAAATATTGCCGAATTGCTTAGTTACGTTATTTATTCGGACTTACTACTACGCCGATCTTACCAGAAGGCACCTTAATAGTTTACACTGATACTGAGTATAAGTGACTGCCGCCACTTATCACGCAGAGGGCCCATCGGTGGCCTAGTTGTGGAAACGAGTGACAAAGTGCCAATTCTGTTGTAGGTTTTTTTTTCTAAACTAACCTAATTTGACTAAGATTATAGCCGTCTTTGTCGTTTCAGTTTATAAAAAAGGAATGGCAATATTTTGTAGTACTGTCAAATCGGGAGCATAAAGTAAACTGTAATGGGACATCCACAAAGCCCAAGTACTAAGAGTTCTGATTTTTACCAAGCATGTGGAGTTAACCAATTCTAAACCTTATGTTCCAGGTTCGAAGAACCAAACTCAAACAACAGATGGGACAGCCCTTGCTTCTGGGTGGGGCCGGAAGATGAATTCCAACTGGATGAAGTATATAAAGTGCTTTTTGAAAAAAAACCACCTCCACCTAATATGAGTACACAAAATGTAAGAATAAATAAATCAATAAATATTCTTGAACCTATCACACAGCACCCTCTAGTCCCAAACTAAGCAAAGCTTGTACTAGTGGAACTAGATTGCTGATAGGATACTTAATATAAATTTTTTTTTGTAAATATATGTACATACATAAGAACAAATTAGATTTTTGGAATCAGATTCGTTTATTTAGTAGATCTGTCTATTTAGTTTATCCATATCTTTAATATTAGTTTTTGGCTTTTTTACAGTTTTTTAATAGTAGAAAATCACAAACATTTCACAAGGTTCAGCATAAATACCATTTAAATCCAAACAACTTCTTTAGATGTGCTTTTGACACAAAACTTGCTAATCTATTCATTTGTTCTTCATTTCCAGCCACCACTCTCATCGACAAACTTTCTCTACGAACTAGACAAGGTAACCCAAACAATATCTAACCAGATACTCGAAGCCAAGGATCTGAACATGGACGGAGAACTCAAGTTCCCAGACTACCCGGGATGCTCTTTGGAACCTGGCTTCGTCCACCATGTGAATGCTCAGAAGCTGTTGATGTTACGGCGCCAGTTTTTGACGTACGCTAAAATGAACCATGCGAGCGAAGAGGCCAGTAAGATTGGAAGGTATTTTATCCAGTATTTGAATAAAACTTTGACTGATTGATCATTTTGTTTTTTATTTTGTGTTTAGGATTCAAAGAGAAGTAGGTATGGTTACCAGACCATGAAAAAAATAAAAATCAAATTAGTGAGATTTTTACGGACCAATACTCAAACGCCACTTAAATTAAGGTTCACGCTTAAATTATTGCCATCTCTTACAAATGAGTAATGTCAAACAGAGGCGCAGAGCAATTTTAAGTGGTGCTTAAATTTGAGTGACGTTTCAGTATTCCGGCCTTATTAACCCATTTTTAAAGTAAACTCAATGTAAAGTAGTAAAACGTTTAATCTCAGTTATTTACAAACAGCAATCTTATTTCTAAGATATAAAGGTCTATAATCGCATAACACGGTACAATGTACTTTATCTTATTGTAAATATTTTCTTAGCAATGTACAATCTGTAGGTACTTTTAATACTAGATTGACAGAGATCAAACATAAATATGCTTCTCATCAAGAAAATCTACCCACATCTTAAGGCTGAACAAGTCGCCCACCTTTCCATACAAACGTGGAAGGGTAGCTACTCCACTGTTTGACGTTGACCAACCAAAACTAAGGATTACCTATATCAATTTATCTCGTCATAATCTGTGTCTGTATACACCCCGAACCGTAAAAAAAGTATTCATTACTAGTATTCATTCATTATTAGAAAGGTGGGCGACTAGTTGGACCTTATGCCTCCTCTACACGTCAACGGATGCGTCCGCGGACTCTGGCAGATGCATCCGTTGATAAATTTCCACGAGCTGTCCTCGTCTGTAGGTCGATCAGTCTATGTTCTATGTTCGCGGCGAAACCCTTTGATGCGTCCCAAAAAACCGACAACAAACGGATTCAAGGCGGACGCATCTGCTGACGGTTAAATACCTACCACAGACGCACAAATCACCGCCTAAATGAAGGAATAGGTCGATTTTTTTAGACGAAAAGTATATATTTCTGTCTATTTTGTTTGTACCTTTTATATGTACAGGGTGTATGATACTAACTTATGTATGTATTCACAAAAACTTATTGTAACAGCAATCTAGTTTTGAGAGTTTGGGACTAGAGGGCGTTGTGTGAAATATCCAAGAATATTTATTTATTAGAAGTGCTTATACACCCTGTATATATTGAGAGACAGAAAAATAACTCAAAATAGTATGTAATATCAGCTTTGCTTGAAGTCTATTATTTCTAGATATCACATTATTATGAGTAGGTACATTTTGCTATTACAAAGTACTAAGCACTAAATGATAAATCTAGGGGGGATCTCGGAATCTAGCTGACTTGGAAAATAGTAATTTCTACATAATTAATTTGTACTGGTTGATGAGAGCGCTTCCGTGCTTCGGAGGGCACGTTAAACTGTCCCGGCTCTAGCAGTCGTTAAGCCGCGACGGAGGACTTAAGGCGGCCTAAAAACTCCGTAGCCAGAGTTGGCCAATAACTCACACGAGCTTGCTTTGCTTAAGAGAAAGGTATAGCAATAATTTTAGTGGTGACAAATAAGGTTATATTATGAAATTGAAACAACAGAATAGGGGCATTATTTGTACTCAGATTAAGGCCCTTTGCACGAACACACAAGAAAAATTTTGTGTGGCGCGTGTCTTATCGGACATAAGAAAAAATATCAATATATATAAAAGTCTTTTGAAGCTGACTTAGAATCAACGCACAGCCTAAACTATAAGTCCTAGAGGTATGAAATTTGGAGGGTAGCATCCTTATATAGTGTAGGGGTGCACTAAGAAAGGAATTTTGAAAAGTCGCCCGCGGCGTTGCTCGCGTTCTAAATAAACCTTTTAGAGTGTGACTTTTCAAAATTCCTTTCTTAGTGCACCCCTACACTATATAAGGATACTACCCTCCAAATTTCATACCTCTAGGACTTATGGTTTGGGCTGTGCGTTGATTCTCTGTCAGCTTCAAAAGAGCTTTAATATTTAGATGTGCAAGGGCCTAAGATTATCAAGGTAAGCAAAAATTGACAAACGCCATCTTGCGTACTTTTTCTAGAACTTATTCTAAACAACTTTTTAAATAAGATAAATACTAACAGATTAAGCTAAAAAGTTACCCTACGTTTTTAATCTATTAACCTTTGTTATGCATTCAGGCATGCTAGAGGTTAAAAACTTTTGTGGTGACTCAAATTAAAAAAATTGTGAAATATCTTTAACAAGATTTAAAAAACTCATTTTATAAACTAATAGGCCTTTAAATCTATTGAAGATGATTTATACAGCGTCAGGAGGCAACCTATGCCTACACTTAACGGCACACTGTAGTGCCTGGGACAATGTTTAGATGGAGTAGGCTTGCCCAGCACAAATACCATCCTATCAGCCTTTTAGAAACTAAATACAGCCATTTAAATAATGTTTTGCTAGCATCAGCTTGTTTACCATAAGAAAGATAGCGATATATTATAGTGATGTCTCATAGAACGATCAAAATTGACGGTGCATTTGTAACTTTTGTTGTTTGTAAAGGCGTTGGGGCATTTCAGGTCCCGATTTGCATACATTTAGTTAATTTTTACATTAATTTTGTTATTTAGAACTTCTGTTGGTTATATCATAATCTATTATGCAGTAGTATGCAGTAGTAGTCACGTATGCAAAGTAATTATTTTGACGTAAAACACCTGTAAATACGATAAACAACATTGAAAAAGAAGCATTTTCATTCATTCATTCATTCATTTTTCGCAGTAAAATGTCTAATAACTAATTATTTCCGCTGCTTTATAATGAAATTGTTACATTTCTAAAAACTGCATTGCAAGTGTATTGTAATAAACAAAGTACCATCATTGCAAGTAAAAAAAAAATGTGGGACCTGGGCTCCAGCCAATTTGCCCCAGACCCTTTGTAGGATGGTTCTTAGAAAACGCGCAATAGCCAAAATATCTTACGTAATTTTTAATACTAAAAATATACTTTGTTACTATCCAATACAATAACTTCATATAAAAATATGTGTTTTATATAACAAGGAATATATTTGCATATAAATCGAGACAGAATTTAAGGATGCTATTCCACTAGAGCTAAGCTAACCTACGTTGCTAAGGATATATTTGACATCCACTAATAGGATTTTTTTAATATGAAAACAAATGATCCCTATTGGATTTCAAACACATCCTTACAAACACAGCTTAAATTTTTTGATGGTATTAGTAAATTTGTCTATAGTGCTACTAGATTTTCTAGGACGCTTTAGTTGATATTCAACAGTAGAGAATATGAAACAAATTTAATATAAGGACTTTGCATGTAACCTAGACCATTTATACAGCGTCAGGAGCCATTTTGAACCCATACCTCCATTTACTGTACGCTGCAGTGGCTGGTACAAGTTTATATGCAGTATGTTTGTACTATGCCATCCTCTCAGTCTAGTCGACATCCACATGAAAGACAACGTCAATACGGAGTTGACTAAGCCAAGGGTTTACTTACAATGTTTTCCTTCACTGTTTTAGAGCACTAGCATTGCATACATAGGCGTTGGGGCATTTCAGGTCCAGATTTGCATACGTTTAGTTAATTTTTCGACGCATTTTTCGAAGTAAAATGACCAATAACCAATGATTCCCGCTGTGTTATAATGGCTTTGTTACATTTTCAAAAACTGCATCGTGACAAATGCAAGTTTAAAAAAAATGTGGGACCTGGGCTGCATCCAATTTGCCCCAGACCTTTTTTAACCAAAACCCAGTGGTACACGACCGGATTTGAACCCACGAGCTTAGTAAGGCGGGGTCGCGACGACTAGACCACCGGTGCCGGTCTTATTCGTATGCTGATAAAGAAATCGTTACTTAAGCATAGATTTGAGAAGAGATATTCATACAAAAATCTATGCTAAGTCCGGATCAGTGCTTGAACAGTAAATCAGCATGCAGGCCTTATGGCCGAATACTCAAACGCCACTTAAATTATTGCCATCTCTTAAAAATGAGAAATGTCAAACAGAGACAGAGCAATTTTAAGTGTTAAGATTTGAGTGACGTTTCAGTATTCCGGCCTTACATCTATGTAATTACATGGAATATGGTTTCCTACATACGAAGAATACAGAGTCATATTCGTGCTGCATCATTGAGTTTGGATTCTGTGCGTATTTTGTCTTCACGCCGGTTTTTTCTTTCTGTAACAAAAAAATATTTATTTTAAAATAAATAAAATATTCACGGACACTTAACACAACGCCTTCTAGTCCCAAACTAAGCAAAGCTTGTACGATGGAAACTAGATGGCTGATAGAATACATACATACATTTTTTTTTTTGTAAATACATACTTACAATACATAACATTTGTGTGTGATAATAGATGTTTGTTCAAACAAAATGTTTGAAAAACAATATGATCAAACGGGACGCGGACAAATTCGCGGGCGGAAGATAGTGTATTATAAGGGTCTATACTAAAACTGTTGTGAATAAAAATTTATTATACTGTTCTATTCGCCTCTTCTTCTTGTTTTATTTGCCGTTCCACAACATCCTCCCGAGGGCGGAAAGAAAGTTGTTAACCTATATACCTACCTAACTAAAGTTACTCGATACTATGGTAGGTCTGTCATTAGTTAGATCCAAAATAAAATTTTAAACAATTTCTCACAAGTAGATAGTGTGATTAAACAAAACAATAAATTCACTGATAATCCTTTACATAAATATCTACTTCTGTTACCTGCCTATTTAAATTCAACTTTATTACCAATAAAATATTATGATATCCTATTAATCTAGGGACTTACATGAATCAAAATTTTCTTACATTCCAAAATAGTTAGGAAGTAGGCATCTTATAAATAAATTGCTGATAAATCCAAACTAAACAAAATTAATGCAAAAATATATGACATTAGGTATTCAATCTAAAAATCTGGATGGTAATCTGATAGCACGTCCAGATCTAGTAGCCGGTGGCGAGACTGAGACCTGTGGTTCCACAGGGTCATCATCAGCAGGCTGAGAGATGGTCGGGTTCACTGGATCATTCCTACAGGAGGCCCACTGGATCCAATCATCTGAGGCGCTCAGTTCTAAAGGATATAATCTTTGATAAGCTCTTACCTTTTCTCCTGAAGAAGTTATAACTTTTGCAGTTCTTGTACATCCATCTTTGCCTGTAAAAATCTCTTTAATTATACCTATTGGCCACTTTAACCTACTAGATTCAGTTTCGATGAAAACCACTTCTCCAACTGCAGGTTCTCTTTTTCTTTCTTTACCTTTATTTATCAGAAGTGATAAATATTCATTTTTGAATCTCTTCCTGATATTTTCTCTTAGCTGTTGTAAATATCTGTGTCTAATATTCAAGTTTTTATGATCAATTTGATCTAAATCCGGTGTATCTCCGGTTGGCAAGTTGTGCAAGAACATCATGGGAGTCAATGGCTTCAGTTCCCCCATCTCCACATACGTTAGAGGTCTGCTGTTGATTACCGCTTCACAATCGCATAGAATAGTAGATAGTTCTATCCAGTTTACAACTGATTTACCTAGAACTCGACGCAGCATCTCTTTCACTATTCTAACTAGCCTTTCCCACCACCCTCCCCACCAGGGGGCAGCAGGAGCAGAGAACTTCCATCTTATATTGTGGGTGATGGTGCAGCTTTCTATTTCTTGCCAATTTACTTCATGTAATAGGTTTGCAGTACCCGTGAAATTAGTTCCATTGTCTGTGTATATTATTCGCACTCGGCCACGCCTCGCTATGAATCTTCGCAGCGCCATTATGAAACTGGCTGTAGACAATGACTCTGTGATTTCTAGATGTATTGCTCTGTAAACAGCACAGGTGAACAATACAATCCAGCATTTGCTGCTATCCTTTAAGAACAATGGACCTGCTAAATCTATTCCAGTTACTTCAAAAGCAGCTGTGTTGCCAACGCGATCAGAAGGTAATGGTGGTTGTGGTGCTACATAATGTTTTGCTTTGTACCTTTTACAGATGATGCATTCTGCCACAACCCTCTTAGTCAGCCTTCTAATGCCTACAATCCAAAATGCATCTCTCAGTGAAGACATCAATGTTTGAGTTCCAGCATGACCCATGGTTCTGTGTTTTTCTTGTACCATGCGTGAGACAATTTGTTCTTTCCCTGGTAGTAAGATTGGATAGATAAAATCCTTGTCTTCGTTGCTAAACTCTAGTTTTGTTTTCACTTTTAAGATTTCATTTTCCTTTATCAGCAGAAGTTTCTGTCCGGGTAGTGTTTGTTCTTCATAGTATTCCTTCTGTATCAACTTTATGAGAACTTCTTCTGCATTCTTGTGTTCATCATAAGTTATGTGCTCCGAGCTTATGTCAAATCTTTCTCTTACTCTTGGGCTCATTCTGAGTATTCTTGCTACCAGGCGCACTATTTTATTATATTGATTAAAATATAATAATTTTCTACTAAACATTTCTGTATTTACCTCCACATTAACTGCTGTGTTTTTAAGTTGTTCACTGCTAATAACTCCTTCGTCTGGTTTCAGGTTAGACAAGTCTGACTTCGGCCAGTTTTCTTTCTCTAGGTACAACCATTGTGGGCCTAACCACCAGCTTTTCTCTTGCAGCGTCTTCGCGGAGCAGCCACGTGAGGGTAAGTCAGCAGGGTTACAAATACCAGGTAAGTGGTTCCATGTATCTCTATCAGTATTTTTACATATTTCATTTACCCTGTTTCCTATAAATGTTTTCCATGTGTTTTGTCTTTTCAGCCATGCTAGTACCACTGATGAGTCTGTCCAGCAGTAAACTTCATATTCTTTGCATGATTTGAGTAAGCCTGATCTCTTCACTTCTGTATACAGTCTAGATGCTATAAGCGCTCCCATCAATTCTAGTCTTGGTAGGGTCATGCTTCTCTTGATTGGGGTTACTCTGCTCTTGGCTATTACCAGCTGGACTGATACTAGATTTTCATGTTTTGTGCGTAAAAATATACAACCAGCGTAAGCGTCTTTACTGGCGTCGCTAAATACATGTATGCTCGTTTCACAATCTTGTAGCGGCGCCGTCGCTAGTCGCCGTGGCACTTGGCATTCGTTGACATAGTGAAGAGTGCTCATCCATTCATTATATTCTTGTTCTAAATGCTTAGGTATTTTGTCATCCCAGCCTATTTTTAGGGACCAGACCTTCTGGGTTATTAGTTTAGGTACTAGTGTAACTGGGCAAACTAATCCTAATGGATCAAATACCTGCTGAGTAACTGATAAAATTTCTCTCTTTGTTACTCCCTCTGTGAGTTTACTTTTCATATTTATGTGGCATTGTAATTTATCAGTGTTTCTATGCCACAGTACACCTAGTACTGGTTCTGTTTTATCTTCATGGCTTGCATTTGACATCCAACCTCTTAGTTCAAATTTTCCAATCTCCATTAATTTTGTAGCTTCCTCAATAAATTTTAGCTTCTCTTCTTCACTATGGAAACTGGTCACACAGTTGTCTACATAGAATGATTCTTTTAGTCTCTTTGCTGTTTGCTGGTACTTAGTTTCGTGTTTCTTTAGATGGTGGTTTATTGTAGCTGCAAGCAGGAAAGGGCTACATGCTACCCCAAAAGGTACTCTGGCATGTTGGTAAGTTTTTACTTCATTCTTTTTGCAGGGATCCTTCCACCATAGCAATTTCAAGTTTTTTCTATCTTGTGGACAGACTGATATTTGTAAGAATGCTTTCTTGATATCGGATATCACTCCATAAGCTTCTGCTCTGAATAAAATTAATAGCTTTGGTATTAATTCAATAAGATTAGGACCCTTCTCTATGCATGCATTCAGTGAATTGCTGTTTCTGTCTTTAGCTGAAGCATCAAATACAGGACGTATTTTCGTCGTAGCACTCTCTAGCTTGATCACAGCATGATGCGGTAGGTAATGTCCGCTATTTTTTCTATCGTCCACTACTTCCTCAATAATGCCTTCATCTATCCAATCTTGAAAGACTCCATGATAGTCTTCTATTTTCTTTGTATGTTCCAGTTTCTTTGTAGTGGAAAGTAGGCGCTTGTATGCTTGGTCGTAGTTAGATTCCAGCTCTGGATGCCCCAACTTCCACATAAGGCTCACCTCATAGCGGCCTTCTTCATTAACTGAAACAGTTTCATTGAATGATTTTAGCATTTCTGCTTCTTTAATTTCAGGTTCTTTGTCATGAGGATCTTTTATACCTAAAGTTTCAATATTCCACAGGAATTCTAAAGAATCATCTTCTGGTATTGTTGCTACAAAATGGGAGCTCACTAATGTGTTGTATATACCTTGTATGGGTCCTTGCAACGTCCACCCCAGTTTTGTCTTTATTGCAACCAAATTATTCTCCACTCGGACCAAGTCTGGTTCAAGTAGTGATCCTAAGTAATCCGATCCAATGAGCAAGCTTATATCGGATATACTTTCTCTTGCATCTGTTAGCCATATGCCTTGATCTTGCAGCTTTTTTATGATGCTTGCATCATTTACTTTAGGTAAATTACCACATAGTGTTGGTTGTTCTAATGCTGTCATTCTAGCTTTGTAGGTATCATTCAAATTGCTTACCTCAAAGTCAATATGCCGGTGTACCTGCATTCCCTTCTTGATGCCTCCGAATACTATGTGTCCCAATCTCTCACTACCTGTCACCTCCAGCATCATTTCTTCTGCCAAACCAGCTCTGATGTAGCTACGTTGAGCTCCAGAGTCCAGCAATGCTCGAACTTTCTTCTCTCTACCATTACTGGATATTTTTACTATCAGTGTCTGCAAAAGAGTTGTGGTGTTAATACTGGAGTAATTATTAATTAGAACATTTTCTGTTTCAGATGTGGTGCTCTTCGGGATGAAAACACTGGCATTGTTATGTAACGAGGGACACAGTACCACCATATGGCGTCGGCTACAGTTTAGGCATTTAATAAACATTTTACAATGCTTCGCAAGATGACCTTTCTTTAAGCATATGTAGCAACCACCTTTTTTCTTTATTAGTTCTTTCTTATTTTCAAGGCTCAATTTACTGGCTTTACTGCATTCGCTGGAGCTATGTGTACCATCACAAAAATAACAACTAATATTGTGATCCTTACCTTCTGATACTTCTGTTGATGATCTCTTACCCTTGATGTCCTTGGTCACAAGACATGCAGCTGTTGGGACTGTCTTCTCCCTGTCCGCTGATTCAACCTGTAAAAAATCTAACCTAGCCAGGCTCAGTCTTTCCTGTGCTTCAACTTCTGTTTTTAAGAAACTTAACAACTGGGTTAGTTTGGATTTATCAGCATGAGGGAGTCTACTCCAATTTAAAAGGATGTCTTCGGGTAACGCAGACTCAACCAGTGGGTATAAAATGCACTCATATTTATCTTTCACTACTCCTAATGTCTCTAGTGTCTGTAAATTCGCTATAATTTTGTCGTAAAGGATGTCTACTGTGACCTTGCTTTTTGAGATAACCAGCTTTAATATTTCTCGGACATATGTTTCAATCAAGATTTCATCCTTGGCAAATCTTTCCTTCAGCGTCTGTACCACATTACTGTAATTTCCTTTTGTGGGTGCATACCCTTCTACTAAGGTTCTTGCTTTTGAGTTTGGGGCCATCGCTTGACACAAATATTGGTACTTCTCATCTTCATCGATAGTGTCATCTTCATGTATCTTTTTAAATTGGCTCCAGAAGGGTACCCAGTTCCGGGGATCATCATTGAATTTTCTCAATTCCAGTTGTGGTAGTTTTAGGTTGTGGGATTTGTTTGAATGCTCATTATTGCTTTTTTGTTCTACAGGCTTGTCCTTCTTTGGTTTTTTCTTCTCAATCTGAATATTTATCAGCATCCATCGTTTTTTATATTTTTCAGCTTCGTCAAATTCTATATAACACTTTTCTTCGGAGTAGTTTGTCGCTCCAAGAAGCACACTTTGGATTGATTTATCTAGATCTTCCAGCGCTCTTGACTTTTCTTCTAGATACGTTATATCCGCCGCATCCGGTAACTGTTTCTTCAACGTCTCTTCGATTATATTTGCATGTCTATTGAACACTCGCCTGACCTGGTCCCTCTCTCTTTGTAATCTTATCACGGCCTCCATTCTTTATTGGTATGATTATGGAAGCTCGTGTCGTGTCGTGTAGGGTAGGTCCGCGTCGAGATCGTTGTCCATCCGAAGCTTGTAGATTCTATTTTTCGTCACGGTCGCCACTTGTTGTGAATAAAAATTTATTATACTGTTCTATTCGCCTCTTCTTCTTGTTTTATTTGCCGTTCCACAACAAAAACAATTGTACTTTTATGTATTCTATCAGCAATCTAGTTCCCATAGTACAAGCTTTGCTTAGTTTGGGACTAGAGGGCGTTGTGTGACATGTCCATTAATATTTATTTATTAAGAACTTACCAGAATATCAAAACCAACGTCCCTGATAATCTCCAGTAGAATGTCATAAGGTGGCTCAATACTGCTTTCGGTTGGCATGTCACTGAACAAAAAAACAATATCTTTACTATTATAAAACTGTAAAAAAAGCCAAAAATTAAAATTAAAGATATGGATAAACAAAATATGCAAAAAAATATAAACGATTCTGATTGCAAAAATCGAGTTTATCTGTTTGTCTTTTTGTATGTTGATGTGGACACAATTTTGATGTGGGATCTCCACATCAAAATTGTGTTTACAACAGTTGTTTAGAATTAAATTACCTACAATTTTGTTTACCTGTAGTGGTACAACAACGGGCCTAAATTCACCCAATAACCCCCCGGCCGTAGGATAGCGTATATTCTCTCGACGAATTCAATCACATTTTGCGCGCAGTCAATGAAAAAACAAGTCGCCACGCAGCTCCATTCGTCTGACTCAGTGTACACCTGGAAGGTTAATTAGTGTTAATTAAATCAGTGCCGTATAGCCCCTAACTAAGCAGAACTTGTACTTGGAGAACCAGATATTATACCAAACAAAGTTCCATCATTGCAAGTTTAAAAAAAATGGGACCTAGGCTTCATCCAATTTGCCCCAGACCCTTTGATGAGATTGCCAGAACATACCTTAAGAAAGTCCCCGGCTGTGATGGAGAAATTAGTCTCATGTGTTGATAGAACAGGCACATCAGGGAAGCTTGCTCCTAAGAGCTGGTGCTCACACGTTATGTTGTTCACGTATTGGTGGACCCATGGATGTACTGTGTGGATGTTAGCCTGGGGAATATTTTATATTAATTAGTAGGGTGCCTTCTGGTAAGATCGGCCTAATATTAAGTTCGGATAAATCACGTAACTAAGCAATTATCATATAAAATGATCGCTGAATTGTTTGGCATCCGGACTTCCACTTACGCCGATCTTACCAGAAGGCACTATATATGTTACGAAAATAGTGCAGTCTAATGGCGAACACAAACAGAAAAAAAAAATTAATCTTTAGGTATTTTAAGAATTTAGTTTTTAATCCTCACAGAAAAGATTTTCAATTTCAATTTCAATTCATTTATTTAAACCATAGGATCTTATAGAGAACACTTAGTTAGGTCAATTTTTGTACAATTTAAAAATAATAATAATCATTAAAAAATAAAATAAAAATAAGATAGTTCATTAAAAGTTGTAAAAGTACATAGGTAGGTATATCTTAACATCACAGAGTATATCCTTACGGAACTGATCCTATCCTTACAGTTTCTCATGGATAGCCTCACGGAACAGAGTTTATCCTCACAGCACAGAGTACATCCTCATGGAACTGAGCATATTCTTACAGCACACGAGTCTATTGTCACGGAACAGAGTATATCCTCATGGAACTGATCAAATCTTTACAGCACAACATGACTATATCCTCACGGAACAGAGTATATCCTCATGGCACAGAATATTTTCTTATGAAACTGAGTATATCCTAACGGCACAAACAGTAAGTATATCCTCACCTCAGGACAGCGGTTCAGTATAAAGTTGCTCGCGACCAGCATGAACAATGAGAACTCGTTGCCCTGACACGCGTAACCTCGACTTGCTATCTCCCACGCCAGTCTGCCTAGCCCTGAACCTGGAACTAGGACTTTGATCTGTCCGCGGTCACTGAAAACCAAAATCTATTGTCATCATCATCATCATCATCAACCTATATCGGTCCACTGCGCTGGACTTAGGTCTCTCCCAAGACGCGCCATTGAGCCCGGTCTTCGGCTCTTCTCATCCAGAGTTTGCCAGCGACATGTCTCAGATCGTCGCCCCACCTTGCCGGAGGGCGTCCTACAAATCTATTGTAAATTATTGAAATTATATATTAATCCCGTCGCCCGCGGCGTTGCTAGCGTTCAAGACCCTTTAGAGTGTGACTTTTCAAAATTCCTTTCTTAGTGCACCCCTGCACTATATAAGGATACTACCCTCCAAATTCCATACCTCTAGGACTTATAGTTTAGGCTGTGCGTTGATTCTAAGTCAGCTTCAATAGAGTTTTATATATTTATAAAAGAAGATAGATTTACTTTAATTTCTCACTTAGCGAATGAGTTTGCGTGTGCTATACTCGAATCGAAAGTTAAAACAAATGCACAGACTCGGGGATCTGGCGTTGACGCGCAATGTGACTCGAATACGTTGAAGTTTACGTACCCCGGCGACTGTCACATTTGTTTACCTGTATTCCTCAACCGGAAACAGCTCGTCCAACTCTTCAAGAATGGGCGTGTAACACTGTTTTCTCTCAGCAGCGCCAAGGTCACTCCAATCTCGCACCAGGTTCTTGAGGACTGATTGTACCTATGGGATAGTCATTATTTCAAATATTTTATTACTAGCTGTGCCCGCGACTTCGTCCGAGTGGAATAGTGTCTTCGGGAAGCATAGAGCAAAACTTTTACAAACTTTGAATGTCCTATACAGCATGTATCTACATTGGCGACCAAAAATTGACACACGGGTAGAGCTACTTATTAGTATTCATAAAAAAATAATTAAAGTACAGTCAGCAATACGGTGACACTAGTTTGAAAGTTACGAATTGAACACATTCTAGCTCTACCCGTGTGTAAATTTTTTGTCGCCTTTCTAGATACATGCTGTATATTAATATCGAATCAACAGCCTACAAAATAAGTTGCAAACTTCTACTCGATAATCCCTTCCAACTTTTCATCCCCCCTTTTCAACCCCTTACAACGCTGTTTTCGCATTAAAAATTAGCCTATGTCCTTTCTCAGGCTCTAGACTATCTGTGTACCAAATTTCATTTAAATCGGTTCAATAGTTTTGGCGTGAAAGCGCGACTGACAGACAAGAGTTATTTTCGCATTTATAATATTAGTTAGGATGAGGAAGAGGCCTCAACCAGGCCTATTATGTATGTATTTAGTAAAAAAATGTATCTAAGTATTCTATCAGCAATCTAGTTCCCATAGTACAAGCTCTGCTTAGTTTGGGACTAGAGGGCGTTGTGTGTAATGTGTGGTAATGTCCACAAATACATATTTATTTATTTAATATTACCTTTTCAACGTCATGCTGCATTTTATGCTGCTTCTGCGACGAAATCTCACAATTATTATAATTACATCCAAAACTCTCCGTCCCGTTGGTTGTCTTATCCATACTATGATCTACGTTCTCGAACATCGTATCCACATCTTTGATAATGAGGTGAACAACCTTGTTGTTGACGTCGAGGCATTTTTTAAACTTTTGAAGGTAGGTCTTGTATTTTGAGAGACGACGTTGATGTGAGGCTGGGAGGTTTGAGATGATTTTCTCTGATTTCTGTATCCGGTCTAAGCTGCATAGTCTGAAAGATATTATACTAATTTGTGATCTAGGTACTAGTTTAAAACAATATTACCTAGAATGTGATGATGATGTCCTAGCCGATTTCGGCCATGGCGACTGTGTTTATAAAACTCGAGTAACAAAAAACTACATACAAATCAGATCCCCACTTTCAAAGCTAAGAGAGCACACACAATAACAAACTTAAAATACCCCTTCCGCTTTTTGGTCGGGGGTTATAAAAGGGGGTACAGTCTCGGCCGTACAATCTGATAAAGTGCATCATATTGGGATAGACATTTATTGTTGATATTCATATCGTAACTATTACAAAATATTGCATCATACTAAATGCAATAACAATTTGTTATATATTTAGGACAATCAGATAATAGCTTATATCCATCACTACAATGAAAAACAAAGCCCATTGCTTTGTTTTACATTGAACTAAGTACTAATCTGAAACTAAGGTAATGAAGGGTTTTTTTTTTAAACTTTGTTTTTAACCATCGTATCTCTTGAGTGTGGCAACAAGACCCAATATCATCATTAAGTAGAGAATAAATCCTGATTTTACATGAGAGTATACAACAATTTTAAACATTGGATTAAAGATTTAATATGAACTTATAATATTATTACGAGAACCATATAAACCCAATGTTTGGAATAAATAGGTATTGATTGATTGATTGACACATTAAAATATTGGTAAAATTGTAACATGGTACTTAAACTAGAATAATCCTTTTTTAACTATCTCCTTATCCAATCACCGCAAATAAAATCATTCCTAACCAAATCTACGAACCTACCAAGTTGCATGCATGCACTTGTTTTAGAACCTAAACCAAAGTAGATAAGGTCTAGAATTGAGATTACTAGGCTGAGCAAATCATTGTTATTCTCAATAGGTTAATTAGTTCGGCCGATTTTGCTCTAACAAAGAATTTGTTGCTAACGTGATTGAGGTAGGAATTTTTTAGAGACAGTAAATAAGTATTGACGGGAACAACAGGACTTTATTCACCTGTAGGTGAACCAGGCATATAAATATAAGCTCAATAAACTTACTTGTAATATTTGAATGCGCTAACTACCGCGCGAAAGTGGGCACGCTCCTTCTCTTCGTCGATTTCCTCGGCAGCGGTGATTGAAGTCATTTTACCCTGGATTTAGGTGAAGACAGTCTGCAGAAGAACTAGTAAATAGCGGTAGAACTTAAAACGGCTCTAAATCATACCAAAGCAGAAAGAATTTGAATGAAAATCAACGAGAAAATCACGAAATCGCGAAGCAACGGGCCGGGGACCGGAGAATAAAAAAATATACCTACCTCACTATAATAATAATAACCTACTTGTCTTGTCTTGTCATGTCTAGTGTAGGCGTGCGAGCGACGTCAAATGAGTCGATTTATAGACCAGTTGACAATAATGTTTCGTAGAGATAGATTCACAATGATATTTTATATTATTGCGTAGAAGTCTAGGTAATCGACATACGCCGATACACAGTCAAAATTTCAAATTCAATTTTTAAAAATAAAATAACAGTAAGGAATGCTCCAAAGCGTTAAATTATGAACATTTAAAAAAAAAATTATGAGCCTGCAGTGAATATGCCGAACATCGCCGAATGTTTTTCTTTTCTATCCCTATCGTGCACGTCATGGCATAGCCTTTGGAGTACACAACAACGACAAAAAGCGAACAAACTAGTATGTGAATAAATCGCGGTGGCGGGCGTCGTCGTGGGGTCCTCGTCGTCGTTATCGCATCGCATAGTCCCTCTTCATTGACATCATCACATATCGATATCGATAAAATTTCTTTGAATGACTTGGCATCACTATCGTTAGTTATGTCAATTAATTTTTTTTGACATTGACAGTTCTTTATTTTGTCTAATTTGTGTTTCAATCTACACAGACTACGCAAAACGTCACTATGTAGGTACCTATAAAAAGTAGGTGAGTACGTGAGTTGATTGCGTGAAACGAAACATTCACAAAAATGTCAGCTTGGATGAAATCTGTTTGTCAACATTCTATCGATTTTGATCTTTTCAACCAAACTACTTTATTATTGGATTCGTTTGCGTTTGCATAGATAAAGTGCAGAGAATACCCAGTTCCTAACTTGTATTGGAATATCCTTTCCCATTTTATCCACCCACAGTGCTTCCTTCTTGCTGAACAAAACAAACCGTGTAACTGAGATCAAGTTTTTACTCTAAATCATCCTTTTCGTCTCGTTTTGTGAAATATCGTACAAATCGTGATTTGCTACATAATTCACGAACTAAACAGTGCTATATAAATTATTGTAGACTCTATATTTATGCGGTTTTGGCATCCCATGCAATCACAGGCTGTTGCCCTACGATACGTAATAGAAAATCGATACTAACTGCAGTGTTCTGTGTTATCCGCGGCATGTGTACTGCGCGGCACATGCCCTAAATATGCCCAAACACCGCTAAAGATGATGGAAGCAATCATGACACAAAAAGTAACTCCATTACTAAAGTGTTTCGTATTATTCCTCTTTATTTTCACTGCAAAAGTTCTTACGTCGAGGCCGAATGAGGTGCACGATTCAGGAAATGAAATCCAACACGTGAAACCGGCACATTACGTGCGTACCTTCACAAAGTACCATCACAGAAGGACAATACAGTGGAATAACCATGAGCTGCAAAACTACTGGCCAGTTACACAAGACCAGCCTAAAGTTATTGGAAAAAATGTTAACTCTGACTGGCCAAAAAGAAAAAGAAGTATAGAGATTCCATATTCAAATTTTCATAAAAGAAACAAAAGAAGTGTGCAGACTGACTCTAATGAGTTTATTGGAGAAGGTTTGAATCAATTTAGTGCAGATATCAGAGAAAACCTGAATTTTGAGAAAAAAGCTATCAGCTCTGGCAAAGAGGATCAGAACGCAAAGAATGGCGTTATAACTGATGTCAGGAAGTACAAGGTGAAAGCTGCCCAAGTTATTACAGATGCTCCGACAACCATCGGGCCGACTATTTCATGTTTGTACAAGATACACAGTGTGGCCAAGAGTGTGACACCTTCATACAGTGATGACACCAATGCCCAGTTCATGGTGGAGAATGATAATTTTAGTAAGTTCTAAAAAAATCTCAGGAATAAGTTTGAATCATAATGTACAGTGCCTTCTGGTAAGATCGGCGTAATAGTTAGTCCGGATGCTACGCAATTCAGCGATATTTTTATATGATAATTGCTTAGTTACGTGATTTATCCGGACTTAATATTAGGCCGATCTTACCAGAAGGCACCCTACGTATTATTCATCATGGCTACCTATGTATTAAGAAAATAACAAACTTATGGTGGATGCCAGTGGTGCATCAAGGATTTTGGTTTGGGAGGTATCAATCTATCATGGTTTACGCTTGAGTAGTTAAGGAGCTTTTGGGGTAGGAGGGGGCTTGAGCCTCCTAACCCCCCTGGGTCTAGGAGAAAACATAGCTGGATTTTTTTGACTGTGATAAAAAATAATTGTTGCAGACACAGGAACAATATCGGAAACTGAAATAGAGTCAGGTCCGACACAGATAGAGAATTGTACGGATCCCAGAGCTACTTGCTACACCCTCTGGCATCAGGATAATGAAGGAAATATCACTGTTCTTGGACAAGGTATAGAGCTAGCACTATTAAGGAAGATCACGAAGATTTATTAACTTAGGGAACCCCTCCCACCCCTGGGACCCTGGGTGAGAAACAGTAGAGCATGTCCTGCATTGCCCTGCTACAACCAAAGCCAGATCCAAAATGGGACTGCTGATTGGGTTTCACTCCTCGACATGCACAGTCGAGGGATGGTGGAACTTTACTGCCATCAACCCAAAGGCCTTCTCCATTACTTGTTGTGCTGGCTAGAGTGAGGTCAGCAGGGGGCAATGCACAATACACTACAACGCAGGACATCAGTGCAGATCTTATACCCCCACAATGAATTAGAATTAGAATGATCAAAAGGATAAATACATGTTTCAGGATGCTGGCGCTCGTCAGCGCCACAGAGCGAGGGTCAGAACTCTTGTGATAAGTGCACGAGGGTCACACCCAGACTTCCCGGCACCAAGTTCTGTTGCTGTACCAAATCCTTCTGTAACGCTGACTTCAGTAAGTACTTGCTGGTCTACCACTACTCTCTGTCTGATCTCTAATTCATATGTTACTCTCTGTTTAAAATTTTCAAAGTTAAAAGTCTAAAATCTTTTTCTGAATTGTACAAGATTCAATTAGAATTGTCTTATAAACTATGTAATTCGACCAAAGCCTAGCCCCCTATTTTATAAAAAGTTAGAGTAGACATTATGTCCTGATTACGTATGTTAAACAAGACATAATGTCTACTCTTAACTTTTTATAAGATAGACCATAGAAAAACAGGCAACAAACTACGGCTTGGTTCCTACCAGCCCCCCAATCTTAAGCTCTGAACTGCGTTCGCTGCAGAGCATAATATCAAGCAATGTGGCTACAGATATACGAAAACAAGAAGCTTTTGACGGCAAAAAACGCACTGAAACGCGCTAATGTCACTATTTAGTCACAGAGTATCTATGATTTAGTATGAAAACAGTTCAGAAAACCTGGCAGGTTTTTACCACTCTACGTGCCTTGAAGTATAATCCTGAAGTTCCGGCTCAATATCAACAACTATTTTCGCGTTCACACTGTTGCTTCGACAGCAAAAGTAGTTCATATTATGGGAACATTAACCCCTCACGCATCAATGCTTTGTTTCTAGCATCACTACGAGAAGAAACAGTCACAATGAAAGCCGAATCTACCATGGAAGCCAGTCCGCCTGCCAACGAATGGTGGCAGGTAGCGGCGGCAGCCCTACTGTGCGCGGCTGCTGTGGCGGTAGCAGTCGCTGTCTTGCACAACTTGTACTGCACGCCTGTGGACCTCAGCCATGATAAGGAGAAAGGTGACGTCATGGCTTAACGTCTGTTTAAGCTGGGACAGTTATATGTTTGCTCAAGGGGTAAAGTAGTGAGGAATTTGGGAAATAGTGTATCAATTGGAGTATTATTCGTCATGGCTTAACGTCTGTTTTAGCTGGGACTGTTAAAAGTTTGCTCAAGGGGAAAAGTAGTAAGGAATTTGGGAAATAGTGTATCAATTGGAGTATCCTTTGTGATGGCTTAACGTCTGTTTTAGCTGGGACAGTTATAAATGTGCTCAAGAAGTAGCAAGGAATTTGGGAAATAGTATACCAATAGGAGTATTCCTCGTCATGGCTTAACGTCTGTTTTAGCTGGGACAGTTATAGATATGCTTAGCGGGATAGCTGGTGGCAATCTCGGAAATAGTATGTCATTTAAAGGTTTAAGCCAGGACAGCTACAGCCTAATAACATTTTATTTGACAAATAAATACTTATTTTTAGGTGATGTCATGGGCAGCGGGCCTGATGCATTGGCGACAGGATTACTTTGTGTCGACAACTTATCCCTGATTGAACATATCGGTAAGTTGTAAACAGCCCCATGATCGCAAACTCTGAACAGCTTTCCCTACCCAGCATAATGTCAAGTGACGTGGCTACAGATATGCGATAACAAGAAGCTTTTGACGGCAAAAAACGCGCTGAAACGCGCTAATGTCACCTGTAATTACAGGCACATGAGGCTTAACACCTGTTTGCCTCAAGTTGATGGACGCGGGGCAGTGCATCGTAGGGCACGTTTCTATCGTGCATGACTACGAGGCAATGTTTTGCTATAGGTGATGGTTACCACTTAACATCAGGTGGGCCATCTGCTTGATTCATCAGCTAGTAGTATAAAAAAAAAGGCACAGAATCCCTATGATTTACTATGAAAACAGCTATAAAACCTGCCAGGTGCCTATGTGTCAGTAAACACATAGTAACACCCAAACATAGAACAAACATCTATGTTTGCCACACACAAAAGTTTCTTCTTAGTCGGGATCGAACCCACGACCCACAGCACGGAAGACAGAGCGGCAGAGGTATTACCGACTGAGTTAAAAGATCTTTTTAATACAGTTGCTCAAAAAGTGGTGTATTACAGGGACGTATAGCGTTCGGGATGTGGGCTATTACATACTCGTGCTTTTTTTTTACCTTTCCCGAACTAGTGCGTTCTCTTTCCCAACTGTCAAAATAATGTCTATTAAAAAGAAAACCCAACCATGAAGTTTTTACTAAAAAAAATCATAGAAGTTTTTATGATTCATGCAAATACGTAAATTTCTAAAAAGAAGCTACTAATTTGTTTCAATATCAGATTTACTCAGTTAGGTTAGGTTTCATTTCATTTCATCTCATTAAATTTCATTTTTATTTCATATCAATAAAAAAAAATTACTGAAGACTTGCCTGTATGGGCATAGTTCCCTTTGCCTACCAGAATGGATGAAGAAAAAAAAAAATACGATTGGCGCCATTTTTCAGAAATTTTCTTAGTTGAGTTTATTGTTTTTTTTTATTATTTTATTAAATTGCTTCATTTTTTCGCAACTGTATTAAAAATAGTCGTTCAGTACACGTGCGGAACCGTCATTGCAACTTGTTCCGACTGTCAACCCTCGCCTTCAGCTGCGCCTCGGCTCGGGTAGACATTTTTCGGAACTCTTTGCAATGACAGCCTTTCCGCACTTGTAATGAAATATACTATTCACATTAAGCAATTGTTATTGGCAGAGATTTTAAATGATCTTTGTGATTTTACCAAATAATAAGTATTGATTTTGACTTTTTTTGTACAGGCCAAGGGAAGTTCGGTTCAGTATGGCGCGGGACTTTGGGCTCTACGCCCGTCGCAGTGAAGCTATATTCCAATGCTAGTACTTGGCAGAAGGAGGCTGGTATATATGGACTGCCTCATCTCTCTCATCCTAACTTACTGCGGTACTTTGGTAAGATTACTGTCTGCTAAAGTAAAAGATTGTATGAGTTAGTGGCCAACTCTGGTGATGGAGTGTTTAGGCCGCATTAAGGCCGCCGTCGTGTCTAAAGGGGCCTTATTTGGAGTTTGATCCATTTAGGCCGCTCGAATTTGAGTTTTACTAAGTCTAAGGTTTTACGATCACAAAAAGAAATGAAAATAAAAAGTTTGATTCGTCGTGAATTTTTTATCCTGCTAGAGCTGGGACAGTTTAACGTGCCCTCCAAAGCACGGAAGCGCTTGGATGTTTACGGAAGCGCTCAGGCATTAACAAATGCCACTAACGGTCACCCATCCAAATAGTGATCGCGCGGAACGTCACTTAACTTATATCGGTGAAGATTACTGTCTGGTAATATTTATATTTTTTAGTAATAATTTCGCAAAAATCTTAAATTATTTGAATATGTATTTAGAAGACAAATACCTATATTATGTATTCTATCAGCATCAGCAATCTAGTTCTTATATTACAAGCTTCGCTTAGTTTGAGACTAGAGTTCGTTGTGTGAAAATGTCCACGAATATTTATTTATTGTGTCTTCTGGTAAGATCAGCGTAATATTAAGTCCGGATAAATCACGTAACTAAGCAATTATCATTTAAAAATATCACCGAATTGCTTGGCATCCGGACTTACTATTACGCCGATCTTACCAGAAGGCACTGTATATTAAATATGGTACTGATTTGGACCAGTTGAGCTATCTATAAATCGTTTGAAACGGTTTGTAGATAGCTCAACTGTTTCATATGTATTTTGCAAATATTGTAAATACTGTATTAGTTGTAATTTTCTTTGTGAATAAATTAAAAACGTTTTATATTAAACTAGCCGTCGCCCGCGGCGTTGCTCGCGTTCTACCCTTTAGAGTGTGACGTTTCAAAATTCCTTTCTTAGTGCACCCCTACACTATATAAGGATACTACCCTCCAAATTTCATACCTCTAGGACTTATGGTTCAGGCTGTGCGTTGATTCTCTGTCAGCTTCAAAAGAGTTTTATATATATTGATGATTCTTTTATTTTGTTCCCAGGTAGTGACACTCGAGCAACTCTAACAGACGGCGGCGGGAGAGACCACCTAATAGTTCTAGAGCTATGTTCGTGTACATTGCGCGCTCGATTAGAAAGGGCGCAACTTAATTGGGTGGAGTTTGCCACTTTTGCCCATGGAGTTGCTTCAGCCTTGGCACATTTACACACACCTAGTAAGTTTTAGATTATACTAACTTCCGCCTGCGACTTCGTCTGTGTCCCGTTTGATCGTGCTGTTTTTCCGGGATAAAATTTAGTCTGTGTTAATCCAAGTTACGAACTATCCTGTTATACAATACTAGCTGTCGCCCGCGGCTTTGCTCGCGTGGCAGCAACATACGCATTATTTGGTTAAAATCTTTGATTCTAATTTTAGACCCTTTAGTTGCGACTTTTCAAAATTTCTTTCTTAGTGCACCCCTACACTATATAAGGATACTATCCTCCCAATTTCATACCTCTAGGACTTATAGTTTAGGCTGTGCGTTGATTCTAAGTCAGCTTCAAAAGAGTTTTATATATTTACAAGGTAATATTAACAATATTTTTTGTTCCAGTCGGCAACAAACCCTGCATAGTACATCGCGACGTGAACTCTAACAACGTGCTAATATCTATGGACGGGTCGTGTCGACTCGCAGACTTAGGTCTTGCTCAAGCACTGAAACCTAGGAACTCACAAACACTGCCTACTAGATATACTGAGGTAAGAATCATCAACTTTCTTCACACTATGCACATGCCGCGGCCGGTATTATTGCCGCGGACTTATTGCCACAGCAACATCGCCTTTATTCTCATTAGAGAGCAAGGGCATGAACTTGGGCCGGGAGCCGGGACAGAGGCATTATCGTGTTCACACTATGCTCGTGCCCACTTCCCTGCCCAAGTCCCTGCCGACTGCGGCATAGTGTTTTAGGGTAATTAAATATTGTGGAGGAGGAGTCTTCTGATCTTCATACTAATTCTTCGGGAGGTAGGTAATGATAGAGTTCAGTGTTCCACATAATTACTTATTTATTTCACCAACGAAGTTACATGTTTACACTGTGCGAGCGGGGAGAGACGACTGGCGACACGGGACACAAAGCTATCGCGTCAGCCCTATTTACTTACTTGTGGCGAGTCGCCACAGTGTGAAGAAAGTTCAACATAATGTATGAATGAACTTTTAAAGTTTTGCATCAGCGTGTTAATAAAAAAGATTATTCACAAAGAAAATTACAACTAATACAGTATTTACAATATTCACAATATTTACAAAATACACAGTTGAGCTATCTACAAACCGTTGCAAACGATTTATAGATAACTCAATTGTTTTCATTCCAGGCCGGTACCCTACGTTACCTGGCCCCAGAAGCCCTAGAAGGTGCTCTAGACCTGAGCGGCGCAGGCGCAGCTCTATGCGCAGTCGACGTGTACGCACTGTCGTTAGTACTATGGGAGATGTTGTGGAGGACTGGCGGCGCTCATGTGACGGGTAACGCGCCTACGTACGCTCCCCCATACCATCGACCTATGCATCATCATACGCTAACACATATGCAGGTAACTATTACCATCGTTAAGATGAGGATAATGACTGGAGGTGGTCACGACCCTCAGATATGAGGAATACGATTGAAGGAGGAGGGGGAGGAAATAAATACTCAAATATTCTTGGACACATCACACAACGCTCTCCAGTCCCAAACTAAGCAAAGCTTGTACCTACTATGAGAACTAGATTGCTGATAGATAACTTATATAATTTTTTTTTTGTAAATAAATACTTAATATAGCTTACTAGCTTCCGCCCGCGACATTCTTCGCGTCCCGTTGGATCCCGTTGATTTTCCGGGATAAAAGTAGCCTTTGTGTTAATCCAGGTCACGGACAATATATATTCCAAGTTTCGGAGTTTCCAGGAAAAAGGGGGTTATTTAGTTCTACCTTCAGGCTTTGACTTGACATAATTTATTAAAATCTTCTGTATTTATTTCTAAACCAACCTACATTGTTACAGACGCTGGTATCCAGAAACAAAGCCAGACCACCGTTACCAAAGGGCCCTGTTCCAGAATGGAGGGCATTGAAGATTGCAAGCGATACGTGCGAAGAGTGCTGGGATCACGACGCTGAAGCCAGGTGAACCTTACAAAATCCTACTTATTATAAACTGACTAGCCGTCGCTCGCGGCGTTGCTCGCGTTCTACCCTTTAGAGTGTGACGTTTCAAAATTCCTTTCTTAGTGCACCCCTACACTATATAAGGATACTACCCTCCAAATTTCATACCTCTAGGACTTATAGTTTAGGCTGTGCGTTGATTCTCAGTCAGCTTCAAAAGAGTTTTATATATTTAGAAGAAGAAGAAGAAGATATGCCACATTTAACCCCCTTACTTACGATCGCTGCATAACTTTATTCAGCTGTTTAAATTATTCCTTTCACCTCCTAACAGGTAATGTCAAACAGTGACAAAGCTAGACTTTGATTAAATTGTTTAACTATTCGTCTGTCATAAGTATAGCCTTAATGTTTGTTTGTTCGTTCAACAGATTGACAGCAGTTTGTGTGGAAGAACGAATGAGTGAACTAAAACAACTAGTGTGCACACAACCGCCTCATATACACGATAACAAGTTGCACCCACAACCTCCAGGTGAGCAAGCAAACCCGTATGAGTTACTAGCCAACTCTGGTGACGGAGTTTAGGCCGCGTTAAGGCCTCGTGGTTTAACGACTGCTGGAGCCGGGACAGTTTAACGTTCTCTCCGAAGCACGGAAGCCCTCAGATGTAAATGCTAACAGTCACCCATCCAAATAGTGACCGCACTGAACGTCGCTCAACTTAGATAATCGGTGAAGATTGACTAAGCAAGCCTAGCCACGAGCGCGACGTAAAATAAGTGTTCCGTAATACCAAAAATGATGAATGAATACTTGTGTTCTGCACATTGTGATGATAATCTGTAACTAAATATATAATTATATGTATTTTATATTGAAAAATGAAAAATTATTTATTTCACGCCATATATTGAATAAACCATCTTTTGACTTCAATCTCACCTGATGGTAAGCGACGATGAAGCCGACAATAGAGCAAGACAGTCTATGACTCCCATATTATTATTATCAATCCTGTACCTATATTTCAGCGGACACAACTCTGGAACCGGACAAAAACTCCAACTGCCCTAACAACGTCCCTTGCGATGTGACTACCCCTTTACTATACACCCGCGCCCTTGCCGGACGGAATGCGTGTCTCGCTAGGAACCTGTGTACACCGGCACTCGAGCCGGCACCTGTACACCGCAGTGCAAAGGATGAAACTAATATTGCAGGTACAAAGATAAAGATATAGATAATTTATTTGCAAAAACATGTGTAAATAAGGATGTTGTAGGTACATAATTTGGTGATACAACATGTCTTACCGATTTTGGCGTGCAAATAGAGATGGCATGCTACAACTCAAAATGTAATCGGAAAAGAGAAATACATAATATACCTACCTATGTCTTATTCACAGTTAAATTACAAATTAACATAATCAAATAAAAAATAATCTACTATAATTTATTGTTTAGGAACTCGTCAATATGGTAGTAACATTTCTCAGTTAATATTTTTTTCAATTTGGTTTTATAGTACATTATGGTACTAGTGTGGTACATTGGTGATTACCGCCGAGGTGCCATTGAGACCCGAGCCGTAGGTGAGGGTCTTAAGAAAGCCGAGAACGGTAATCACCAATACACACGTGTATCATACGACGTTTTTCAACACACTTGTGAATAAAATAACTATAATTTCAACAGTGAAAACGCGTTGTGAAAAATGTTTCGCTATGGCGGGAAAAATTAATCAGTTTTCCTATGCGCGCGCATTGCGATCGGCCACAGACTAAAGGGATGAGGTTTTTTTTTTTATTATCCGCGCTTAGGGCTTGCGCCTATTCTGCCACGTAAAAAATGGGGAATTTAAAGTTTTCTTTTATTACAGAGAAAACAAGTTATATTTGAGTGAAAGTTTTATTTATTAAACACGTACGAGTTAAATTTATCTATTTAAATAAGAAGTTGCATGAAATGAGCAAGCAATAGGAACATTCATTTATTTGTTCTATTGAACACGATCTTTTTTTTGAATAAAAACTTTTTTAGTAACAAAGCTACTCAACCAATAAAATTTTTAAAAAAATCTATAACTCACTAGTGAGTTATAGCAATGAAAAAGTCACAGTTTGATTATGGGTATCATTATGTGCCTAATTGCTGTGACCATAGAGCCACTTTATGAGCAAGTGTGTTGAAAAAGTTATTTATAAATCTCGAATACATTTGGGTACTATATAGCATAGGATAGAGATTGGTCCAAGTATCCATCCCTGGGAAACTCCAGAGATTGTAATATGAAAGATATTAGATAAAGGTGCAAGTATCGATCCCTGGGGAACACCAGAGATTGTAATATGAAAGATATTAGATAAAGGTGCAAGTATCGATCCCTGGGGAACACCAGAGATTATAATATGAAAGATATTAGATAAAGGTGCAAGTATCGATCCCTGGGGAACACCAGAGATTATAATATGAAAGATATTAGATAAAGGTGCAAGTATCGATCCCTGGGGAACACCAGAGATTATAATATGAAAGATATTAGATAAAGGTGCAAGTATCGATCCCTGGGGAACACCAGAGATTATAATATGAAAGATATTAGATAAAGGTGCAAGTATCGATCCCTGGGGAACACCAGAGATTATAATATGAAAGATATTAGATAAAGGTGCAAGTATCGATCCCTGGGGAACACCAGTATTTGAAGAAGGTAGCTATAACTCTGCAACTAAACTAAATGTAGGGAATACATACCGGTTTGAGTAAATAAATTAGGTAGACGTGCAAGTATCGATCCTTGAAGAACACCCGACTTTGTCTGTTTGCTAACGGTCTTACTTATGACGCCCTCTCAAGCGTCTCTCAAGAGTTGAGAGACATAAGCAATTAATGTATAATTTCATTTGCCTTTATACATGTATACAGTTCCAGTAAGCAAAAGTATTATAAATATTACATAAACTTAGGCCTTTACATTTATTGAGGGTTTATACAACGTCAGGAGGCAACCTATGCCTACACTTAACGACACACTGCAGTGCCTGGGACAATGTTTAGATGGAGTAGGTTTGTAGCACCTATACCATCCCCTCAGCCTAGTCAGACATATACACAGGAAGGGCATAGTCAATACGTGCGGAGCTGACTAAGCCAAAGGTTACCAAAACTTACTAATTTAAAATAACATTTTGTTCACAGAACCATCAAGACAGAACATCGACGAAAACTGCCTCTCAGTAGCAAGAATATCCCACACACGAATACCAATACAAGAAAACTCACTTAACGAAATCAGATCCTACCAAAGACCACTAGATTACGTACCAAATGATGTATCATCTCACGATTTTGATCGCGCGCCTAAACAAACAAACCTCTTACACGATGTTAAAGTCGAAAAACCAAAATCAGGCATTAGAAAATTCTTTGAAAAACTCAACAGAAAAGAAACTGAAGTCAAACTCCACTCTGAAAGCTTACAAAAGACAAGAACAAGTATCATAGACAAACCTATGAACGTAGCATTTGAACGACCTTCCAATCTAATTGTAGAAGAGAGAGAGAGGTATTATGAAGCTCCGTGTCTCTCTCCTCCAAATAAAACATTATCACCCACTATGATGGATCAGGGGTTCAAGGAAATACCTCAAAGAGAAAATGATCCCACTTCGAATCTAATCTTCGCCGTTATTGTACCCAAAGCACAAATACACGAAGTCAAAAAGTCCAAAAGTAGTTCTGAGAGCGTCCACAAATCTGTAAGAGCGTCTAAATCCAGTCACAGTATGTTCAAATCAAACTCTGAATCTGAAGACTCAACAGTCAAAAAGAGGATAAGTGATCCTAAAATCAATAGTGCTAGTTCATCCCGTGCTAGCATAAACCTAGAACTTCAATATATTGATAATGCACAAAATTTCAACCAAAGTCCCTTTCATATAACTGATTCTTCAAGCAGCGAGGACGAGAATCTAATGCTGCTATCAGAGAACGGTGGATCCAAAATCACAATGACGCCAATACCTAAAGAAAAGGACGTGCTTAAAGAATCTAGCCAAACCAAAGCCGATTACTCGACTAAACTAAACAAATATTCTAACTTTGATAATGAATATAGCGATCCGAATGATAAGGAAAACTCAGCGTACACTGTAGATAATCCTTTATATTTAGCAACGATTAACGGAGAGATTACAGACGTAGAGACAGAGATACTAAAACCTTGCTTAAAGTCACTGACAAACAAACGCCAGCACTCATTAGAACATGTCAGCCATTTATTTACTTCAGCGAGTGATTTAAACCTACTAAATCCTGCGGGAAGGGTCAAAACGCCGGGTGATCTGCCAGTGGCGGTGCGAAGGGCGAGAAGTAGAGCGTTACAGAAGGGTAGAGCGAACGAAGCCAATAGATTAAGCTTGTATGATGATCGTATGATGTTTGGAAATAGTCTTTAGTTTTACGCAAACAGATATTACGCATCTTAGGTTATTTTTATTAAGTTACGAATTGTACACATTCTAGTGCAGCTGACTGTACTTTAATTTTTTTTTTTATGAATACTAATAAGTAGCTCTACCCGCGTGTAAATTTTTTGTCGCCATTGTAGATACATGCTGTATACGGACCGGCTGTCTATGTGGCAAAAAGTATGAACGTCAAAAAGTGCAATGGTTAAAAAGAATTATGGCGAAAAATCAACAGGATCGAACAGTCGCAAACTTACATCGCGCAGAGCCCTGAGTCTATCTCGGTGTTGTGTTTTCTTGCTATTTTTGGCATTCGGAAACGGCGTCTGACGTCGGCTTCTATCTGACGTCTATAGACTCGCAGAAACAGTTCCCATATCTCCTGCTAGAGGCGCTTATCCGGTTTTCATACAAAATTTTTCACTTTGCGAATCCGTTTCCGAATGCCAAAAATAGCAAGAAAACACAACACCGAGATAGACTCAGGGCTCAGAATGAAAAATTTCGCGTGAAAAAAATAATTCTGTAATAATAGTGCCAATGACTTATCTGTTCGTCTTCTAGCGATTGTATAAACTCAATTGACAGACGTCACGGCTCAGTCGGTAGTAGCTCTGCCTTCCGTGCTGTGGGTCGTGGATTCGATCCCCAGCAAGAACAAACATTTGTGTGTGGCGAACATATATATTTGTTCTATGTCTCGGTGTTACTATGTATTGTATGTCATCATCATCTCGGCCCGGTATCACCCACTGCTGGGTATATGCCTCCTTCATGTTATGCATGTTATGTATTGTATGTAATTACAAAAAATGTATATAAGTATTCTATCAGCAATCTAGTTCCCATAGTACAAGCTTTGCTTAGTTTGAGACTAGAGGGCGTTGTGTGTAATGTCAACGCATGTTTTTTTTATTTATAACTTTGTGACAGATAACTTGTTGGCACTAACTTGTGATATTGTCAGTATTGACTCATCAAAATTGTGCACCAAATTGTGCTCTGCGGGCCTAAGATGCGCACGCGAGATATTTTGTCATGTCGTTCTGTCTTACATTTTGCTTACATTTTGCTTAATGCTTACATTTTGTAAGCATTTTGCACTAGTTTTTGAACTTTTACATTATCTGTAGTAATGTTGTCGACAAAACGCGCCAAAAGTGTTATTGTACACTTTTGACACTTCTTAGTCGTCGTATCTCTCTGAGGACGAGATAATAGTCATGCAGAAATGTCAAAAGTTGAAGATTCAAGGCGCGTTTTGTCGACAACATTGCCACAGATAATGCAAAAGTTCAAAAACTGGTACAAAATGCTTAAATTTTGACAGAACGACATGACAAATATCTCGCGTGCGCATCTTAGGCCCGCTGATTCATTAATGCACGTTGCTATATCGAATATTAATGTAGTAATATTTAAGTGCTTTTCAGTACAAGTGATACTTATTTTTGAAGTTAAAATATAATTTTAAATTAACATTTTAAAGTAAATTTAATGTTAAATAAGTTTTTATTATGCCCATTTTCAACTATTAATTTTAAACTAAGTATATAAAATAATGTACCTACTAAAGTGTCTTGAGTGTTGTACGGCCGAATACTTAAACGATACATGTGTTAAGTTCATGCTTAAATTATTGCAATCTCTTACAAATGAGTAATGTCAAACAGAGGCAGAGCAATTTTAAGTGATGTTTAAATTTGATTGACGTTTCAGTATTCGGTCCTTAGTATTATAAGTACGTAATAAGAATATTAAAATTGAAAAAAAGTATATGAGTATTCTGTCAGCAATCTAGTTTTACTAAGTTTGCTTACTTTGGCGCTAGATGTCGTTGGGTTAAAACATCCATAAAAAAATTTAAAATTTTTAAATTAAAATTAATGTGGTCATGTTCGTAATATTTGGACGTACCCTTAATTAACCTCTGAAGGCAAGCAAGCTCGTATGAGTTAGTGGCCAACTCGGCCAAGCACGGAAGCGCTCAGATGTAAATGCCACTAACGGTCACCCATCCAAATAGTGACCGCGCAGAACGTCGCTTAACTTAACTAACCCCTGAAAGCTTCATACATCCTTATGTAGATTTATAGATATTTAAGAGTTTTATAGCTATATTAACAAGTCTTTTTTTTCTTGCTTCTTTTAATTTAATTTAATATTTTGAGAAAATAGGCATTAACATATAAAAAATCCAATTGCGTTAAGTCTTACTAATTCCAATTTTACTTAAAATGTGATCTTATCTTTACTTAGTTTTAAGTTCCTATTGAGCCATTTTTAAGTTTTAGCCTGACTTAAGTTGAATGTACCTAACTGTTATTCATTTACTCGGGTACGTGATCAAATCATTTTTAACCTTCCATTGTTTTATGTTAAGTTTTTAATTCATTTTAGTTTTTATTTCTACCAGTTCTGTAAAAGGTGATGAATTTTTTATACTAGCAACGGCGACTTGGCTTGCAACTTGTCACGTATGAACAAAAACGGAGTAAGTACAACTTCACCAAAAATATTCTAAACTTCAGAACACAATCTTTACAAACAATTTGTTTTATTGGGCTGCCGTTCCCACCAAAGAACTGGTGTGGATTGCATGTAAAGATCTTAACGATTTGTTGTGCGTTGCGTTCCCACCGCAGCACAACATATTTCACAATCCATATAAAATGGTGTATTTTTTGTTATCCAGCTAGATCGGTAAACATCTACGTCTACAGCTTGTGAGTGTTGCGAGATTTGAACAACACAATCCATACAAGAAAACACAAAACACATACAAACAGCGGTGGAAACGCAAATCGATATCTTCACAGAGTTGTGAATGTTGTTAGGTGGAAACCTACGGTTATATTACAAAATTACTGTGCTTTTAATGAAATGTTGCTATTTTCCACTGAAATTTAATTAATATTCTCTATTATAAACGTTGTAAATTATAAATTAGATTTATGATCTATTGGAAAAGATGGCGATATTTAAAGGCCGGTTTATATACATTACCAAAAATAGTTTAGATCCGTATGCTCATTAACAATGCTTGAGCATTGATTTGAGCCAAGCTTTGATTCCGAAACGTTGTTTGAGTGTCGAAATTTAAGTAGAGTTTACTCAAATTTGATAAGAACTATACTCAAGCATCGAAACCTATGCTCGAGCATACCTAGGTAATTTTTCAAGGGAAAACACTTGCGTAAAATTTTTGTTTTTTTTAGAATAAGTAACTTGAGTCTTCATTTCTCTAAATCTGAGTCTCAGCAAATCTGATTCCAAATCAGTGCTTCAGCAATGAATAAGCATACGGGCCTGAAACCTAGTAACTAACACACTATTAACATAAATAATATGATTTATGAATAAAAACGTATGTATACTTATTATGTACCACCAAAACAAAAAAATCTTTAAATATAAATAACCAATGTTGACATGGTAATCTACAATAAGGCAACACCAGAGATAGATAAAATATTGGAAATAGCCGTAAGCATGATTAAATTTGACAGATTATTATAAGGACATAAATATTTTATAACACCAACAAAAAGCTATAACAATTATAAGTAATGGAATTAGAGATTCAAATGGAATGTACAAATTTGTTGTAGCATAAGCTTCTGTCACTGATATTATTAAGGCAAATGCAGACGAACTACAGGTTAATGTACAATAATATAATCAGTTGACAGGCGTCACAGCTCTCGGTATAGCTTTGCCTTCCGTGCTGTGGGTCGTGGGTTCGATCCTCACTGAGAACAAACATTTGTGCGTTGTAAACATAGATGTTTGTTCTGTGTCTGGGTGTTTCCATGTATTTTAGGTATGTATTTACAAAAAAAAATGTATGCATGTATTCTATCAGCCATCTAGTTTCCATCGTACAAGCTTTGGTTAGTTTGGGACTAGAAGGCGTTGTGTTAAGTGTCCGTGAATATTTATTTATTTATGTCTATGGGTAACTATGTATTTACAAAAAATGAACCAAGTATCATGGATAATATGGCTCCTGACGCTGTATAAATCATTTAGATTAGATGCAAATGCCTGATTGATAGAATGTTACATTTTTGTATTCAGTTTATAAATCATTAAAATATTGCTTTGTAATAATACTGTAGTTCGTCAGCTAACGCAGTAGCTTTGTTGATATTGTACTAGTATATATAAATGAGGTACCTATCACGAAATAAATATGTTTTTCATATTATTCATTATTTTATTTTATACATACTGTAGAATACTGTACTTTTTATCCCTGGCTCACTGATACACCGAGCTGGTCTTCCACCGGCCTCCGTCCGTGGCTGTCCCCGTCAGCTAACTCCCCCGACCCCCTCCGTCTCCCGCCCTCACGTCGGGAGACATTGACACTTGACAGGTCGGGAGTTTGACACTGACAGTTACCTAACCACTCGTGCACGTGAGATAGGGTTACACACCTACTGAATAGATGCAAACACTACACATACCTACATGCTTCTAATTAGAGGTATTCTTCATGTAAAAAATTTTTTATGGTAAAAGTAATGGAACAAGCTGAATTCCACTTACCTACCTACTAAGATCTGTATATTTGCTTCATTTAAACAAGCGTTTGTTTTTATTTTCTACCAAAGACGCCGTTAAGACTGAGGGCGCGTTAAATTGGCGGTCCGAGCTCTGTCGGAGGCCTTATGGCGGCCTAAAACACCTACCTGTTACCTGAGTTGGCGACTCACACGTATAAACTTACTATACTTACTAATGATATTTATTTATTTTATTTAATACTTTATTGCACAAAATTATAAATTTGTTACAAAGGGTGGACTTAATGCTGAAAGCATTGTCTGCCAGCCAACCCAAACGTGGTGGAGTAATGAGGTGGTTGGCGTGCGACATTACAGAAAAATCTTTAAAAAAAATCTTATACTATAATCTTATACTAGGTATTAAGGGTACCTAACCTTGAAATCGATAGGTAAGGTTTGTAGTAAGTAAATAATAACAACAGTCCCCGTCAGCTAACTCTCCCTCCGTCTCCCGCCCTCACGTCGGGAGACATTGACACTTGACAGGTCGGGAGTTTGACACTGACAGTTACCTAACCACTCGTGCACGTGAGATAGGGTTACACACCTACTGAATAGATGCAAACACTACACATACCTATATGCTTCTAATTAGAGGTATTCTTCATGTAAATTTTTTTTTATGGCAAAAGTAATGGAACAAGCTGAATTCCACTTACCTACCTACTAAGATCTGTATATTTGCTTCATTTAAACAAGCGTTTGTTTTTATTTTCTACCAAAGACGCCGTTAAGACTGAGGGCGCGTTAAATTGGCGGTCCGAGCTCTGTCGGAGGCCTTATGGCGGCCTAAAACACGTACCTGTTACCTGAGTTGGCGACTCACACGTATAAACTTACTATACTTACTAATGATATTTATTTATTTTATTTAATACTTTATTGCACAAAATTATAAATTTGTTACAAAGGGTGGACTTAATGCTGAAAGCATTGTCTGCCAGCCAACCCAAACGTGGTGGAGTAATGAGGTGGTTGGCGTGCGACATTACAGAAAAATCTTTAAAAAAAATCTTATACTATAATCTTATACTAGGTATTAAGGGTACCTAACCTTGAAATGGATAGGTAAGGTTTGTAGTAAGTAAATAATAACAACAATTCCATTAAAAGTCCCTTTATTTCATAATTAAGTATAAATATTTCACACAGTTCCATCACATATCTATTGCAAATTGTAAAAATGCGTGTATTTTCAGCTTATTGTATTTATTTGACTTAGCATTAAGGTGGAATCAAATAAAAAAAGTACAGTCGGCGCCAGAAAAATACATTGAAAAAAGTGAGCCAAAAGATAAAAAACGTGAAAGAAGATTTCAAAAATATGTACTAAAAAGTGGAATGCATATCAGACGACGAATTTTCTTTGAAGTGTAGAAACGTTTCTGTGTCCGACTGTACTCACTACTGACATTTAAACAAAATATTATCACATAAAAAATTACACATAACTAACTAACCCTTAACTATGCTGGTATACGTAACAGTAAATACATTATTTTAAATCATTTTTCTATGTAAAATATGAAAGAAAATATCACTGAAACATAATTTATGATTTTGCGAGTTTTTAAATTTATAACACGGACGGTATGACGTGAATGACATGCCATTTAAAAAAATGAATCCAAACATTCAATTGAATACCCCAAAAACTATGAAATATAGCTTTGTAACCAAAAAAATATTTTATAAATTCACGGCACAAAAACAGGTAATGACGTAAGTGCCACTGAGATTAAGGCCCGTATACTCATTAATTGCTCAAGCACTGAATCGGACTCATATTATCTGAGTACAGATTCAGATATAAATCGAGACTCATATCACGTTATTACGAAAACAATAAAATCTCAACTCATTCGTTTTTAGAAAAATTACAGATGAAATCTATGCTCAAGCACAGATTTCGATGCTTGAGCATCGTTTCAGACTTCGCTGAACTCTACTTCTATTCGACACTTAACGTTTTGGAATCAAAACTCGACTCAAATCAATACTCAAGTATTGATCCAGACTTAAGTAATTAATGAGAATGCGGCCCGTAGTGCTTAAATGGAAATAAGGTTTTATTTAGAAGATAGATTTTACTACAGAAAAAGTGAATTTGCAAAGATTAAGATCAAATTACCGAAGAAAAATATAATGCTAATAAAACTCTATACAAAGTCAACTTGGCTAGAGCCCCAGCCAATATTACTAATAGCGCGTGCACAGTATGCCCGGCATGAATGCCGCGATTAATTCCGGAATAATTGCCACAGCAACATCGCCTTATTCTCACCAAACAGCTAGGGCATGAACTTGGCGATGTTGCTGTGGCAATAATTCGGACAGCGGCATGGGCATGTGTGAACGCGGTGTAGGAATAAAGGCGATGTTGCTGTGGCAATCATTCCGGAATTAATCGCGGCATTCATGCCGGCAGCGGCAATGGCATAGTGTGAACGCGGTATACTAGAACAATGGTAACATTAACTCCGTCAACAGAGTTGGCCACTAACTCTTGCTTGCTTTTCAATGGCATATAATAGGCCTTTACATCTATTGAAGATGATTTATACAGCGTCAGGAGGCAACCTATGCCTACACTTAACGGGACACTAGTGCCTGGGACAATGTTAAGATGTTAATGTTTCAATGGTAACAGAGTTAAAAATATGATTATTTGAATGTTACGCCAGAAATAGCTACATTATTTACAAAACCAGATATCACTGTACGTCGCAGACACAACTGGCACTTAAGACGGTGTTAAGCACAACTTGTAGGTACATTGGTCTCGGTGTTTAGGATCTGTTAAAGAAAAAGAAACTAAATTATCTTTTCTAGCGAATATCTTTACAGTTAGGTACTTGAAATTGAAATTTATTTATTTAGTACTTAAGCTTAGGTAGGTACTAATACATGCAAATTTACAGGTTTAAACTAGGTATACTTAGGTAGACTAATAGCTTTGTTTTCTACACTGTAGGTTGTGGGTTCGATCCCCACAGAACAAACATTGTGTCTATAATTACCAAGAATCTACTAATATTAGAGTCGAATTAACATCACAGAAATTGAATGATTCAATAAGTTTTACTATCTATTGATAAAAAAAAATCAGCAGACATGTTTCCACAGTATCAGACATAGAACAAACATCCATGTTTGCCTCGTACAAATGTTAGTTCTTGGTGGGGATCGAACCCAGGACCCACAACATGTAAGGCAGAGCTATTACCGCTTGAACTGTGACGCTTGTCTAAACATCGTATGCCCATCTTGTTGCTGATCTAGTTTTCTATTATCACCTGTTCTTAAAAGGTGTCCTGCCCAACTTTCGTCACTCAGATGATACTTACGTGTTCCGTTGGCGCCTGGTGAATCTGTAGACAATGATGGGCCACGCCAGCAGGAGCAGCAGTGTAGGCGGACTCAGGTCCTGCCACGGCCATCGCCAGCCGCGGGACACTTGCTGTTATAACAAATACTTAATTAACATTTATACACCCCTGGATAGGGAACAAGAATATAGTTACAAAAACTAGAAAAACCGAATTCGACTACGGCTTTATTTATTGAAGATTGCCAACAAAAGGTACACAAAACAAACATAGTTTGATATTACAGTACTTATATCTAATGTTCTTCCAATTACATCCAGGCTTCATCATCAGATGATGATGGTGATGATGGCAGTTCATCGTGATTGTTCTATTGATCGTAAACACCAGTAAAAATGTCACATTGATCCAAACAAGTTTTCTAACCAAAAAACTTGTACCAATGCGATAACTTAAAGTGCACATTTTTTGGTTAGAAAACTTGTTTGGATCAATGTGATATTTTCACTGAACCTTTGCATTGTTATTCTCTTGACCCTGAAGCTCTGCAATTTCACATAATTACATTTAGTTATATTATATCTCCAAACATTTTGAAATGTGCGAGCGAGAAAGTTGTCTGACTTTACCCTACGCCTTAAATCGAGCACACGCTCTGATTTAGTTAGGGCTCAGCTAATAATTAGGTATGTTATAATATACTCACATCTAGTATCCTGCGATCCCCTTCCACCGCTTTCCTCAAAGCCGCCACATCGGCTTCCAGCCTAGCCAGCGTGCCCGGTAGCTGTTCCAACACTTTTAGATCTGTAACCAATATAATCATCATCATCATCATCAATATATATAAAACTCTTTTGAAGCTGACAGAGAATCAACGCACAGCCTATAACTTTTTATAAGATAGGGGGTAAGTCCTAGAGGTATGAAATTTGGAGGGTAGTATCCTTATATAGTGTAGGGGTGCACTAAGAAAGGAATTTTGAAAAGTCACACTCTAAAGGGAACGCGAGCAACGCCGCGGGCGACGGCTAGTTTTTGTATGAAAATGCTTGAGCTTGAGTTAATCAGCATACGGGCCTTCAAATTGATTAAAGTTTACTTAAATATTCGACACTCAAGCACAAAGCTCAACTCAAACCAATGCTCAAGCATTGCAAAAATGTATACTTATTTATAAGTATTCTATCAGCAATCTAATATACTTACGTGTAAGTTGTGATGTGATCTGATGCGCGTGCCCATTGCTCAGTCTTGGAGCAGTACGCGGTTGAATAGGGACCTCTGGATCACTCTGTCAAATACAATTCAAAGATTATTATGACGTGGAAAACATGACATGTAATATAATACTGGGCGCCTCATCGGTGCCAGTGCGGTACGGCTGTCGAACAGCTTGGTCACCACGGATTATCGTGCACTAGAGCCGCCGGGCGGATATCCCGCCACGCTAGCCTTAACGATATCATCCGCCGGGCTTTTACCAGCGTGAATGTGGCAGCTATTCTTGAGCCGAATGGTCTGCTGCGTGACGATGGCAAACGGCCTGACGGTATGACTCTTGTTCCTTGGGAGTTGGGAAGGCCTTTGGTGTGGGACGCTACTTGCGTCGATACCCTTGCTCCTTCACATCTGCCTAGGACTTCCGTTAAGGCTGGTGCGGCGGCAGATTTGGCCGAGGACCACAAGAGGCGCAAGTATGCAGGTCTCGATAGGGCCTACACATTTGTGCCTCTTGGGGTCGAGACTCTAGGTCCGTGGGGTACCGAGGCCCTCCGGGTTTTCAAAATTCTTTCAGGGCGTCTAGTCGAAGCGACGCGTGACCCGAGGGCTGGTGATTATCTATGCCAGCGTATCAGCATTGCTATTCAGCGCGGCAATGCAGCCAGTGTCTTGGGCACGCTTCCGATTGGTACTGATTTGGACCAGTTGAGCTATCTATAAATCGTTTGCAACGGTTTGTAGATGGCTCAACTGTTCCATGTGTATTTTGTAAATATTGTAAATACTGTATTAGTTGTAATTTTCTTTGTGAATAAATTTGTTTTTATATAATACTTCTTCTTCTTATTTGTTACACTCTTGGCAGACCGGTCGTGGTCGTTATGTATTACTTTTATCAATCAAGGAGTATAATACAGTGGAATATGATTCTAAATCATATTCCACGTTATTTCATGAAACGTAATATCGTGGAATAAGATTCGGTATTATATTACAAGATATCTATAATGTCATGAATGTGTTAGAATAGAAAAGGAAATGTTAAACAAGACAATAGAAAAGGGATAAGTATCTATTATAAATATTGTTTACTTTCTGGCGTGTTTTTTTATATAAATAAATAATGAGTTATGATCTTACTTATATCAACGGCATTGATTTATTCGTTCGGACATGCACCAGTGGAAATGCACTTTATATTTGGAAGGTATTAAGTAATAGTAAGAATATAACGCACTATCATCATATAATACCGTGGAATATAATTTTATGACAAGTATAATATCTTGGAATATGATATGATGGAATATAATATTAAACAGTATTAGTATAACAAAGAAAATGTTAAAGAAGAGAAAGGATAGCTCACGTACAATACATACATCAACAGTGTCGATGTATTCGTCTTCTGAATCGTGTCGGACCCGGGCCGGCGGCGACGCACTACGAATTGGTGATGACGCACCACTGGCTGTATTAGACCCTGGAAATAAACTCAAAATACTATTGCCATTGTTAAAAAGCAACCTCGTATTAGTGGCCAACTGGTGACGTAGCTTTCAGGCCGCCTTAAGGCCTCTGTCGTGGATTAACGACTGCTAGACCCGGGACAGTTTAACGTGCCCTGGAAGCACGGAAGCGCTCCGATGTAAATGCCACTGACGGTGACCCATTCCAAGTTAAAGTCAAAAAGCTTTTATTCAATAAAATCTCACTGATCACTTTGATTCGTCCAATAAAAAAAAATTGTAATCATACCTAGTCGTACAAAACGTAATGACGATTCAAAGTGATCAGTGAGTTTTTATTGAATAAAAGCTCTTTGACTTTGACTTCGTAGCACTAACCTGCTGGAGAGTTATGCTCAGAGCGCACCCTCGCTAGAACATCCCCTGCTACTAACTCCAAGTCGCTGTTCGCGAATCCCTGGTCATCATCATCCACTGATAGGAATGACGCCACGTCGGAGCTGTATGACATCGTTTCTACTATCTGAAAGGTTATTCAGATATTTTTAAGGTATAATTCTTCAGCGCGGCAATGCAGCGAGTTTCTGCGTGCCGCAAATGCTTATACCGCGTTCACACTATGCCCATGCCGCTGCCGGCATTATTGCCGCGGACTTACTGCCACAGCAACATCGCCTTTATTCTCATTAGAGAGCAAGGGCATGAACTTGGGCCGGGACAGAGGCATTATCGTGTTCACACTATGCTCGTGCCCACTTCCCTGCCGACTGCGGCATAGTGTGAACGCAACATTAGAGATGAGTAACGCAGCGCGTCGCGCGCTTGTAAATACCAAAACTGGATTTCGTGTTTTTTGTGGTAAGCACCACTGAAGAAAAAGCAAAAAAGAGTAGTTTTCTCACCTTATGTAATTCTTCGACGTATGCCTTCATAGCTTCGTTTTTTGTCATGTTGCCGAGTCTGTTCCACGCCTCCCATTTTGCTCTGAAATTATAGATTCAAAACGTCATCAATTTGTTCTTCAGCCCTCATCGTATGTGGCACCAGCTGGCATCTTCACATCTGGTCCACTGCTGGACAAAGCCCTCTTCTACATTCCGTTCCCACTAGAAAGGTCTGAAATTAGTTGTAGTTTTAAAATCCTAACCACTCAGTCGACACAGTCAATCAAATGGATCGTGAGATTCTAAATTCCTTGAATACTGAAACGCTACTTAGATTGTTGGTTGATGCTTAAATTATTAACATCTCTCTAGTAGGTATGGTAAAAAAGAGGCAGAGAAATACTAAAGTGGTATTTAAATGAACGACGTATTGAGGCATTATGAACGTATTCAGGAACAATGATGAAATCTTAATTAAGAATCGATGATTTGAAAGTTTTTCACAGAGATCAAAAAATAATTAATATAAGTTAAGACAAGCTTGGGCAAGCCTACTCCATCTAAAAAATGTCCCAGGCACTACAGTGTCCCGTTAAGTGTAGGCATAGGTTGCCTCCTGACGCTGTATAAATCATCTTCAATAGATGTAAAGGCCTAGGCCTATGAGACGCGTCGCGCCTCGTGTGGTGATGGTGTACCTGTTGACGACATCCCAGAAGCCAGGTTTGGGCTTATCGCACGGCCCTTCCGTCGCCTGCTTGAAGTAACTGTAGAACCGAAGCATGAGCTCATTACTGGGCTGGTATGAACCTGGGAATATGAACTCTATTTGAAATACTCGCTAAATATGTCCGATCTGGGGTTATGCTCAGTTCGGCAGAGACTTCACTCTAATATGGATGACTGGACTGAATATGAATGTGTACGCAAGTAGAGGAAGGCCGAAGAAGAAGTGGTTGGATTGTGTGAAAGATGTTATGAATGTGAGCTATCATATGGCTCACATCACGCTAGGGCCTTAGGCCCTTATAATGTGCAAAAGGCCTAAGGTGCCAGCGGTCTTCACTAATATGAGGAAGACACAGCTCATGGGTTTGCCTTCCGTGCTGTGGGTTGTAGGTTCGATCCCCAGCAAGAACAAACATCTGTGTATTGGCAAACAATACCAGTGCCTTGTAAGGAGTGGTCTCATTGAAATGATTTACTTATAGGAAGGAATATTGATCTAAAATTATGATGAAGATAAAATTATTGACAAACTTGTATAAATTCAAGCAGGGTTGTCATGTCTTACTTAATATAGGGCATTGACTTCTCTTGAACCAGAACAATAATAGTTAAGTTTTCATACCAAAATCATTAATTTATTATTATCGGTAACAAGCAAAGCAAAACAAAAGATAAAGAACTCGATAAGTATTTTCTTTGTTTGTTTTGTAAAACTACATCAATTTAAATTAACATAAGATGCATATTTCAATGTATTATTTATGCTATTTATGTGCTCAAATGCAATTGAACCTTTGCTCTTCTGATAGTACTTATTACCTACTAATACGTGCGTCATAGTACTTTGTACTGCATCTAGTATAGATCGCGTACATCACGTCATAAATGTATACCTAGGTCATAGGTACCCGCCTAGTATGTCCGTTTTACATGGTTTTACGTATGCTAAAAATTCACGTAAACTATATTTTTGTATGGAAATCATCAGATAAGTAAACTTCCCGGCTAAGGGAAGTCTATAATATACAAAACTAGCCCTCGTCCGCGGCGTTGCTCGCGTTCTACCCTTTAGAGTGTGACGTTTCAAAATTCCTTTCTTAGTGCACCCCTACACTACATAAGCAATACCTTCCAAATTTCATACCTCTAGAACTTATAGTTTAGGCTGTGCGTTGATTCTAAGTCAGCTTCAAAAGAGTTTTATCTCGTATATATTGATGATATAGTCTACGTACACTGATCTCCTCAAGCACTGATCCGGACTCGTAGATATAGATTTTTGTATGAAAATATCTACTCAAAATATATGCTTGAGTAACGATTTCTGTATCAGCATACGAGCCTTAAAACACAGAATACTAGAATTTGACGTACAGCCTAACTTCACAAGAAGTAGGATGGATGGTGGATGTAGAAGGTCGAAATTAGGTCACATGGAAACTTATAAAGAGACCTATGTCCAGTAGCATATTACTAAAGGCTGTTATGAAGCTGAAGACAAAAAATACGGTGAGCGTAACCTCGATAGTGCGCAACTTAAAACTAAATAAAAACGACAAAAAAATGTTACATCATAGTGCAAAAAAAATTGACCATTCTACAGCTGCAAGCCAAACGCAGTGGTACACGCGGTACAGACAGCAGCAGAAGTTAATCACTTTTAGAATTTCAGAATAAAAAGAATTACATTTTATAATTTCAATATAAAATTATTTCGGTTCTAAGGGGCATCCATAATCCATAATCCATAAATATATATAAAACTCTTTTGAAGCTGACAGAGAATCAACGCACAGCCTAAACTATAAGTCCTAGAGGTATGAAATTTGGAGGGTAGTATCCTTTGTATAGTGTAGGGGTGCACTAAGAAAGGAATTTTGAAACGTCACACTCTAAAGGGTAGAACGCGAGGAACGCCGCGGGAGACGGCTAGCCTATTAATAATATCTTATAAAGGGTCTGGGGCAAATTGGATGGAGCCCAAGTCCCACATTTTTTTAAAACTTGCATTGATGGAACTATGTTTGTAACAATACACTTACAATGCAGTTTTAAAATATGTATCAACACCATTATAAAGTAGCGGGAATCATTAATTATTAGACATTTTACTTCGAAAAATGCATCTTTTAATGTTGCTTATCGTATTTACAAGTGTTTACGTCAATATAATTACCGTATTTTGCGTTTTCGTGACTGCTACTGCATAATAGATTTTGATAAAGCCAACAGAAGTTATAAATAACAAAATCAATTTAAAAATAAACTAAATGTATGCAAGTCGTGATCTGAAATGCCCCGACACTTTTAATTTTCTGACAGTACTCCACAAGCGCATGGAAAATTTCATCAGAGCACTAAAAATAAACAAAGACGAGTCTAGCCTCTCTAATGGATAGTGACTTAGGCAGCATTTACACACTCATCAGATACAGTGGCTGGCGGGTTATGTGGTTGTTTGTACTTAATACACTATGCTAGCTTAGGGGTACAAACATGGGCGAGACAGTGAATGGTAAGACGACCCTGTCTCGTCTCACCTTGGCGGAGGACTGCACACGGGGGGGGTTTTTAGTGGGTTCGAGCCCCACATACTCCCTTCCGTCACCCCCCCTGGCGGAAGGGAAATGCGACGTAGTTCCAACTTCCACCATCCCCATTCCATCATCGGACAACAAGACGTACGGAAACGCGGCACCCATGGTCGACATGCCACTTGTCCACACCAAGCGCTTTGCCTCAATCTTCATCATAAGGACCGCCAAGGAGTGGAACTCCAGCGTCTGTGTTTCCTAATTCTTATACTTTGGATAAGTTATCATTAAGTTGACCTGAATCTACTCTTCTCCATAACATTCCTATTTCCTACTATACTTATCTCCCTTTGTAATTACTTGTAATTCCTATTAATCCCACTCTGAAAATATTGCCTTACTAGCTGATACCCGCGACTACGTACGCGTACAAAACTTTCCACAAAAACATCTGTCACCAGCATACGATGAACCTCGTAGGAAATGGCTGCTTTTGGTTTAGTGAGTTCAAGCTGTATTGCCTAGTGCAGCCTTGCCCAGTACCTATGCCATCCTCTCAGCTTGGTCGGCTGTATCTTCAGAAACGACATCATCAACGTGCATAGCTGACTTATATTAGCTTGGGTTTCCTCACGATATTGTCATTCACCGTTTGAGGGCACTGGCATTGCGCACATTTTTCGAGCAGAAAAACCCATAACACCTGATTTGAACCTTAGGAAAAGAAGGCAGGGTCTAGTCACCGGTGCTTCATAATAATATGGTATCCAGGCGCTATTAAGTTTGCTACAATAACATCGGACGACCTCTGAGGTTGCATAACGGCGATCAAAAGATCATTGAGGTGGCTGTTACCTAATAGTTCTATGTTGGTCACCGCACCAGAGCAGTGGAGCGTCTCGGAATCAAAGCAATGCCCTTTGTAGAGTAACAGAGTGACGTCTGATTAATCTTAGGGTTATTCCGATTTATTCGGAAAGTGTTGTCGGAACGATATCGGAGACTTTCGAAGGAGATTCCAAAATTCCAAATGCCTTTCGAAATTTTCCGATATCAATCTGACAAGGATTTCCGAATGAATCAGTATAGCTCTGACGATCATCATTGATCGAAGTAGGTAGGTACTTCTCTTTTCATACTCTTTTTCTTCTTTTGTTGTGGCTAAGGCTGCCACGAATTTGCCAATGTCAGTGTTTATTGGCGTTTACTAGTTTACTAATCTTGTAACAAAAGGCAGAGATCTGACTAGGTAGGTTAAGAAAAATGACCGGTGAAGAAGGGAGACTCTAAAAATTTTCAAACTTTCAACGCAGTCTTCTTCTTCTTCTCTTCAATAATGGCCTGTGTCCGTCATTTCGACAGACAATTTTGCCAATGTCAAGTGTTAAATTGTAATAAATAAGTCAAGTCAAGTCATTTGTCAAGTCGGCTGTCGTTTGTTTTGAAAAGAAAATGGTGGATTTTCTCTTCAAAACCTAACACGAATTTTCACATTCAGAAAAACCACTTTACACACATTTATTCCAATAGCTCACACTTTACGTTACGACCTAAGTATTATTGGTTAAAATTCCACCAAAATTAAACAACAATACTCACAATAACTCAAGAAAAACTATTAAAATAAAAGTGCTGTGTGTCGTTTCAAAAAATGTCAAAACTCGTCTTCCCAACGCAGTCTTAAATATTGCTTCGACGTCGACATCGACATTTCTAAAAGATAGATCTGAGCCCTGAGTCTATCTCGGTGTTGTGTTTTCTTGCTATTTTTGGCATTCGGAAACTGATTCGCAAAGTGAAAAATTTTGTATGAAAACCGGATAAGCGCCTCTAGCAGGAGATTTGGGAACTGTTTCTGCGAGTCTATAGACGTCAGATAGACTCGCAGAAACAGTTCCCAAATCTCCTGCTAGAGGCGCTTATCCGGTTTTCATACAAAATTTTTCACTTTGCGAATCCGTTTCCGAATGCCAAAAATAGCAAGAAAACACAACACCGAGATAGACTCAGGGCTCAGATTGACACATCCCCTTCCTACGTTTTCCTACTAGGTACTTACGCATCAACGCATCCAAAATGTCGTCTTTTCGGTTAGCGATTTGTCTTAGGCCCGTATGCCGATAAATCGTTATTCAAGCATAGATATGAGTAGATATTTTAATACAAAAATCGCTCGAGTTCGGATCAGTGAATCAGCAAACGGACCTCAAAAAAAAAAAAGTGTTAGCTGCGTCAGTGCGATGCAGGAGTTTACAAGTAACACTGGCATGCGCTATTAATATGTTCATTATAATTGAAGATACCTTCAATCAATTAAACGCGGACATTGTTTATTTGTTTTTTCATCGGCAAACAATGAAAACATTATCGCAAGGTGTTGTCACTTCTTTAGAATTTGTTTAACTATTTGCTGTAAACATAACAAATTGTTTAAGCATGCAGGTGCTAATGGTTTGACGTAAGAACATATATTATAAACCTACCCATGTGGGTAAAATGCGTGACCAAAGTGCAAGTGGAATTTGGATATTTTTTTTGACGGTTTTCTTAATGGACCGGTTAGCGAGCGTCCGTTAGTAGAACTACGAAGCGTCGTCAGCAATTGATATTCTAGTTTTTTTAACTTCACAGTGCAGGGTAGCCTCCTTGACCTCTACGAGACGACAATAATCTCTCTCATCATCATCATCATCATCCACAGCCCGACTTCACCCACTGCTGGGTATAGGCCTCTCGCTGCTGGGTATAGGTCTGTGCCACTCCAGATTCACCAGAATAAATGAACACGGAGACAATGCAAGTTCTTGGGTATCGAAGTCACATTTCTCACGTCTATTTGGTAATCTCCAAACTCCAGAAGCCTCCTAATTACTGTATGCATCAGCCTAAAGATATTCACCTTGCCACTTGCGCAAGAGTTAGAATTATTCTAAGCACGATACTTAGCAAACAATACATGGCCGTATAGCAAATAGTTACAAGGTACCGTCGGTAACATTAAATTGAAATACTCGAAATTGAACTCTAAAAATATTCCTTTACTAGCCGTCGCCCGCGGCGTTGCTCGCGTTCTAGACTTTTCAAAATTCCTTTCTTAGTGCACCCCTACACTATACATATATGGATACCACCCTCCAAATTTCATACCTCCAGGACTTATAGTTTAGGCTGTGCGTTGATTCTCTGTCAGCTTCAAAAGAGTTTTATATATATTGATGATGATGATGATGATGATGATGATGAGACAAATAATGAAGGAAAAAGTATGTATGTATGGCCCGTATGCTGATTTACTGCTCACTGATCCGGACTCAAGCATCGATTTTTGTACCAAAATCTCTACTCAAAATCTATGTTTGAGTAACGATCTCTGTATCGGCATACGGGCCTTAGTGCTCGTTACTCAAGCATAGATCTAAATACAGATTTTCATACAAAAATCTATGCTTGAGTCCGGATCAGTGCTTGTGCAGTAAATAAGTATACTGTGCGGTTAGTGGATCTTACATTTGTGAATGGAAAACAATCTTGATCGAAAAAGCTTCGTTACTTATCGCTTACTAGCTGATACCCGCGACTTCGTACGTGTGCGAAAGTTTCCACCAAAATATCTGTCACCAGCTATCATCATCATCATCATCATCATCATCAATATATATAAACTCTTTTGAAGCTGACAGAGAATCAACGCACAGCCTAGAGGTATGAAATTTGGAGGGTATGTTCCTTATATAGTGTAGGGGTGCACTAAGAAAGGAATTTTGAAACGTCACACTCTAAAGGGTAGAACGCGAGCAACGCCGCGGGCGACGGCTAGTTCAATAGTCTGGTTTAGACTTTTAGAGTTCAAGCTGTATCTAAGAATCCACGTCCTTGATTTCCAAAAAATATAACCTATGTTTCAATCCGGAAAAAAAGACTTCTGAATGGAGTTTCGTTGAAATTGGTCCAGTAGTTAAGGCGTGATCCGCGAACAAACAAACAGATAAACTCGATTTTCGGAATCGGAATCGTTTATTTAGTAGATCGATATTTAGTTTAATTTTAGTTTTTGGCTTTTTTAAAGTTTTATAATAGTAATAGATAGATTGAAACGGCTAACCTCACGATTGCCAAGATCCGTATGTCCCTGTAATTACAGCACCGCCGGTGCCTTTCCAATCGGAACACACCAATGCGAGCATCACAGCTTGGCGGCCTAATGTGGACGAACTCTTTCACAAGCTCTAGCGACATCTAGCACGCTACATGAGAACTATCCTAGATCGCGCAAACGAAGTTATCACGGAGTTTGAACATAAGTAATACTACTGAATACCATACATTGGTCCGTCCGGTAACGCTGTCAGCAATCGTCAGACGATTACAACAACATTTAAGTCCGTTCGAAAAAAAAATATACATTGGTCCTCGGAGATCGAGGCAAAGGTCGCTCTCTCGGCAACAAACATCTTTCCTATGAGATGAAGAGCACACATCCTACTAATATTATAAACGTGAAAGTTTGTAAGAATGTATGGATGTTTGATACTCTTTCACGCTAAAATCACTAATCCGATTTGGATGAAACTTCGAATATGTATCGTCCGTGACCTGCATTAACGCATAGGCTACTTTTTATCCCGGAAAATCAACAGGATCCAACGGGACGCGAACGAAGTCGCGGGAGCAAGCTAGTCTTTTTATAAATGACACCAAGACACAAGTTGCAGGTAGGTGATTTGCGATCTATAGAATTGAGAAAGATTGGTTTTCCAAAAGAAGCCAAGGTTACAACGGTCACAGACCTTTCGAGCCAAGATTTAACCGCGAAACTAATGGTAAGCAAGCAAGCAAGCTCGTATGGTTAGTGACGGAGTTTTTGAGTTGCCTTAAGGCCTGGAAGCGCTCATATGCGCCACTTACGGTCACCTATCCAAATAGTGACCGCGCAGAACGTCGCTTAACTTAAATAACCGGTGAAGATTGACTAAGCAAGCTACGCCACGATCATAACAAACAAGAAAAAAAAAATGCAACAAGAGATTCGATACCATTGAGTTCGTCAGCCGAATTTCGGAACAAGAAAATGTTGCTTAACATTTAATTGCGCTATTATAAGCCAGTAATAAGCTACTTGGGCCGAATTACTCCCATATATACACTAGTCAAAGTTACATTGACCGGTAACGTAGTAACAAACAGTAGTTGAGTTGTAGTTGACGCGCAATGTATCTCTACACGCTAATTAAATCGCTGTGATTATTATGAGTGTGTAATTTGGCTATTACACTGTAGACAACAATGTTGGGTAAATGACCCCCTGTAACCCCTATTTCTACCATTCACCATGATAATTCCCTGGTGAAGCTTTGGTCTAGCGATCGTAACGCACAACGCTGCGGTATGCGACTCAACGCAGAGTACCGCGTTTGCTCCTCGCCGCAGACTGCGACGTAACAAGAGACCCAGACGTTTTCCATACGATTATGTGGCCGGCGCCGCATGTCGCATACCGCAGCGTCGTGCGTTACGATCGCGAGACCAAAGCTTGACCGGAGCGTAGCCCAATGCTAGAGATTTATTTTTAAAAAACCTGTTTTAAGGTCTGTGTCGCATAAGTATTATATGTTTTTACTAGCCGTCGCCCGCGGCGTTGCTCGCGTTCTAGACCCTTTAGAGTGTGACTTTTCAAAATTCCTTTCTTAGTGCACCCCTACACCATATAAGGATACTACCCTCCAAATTTCATACCTCTAGGACTTATGGTTTAGGCTGTGCGTTGATTATCAGTCAGCTTCAAAAGAGTTTTATATATATTGACTAGTGGTTGCGTTGCGCGCGAGCTGCAAGCAGCTCGCGTCTTTTTTTTTCTGCCGTATTTTTATCAAAAGCCCCTAAAAACCCTACTTACTCCTATAAACCCCTCAATCTCATTCGGATACCCCGTTGGAACGAAGTCAATCGGTTAAAGTTACGCAAAAAAAATCTACATGGCCGCCATCTTGGAATATCAACCCCTTATTGCAGTAAAAATGCAGCAAAATTGAAAAAAAGTTGAAAATTTCATTTAAACCACTCAATCTCCTTCGGATACCCCGTTGGAACGAAGTCAATCGGTTAAAGTTTCGAAAACCGGAAATGAAACGGCGGCCATTTTGAATTTCTGAAATGTCATAATTTTTCTGAAATATACAGGATACAAGCTACCTGTCAGTGAAAGAACGGTAGTCATACCTTAAACTTGGTAGAACAAAGTAAGTCGCCAAAGTCGGGTCTGACTGAAAAATTCAAACTCCTATAGCGTGCGGGGTTGCCAGCTGCGGGGAACGAAAATGATCAAATGTCATTTGGGTGGGCCCAATCTTGCCAGCAGGTGGAAATTTTAATTCAAAATGTCGTTATTTCTACTTTTCACGTTCCCGAGAGAAAGCGGGGAAACTACCCTAAAAATGGGGAAAATTTTTCAACCAGGCAACACTCCTTTACCAACTGCACAACCGGTCCATACATTCCGTCTCGATTGGGGGATGCCAACTACCCGATATTCCGGTTTGAAAATCGTGATTTTTTCGAAAATCGCAACTTTTTTACAAAATGGCCGCCACGCCGTCCGCCATCTTGGATTTTTGAAGTCATAATTTTTCTGAAATCTCAAGGATATAGGCTATCGTTCTGCATAATCGGTGTTGCCAGCTTTTGAGTTTCGTAGAACAAATTAATCCGCCAAAGTCAAAAAGTCCCAAAAACTAAAATGTTGCAAGTCTCTCGGGGTTGCCAACCAAAAGTTACGAAAATGGTCAAATGTCATTCGGGGGAGGCCAACGCTCCTATGCAGCCCAAGTCTCTATTCAAAATGTCATTATTTCTACTTTTCATGTTTTTGGGGAAAATCTCAGAAATTACCCGAAAAATGGGGAAATTTTTATAACCAAGCAACACTCCTTGATGAATCACACAACCGCTCGCTACAACTCGACCCCCTAAAATGTTGCCATCTACCCTAAAAATGGTTTTGAAAATTTAGCAAAAACCATGACTTTTACAAAATGGCCGCCACAGCCTCCGCCATCTTGGATTTTTCAAAAGTCATAATTTTTCCTAAATCTCAAGGATATAGGCTACCCACCCCCGTACTCGGTGTTGCCAACTTGCGAGTTTCGTAAAACAAAGTAATCCGCCAAAGACAACCCTAAAAAGTCGAAAAATTCAAATCGAAATCGCGCGGCCGCCATCTTGTTTTTTTGTTTTTTTTTTATTAATTCCCCAAATCCCAGCCTACAATCAGTGGGATGACACGCTCGAACGCCCTCTATCTGTCATAGTTTGCGAACGCGCAAATCAACACCGGCGCCATCTTGGATTTCGAGAACCGCTATAATTTTCCTCTACTCATTTGGTGTTTATACACATTTTCGTAGAACATCATTGTGGTGTAGCTCCACTCCTTCTGTCTCTCAGGGCATGTCAATCAGTGAGTGAGTCAGTCAGTGGTAGTCTAGCTTTATATTATATATATATTGATGATATGCTAATTAAGTAATAATAATTACACATGTTTGAGTTGAACCATGTTTATGTATGAGTTGTATTTATTGGTTTTGTGATACAAGGTTGTACCTACTCCTAGTTTCTGGTAACTGGTGAATTCTTAATACAGCTTGAACTCTCTAAACCAAAAGAAGCCTTTGGCACGAGGGTCATCGTATGCTGGTAGACAGATATTTTGGTGGAAAGTTTTGCACGTGTACAAAGTTGCGGGTATCAGCTGGTTTATAAATAAATAAATATCCTTGCACATTTCACACAACGCCTTCTAATCCCACACTACCCAGAGCTTGTACTATGATATACTTTAAAATGCTAATTTATGAAAATGAAACAACAGAAACAACACCGATACCTACCTATTTGGTAATTACAATGAAGGCCATTGACAGAGCATCAAGAAGTCAAAGGTCAGGGTATATATTCAATAGTTTTGTGACTTTTCATGATACATTGAAATAGCATACCTACAAAATAGTGTAAAATGAGGATATTCATATTAAAAACTGTTTGACTACTTATGTCAAAAGTTTCAATATTGTTAATTTTGTATGATCTTGGGATTTTTTGGAGAATATTGTGGCCACCCTTCTCTCCAAACTCCAGCAGGGCTAGGATACGCACGCGAGATATTTGTCTACTCGTTCTGTCAAAATGTAAGTAGTTTTCACTAGTTTCTGAAGTATTGCATTATCTGTGGTAATGATGTCGAGAAAACACATCGAAAAAATCTATAACTTCTCCAACTGGGTCCTCATGAGAAATATACTTTCAGGAGAATAAGCAGTAACAAAATTGAAACTAGATTGTGGCCAAACGGAAGACTAAAATGAATTTAAAAAAAAAATGGAATTGGGTAATCACAATGTTCATAATCTGATAAACTTTTTATGTATTAAGTACCTATCTAAATTGCTTGGTATTTTAAATAACAAAGTGCCCAGATAAGTAATTAATCCTGTGAAATTGATGAGTTTTCATGTAGGTACACTAGGTACACTACCTATTCAAGGTTTTTTAGCTTTGAACTACATACCTATATATAATTATATCATAAATTATGTAGCTACTAGAACAAGTACCTACTGGCCATGAGCACACCTGCTTGGACTCCCAAGGATGGTAGAATTTCCAATAAAAATTAATTTTCCACAACCAATTTAATAAATAAAAACTCACCGCTCTTTGGTAAACTCCTGATAACGTTGACGGCCGCGTTAAACTTCTCCTCCAGCGACATTATTGTTGTTTATGCACGAAACAATACAAAATTAATAATCACAACGCACTTTGGACCTACTCAGGCTCACACAAACATGTTCCACAGTCACACACTCAGTTCGATTTAGCTCGATTGAAAAGAACTTCAGATAAAAGAATAACAATTTATTTGTGGCTAGAGATATAAATTCATGGACCAGCAGCGTAAAGCCACAAAAAACTACAGTAGTGTCTCGGAAACTTTACAAAAACAATGAATGAGAGAATTAAAAAATATTTCAACAATCGGTCAACCAGCCGCTCGTGGCGAATATTTTCATTTCTTTTCTTTTTCACAAAACTTTAGTGATGCGTTTCACCCAAACAAACCCGTGTCAAATGTATCGATGAAACAAATTGTTTGAAATGGAACATCTGAAAAATCTGAATAGGTAGTAGGTATGTTGTTGTTTCACATTTTTTTCTCTACATAAAAATAATCTTGTACATGGACCCACAGAACTTTCAGTTTTAGAATATTGTTAGTGAAAAATGATATACCTAGCTAGTTATTGTGTGGCCCAGCACGGTACGTGCACCCTGTGTAACATTATGTACACCATATGAAGGTAAAGTAAAGAAATTCTTATTTAACTATCTAGCTATTTATGGATTCATCTTTTAGGGTAGTTTTAGAATATTAATTTTATGATAAAAAGTCGATAGAATAAAAAGATAATTAAAAAATTACCCCATCACTACATCCGTCATCTTTATGCCACAACACTGACACTGACACTACTGACGGAAAGAGAAAATACTGCCATATAAAAAAAATCCATTAGACTGGGCTGGGCCATCGATAAAATTAAATGGAGCGGTGACGAACATAAAACATTTACGTGTAAAACAAATCGCTGAACTATTGTTTTAAACTTCTAGATTTCATCATGTTGATTACAATTTAGATAATAAATGTGTAAAATTAAAATATTATGATGGACAGCATTTTCAGCCAAATTAATCAGGCAACACTGCGGCGTTGCTTTTTTTTTTTTCGCCATTTTTCTTGTCAAAATTGTCAAATCAAGGAAGTTGAGTTCCCTCATTTTGTGATTTTTGTAAATTCCTAGAAAGGTAAATATCCTTAATAATTACGAAAATCCTATGGAAATTTTAGGTAGGATAAATAGTGCGGTGTTGTTCAATAAATTTACTTTGCATCAGTGTATATATTTATGTGTTTTCGTGAAAACCGTGCCCGGCTAAAATTATATAGATTTGTGGTGTATTCGAGGCGATAAAACATTCAAACGTACCATAACTCTTGGGTTTGTCTTCCTGCAAAATCTGGCTTTTACGTAAGATCAAAGAATTGTTTTGGTTCCTATTCTAAATAGTCAAAACTGTAGGTAGGTATCCAATTTCTTGTGGTTCCTAACCTGGGGTACCTACCTAGGCACCAGTAGTGATGGGTTATTATTAGTTCATTTGAATTTTGAAGCTAAGCCCTTTTTAATGAATTACATACCTATGTACTTTTACAACTTTTAATGAACTATCTTATTTTTATTTTATTTTTTTAATGTTTTTTTTTTTATTGTACAAAAATTGACCTAACTAAGTGTTCTCTATAAGATCCTATGGTTTGAATAAATGAATTGAATTGAATGTACATAGTTATACAACATTAGGTACTGCCCTGAATTTATTATTATTATTATTATTTTATACACAGGCAGCTTAAAGCTGATGCGTTTATATCACTTAATATTGTCTGTGCACTTGGCCTATCCAGTCCGTTTTTGAATGTGTTCACCGTCGGAGCACTAATTACTGTCTCTGGCAGCCTATTTGCCAGTTATTATGTTCTGATTATTCATAACATTACCATGTGGTTGTACACCACAATTGTACTATTCCTTAAATTCTCACAGGCTCACATTCTGATATAGGATATGCTATAGGTACTTAGGTATACATATTAGTAGATAGAGATTACTTATAAATCTATGTTTGGTGTTGATTAATAAATAAATAAACATGATTTTAAGACTGGATCAGTGCTTGAGCAGACTGAGCAGTAAATGCTACCTTTGAGTCAATTTTACTTGCAAAAATCTAATAATGGTGTCGATTCTGTTGTTACATTTTTCTTTAGATCTAAATTATAATTTTATGATCATTAGTCCTCCAAACTACTTCTAAGTCAATTCACATTACTTCTAAATAAATTCCTAATTCCCTCATCATCATCTTCCTACCCTTGTCCCACGATAAGTGGGGTCGGTACAACATGTCTTCGTCTTCCACTCTCCTCTATCAGCCGTCATCTCGGTGTTTACTCCTTTCTTACTCTTCTTTCACACAGTCCATCCATCTTTTCTTTGGCCTACCTCTACTTCTACATCCTAATTCCCTCTCATTATTTAATCTAACCTTATTTGTATTTGTTAGTTAACCCAAAAATTATCTTCATTAGTTTTTATAGAGATAGCTGAGGTCACAGATTATGATGGTTAACCCCTCATATGTTAACTGATTCCAGGTTATCTAGTCTATCACAATGCCAGAACTCACGGAGCTTGACAAAGCCACAGCATCCATGACTGAGAAACGCAAGGAGGAGACTGCGTCATCAGACAGTGACTCGGATGACACCATCCCTGAATTGGAAGATGCTGGTAGGTTGGTACTTGGTAGCTGTTCAAGATGACTTGATTCTAACCACATATTTGGGCACTACCGGCTTTTGTGCCGTTCACTTGCCTTCATTTTCGCTATTTGTGACTATGTATTATAATATAAAATCAATATTATATAAAACTTTTTGAAGCTGACAGAGAATCAACGCACAGCCTAAACTATAAGTCCTAGAGGTATGAAATTTCGAGGGTAGTATCCTTATATAGTGTAGGGGTGCACTAAGAAAGGAATTTTGAAACGTCACACTCTAAAGGGTAGAACGCTAGCAACGCCGCGGGAGAAGGCTAGTAAATTGTATATTAGATTAAATTTCATACCTCTAGGACTTATAGTTTAGGCTGTGCGTTGATTCTCTGTCAGCTTCAAAAGAGTTTTATATATATTGATAATATTGGCATTAATAAAAATAATGAAAATTCACATGTTTCCAGGTGCGCCAGGCACAGGCGGAATTCCTAACCCGATCGCCGGAATCGACATCGTGTCGAAGGCCAAACAGTCTCGCGGAGAGAAGAAAGCGCGGAAGATTATGAGCAAGCTTGGACTAAAGCCTGTAAGTTAATTATACACAAGTTGCAAAAGCTATAAACAAAAAATTTGATTTTAATTAATTATACTCTAGGCTAGAGAGATACAAATCAACTTATTAAGAGTCTTCCTTCTTCACTAGTAATTTTTCATAACTTACCTACTCAGATCTCTGCCTTTTGTTAAAAGATTAGTAAACACCAATGAACACAGACATTAGCAAATTCGTGGCAGCCCTAGCCACAAGAACAAGAAGACAAGAGATTTTACTCTAATACAAATGACGTCATATCTATCTCTGCAGAACTGAGCGTAATGTTGCGTTCACACCGCTGTAGTCGGCAGAGCACTTGTCTGAGGCATGACAATAGTCTAAACACGATCATGCCTTTGACCCGGCATGTTCATGTCCTTGCTATCTAAAGAATAAAGGCGATGTTGCTGTGGCAATAAGTCCGGCGACGACATGAGCTGAATGTGAACGCGGTATAAAAGTCCAGCTCAATAATAATTCATTTCAAAAAAATACCTTGTAATTCCCAGGTCTCAGGAGTAAACAGGGTGACCATCCGCAAGTCAAAGAACATCCTCTTCGTCATCAACCAGCCTGATGTATACAAGAACCCTCATTCCGACACGTACATCGTGTTCGGAGAGGCCAAGATTGAGGATCTATCCCAGCAGGCCACCATGGCTGCTGCTGAGAGGTTCAAGGCTCCAGAAACAGCTGCTGCTGGCAGCGATGCTACTACAGCTGGCACGGTAAGTGTCATCAATCTTCTGGACGCACTGACTCTATCACACTGAGATATAATAAGAAAAGATGTTTCAAAACTGTGACGTAGTCATCTCTATATTTATTTATAAACAAAAGCTGCTGATCTATAAATAAAAATGTTAAATTATGAATTAAAACTCATTGGCGTCACAGAATACCAGCGTTGTATTATTGCACATGAAAAAATTCTAGTTGTCTATAGAGCCTTAACTTATAAAAACAAAATATACGTGTTTAAAAACTACACTCCAATTTAAATTTCATCTCAATTCCACTACTTATTGAATAAGCTCGCTGTTGACATTTTATATGTACTGGAGGTGTTCTATGTATTACTCACCGGATATTGCTAGCAAGATGTTATAAAAGCATATTAAACTTAACTCAATACTATTCTATGTAATTACAGACAGTGGCTCCCATAGCTGAAGAAGAAGATGAAGAGGCAATCGATGAGACCGGAGTCGACGAAAAAGATGTTGAGATAGTGATGTCCCAAGCGAATGTAATGCGAGCGAGGGCTGTCAAAGCCCTCCGGAACAACCAGTCCGATATCGTTAATGCTATAATGGTAAGCGTCACTTGATTACGAATAAATGCGACAATTGTAAATCTATCGTAACCCGTAACCGAGATACACTGCGCGGTGACGCTACAACGTTCGGCGGTCGAGCTGGCGTTGACGCGCAATATGACTCAAATACGAGGTTTACGTAACTCGAGACTGCTCTCTCCGTCGTGCTAAGGTCTAACAAATCATGACAATGGCGAAATTAAAGGCAACACTGCAAGGGCCATTCCGACAAGAATTGTTCGTGATCACCCCTCAGATCGTAATGTGGGCGATTGCAACTGCCGTAATCGACAGGCGTCATGGCTCAGTCGGTAGTACCTCTGCCTTCCGTGCTGTGGGTCGTGGGTTCGATCCCCACCGAGGACAAACATTTGTGTGTGGCAAACATAGATGATTGTTCTGTGTCTGGGTGTTACTATGTATCATAAGAATGTATTTACAAAAAAAATGTATACAAGTATTCTACCAGCAATCTAGTTCCTATAGTACAAGCTTTGCTTAGTTTGGGACTAGAGGGCGTTGTGTGATATGTCCAAGGATATTTATTATTATTTTAATGTATTTGATGTTTCTTTTTGGTTTCTAACGCAAATGTCTCTCTTTTTCAGGAACTTACAATGTAATCTCCGCATGGCAATTACTAGCGTTAAGTTTTTGGCGGCTCTCTCGAGCGAACCCAAGTGTCTGGGGTGTATATAGGATATTTCACAATAAAATACATTATGTAATTCATCAAAACAGTGTTTTAATTTATGAGTCGGAGGTAAACCGCAAGGCGCAGTGTAAGCAGGCCCGGTGGTCTGACGACTGGCAATGGAGGCCTAGCATTTTATGGCTTGTCTAGCAGTGGACTTTACATAGGTACTGATAATAATGACTTGAGGAGGAGAACATTGTAGGATATTATGTGTCCTCCTACGAAAAGGGAAGATCTTCCACGCCGAGCGACCTTTGGCTCGGGGTCCGAGGACCAATGGATGGTATTCGGTAGTATTACTTTATGTTCAAACTCCGTGATAACTTCGTTTGCGCGATCTAGGATAGTTCTCATGTAGCGAGATAGATGGCGCTACATCCTCCTTATTGTACACAGTAAATCTTAAATTAAAATTGAACTTATAACATGTACATCTAGGCGAGGTTAATCCTACCTAAGAGTACTCTTCCAGCAAAACTTTAGGATGAGAGATGGAAAATAAAAGTATAAAATGATGTAAGGTTAAGAAAAAAAAAAATTGGTTAGAAAAATATCACGTTTGGATAATACATGGATCCCGTATTTGAACTGATAGATGCTTCTAAAAATATGTATTGGTCTGGACGTTCCTCTGACTATCCTTTCTAGACCTATACAATCTCTTCAAGAAGACTGAGGCACTATGGTCAACAAATAAAAACAAGCCTGTCTATGGTTTTCAACATAAATAAATGCCTTTGTCACTGTCAAAAAACAAATCAGCTGTCAGATTCAATTCCCTGAATCTGTCATTTTGTTGAATGTTTTGCTATTTTCCGGAATATTCTAAAATAAATCTATTTTCATCTGGGTTTTGTGAAGTGGAAAATAAGTGAAAAATGTCCATGTTCCCAGGAACAGTGGCCTTCGACGAGTATGGTCGTCCATTTATCATCTTGCGAGACCAGGCAAGCCAAAAAAGGCTTACCGGTACTGATGCCCTGAAGGTAATTATTTCTATTTATTTTCACCTGATATTATGTATCTAGGAACTTCTGCAGCCAAATTAAGCGTACATAAATCCGTTCCTTGCAGTTTTCTTGTCCAGAAACTCAAAAAAAACTTTTATTCCCTAACTTTTTTAACCTAGAAACACCTCTTATTTTGGTGTCTCAAAATTCATGAAAAATAACAGTAAACTGAATGAAACTCACTGTAATTTGCTTATTTATGACTAGAAACTACTCAAACAATCGGCAATAATATCAAAAAGCTGATAGTTTTCGAGATATTTGAGGTTGAATGATCAGGTGGTTGGATGAATCACATGATTTCTTCTGTTTCAACATTTCTAACATTCCATTCCCATCTTTAGCTATTTCGGTACTTTACCATGGCTTTTTATTTGCTTTCCATTCCATTAGTAACTATTTAGTTTTGTAAATCAGTTTTGTTTACAAAAGTTTTCTTTGTTCAACAAACTTGTATACTTTTAAAACTACCAAGGTAGGTAGTTATTGTCCAAAGGTGCATTGAACCAAATTACTGGGCTCTGAGCCTCTAACTACCTCACCCTATATAAATAGTAGGTATTTTTATTTAAAACATAAAACTTATATTCATCATCATTATCATCATAGGCAGCTTGCAGTGACCCACTGCTGGGCATAAGCCTCCTCCCTCACACACCACTCATGTCCATTTTGGGCCTTTTGCATCCAGGTAATCAGCACAGCAACTGCATCATCCACCCATCCGGATGTTGGTCTACCAAGGCTTCTTATGTCCCCTAGGCCACCATTCTTTCAGGGCCTTACGCTATCCCACTAATATTATAAATGTCAAAGCTTAGATGTTTGTTTAGATAACACATAGACTATCTGGCAGAATTTTAACAACAAGTTACAAAAGCCATAAACCAAGAAGTTCAAGTTCATACTTTTTTTGTTCTGGAAAATCAACAGGATCAAATGGAACTAGGATGAAGTCGTGAGCAAAAGCTAGTTAAAAAGCATAAAAATCTATCTTAGATCTTGAATTTCAGTCACACATCTCTGCTGCTCGTCAAATTGCGACCATCCTTCGCACGTCACTTGGACCGCGTGGCCTTGACAAGCTCATGGTCAGTCCCGACGGCGATGTGACAGTCACCAACGATGGAGCCACCATCCTGAAGATGATGGACGTAGAACACCAGATTGGAAAGCTGCTGGTGCAGTTAGCTCAGAGTCAGGACGATGAGATTGGTGATGGCACCACTGGAGTTGTTGTATTGGCTGGTAAGAATGATTCTTTCAATAAAGAATTTATTTATTTTAATTCAAGGTAAGGATCACGGGGATATAATCACTAGCCACTGTGATCGTAACCACCATCTCCTCAAGATCACTAGAATTAAATAAGATCCGCACAGACAACCCCTAATGGGGTGTACATACTATCTCTCGGCCAAACAGCCAGAATCCTCAAAATAATAGAGAACGACTTTGGGTTGATCAGGCGACACTCTGGTATCGCTACAACATGATACGGCGACACGTCATCAGCTGCTGTTGCCTGTTGTCAGCCACAGAATGATACTTTTATTACGCTACAGAGTACCGTCATATTTTATTTATTTATTTATTACTTTAGAGACGAGCAGCTTTCGCTGTTATGTCTACGTCACACAGTGTTGAAATTTTTTGTTTTTTGTTGTTGTTTTAGCTTTGTTGTAGAGCTTCGGAGCATTGCTTCGGTGTTGGGTACCAATGATGATCCATATATTTGTTATATTGTTTGATATTATAATGAAATCTACCTTGGCTGTGTCTGAGGTGCCCATTTTCCATTTAATATTAATAATTACCATTCTAACTTCAATTAAGAGATTGGACATGGATAAAAATGGCGTTCCTAATTCCAGGTGCTCTCCTCGAGCAAGCCAACATCCTCATCGACAAGGGCATCCACCCCATCCGCATCGCAGACGGCTTTGAACTGGCAGCTGCCACAGCCTTGGCACATCTCGACAGTATCAGCGAAGCGTTCCCCGTGAATAAGGATACCAGGGAGAATCTGATCAAAGTTGCCATGACTACTCTTGGGAGTAAGGTCGTGGTGAAGTGTCATCGGTTGATGGCGGAGATTGCTGTTGATGTGAGTATTCTGTCAATATCTTCATGGTACGCCTTGATAGTTGTAAGAGCTAACATATTCTTGGAAACTGACTCGCGTAGTTGAGTTTTTGTTCTCCTTCACAGTAACAAGGCTCACTACCGGTACTAAAATTACCTACAAATTTCGGTAAGTACCGGTATTTTTTTATTTCGTTACGTGACTAACGTTTCAGCTTGAGAACCGCATTATTTTCTAAAATCGCCGTTACTTCGTTACGCATCTTGTGACGTTGCCACAATGTGTACTTAAGTACGCTGCCGCCGCCGGCTATCTTCAATGTCTGCCTTCTATTCTCTCTTGTTTTTCTCTTGCTTGTACTTGGGTTTACTGCGAAACGTTATAAATAAAGAAAGAATCGATACTTTAGTACCGGTACTAGTCAAAGAAGCGGTTTCGGGCTAAGAAGTGCAGAACCGGCTCTATAAAGAACCCCTATATTTTTACCGGTACTAAAAAAGTATGGATACCCGGCGATGTCAGTCGAATGTAAAAAGTAGCGGTAATCCAAGTTCTGCTCGCTCAGTATACAACATTAACGTACATTTCCTATTGTCAACAGGCAGTACTGTCGGTAGCAGATCTTGAAAAGCGCGACGTGAACTTCGAGCTGATCAAAGTGGAAGGCAAGGTGGGCGGCAAGATGGAGGATTCCATGCTGGTGCGAGGAGTACTCATCGACAAGACCATGAGCCATCCACAGATGCCTAAAGAACTGAAGGTAATTTTGTAAAGAGGTAATGGGTCTGGGGCAAATTGGATGGAGCCCTGGTCCCACATTTTTTTGAAGCTTGCAATGATGGAACTTTGTTTGTTACAATACAGTTACAATGCAGTTTTAAAAAATGTTACAATGTCATTATAAAGCAGCGGGAATCATTAGTTAAGAGACATTTTACTTCGAAAAATGTGTCTCTTTCAAAGTTGTTCATCGTATTTACAGGTGTATACGTCAAAATAATTACTTTGTTTTGCGTTTTCGTGGCTGCTACTGCATAATAGATTATGATAAAACTAACAGAAGTTATAAATAACACAGTTAATCTAATAATTAACTAAACGTATGCAAATCGGGACCTGAAGTGCCCGAACGCCTTTATACTTGAGTAACGATTTCTTCATTAGCATACCTTAGACAAACCAAGTGCGAGGTAAAAGCAAGTTAGGCCGCCATAAGGCCTCCGTCATGAACGACTGCTAGAGCCGGGACCGACAGTTTAACGTGCCTTCCGAAGCACGGAAGCGCTCAGATGTAAATGCCACTAGGTTAACATCATCTAATAAAACAATATATCGTCCACAGGATGTGAAACTCGCGATCCTAACTTGCGCGTTCGAGCCCCCTAAACCCAAGACCAAGCATAAGCTGCACGTGGGCTCGGCCGATGAGTACAGAGACCTTCGCGCGTATGAACATGAAAAGTTCTTGGAAATGGTCCGCACCGTCAAGGTAAGCCAATGTCTTCAGGAAATACCGTAAAACAGATGCTGGTGTGTACAACTTTCCCTGAGGAATCCTTTGAATGATTCTGACTGAGAACAAACATTTGTGTGATGGCAAATATAGATGTTTGTTCCATGTCTGGGTGTTACTATCCCAGTAATATTATAAACTAGCCTTGCTCGCGTTCTAGACACTTTAGGGTGCGACTTTTCAAAATTCCTTTCTCAGTGCACCTCTACACTATTTAAGGATACTACCCTCCAAATTTCATACCTCTAGGACTTATGGTTTAGGATGTGCATTGATTATCAGTCAGCTTCAAAAGAGTTTTATATATATTTATTTATTATTTAAAAGAAATAATTATTTCCAGAACGCAGGAGCGACTCTGGCTATCTGCCAATGGGGCTTCGACGACGAAGCGAACCACCTCCTCCTATCTGAGGGTTTACCCGCAGTGAGATGGGTCGGAGGTCCCGAGATGGAGCTGATCGCCATCGCCACGGGAGGCAGGATCGTGCCGCGCTTCGAGGAACTCACTCCCGATAAACTGGGAAAGTGCGGCCTGGTGCGAGAACTCTGTATGTATTCTGAAAAACTTCTTGTAGATTGGTAGAAAACAAAAGAATGCAACAGGGCCTATTATTATATTATTTATTATTATCAGCCAGTTTCATCCCACTGCAGGGCAAAGGCCTCCCTATCCCCCTTCCACCTCTCACGATCTAGTGCAGCTGCGGGCCAATCCTTCAAAAATGCGTCTAATTCGTCTCGCCATCTTAATCTGGGTCTGCCGCGTTGACGTTTACCACCATTGGGGGCCCATTCTGTTGTAGTTTTTGCCCAGAGATCGTCCGGCATGCGGCAGATATGCCCAGCCCAATTCCATTTCAGTCTAGCAGCTTTTTGAGTGACGTCAACGACAAAACGAACAGGGCCTATCAATAAAAAAATTAACTAGGTATAGTACGCGCCATGTAAAAAGAACGCTGGAAACCGCGGAGGGGATTTGTTTGCGCATGGGAAAATGTTGCCTCATGCCACCAGATAGACCCTAAAATCGCTTACTTAGCTTGACCGCCAGCGTTCTTTTTACATGACGCGACCTATACTTAGAATGTAAATCCGTTTTTGGTTATCTGCTTTAAAATTATGACTCACCATTATTCTTAAGAGCTGTGGATTTTGTTAGTAAATTAAATAAATCCTTCCTATTAATTAATTAATATTATAAACGCGAAAGTTGAGGATGTATGGATTGTATGGATGTATGGGTGTATGTTTGTTACTCTTTCACGCAAAAACTACTGATCTGATTTGGAGAGAACTTGGAATATATATTGTATGTGACCTGGATTAACACATAGGCTACTTTTTATCCCGGAAAATCAACGGGATGCGAATGCAGTCGCGGGCGGAACATAGAAAAAAATATTATTCGTAAACATTTTACACACCTTTAAGTTGGTTCTTAGTGGGCATCGAACCCACGGATCACAGCGGGGAAGGCAGCGCTTATACCAACTGAGCTATGTATGACGCCTGTCAATTACTAAATGTTACAATTTGTTACAGCATTCGGTACTTCCAAAGAAGAGATGTTAGTCATCGAGCAATGTTCCAACTCGCGCGCGGTCACAATTCTAATGCGCGGCGGCAATCGTATGATTGTGGAGGAAGCCAAGAGATCTGTTCATGATGCTCTGTGCATCGTACGCAGTCTTGTACAGGTGGGTTTTAAATAAAATTGCATGTATATAACCTTCTAATTCTAATTCGTCGAGGGGGAATGAGATCAGTAGGGCTACTCCCGACCACCGCCGTTCCAAATTGGATCCGGATTTTGACAGATTTTGTGTCATTTTGTACTGGAAAATGACAGGACTTCCGTCAAAATCTATGAATCCAGATTGAAACGTGACATTGGCGAAATTGCGGGCAACACTGCAAAGGCCATAGACAAGAATTGAATTGAATTGAACGTGGTCGAGAGTAACCCACCTGCACTGACGTCCCGCGTTGCGGTGTATTGTGCATTGTATATAACCTTAAAAAAGAAGGATGTTCTGAAATAGTTTTTTTTTTATGTTTGTTACCTCATAACTCCTTCATTTATGAACCGATTTGAAAAAATATTTTTTCATCTGAAAGGGTATACTTTCAGATTGATCCCATAAATAGTTTATCAAAATCGGTTCAGTAGTTTGGCAGTTTAATAGGAATAACTGGAGAAAACACGCCATCCACGTACACGACATTGAATGAACTGCTATCATCAACATCATTTGGTTTGAAATTGAAGTGGGTTTTTCCAGTTTTTAAACTTATAAATTATGTTGCCATGCATGGCAAGTGACAATGATAGAGCATTTTTTAAAGCCGTGCTAAAATAACAGTTGAATATTAATAAAGGGGTTAGTAATTACCCCCTAGCTGTTCATTTTCACAATCTGAATCATGCCTCTTCAGGCTGAGCAGTGAACATAGTTCTGGGACACCCTGTTAATGTATAATGTAAGGAGTGTGTTTAATAAAAACTATTTCGTGATAAGTATTCAACCTATATAATAACATGACGTTTTTGTGATTTGAATTTGTTCGATGAAAGATAGAAAAAATGTGTTGTTGTGTAAAAAAATATGAAGAGATATTAAAATTCTGAAACCTAAAGTAATGGTTGTTATTTTGTACGAACAACTATTATAATACTTATTTATATCAGGATTCGCGAGTTGTCTATGGAGGAGGTGCAGCTGAGATCTCTTGTTCCCTCGCGGTGGCAGAGGCCGGTGAGAAGCTGTCCTCGCTGGAGCAGTACTCGTACCGAGGGTTCGCTGATGCATTGGAGGCTATTCCTTTAGCACTGGCTGAGAACAGGTCAGTGGTCAACATACATACAGTACAGAATAGCTGGATAACAAAAGCCGTAGAACGGAATCAGCGGTTCTTGGGAGTCAAGTACCTAGTCAAATTCAAATTGTTTATTGCACTGTTGTTTTATAAATGTTGTACAAAAGGTAGAGTAGCAAACATAAACCCTGTTATGGCACAGAAGTTGGTTGAGGTATAGATAAGCATTAGGTGGCATATTTATGTATCTAGTTTTAGACATTGGACTCGCTCTGTGAGGTAATGCATTGTTATAGGCAGAAGTTACTACTTAACATCAGGTGAGCTATCAGCTTGTTCCATTACTTTTATCATAAAAAATAAGACATGTTAATTTTCGTCTAGAAACTTGTGCAATTTAATAAAAACAATTTTTATTAAATACTTTTTTAACATACTTTTTGAATTTTCTTGTACTTATAGGTTGACATGGAACCACCAGTCCAACAATTTAGAAAAAATCCAGAATTATATCATTCCCTCATATTTTCTGCTGAGATTTTTATGTATTTAACATTGTGTTATGTTTTTTCCAGTGGTCTGTCTCCAATTGACGCGCTATCAGAGGTGAAGGCGCGGCAAGCGGCTGAAAAGAACCCGAACCTGGGCATTGACTGCATGAGCCATGGTAATATTAATCACTAGCATCCGGCCGCGTCTTCGTCCGCGTCCCGTTTGATCCTGTTAATTTTCCGGGATAAAAAGCAGCCTATGCATTAACCATTCAAATGGGACAAGCAGTTGCAGGGTGATTGAAACACAAACATCTACTAGAATTAAATTATTTTTAGGTTTTTTATTACTGTAGTCCGACCACGGCAACTTTGCAGAGTTTCGATTATGGCATTTTGATAACCTATAGTCGGAAAGACCATCTCTACCGCGAAAACGTATTTCTCTCAAAGTTACTATAGTGCCTTCTGGTAAGATCGGCGTAAGTGGAAGTCCGGATAAATCACGTAACTAAGCATTTATCATATAAAAATATCGCAGAATTGCTTGGCATCCGGACTTCCACTTACGCCGATCTTACCAGAAGGCACCTTATCCTAAACAATTTTGGGGTTGCATATTCATTTCATTGGAAACTTAGCTCGGTCAGATTATACTACAGGAAGAATTTCACAAGCCAAATACTCATTTAAGCTAGCTACTAAAATTCTTAACTTACAACTAGCTCATACAAACTTACTTTTACAGATTCAAACGACATGAAAGCCCTCAACGTGATAGAGTCTCTTCACTCAAAGAAGCAGCAAATCTCTCTCGCTACACAACTCGTCAAAATGATACTCAAAATAGACGATGTACGCTCACCAGCTGATTCTATCGAGTAGATAACATTACTTACTCTCATAGAGGTCCCAACCAGAGATAACCAGATGAACAATACTATTGAAAGTTTCGAAGAACGAATTTGGAATATCCTTCGAAAGTATCCAATATCGATCCAAAAAGGCTTCCAAATGAGTTTGAATAGCCAATCCAATAAGGCATATTCTGTGCTCGTCCGATGGACCTCTGTATTGTCTGGGACCTCGACTTGGCTGACTAGGCTGAGAGGATGGTATAGGTGCTACAAGCCTACTCCGTCTAACACTGTCCCAGGCACTATAGTGTGTCGTTAAGTGTAGGCATAGGCTGCCTCCTGACGCTCTATAAATCATCTTCAATAGATGTAAACGCCTGGGACTTCTATTATTAGGTTTACCTGCATTTTATGTTACTGACCAAATCGGCAATATGGTATGACATGTTACACATCAGTTTTTGCTATTTCTTCTGGTAACAGGACTAAATATTTAGGCCAAGCTTGACCAACTCCAGAGTGACGCTGTTAAGTGAGATAAAATACAATCAGTCTACTTTAAACTTAAAAAAAAAATAAAGACGGATAAACAACTGGAACATGCTGCCTGAGGACGTTGTTACTGCTGACTCCACAAATGCCTTCAAAAATAAACTCGACAACTGGCTACGAATAAATAAAACGTGCTTAAAAAAGTGACTAAAAATAAAAGACATTTCAACACTGTATGATGTAGACATAACAGCGAAAGCTGCTCGTCTATAAACTAATAAATAAATAATCTAAAAAATAGCTTTATTCGGAGTTGGTCAAACTCGGCCTTGAAAGCTTATTTGTCATTGGTCAGTCAATAACTCACTATTTTCTATGTTTGTGCCGAATCGTATTATTCAGTATTTTATAACAATTCTTTTATCACAAGCAACCAAATTTTAACTTCTCTATGAGTAATATTATTTTAGAAACTGTATGTTAAGTTATGCATTTCGCTGGTCGCTGTACAAAGTGTACTGAGATGATGGATGCCTTATTGCACTAATAAATTAAAAATAATAAGCTAATTACAATCCCGGTCTTTTGATTTTAACCTATTTTACACTAGCCGTAGGTATTTCGCTAACCAGTAAAGTTGAACTATAACATTTAAGACTCTGGAAAACATAGTATACTGGGTGCATCATCCATACTTACAAACTAAGTATAGGATAGGATTATTTTGTTTTGGAAATAAACATTATCGTATGAAGCACCGAATTATGAGTGCAAGGTGAACGTTCGATTTGTAAGCGCGTTACGCACGTATACACCGCACTAGGCTCCACCTCGAGTATATTGAGGACGTACCCTATGAGGCAATGTACCGTGGCCATCACTCAATACCTGTAATAGCACAAGAACCTATCGGTTTGGTTTTGGTACCTACCTAGTTTATAAAGACGAAAGAGAACAACACCCTAGCTAGACAAAATAAAACAAGGCATTTCATAAAAAAACATTCTATTTCCATCAATAATTCTTCACAACCAACTCAACAAGTTTTACCCTTCCAAGTAGGTGGCTTAGCATGGTCATAAATAAGACACAAAACCATGAATACTCCCACCACGCATCCGACAATAGTTGACGAGTAAAGTACCCGGTCGCAAAACCCCATTTTTAGGTATATTGGGCGACCGTCTTCGCATTGAAAGTCAGCCTGCAACTTCTTCAGCTTTATAAGGCTGCGAGGCTGGTGGAGGCAAGACGTGGTAGATAAGGCACGGGTTAAAGGTTTGATGAGCTTCGTTCGAAGCATTTTGGTTACGATTTTGCCAGATTTTTGTAGTGATTGATAAAGTAAAAATGAGCCTGTCAAAAGATCTAGTCGGTTTTCTTTTTTTACGAATTGACGTTATAATTATGAAGGTTTTAGGTAATAGATCGAAATAGTTCAGGGTTTTTTTTTAAGTTTAATCTACAAAGCGAAGTACATACATATCCTTAGTTTATTTTATACTGTAGAAGCGTTTACAAAGCCTATAAATGAATGAATATAATTTTTATAGGCAACTCTTTTAAATATAGGTACTTTAGTTCAGGGCAGTAGACAGGATAGGTAATGTTAGTACATTTTACAGTACCTTGGAAATCTTGTTTAGGTATATAACTTTTATCTGTCTACCTTCTTTTTTTGGATATCCAAAGGGGTATTTAACGAACAAGTAATCATTGAGATGTCCTTGCTCGTTTCCTACGCTATATATCAAACCGTTCGAAGGCTAGCGACTTCCCCTCTTCCTCATACTCCTCCCGTGTCATACAGAAGGAGTAGAAGTCGGGATCTCGGAAGAGATGCTTACCACCCTCCCATGCGTAAGTTTCTGGGTTACTGCCTAATGTTACGTTCACATCAAAGTGGTCTAATGCTAGGCATCGGACATCTTTGTACACTCGGTCTCTGAATCCTGGGAATAGGGCGTTCCCACCATACAAGACAATATTTTCCAGTAAACTTTCGATGTGCTCCTCTGGGCAGGAGTTAATCGAGTGTATTATAGCTTCTGGGATGCCCATCTGTGGGATTCCTACATCGGATGGACGGAATAAGAGCTCTGGTATGGAGAACCGTTCAATGTTCAGTCGTAGTGTTTGTTGTTCTAATTCTTCGTCTGGTCGTAGGACGTCTCGGAGATAACCTCGACGGATGGTTGTGTAATCTGGGAGGACGTAGTCTTTGATGATTGTGTTTTCTGATACTGAAAGAGAAATATTGTTTTAGTTTCAACACTTATTTTGACCAGGCCTCGACTGTTTGACAATGAGTAGAGTACTCCAAGAAGTTTCCAGAATTTAGCTTTATTTTGTCACTAAAACAAACTTTATTTAATTGGATGCATAATCAAACCCAATAAAGTTTATTTAGAAAAAACATTACACAAACAAGTTAAGAAAATTAACTTAACATCATTCTGTAAGAAACGAATTACCTTTCTTCTTAGCAATTTCCACATCAGCCAAAAAATCCTGTGAAACAAAGCAGGAATCTTCCTTCGCCTGGTTTATCACATAAGTTTCATCCATTACATTCAGTTGTCTGTACGACACCACCTCTTTTAAATGATTAGACAAAACTTTCCCACCAACATCAATTCTTTTTATCCCATCTTTGTATTTCTTTCCTTTTATATACGGAACTATATATGTGTAGCTATAACCAGAGTCAACAACTAGTGTGCAATCATTACTGTGGGTCTTCCTATAGTGGTAATCAGCTAGATCTGTGGCATTTATGCGGAGAAGAGACTGGCATTCGTATTCCTCAAAGAATATCTCGGTCATAGCTTCCTGTATAGATGAAAAGTTGAAAAGAGGTTCGGTTATGACAAGCGGTGTGTCGTTGAAGTTGACCGGGCAGCATTCCTTGCTGAACATGAAGTCCCAGACAGTTTTCTGAGTATCCCAGTTTATGAGGAAACCTTTTTGGAACGGCAGAATGTAATACAGGCCTGATGCATCCCGGCACTCGTCAATCTGAGATCCTATAAAAGGCCGTCTTCTTTCGGACTTGGCTTTCATGATGCAGTTAGGTACTACCTTCGGCTCCATGGAGGAAAAGCCTACCTTAGCGTTATAAGCCCCATTGTCGAGGATATAGCAAGAAGTATCAGTCATTTTGAGTCTGACTTTTCACCGGTCTGGTAGTCGATGAAAAAACATCGATTTATAACGTTTTATGACTTGGGTAATCGGTCAGCTTACAGCTAATGGGATTTTGGTTGTTTTTCACTTAGAAACACTAGTAACGATGCAAAAGTTATACAGAAAACCAAATAAAAATCGGATAGTCTTCCATTTCATTCAACCAACAACAAAAGTGTTGCCAACTCTGCTACTCCAAAGTATGCTAGCTAGCATAGCTTACGCAAACATAACTTACTTTTAAATATATGCATTGTATTTACTAGGGTACTGTACAAAAAAGTAAAATAAATTAAAAACTTATGTATTTTTAACTGCGTCTAACAAAAATTAGCACTTTACCCTAATAAATTTATTTATATGGTTAAAATAAATAGCTTTGTCAAATAAGGCAGAAAGGTAATAAGCTGGCAGCACTGGATAATACTGTCAAAATTCACTAACTGGCATTGACAGCCTACTTTATTTTGACACATGACATATCATAGAATGTTGCCATTCTTTGTACGCAGTATGGTACGTACCGCACCGCACGCACTACTGGAAGTTGCCCCTCCCATCGCCTGTTGGCCCAGCCCAGCCCGTACAAGTGCGTAATGCACACTTATCGGGGCATAAAATGGGTAGGCAGAACCAGTACCGTACAGTATTACTTATTATACGAGTATAGTATTATTTAGGACCGCGGTGGATGGCACAAACTTGGGGAGGCCTATGCCCAGCAGTGGGTAAGGTCGGGCTGTGGATGATGATGATGATGATGATAGAATTATTTACACATCTCAGGCATCAATGATTTTTAATAAAACTTCAGAACATAATGGATCTAGAACATAATATTTATCCCAACCATAAATTAATACACTTGCTAGCTTACAACTAATTTGATTTCACAGCAGATAAGCACATCACCTTACCTGAAATAATAAATTGAATTTTATAAATAAAAAAAATTACATTTTTCATTTTTAAACAGTGAAGGAACACATTGTGGGGAACCCCTAACTATTACAAATCTTTCTTTGTAGGCAGTTTTTGGGATTAGCTAAGCTGGCAACCAAACGTAGCAAGAAACTAGGTGATAAGCAGATACAGTAGCCAGCACAGCATTTAATTTAGCTGTTTGTGATGTATCAAGACAATTTTGATAAAAAAAATCCATTGCAATGGAAATAGCTAACTTAAAAACGGCCAGAAAATACTCCATAGAGATCCAAAATATGCCCTCTGTATTGTACAGAATGTTTTTGTGTGTGAAAATTCAAAGTGCTTACTTCTTCAACAGCTGGTGACGGGTGATAAGGTAGGGTGCAGCCAAACCGGAGCCGAAGAACAGGATGAAGTAAGCAGTCAACTTGTAGCGGTTGGTAATGTCAAAAGGTAGGTTCTGGAAAAAAAATGGTCCTTGGTAGTAAAAACAAGTTAGTAGTAAAAAAAAACTTTTTTTTTAGTAGTAAGTAGGTAAATGGTTGATTATTTTGGTCTATGTGACTTAAAGAGTAGGTAAATGTAGGCATGGACCAATTATTACTCCATGATGTAGGTAAAACAAGTAAACCAAAACACAATCAATTTTTTTTTATTATCTGATGATTTTGTTCAGCTAAAGATAACCTCTGTGGAGTTAGTTTTTTGTACGTTTAGATATTATTGTAGTAGGTATAGGTTGGTTGCGTTAAGAGCTTTAATATGCACAGTGATTTGTTAGATGTAATATAGGAAAATATAATAAAAACAAACGAAATACGCAGCGATTATGTAATATTTTTGAATTTGGAACATACCTCGCCAGGGATTCCTCCATTGGAATGGCTCCGTCTGACCAGGCTGGTCATCACATTCCTGCCGAAATTGTTGGATACACGAGCTAAAGGACCAAGCATCTTGAGATTTTTCTGAGATTCTTCAGAAAAGCGAAAAACAGGAAAATTAGATTTTCTGCCTGGCCTCTTTTTTTTCTTAACTTTTTTTTGAAGGAAAGCTACTATTGCGTTCCGAGAAACTTATTTTTATGGTAGCTTTTGCCTAAATTATTATGAACGCGTCCTAAAAGTTTTGATGACATAACAAATAAAAATCATTGCACGATTAAAATAAACTGTATTGAGATTAATTTACTACAAAAATTAACTTGTGTGACTACAAATAATATTTATATTATGTTTCCTTGCACCTCTCAATCGTACCTGAAATAAATAAAAATTCTAAATGGTAGAATTTGAAAAAAGTTCTGAGATTGGGTTTAAATTAAAAGCTTAAATGCTGGTTTGGTGCATTCATTATATTTTAAAACGGCAACTTCATAACAATAGGTCATTCATAACTATTAATCATGCAAATAAAGGATTTGCTTACTTAGTATTTAGTACCTACGGATAGCAAATGGCAAAAGTTAGGCTTCGTTCGGGCGAACAATAACCAATAAAATATTTAATGTTGGTAGTAGGTACCTAGTGTGCCTACATGAAGTACATACCACTTTTAATAGGCTGGGCAGTACATAGATAGGCACCGTGGACCACTAGGCAAGTAGGTACGTTACCTCTCTTTAGAGAGTTATAGGTAGATACTTCAAATTAGAACTTAAAATGTGTTCATCATCATTATGAGGCTGAAGACGTCCACTGCTGGATATTAGTTTTTGATGCACCCTCTATAGTCTACGGGTTTAGGTCCTCCAAATACAATACATACCCTTTAAGAGTTGGAGTTCTTCCTCATCTGGTGCCAGAGGATGAGGAATGGCGCTCCGAAGCCAGTTCCGAAGAACCAGAAGAAATGGAACGTCAGCCGTTTGCGGTTGTAGATGTCAAATGGCAGGTTCTGGAACACGGTGAATTAGAAGAATAAATGATAGAACAAATAAATGGCCCACCTGGTTGTTAAACAGTAGCCTAGCCCTCTGCCTATAACAAAGCATTACCTCATCGGGCACGTCCATTGAGGACGTACCCTACATGTGAGGCATCACATTGTGATCATCACTCTGAGGCCCGTTTGCTGATTTACTGCTCAAACACTGATCCGGACTCATGCATAGATCTACCTATGCTTGCATAAATATTTCTTTCGGCCTTTCTTACGGGCCTGACTCGCATTCATATCCTTCAAACTTATAGTCAATTATGCACCTACCTACACTATTATATAGGACATAAGTAGGTGTGCTGCATACTGCATGGGCAAAGAATATGTACCTACCTAATACATAGTTCCTACGTAAGAAGAAGCGGGACTCCCATTATACCAAAATTACACACTGAAAATCTCGTTTTGCATGAAACGTGATTCAAATTTTGACCCCCGTTTCATACATTGTTCGTTTTTCGAAAGCATGAGTCTAGTTCGAGAGTTTCGCCAGTTTGGCATGGGTACTTAGACATAGGTAGGTACTAGGTATACATAATAGATCGTCTCTATGCGAAAGCTTGGTTTTCCTAAACACATTACAGAGTAAGATAAGATAATTTAATGTTTATTCATCCACCACTTAAGAAACAATTAGGTAAGCACAAAAATCTAAGAAATACAATAAAAACTAAAATTAGAAACTATACATAGGTATTATGCATGTTACACGTGCGTGTTTTTCTATTTGAACTGTAAGTAAACACCTACCTATTCTTGTTGATGAAGTCATCACCCACCCCGCCTAATTTTATTGTTTCACCCTTGCGCGAAGGTCGCCCGAGTCTCCTTTATTTGTCCCACAGCCATTTTTACACAGGGCTTGTATTTCGTACCTACGTTTTAATGTACTTAAACCATTGTGTTTGCATGTTTTGTAAACACCATTCATTTAGAATGGCTTGGACATTCCATGCTAGGTAAGAATTCAAGATACACGAGGTATACTTATGTGTGCAAATACCTAGGTACGAGTAGGTAGGTAGGTATACTAGGTATCTAGGTACCTACCTAATTGTTGAGTCACAAAATAAAATGAAATAACTTTATGTAGGTCCGAGTGGGTGGAGTTAGGTAAACATCGACAGATAAGACCCCTCAAAACTGTTTTTCCCTATTTTTATCAAAATACATTTTGAGGATTTTCCTGTTGCCAACACGGACCAACACGGACAAACACGGTCACTCTCATTTCGATATTTTTAATATGACACGCACGCTGAGAAACTGATACCTAGTAGGTACCGAGTTCTTAAACATCATAAATAGGTATTGGCCATTTGATACCAAATTTACTGTTTATGAAAGATTTAAAAACTTCCTTTCCCATCAACTCTAGTCAAAACTAACAGCTTTCTTTTCTGTAGGGAACCCTAGAATCTACGTGGATCTCAATTATTTTGTAAGGAGGTTTCAGCCTATCTGTGGAGTTAGCTATCTTTAAAATATGTATTGAAATCAAATCTGTTACGCAATAAATAAGTAATAATTAAAACACTTACCTCCCCAGGGATTCCTCCATGAGATCCATTCCTCACGGGAGTCTTCATCACATTTCTGGCAATTTGGTTTGAAATTCTAGCCACAGGGCCCAACATTTTTATTCCTTTTTTTGAACTGACTAAAATGTGGTCAAGAGGTAGGCAGATTAGATAAGGGTACTATTGGTTTACATCGATACCTGAGAAGGACTGATAAGCAGTGTGCTGCAAAGGTTTTAGTTGGTAGGTACCTACTATGTTAAAGTATGAATGATCCGTTGTCGTCACTGCCTGCCCGTCTGTTTCAAATAGCTACCATTGTTACAGTGGCTTTTGTTAGTAAAGATGAGGCTAATATCTGACTTAAGGATAGAGGAATCAACTTATATTTTTTAACACAGAATACAGGATAACAATATGGAGGTAGATACATAGGTAAGGTAGGTACGTACTAAAAAATCTCTCCTTTTAAAAGTCGGTTAAAAAACCTTGCCATGTTATGATATTATTTTGTGCGTTGTAATGGTAGCTTTTTCTTTGACACTTTTTCCCAGTTGGCAGCACCAAAATCTGTCATTTAAAAAAAAAGAAACAGTCGGCCACGCTTGCTAGAAGTCGTTTCACTTTTTGGGGCCTATTTCCCCCGTTTTATTACGTTCTAATATTACTGTAATTATCCCAACCGGTGCAAAACATACTGTAGTTTATATATAAAAATTTAAAATGGCTGATTTAGACGATTTCTTCGCAAAGAAAGACCGTAAAAAGTCGAAGGCGGTCAAGAAGTTTACCACTGCCGATGAAATGGCGAAAAAGTTGGATGAACCTAAGCAGAAACCTGAAGTGAGGCCGAAGAAGGAACGGCCGGTGCAAGAAGGAGAGGAGCCAAGTCGTCAGGGGGTGAGTTTACGGAGTTTACGCCTCCAACATGCCTTGATCGCTCAGCTGTCTTGAATATTCAACTTGTCAAATCATCATGCCGACTTTCCCACCCTTTACTTCCTTTGTATTTGCACCGAACACGTCAAATTCTGTCTCGATGTATTGCGCTCACTATGAGTACGTGACCTAGTTCCCAGACTTAAAATTAGGGGAGCAAGTTGAGAAACAAATTTTTTTAACCCTCGTTGTGTTCAGCTGTCTGTTTCGTCGCATTTTGCCACTGTGACAAAGATGAGTAACCTCAGACAGATCAAGGTTCTAGACCTCTAGGTTAGAGAGGTAGGTCATTAATCATGATCCATGCTTGAAACTACCTTACTACCTAGCACTAGAAATAAATCCATGCCAAATGTACAGTTATGCTCCACCTATTTTCCTTTTGGCACAAATATTTACAAAGATACTTAGCAATATTATAATTACCTATCTGTATAATTACCTAATACCTACCTATATATAGCTATGTAGTTAACTACATTATAAAGTAGAACATACATTCTCTATGGTGTCTCTAGTTGTGTATCTAGGTGTGGTTGTAATTAGGGGAATCCCCATGTGGTTTTTTGGGATAAATAATTTCCCTGCAACTGACAATCCAGCAATTTATTTCAAATTCAAATTCATAAATCATTTATTGCACTTATGTGGTTTTAAAGATGTTGTACAAAAGGTAGTGTATCAAACATAAACCCTGTTAGGGCACAGCAATTTGTTGAGGTGTACATATGCACTAGGTGGCATATTTAAGTTTTTCTGAAGTCTAATTAACTTTTTATCAAAACACTCACTTTTTGTATTACAAAACAAAAGATAACAGCTTCACAGATTGGCTCATTATAGCTATTGTATTTACAAAATAGTGTGATTCACTGTGATTTACAAAGGTAATAACAAAGCAACACTATAATATTCTTGAGTGCAGTATTGTACAGTGGTTATAAATGATTTTACAATCAAATCGATACTTAGAAAGATAAAGATCATTTATTTAAGTACTAGCCGTCTCCCGCGGCGTTGCTCGCGTTAGAGTGTGACTTTTCAAAATTCCTTTCTTAGTGCGCCCTCCAAATTTCATACCTCTAGGACTTATTGTTTAGGATGTGCGTTGATTCTCTGTCAGCTTCAATTGATGATTGATAACAAACATTGGTACATACATAAAAGTCAAAAGGGTCAATTATTTAGTTGATCCTGCATGGTTGAAGAAACGTTATATAAATGAGTTATAATTAAGTACCTAACTCCCGTTAATTTTGTAATACCTAATAAATATTCTTGGACATTTTACACATCCTCTAGTTGCAAACTAAACACAGCTTGTATGGGGATTAGATTGCTGATAGAATACTTATATTCCATTTTGTAAATACATACTTATAATACACTAGCTTCCGGAGCTTAGCTTAGCGGAGGATCCTGTTGATTTTCCAGAATACAAATTAGCCTATGTAGTAAATCCAGGTGATGAAAATACTCCAAGTTTCATGCAAATTGGATCAGTAGTTTTTGCATGAAAGAGTAAGAAACATCCATACATATTTTCGCGTTTATAATATTAGTAGGATAGTATAGAACACAGATATTTGTTATATATATATATTTTTTTTTAATGATAATAGTAATAGTAATGGAACAAGCTGATAGCTCACCTGTTGTTAAGTAGTAACTTCTGCCTATAACAATGCATTACCTCACAGAGCAAGTCCAATGAGGACGTGCCCTGTAAGACAATGCACTGCGTCCATCACTCTGAGACGTAAAGATGTTGAAGTATCATGTGCCTGTAATTACACCGGCGCCCTTACCCTTCAAACCGGAACACAGCAATGCGAGCATCGCTGCTTGGCGGCAGAAATAGGTACGGTGCTAGTACTTCCCCGGACGAGCTCTCACAAAGAGCTCTACTACTAGCTTCTATGTCTGGGTGTAGATATAGAACAAATATCTATGATTGCCACACAAATGTTTCTTCTTAGTAACAATTACTGGGGTTTGAACCCATCATGTCTATAATAACAACTTGTTACAGGATGAAGAAGAATGGAAGGAGTATGAAGAGACCGTGAAAGACTACACGGGCCTCAAAATCCAAGTGCTGCAGGGCGGCAAGAACGCTGAGGAGCAGGGACGGGATTCAGCCTCCGAGGACTCGGCACCTGACAACAGCAAAGGAAAGGGGCCTTGGAATAAACCTGTGAGTTCTTTTGAGAGACCTATTCGACCAACCTCAAGACTTACATGAGTACTTATCTAAGTAACAACAGATTTTTCACTAATATTATTTTTACTTATTTTTGTAGATATTTTTAGCAGAGTCCAAAAAAAGGAGCAGGTTCTCAATTTGATTGTCGGTTCTCTTTTTATGTTTGTTACCTCGCAACTCTGTTGTTTATGCACCGATTTGAAAAAATATTTTTTTTATCTGAAAGGGTATATTTCTAGATTGGTAACATTTTTTTTATCAAACTTGGTTCAGTAGTTTGGCAGTTATGAGAATAACTGGAAAAAAAACTTCATCGCGTATTTGGCTTTCCTGTGATTTTTCAGTGGTGTTTACGATCAATAGAACAACCATCATCTTCATCATCATCATTAGATTGAAGCGATCAAATTGAAGTCAGTTTTTTAATTTTTTAAACTTATAAAATGATTACAGGTGGAATCAGAACAGGCACCGCCGCCACCTCCACCGGTGGAAGAGCCGAAGCCGCGTGAGGTGAAGCCATCAGTGTATGTTCCACCTGTAAGGGCGCGCGCACAGCCAGAGCCCGTCACAAGGCGCGCACAGCCTGTAAGTCTTTTGTTATCAACAAATTAATCAGTTAAGCTCGTGGCTAAGCTTGCTTAGTTTAACTTTACCGATTTATCTAACTGAGCGGTCAGTATTGTGTCATTTACATCTGAGCGCTTCCGTGCTTCGGAGGGCACGTTAAATTGTCTGTCCCGGCTCTAGCAGTCGTTAAGCCATGATGGAGGCCTCAAAGTGGGCTAAAGACCACCAGAGTTGGCCACTAACTCATACGAAGGTACATTCGTACGTATTCACATTTGTGCCTCTTGGGGTCGAGACTAACTCCGTGGAGTACCGAGTCCTTCCGGGTTTTCAAAATTCTTGTCGGTCGTCTAGTCGAAGCGACGCGTGACCCGAGGGCTGGTGATTTAATTCTGGTGCAGTGTATCAGCATTGCTATTCAGCCCGGCAATGCATCCAGTGTCTTGGATACGCTTCCGATTGGTACAGATTTGGACAAGTTGAGCTATTGTATGAATCGTTTGCAATGGTTTGTAGATAGCTCGACTGTTTCATGGAAGTTTGAAAGTAGCGCCAATAACGGACAAGTTGAGGAGTAATAGGTTAGCGTGGTATGGGCATGTCATGCGGAGGGAAGAAAGCCATATTACGAGAAGAGTGCTAGACATGAATGTGGACGGATGTAGAAGTAGAGGTAGGCCAAAGAAAAGATGGATGGACTGTGTGAAAGAAGATATGAGTAAGAAAGGAGTGAACATCGAGATGACGGCTGATAGAGGAGAGTGGAAGGCGAAGACATGTTGTACCGACCCCACTTAGCGTGGGACAAGGGTAGGAAGATGATGATTGTAAATACTGTATTAGCCTGTACTTGAACATCATTCTAACAACATTAGGATTACCTCAATAATTTAAAACTATACTAAGGGTACATGTGGTTTTAACTTGTCAATTTAAAAACAGAATTCATTAAATTACAACATCCAAAGTTTTGAACTCCACTACCAATTTCACTGCGCGATAAAAGTGCAACTTTTTAATTAACTGTTGCTATTTCCAGAAGCACCTTCCAGACATTCACAACGACGATTACTTCCCGGTGCTCGGCGCGGGCGGCAAGCGCGGCGGCGGCTGGAGTACCGCAGGGGGCACTAATGCATCTCCCGGCCAGCCTTCGCGGCCCACAGCGCAGCCTCTAGCGCTCGGCAACCGGTTCACTACCCTGCAGGATGACAGCTAGTGCAGGTGTGTGTTTGTACCAACCATTTCAACCACAAAACATCGCACAAGTGTACACCTACAGAACAGGATAGGACTAACTAGCATAATTTTTTATTAACTTTCTGTTAGATAGTTTATTTGACATAGACACAGAAAATACAGAATGGACATAGAAAATATAGCAAACATAAAGATACCTACAAGAAACAAACAAATAGTAATAGCTAAGTTATTATACACCAGCTGAGACCCGCGACTTCTTACGCGTGCGAAAAATTCCACCAAAATATATGTTACCAGCATACGATGAACCTCGTAGCAAATGGCTGCTTTTGGTTTAGAGCACAGGAAAAATACCGTGTCGGTAGCGTTGTGTATATCCATCAATGGCCGACCGGAAAATCGGAAGTGGCGCATGTTGCCAACCAGATTATTTTGTGATGTGGTCACGCTAAGGGTCTACCTTAGTGTGACCACATCACAAAATAATCTGTCCGTTCGGACACGCTACAAGAGTTCAAGTTGTATCTGAGAATCCACGTCTTTGGTTACAATAAAATAGCCTATGTTTCAGTCCGGAAAAAGGGCTTCTGAATAGTTTTAAGTTTCGTTGAAATTGGTCCAGTAGTTATAGGCGTGATCCGCGAACAGACAAACTCTATTTTCTGAATCAGAATCGTTTATTTAGTTTATCCATACCTTTAATTTTAGTTTTTGGCTTTTTTACAGTTTTATAATAGTACTAGCCGTCGCCCGCGTCGTTGCTCGCGTTCTACCCTTTAGAGTGTGACGTTTCAAAATTCCTTTCTTAGTGCACCCCTACACTATATAAGGATACTACCCTCCAAATTTCATACCCTTAGCACTTATAGTTTAGGCTGTGCGTTGATTCTCTGTCAGCTTCAAAAGAGTTTTGTATATATTGATGATAGATACATTCTCACAATACATAGTAACACCTAGACGCGGTACAAACATCTATGTACTTGTAAATAATCAAATAATTGTATTTTCCAGGTATGATGCGGTCAGTAATGCATTAAAGTGAAGTGTCGATACGGACTTGTAAGATTAGCCTTGAATATAATTACATGAAAACAACACTATCAGTGCTACAAAAACTATTGTGAATCATTTTGAACTAAACAGGACAGTGCTACCGGGTCCCGTCACGGTTTTATAGCGCTCGGCGAGAGTGGACGTAAAGTGGGAAGCTCTGCGCAGCTAGCATGCTTAGTGTGTTCGTGTGTACGTATACTACAAAGTTGACGTAAGCTATATTTGTGTATAGAGATTGAGCAGCGCCTCTAGCGGGTAGTTTACAAAACTGATGATTCTCCATATAGAAATTATAGTTTACGTGACTTTGTAGTAAACGTCAAACGTACACACTCGACATGCAGATATAAACTTCAACTGCGTAGTTCAAGGCTAGCGCTATTAAACCGTGCCGGTACCTGTACTTATACTCCTATTTTTTATTTTATATTGTTATTACGCTGGCCTTCATAGACTCGAATTTATAAACGATGCAGGGGTTCCTCTAGAGGCGAATTCAGGCACTACGTGAATTCTAGTTGAAAGTTTAGAATCCAATTTCAATGTCACAGTAATTCTAATACCGCGTGCACACTATGCCCATGCCGCTGCCGGCATGTATGCCGCTTTGAAGGCGATGTTGCTGTGGCAATAAGTCCGCGGCATTGATGCCGCCATACATTCCGGCAGCGGCATGGGCATAGTGTGCACGCGTTATAATTCTTATTAGTCGTGGGGGAATGAGATCTGCATTGACGTCCCGCGTTGCGGTGTATTGTGCATTGTCCCCCTGCTGACCTCACCCCAACCAGCACAACTCCTTATACCGCGTGCACACTATGCCCATGCCGCTGCCGGAATGTATGGCGGCATTCATGCCGCGGACTTATTGCCACAGCAACATCGCCTTTATTCTCACTAAGCGGCATTAATGCCGGCAGCGGCATGGGCATAGTGTGCACGCGGTATTAAAGTAACGGAGAAGGAATGTCACAGTAAATTATAATATCTTGGGGGACTGTTCAGCCTCTAGCTTGTGGATTCGGAGGGTAAGCTCGTATGCTGAAAGCTTGCTCAAGTCGGAGTGAGAGAAAAGTTGGTTCCATAAGAGAAGTGGTTCGTACTGAAGGGTGTTTTAACCATCGCAGGTTTTCGGGAGTTATTATCACACCTTGTATAGTTGAGTCTGCATTCACACTTGAGTAACTTAGCAGAATACAAGCAGGTTTTTAATCAACATCTTGTAATATTCACGTGTAATTTACGAACATCCGTTAGTATAGCAGCTTTGTAAGTATTATAATCTCTCTCATTGGTTGTTAGCCTTAGCTGTCGCTCGCGGCTTTGCTCGCGTGTTAGCAGCATATACACTATTTGGTTAAAATCTTTGATCCTAATTTTAGACGCTTTAGGGTACTACTTTTCAAAATTCCTTTCTTAGTGCACCCCTACGCTATATAAGGATACTACCCTCCAAATTTCATACCTCTAGGACTTATAGTTTAGGCTGTGCGTTATTGTCAGTCAACTTCAAAAGAGTTTTATTTAATTAGATGAAAAGATATTAACTTACTGATGACGGTAGCCCCTACTAACGGATGTACGTAGTTGCATCCAGGCGTAACTATGGTAACAACTTATCAACTGATTATAAATATAAAAATAATGTGTACTTCTCTATGCCAAGGTGCTTGATAGCGTCTAATTAGTTATCAGACGTTTATAGCGTACTTTATCTTGTTCTTCCTGCCTTATTTATGTAAACACAATAATTGTCATTTAATCAAGTCGTGGTTCTAATAAAATCTATATACTGAAACGTCACTCTAAACAACTTAAAATTGTCCTGACTCTGTTTGACATCACTTTGTGGACATACACACATTTTACTCATTGGTGTTGCAGGCGTTCATAGGTTACGGTAACTGCTTCACATCAGGCGGGCCGTACGCTTGTTTGTCTACTTTCTAAACTAATTTCAGAAGTGATGTTATAATTAAATCATTTCTAGATGCAAAATTGCAAGATATGTGACGTCATAGGGAGGAACGTCACACACAAATGTGACCAACTGTGACAAGGATGGAGGAGGGGTCAAAAAAATCACGAAATTAGTGTGATGTAATTTTATGGATAAATTAATGGTAAATCCTAAGTAGCGTTTCAGTGTTCGAGCGTAGGTAACTATTGAGCTTACCGGATTAATTGGTATCAGTGTTACGGGCGTATGTACCCAATTTCACGTGACTTCTCTTGAGTCTTTATTTCTCAAACAAAAATTGCAAACACATTGTAAGGTGAGGTGTAACATTCTGTGCGGGCTTAGATAAAAAAAAACTAAGTTTTTTTTTCGAGCTACAAGTATTATTTTGGATCCTCGTTACATTTAAAATGAGTTACAAACTGCTATTAGCCAAGTTTGTGGTCAATCCTAAAATAATTTGCAAGAAACTTTCTCTTATTTATCCTAAAATAATTAATCGATTTTCTTGTTGCATTTTTTCTAAACTAACGTCATTTGACAGCGCTAAAATTATAGCAGTCTTTTGGTCGAATACTCAAACGCCACTCAAACCCCACTCAATTTAAGTCACGCTTAAATTATTGGCATCTCTTACAAATGAGTAATGTCAAACAGAGGCAGAGCAATTTTAAGTGGTGCTCAAATTTGAATGACGTTTCAGTATTCCAGCATTTGTCGTTTCAGTTTTATGAGAGAAGTAGTGACATTTTTAGTGTTGTCAAATTATGTTAGGAAAGTGAAATAACAGATATTGTTACCAGTGTCTTCCGGACTTGTTAAAAAAAAGACAATTTACAAAAAATGTGTAAAATTGAATTTTCATTTCTAAAAAACGCAGAGCTTCGTGGTTCCGTTCACACAATGCCGCAGTCGGCAGGGACTTGGGCAGGGAAGTGGGCACGATCATGCCTCTGTCCCGGCTCCCGGCCCAAGTTCATGCCCTTGCTCTCTAACGAGAATAAAGGCGATGTTGCTGCGGCAATAATGCCGGCAGCGGCATGGGCATAGTGTGAACGCGGTATTAAGGCCATATGTAAATAAACGGTAAGTTTCAATAACCTTTGGTATACCAACATTCCACACATATTATTGTTCCTAGCTGCCAAAAGCCGGTATGTTTACAAAGGTTACACGATTGATAGAACTCGTCGGCCATTTTGTTTGGTTTTAGGTATGACTAGTTTACGCACTGCGACTATTTCTTTCTGTTATCAAAGGTGTGACGTAATTTCTCTTTGGTAATTTGTCCCGAGTATACGGTCCCTGGTTTTTTCGGGTCCCCTCTAGAAAGGTTAGTGACCGAGGACCAAGCAGTTAAGAAGAACCAGTGTGATGAAAGGCTTCGACTCATGTAATTTGTTGCACTTACAAGCTTGATACCTACTTTGGTCTATGGGATTTACTGCTTAAGCACTGATCCGGACTCCAGCAGAGATTTTTGTATGAAAATCTCTACTCCGATCTATGCTTGAGTAACGTTTTTTGTATCGGCATACGGGCCTTTGAGCTAAAAAACTACTGCCTAAACTGAAGCTTTGGTATTTTGCAAAAATATTTGTAAAACGCATTAATGATTTTGTAAAAAAAAAACAGCAAAATAGCAACTGTCTCTGGTAAAAAAGTGAAATGAATGAGGGTTACTTTTTACGTTTTATATAAATTAAAATATAGATGTTGTATGTTGCGTGTTGGACGAAGAAGTTTTGGTAAATATTTATAAACTAAATACAGGATCATTGGTCAAGCGTGGTTCGCAGACAAAAAAATATGTAAAATGTTACCTACTGGTTAAAAATGAGCTGTTACTGGGCAAAGAACTTTTGATTGTTATATTTTTTTTTGTTTTATGTATCTCGGCATCATTCGAAACACAATATGTACCATAGTAATAAATTATGTATTTAAACCCATGTGAGTTTATTTTATTTCGCATCCTATATAAATAAGAAGGGATCTGATAGTAGAAATCTGCGTTCCGACATGATAACAGTTAAAGGAACACAAATATAATTATTTAGGTGTTCATGGACTTTTCACACAGAATACTTACAGTGCCTTCTGGTAAGATCGGCGAAGTAGTAAGTCCGGATGCTAAGCATTCGGCGATATTTTTAAATGATGGCAACATCTTTTGACAGGCGTCATGGCTCAGTCGGTAGGAGCTCTGCCTTCCGTGCTGTGGGTCGTGGGTTCGATCCCCACCGAGAACAAACATTTGTGTGTTGTAAACATAGATGTTTGTTCCGTGTCTGGGTGTTTCTATGTATTATAAGTATGTATTTACAAAAAAAAAATGTATGTATGTAGTCTATCAGCCATCTAGTTTCCATCGTACAAGCTTTGCTTAGTTTGGGACTAGAAGGCGTTGTGTTAAATGTCCGCGAATATTTATTATTTATTTATCTTACGCCCCATTTTGCTATACAGGGGCATAGCAAAATAGCGCGTAAGGCGATGTTGCCATCATTTAAAAATATCGCCGAATTGCTTAGTTACGTGATTTATTCGGACTTAATACTACGCCAATCTTACCAGAAGGCACTCTATATAGTAAGTAGGTACCTTATCTATCTTACGTTAAGGTACCTACCGGATTGGTATAGGTAACACCTACATAGATTATATTCACTAATGTCCTGTGAACATAGATGAAATAATAATAACGTAAATGTAGGAAGATAGTACGTAGGTACCTATTTAACGTACAAAAACCACCTTCGCATTAGCGCACTAGCTAGGATGTGTGTGTAAGTAGGTAGGGTACCTACCTTACATAACGCATTTGGTAAAAAAACACACCACAGTTAGGTATGTAAGTTATAAAACATTTATAAACGATTCTAAATACTAAAATTCTCTTCCAACCTTCTCAGATGATCAACGTTCGTCTCCTGAGGGGCGCTGTGGTTCAAAATATTGTTTTTATACAAATCTAAATTCCTATGAGCCGACGCCATATTGTTGAAAACTTCCCGCGGTAATCGAGAAGCGGGCAACTTGACACTTGACAAGTTCCGGTCAAGAAGGAATCTTTCGTTCGGAAATGTGGGAGGGATTAAAAACGGAGGTACGTCCGGTTTCGGTATCCGGAACAGGTTTCGGTCCATTTGAGGGTGATTCGGGTTTGTGATGTTGATTGATTTCATCCAATTTGACTGAGGTGGTGGTCGATTCGGGTAGTTGAAGACCCAAAGTCTGTCGCCAACAAACATGGGTCGTGGAGCCACAATGCCGAGACTGCTGTAGTATTGTTGTGCTAAGAGCTCAACGTCGTTCGTGTATTTTCGTTTCCATTTTGTTCTTCGATTTTGAAACCAGATTTTTATCTGTAAAATAAAACCGTGATTTTATAAAGGCACCTACTTACCTAACTAATTCTGATGAGATGATGGTGCTTCTATTTATTTTACGTCACTTTGTTTCATGCGCTGTCATTATTTTTGAATTTGTGGACCACAAGCAACCGGAATGACCGAAACTGAAAGTGAAACCCTAGTTCACCGCGCCGCCACCGCACCGCGCCACTGCATATTGTCACAAGTTTTATCATTATTTTTTTAAACTGTTTGAACAAAAAAGTACGATAGTAAAAATTTTTACGATTTGCAATAGATAGGTACTTAACCTACGTAATTTAAGATTTTTTGTCTTTTTCGGTTTTTTAATGATTTAATGTTTATACATATCTACCATATTCAATTTATTTCGTTTTAAAATGTTTAACATTTTCTAGCTAACCTGTGTCTCAGTGAGTCTCAGCTGTCGAGCCAGCCTGCCTCTTGCAGCCACAGACAAGTACCGATTCTTTTCAAACTCCGCCTCCAAACTTTTGATTTGTTGCGCACTGAATGCCGTCCGAGCTCTTTTACCACGCGATATTGATGATCCTATAAGAAAAAAAATTCTTAAGATATATATAAGTCATATTTATTGCGAATAATACCAAAAAATATCTTAAAACTAACACGATCTCTTCATTTTTTAAATGAGTAATTTAAAACTAGGAGACACTCGGCTCAAAGTTCAACTGTTATTAACACCTCGATAAATCAACGAAAGGCGAGCTAACGCTTCCTTCAGAAATACGAGCAATTATAAAAAACCCTAAAAAACTTCTCTTCGCGCCTTCCCGGCTCATTTGAGCTCACGCCATGACTTTACAGCTTATTTTTAGCGCCAATTAAGTGATCTTCTGTTTAAAGGCACTTCATTTTTTTATTAATAATGTTTTGTGTTGAGCACGTAAAGTTGGTAATTAGGTATGCAATGCGCCTAATTTATACCTTGTTCCTTTCACCTACCAAATATTGAAGTCCATTTTAATGCATTTAATCAAATATAGATAGAAACTTACTATGGATCCTATTTCATTTATTTAACGTTTGCAACGGTTTGTAGATAGCTGAACTGTTTCATGTGTGTTTTGTAAATATTGTAAATACTGTATTAGTTGTAATTTTCTATCTGTGCAAAGAAAAAAAAAGTACCTAGTTTAGGGTTCAAATATTAGAATAATAGAATTAACAAGAGGATCTTATTACAACCGCATTTGGCATAGTCCATCTGAATACCTAATGCTTTCCAGTCAGCCGAATAAAAATTATAAAAAAAACAATAATTATTATGGGTGGTACATATTACCACAGATATTACTAAATAACACAATATACCTAAGACTCAAATATAAATACTGTTCGGATTTTGTACGTTCGTTCAGGTGTCATAAGAAATAGATAACTATAGTATTTTCCAGCAATAATTCTTAATAACGAGCCATTGCCGAAAATTTATCGTTATATTTAATTTATTTACGATTTGCCAACGATAAACTGTTTCAGACGTCTAGCGCTCCGTCCCGACCATCGCGACTCAAATTAGCCGTTTCAATTGGTTTCCTGACGTTCTGTGCACACAAACAAATAAAACGATTTAGCCGTACCAACCTACACACACATCCATTAAACGTGCACTGATGTCTCATTTTCTAAATTTGTTACGAAAAGATAAATCTCCTCGCGTCCCGAGTCTCGTTAGCTAAATCTTTCTGCCCCGTAATTATTCACCGGTTAGAAAAAAAGGGGGAAATAAACATGAAAAGAAACGTCTTGCGAGTGAAATTTAGTAAGTGGTCGGAGCTCATTAAAAAGCTGTAAAATTCTATTACCAGACAGCGGATGAGAGAATCTTGAGCGCGACCGACTGCGTCAACGCTGAAAACCAATTTGGATTTGCCGTAAAAAATCATCGTTCGGTTGGAATTTCTCCTTTAATCCCAGCTAATAAAGACCTAATTGACATTTTTTGACACTGAATAGTTTGGCAGGCGCACAGTGGCGCGAAACAAAGACATCGCTCGTTGACAAGTGACGATAAATTGACATTAATTGCTTTACCGCTGTCAAAGTGGTTTAAATGCATGTTTTGTCACTTGTTTTTGTCTAGCTGATCATAGAATTGTTTTGGACGCTAATCAATTTATTTCCTACATAATTGAGTTTGATTTGATTTAGTAAGTGCTAAAGTAAATGCCTTACTACAAAGGAGAAATGGCTTTTGCACCGAACCGTTTTAGAATTATGTACTATCTACTTAGATACTTACCTTGTATTAGTGCTGATCGTAAATTAATGTTAGAGGATTTGACAATAAAGAGCTATAAAGTAATTTCAGTGTTACACAGAACAAGTCAATTTAATACGCATAACTTAAAACCCAGGTTTGAAAAACTCCTTATAGATTCTCTTCATTCACTCGAGCGCTCATGGTATTTCGTGAAAAACGCTTGAACGGCTGGCGTAAGGTGGCGGACATTCAAGTTGATAAAACTTTAGTTTGTATTGTCTTTCTAATAATATTTAGCCATACATTTGAATTTTGATTTATATGTAATACCATGGTAGGTACTCTCTTTTTTAAACGACTTCAAAAAAGGAGGTTTTCAATTCGGTTGTATTTTTTTCAGTAGTTTGGCAGTTAAATAAGTGTAGATACCTGAAAAGAAACGTCATCCACGTATAGGTACCTACTCAACATTGCATATTTTGCTTTTCTGTGGTGTTTACGATCAATGGAACAGTCCCAATGAACTGCTATCACCAGATCAAATTGAAGTCGGTTTTTTCAGTTTTTGTAGGTTGTTAGGTACCGGAAGTCATTACTGCATCTAAATATTTTAAATCGTCTGCATGCCGTTAAGCGGACGCTACGTCATCGCAGTCTATTTCAGCGAAGTAACAACAATTAATCAATCTGTCAATGATGTCAGTTGATTGATACCTTAGGTACTTGTGTCTACTAATATTCTGTAGTCTTACTTTATGTCAGTCTAATCTTACTTTTTAGTCAAGTGTTTAAAAACACATTTAACAGAAATAGTAATTCAATTCAAAATTGTTTTTATTGTTAGATACAAGTTTTTAACTAGTTGAGTTGGGATCTCTTCTTTTAAGTTATTCTAACCTGTAGAAGAGTCCCTCTTTTCTGTGGTTTCTAAAATTTAGTACCTATTGGAACAGGCTAATGTAATGTGACCTATGATTACCAAAATATCGACCGCAGTTCTGATGGGTTACTCTCGACCACAGTTCCAATCCGGATCCATAGATTTTGACAGAAAGTCGTGTCATTTTCCAGTACAAAATGACAAAAAACCTGTCAAAATCCGGATCCAATTTGGAACGGGGTGGTGATCAAAATTAAGACACTGCATTACCTCACGCACAAGCAAGTCCATTGGAGATGTGTTCTCTGAAGGAATGCACTGCGACCATTTTGAGACGAAAAGGTGTTACAAAAGCTCAGATAGTCTGAGTAAAAATGTCATAGGTAGTGCGACTAAGGCCCGTATGCTGATTAATAACTGTTCAAGCACTGATCTGGATTCGAACATTGATTTTTGTATGAAAATCTCTACTCAAATATATGCTTGAGTAATGATTTCTTTATCAGCATACGGGCCTCACTCAGTCCCTCTATACATAAAGTAGCTTGAGCAAAAGGGACATAAGAGTAGGTACTTAAGATAGTGAATAATGGCGGGTGATATTAGACTCCATTATTTATTTATTTTATTAAAAAATATTGAAAATCTGAGGGGTAACGCTCATGTTCACCCAGTTTCTGCTGTTAATTTTTATGACAGAAAATAGGTAAGTAGGTATGTACTAGCTAGTATAGTATTATAATTATGATTTGTGGTACTAGGTAAGTAGATGTAAAGCATAGAGCGACTAGGATTATCTTGTTAGAGTTTCGATCCCGTTCGTCCGTCCGTCCGTCACAAACGTTATTATCTCAGAAACTATTAAAGATATTGACTTGAAATTTGGAATAGTTATCGATATTTTTTGTCAGCGTGTACCTATAGAAAGAAAGTGAGAAACAAATTTTTATTTTCGTTAGGTACCAAATTGTGAAAATAAGAGGAGTTAAAAATTTCAAACTGGTACCTAGCACTGGATTGAGTTAGATATAATTATGTAATTTGAAAAGTGTTATGTAGATTTTAAGACATTTTGTTATAATGCATAGTTTTTCACTTATGATGAAAATAGTTCAACAAATTACTTTGCCTATTCTTATCCTTACTTCATCAATTAGGTTACACGGCAATTTTGTTTCGAATTTGTTTTAATTATTTATTTCATGATGATATTGATGATCTTGCATTTGATTCATTTTAAAAGTCCAATTTTTTATTCTACTTATATCAATAATATATTGGAAATGAAATCTTTTGTGTGCTAAGGAATAATTAAATTTATTCAAATGACACCTCATGCCATTCAGCGAATAGGTACATAATATATAATTTAAACTTGGACAAAATCTAATAGTACATTATGGTACTAGTGTGGTACATTGGTGATTACCGCCGAGGTGCCATAGGACGGTAATCATCAATACACACGTGTATCATACGACGTTTTTCAACACACTTGTGAATAAAATAACTATAATTTCAACAGTGAAAACGAGTTGTGAAAAATGTTTCGCTATGGCGGGAATTAATCAGTTTTCCTATGCGCGCGCATTGCGATTGGCCACAGACTAAAGGGATGAGGTTTTTTTTTTATTTTCCGCGCATAGGGTTTGCGTATATTCTGCCACGTACAAAATGGGGAATTTAAAGTTTTCTTTTATTACAGAGAAAACAAAAGTTATATTTGAGTGAAAGTTTTATTTATTAAACACGTACGAGTTAAAATTATCTATTTAAATAAGAAGTTGCATGAAATGAGCAAGCAATAGGAACATTAATTTATTTGTTCTATTGAACACGATCTTTTTTTTTAATAAAAACATTTTTAAGAACAAAGCAACTCAACCAAAAAAATTCAAAAAAAATCTATAACTCACTAGTGAGTTATAGCAATGAAAAAGTCACAGTTTGATTATGGGTGTCATTATGTGCCTAATTGCAGTGACCATAGAGCCACTTTATGAGCAAGTGTGTTGAAATAGTTATTTGTTATACAAGAGTGCAAAGTTGCTTTTTAACCGCGTGTTCAATTTTGATGACCGAGCAATCGAAGGATTCTAAAATTAGAATCCTGAGCGTTAGCGAGGGAATCAAAAGAGCACGAGGTGAAAAATCTTTGCACTCGAGTGCAACACGTAACTTTTCATTCCACCTCAGCGAGGAAATGACTAATTTGCGCATTATTAACAGTTTCAGTCAATTCTGTTGGCGTCAAACAAACTTCCTCGTCGCTAGAATCACTCATTTTAGTTTTTTCACTTGTTTTCAAGTTTCTTGTTTTTAATATAAGGTTTAACAATGACGTGAAAAAATGCCGCGTAAAGAACCGCGTACAAAGCAAATTGAAAAAAGAACACCAAGAAGGTTCCGAGTCTGAGTTTTTAACAAATTAAAAAAAAGTTGTATGATATATTCGGCACCATAGAGGTAGCAGTAAATAGGTTTAATGTTTTTTTTAATTCACAAACTTAGTGCACACGATGTTCTAAATTCAATTTACTTTATCCTCTAGAGAATAAAAACGGCTTTTCCACTCAGATATTGAAGATTAAAAATACTCTTTCCGAGATGGTGGGATGAAAAGAGTTTTTATTGTTTTAACTGTTTTTTTATATATTTTAATAAATATTAATTTATTTTAAAAATCAGTAGGTACAAGGCGCCATAAAAAAGACAAATATCCTAGTGTTCTTGTTACCTGGCTGTTGATAATCATTTTTCACTTCCACGAAATCCTGCGCATCTGCAGTAGAGCCTTCCACGTCAACCTGTTCAGAGCAATCACTGGCTCCATCATCAAACTCACGAAACACTTCACTTGGGGCACTCGCGTCTATTTTATCTGCCAGCAAATTTTCTATCGAAAACGGGAGTTTTGCTTCACATCTTTCAACTTTCCCAGTTTCATCGACATCCATAATCAAGGGATATATTGACGTCTGAACAGAGCGAGGTTTAGGAATATTTTGAACTGCAACGTATAATTTAGACTAATTCGAACCTCTACCGATGCGTTTTTGTCAATTGGCCCGCTGAAACGTCGGGATGAGAATGTTAACTACCTCTTCTGAAGAACATATTAACGGTCACGCCAGCCAGAGTTATCCATCAGCCTTCTTTATTGAGGAATACAGTCGAAAGTCGTTTGGCAGTTGGATTTATCACGTGTGCCAGAGACGCGGCTGAAATGAAGATGGACAACTTCGGCTAATGGGCGTCTTTCTGGATGACAATTTTCTTCAAAAACGCGCTTTCAAATTTGACTCATGCGTGGTTAAGTTACGGTTTATATCAGTTTGTGATCAGTTAAACGATGCAAATAGCTCCCTCAGGAGCTATAATTAGAGTTCCACCAATGGGATCTCAGTGGGCGTGCCTCTGAACGGATGCTTGTCTTCTTTATCAAATTAGGATTTATTTAAGGAGTAGGTTGATATATGCGCACGCGCATTAATCGTGATAATTATTTAGTTAAGTAGTTGGTTTAATTGGGAGCGTCAGATGGGATTGGAGACGGGCTAATTAGGGGATATTGTGACTGGTATGTCATATTACGTTACTTATAGTAGGTAAGATACAATTTTATTTAATCATATACAAATTACTGCTGCCAAGCTTCTGGTAGAAAAAGTTAATCTTTAATAAGTAGGTATTTTTTGTATTATCCATTCATCATCATCATCGTCATGATGGAGCAGGCTTACCCACTGCTGGGCAGAAGCCTCCATGCTACTCGGTTCGAGCCATATAGTCTTTCCCTATTTTATTTTTTCCCTTGCGAGTGATGTCATCTACCCATCTGACTGTTGGTCTGGTAGCAAGCAAGGCCTTCCTGTATTTTTGTAAATACCAGGGTCAAAGTTTTGTTAAATGAGGTATTTTACCTTAATTTCTTTATTAGGCAACTCCAAACGCACGCACACATAGTACGCGCTATGAAAATCACGCAAAAAATCATAAAATAAAACAATAGCTATGTAAGGTACCAAATGTGTGTCAATTACAGATAGGTATATAGAATTTACAATAATTTAATGATTAAGTACAGACAATAGCAAAGACAGAGAGTTAAAATTACATAATTTAACAATTACTCACTTCACAGATCATATAGTACTATACTAGTACGTAAGCTATAAAACAAAAAAAAAAAACTATAAAAATAAAAAATTATATCATAGGTAGTGTGCTAGAGATAGCTAGCCGAATAAAATGTAGAGAACTCTCCGTTATCCATGTCATGCGGTAGCTGCAGATCCCCAGTAATAAATAACATGACAAAAACAAGGGTGCCCTTCTGAATAACTGGGATATTTTTGTTATAATTAAGAGATGCGCCTCATGCGCCGGCGCTAGTTTTTTTTTACTCGTTTTTTCAATAGCCTAATTAAATATCAGTGCGGTCTGTGACTCCATAAACATGGCTTAGCTGTAAGCTATTAAGGTTTTTTCGAATCGTAATAAGAAATGGGTTCTGAATGTTGTATAATAGTTACCTACTCTACCTTTCTACGCGAGTACCTACCTGTTTACCTATGTGGGCATGCATACATTACCTACATAAGAAAATAGGTTATTAAAATATTTTTATTAATTATTTGATATATATTTATAGTGCGTGAAATGGATTAACACATTAGACCGTACATTAGTATGTACGGTATAACAAACTACCTAGGTATGTGGTACCTAGTCCACATAGATACCTAAGTAGTTTGTTTTAGGAATTTTTACTTATTGTCTTGACTCATCCGCGTGCGGAACCCCAAACTAGTAAATAATTTGACAAGTTCTTGTTCAATTTCCGCATTATTGCGTTCGGTATTCAAAACTTTCGTTGATTGCTTTCAAATAGCTTCGGTATGCGCCGTTTGTGTTCAAAGTTCTAAATTTTTGTTCATCGCGGCTCGGTATTGATAATTTACACGTGTTGGGGCGGAAAGCCTTGCATCATCTATCGCCTAATTATAGTTATATAAAGCTACATTACCACTCACTCACTGACTCACTCATTGACATGCCCTGAGAGACAGAAGGAGTGGAGCTACATCACAATAATGTTCTAAGAAAATGTGTATAAACACCAATTGAGTAGAGGAAAATTATAGCGGTTCTCGAAATCCAAGATGGCGTCGGTGTTGATTTGCGCGTTCGCAAACTATGACAGATAGAGGGCGTCCGAGCGATTCATCCGACTGATTGTAAGCTGGGATTTGGGGAATTGGTGAAAAAAAAAAAAAAAACAAGATGGTGGCCGCGCAATTTTGATTTGAATTTTTCGACTTTTTAGGGTTGCCTTTGGCGACTTACTTTGTTTTACGAAACTCGCAAGTTGGCAACACCGAGTACGGGGGTGGGTAGCCTACATCCTTGAGATTTAGGAAAAATTATGACTTTACAAAAATCCAAGATGGCGGAGGCTGTGGTGGCCATTTTGTAAAAGTCATGGTTTTTGCAAAATTTTCAAAACCATTTTTATGTATGATGACAACAATCTAGAGGGTTGAGTTGTACCGAGCGATTGTGTGAATTGTTGTAGAGTGTTGCTTGGTTTAGAAATTTTCCCCATTTTTCGGGTAATTTCCGAGATTTTCCCCAAAAACATGAAAAGTAGAAATAATGACATTTTGAATAGAGACTTGGGCTGAATAGGAGCGTTGGCCTTCCCCGAATGACATTTGACCATTTTCGTAACTTTTGGTTGGCAACCCCGAGAGACTTGCAACTTTTTAGTTTTTGGGACTTTTTGACTTTGGCGGATTAATTTGTTCTACGAAACTCAAAAGCTAGCAACACCGATTAAGCAGAACGATAGTCTATATCCTTGAGATTTCAGAAAAATTATGACTTTTCAAAAATCCAAGATGGCGGACGGCGTGGCGACCATTTTGTAAAAAAGTTGCGATTTTTGAAAAAATCACGATTTTCAAACCGAAATATCGGGTAGTTGGCAACCCCCTACCTGGATGAATTGTAAGGACCGGTTGTGCAGTTGGTAAAGGAGTGTTGCCTGGTTGAAAATTTTTCCCCATTTTTAGGGTAGTTTCCCCGCTATCTCTCGGGAACGTGAAAAGTAGAAATAACGACATTTTGAATTAAAATTTCCACTAGCTGGCAAGATTGGGCCCACCCGAATGACATTTGATCATTTTCGTTCCCCGCATCTGGCAACCCCGCATGCTATAGGAGTTTGAATTTTTCAGTCAGACCCGACTTTGGCGACTTACTTTGTTCTACCAAGTTTAAGGTATGACTACCGTTCTTTCACTGACAGGTAGCTTGTATCCTGTATATTTCAGAAAAATTATGACATTTTAGAAATTCAAAATGGCCGCCGTGTCATTTCCGGTTTTCAAAACTTTAACCGATTTGCTTCGTTTAAACGGGGTATCCGAAGGAGATTGTGGACTTTGAATGGAATTTTACACTTTTTTAAATTTTAAATGCGTTTTTACTGCAATTTGTGGTGGGCATTGCAAGATGGCGGCCATGTAGATTTTTTTTGCGAAACTTTAACCGATTGACTTGGTTCCAACGGGGTATCCGAATGAGATTGAGGGGTTTATATGAGTTAGTAGGGTTTTAAAGGGCTTTTGATAAAAATACGGCATAAAAAAAAGACGCGAGCTGCTTGCAGCTCGCGCGCAACGCAACCACTAGTCATACTATATAAAGCTACATTACCACTCACTCACTCACTGATTGACATGCCCTGAGAGACAGAAGGAGTGGAGCTACACCACAATAATGTTCTACGAAAATGTGTATAAACACCAAGTGAGTAGAGGAAAATTATAGCGGTTCTCGAAATCCAAGATGGCGCCGGTGTTGATTTGCGCGTTCGCAAACTATGACAGATAGAGGGCGTCCGAGCGTGTCATCCGACTGATTGTAGGCTGGGATTTGGGGAATTGGTGAAAAAAAAAAAAAAAAAAAAGATGGCGGCCGCGCAATTTCGATTTGAATTTTTCGACTTTTTAGGGTTGTCTTTGGCGGATTACTTTGTTTTACGAAACTCGCAAGTTGGCAACACCGAGTATAGGGGTGGGTAGCCTATATCCTTGAGATTTAGGAAAAATTATGACTTTACAAAAATTCAAGATGGCGGAGGCTGTGGCGGCCATTTTGTAAAAGTCATGGTTTTTGCTAAATTTTCAAAACCATTTTTATGTATGATGGCAACATTCTAGAGGGTTGAGTTGTACCGAGCGGTTGTGTGATTTGTTGAGGAGTGTTGTTTGGTTTAGAAATTTTCCCCATTTTTCGGGTAATTTCCGAGATTTTCCCCAAAAACATGAAAAGTAGAAATAATGACATTTTGAATAGAGACTTGGGCTGCATAGGAGCGTTGGCCTCCTCCGAATGACATTTGACCATTTTCGTAACTTTTAGTTGGCAACCCCGAGAGACTTGCAACTTTTTAGTTTTTGGGACTTTTTGACTTTGGCGGATTACTTTGTTCTACGAAACTCAAAAGCTGGCAACACCGAGTATGCAGAACGATAGCCTATATCCTTGAGATTTCAGAAAAATTATGACTTTTCAAAAATCCAAGATGGCGGACGGCGAGGCGGCCATTTTGTAAAAAGTTTACGATTTTCGAAAAAATCACGATTTTCAAACCGGAATATCGGGTAGTTGGCAACCCCCTACCTGGATGAATTGTATGGACCGGTTGTGCAGTTGGTAGAGGAGTGTTGCCTGGTTGAAAATTTTTCCCCATTTTTAGGGTAGTTTCCCCGCTTTTCCTCGGGAACGTGAAAAGTAGAAATAACGACATTTTGAATCAAAATTTCCACTAGCTGGCAAGATTGGGCCCACCCAAATGACATTTGATCATTTTCGTTCCCCGCAGCTGGCAACCCCGCATGCTATAGGAGTTTGAATTTTTCAGTCAGACCCGACTTTGGCGACTTACTTTGTTCTACCAAGTTTAAGGTATGACTACCGTTCTTTCACTGACAGATAGCTTGTATCCTGTATATTTCAGAAAAATTATGACATTTCAGAAATTCAACATGGCCGCCGTGTCATTTCCGGTTTTCGAAACTTTAACCGATTGACTTCGTTCCAACGGGGTATCCGAAGGAGATTGAGTGGTTTAAATGAAATTTTCAACTTTTTTTCAATTTTGCTGCATTTTTACTGCAATAAGGGGTTGATATTCCAAGATGGCGGCCATGTAGATTTTTTTTGCGAAACTTTAACCGATTGACTTCGTTCCAACGGGGTATCCGAATGAGATTGAGGGGTTTATAGGAGTTAGTAGGGTTTTTAGGGGCTTTTGATAAAAATACGGCATAAAAAAAAAGACGCGAGCTGCTTGCAGCTCGCGCGCAACGCAACCACTAGTTATACTATATAAAGCTACAATACCACTGACTGACTCACTCATTGACATGCCCTGAGAGACAGAAGGAGTGGAGCTACACCACAATAATGTTCTACGAAAATGTGTATAAACACCAAACGAGTAGAGGAAAATTATAGCGGTTCTCGAAATCCAAGATGGCGTCGGTGTTGATTTGCGCGTTCGCAAACTATGACAGATAGAGGGCGTCCGAGCGTGTCATCCGACTGATTGTAGGCTGGAATTCGGGGAATTGGTGAAAAAAAAAAAAAAAACAAGATGGCGGCCGCGCAATTTCGATTTGAATTTTTCGACTTTTTAGGGTTGTCTTTGGCGGATTACTTTGTTTTACGAAACTCGCAAGTTGGCAACACTGAGTATAGGGGTGGGTAGCCTATATCCTTGAGATTTAGGAAAAATTATGACTTTACAAAAATCCAAGATGGCGGAGGCTGTGGCGGCCAATTTGTAAAAGTCATGGTTTTTGCTAAATTTTCAAAACCATTTTTATGTATGATGGCAACATTCTAGAGGGTTGAGTTGTACTGAGCGGTTGTGTGATTTGTTGAGGAGTGTTGCTTGGTTTAGAAATTTTCCCCATTTTTCGGGTAATTTCCGAGATTTTCCCCAAAAACATGAAAAGTAGAAATAATGACATTTTGAATAGAGACTTGGGCTGCATAGGAGCGTTGGCCTCCCCCGAATGACATTTGACCATTTTCGTTACTTTTAGTTGGCAACCCCGAGAGACTTGCAACTTTTTAGTTTTTAGGACTTTTTGACTTTGGCGCATTACTTTGTTCTACGAAACTCAAAAGCTGGCAACACCGAGTATGCAGAACGATAGCCTATATCCTTGAGATTTCAGAAAAATTATGACTTTTCAAAAATCCAAGATGGCGGACGGCGTGGCGGCCATTTTGTAAAAAGTTTGCGATTTTCGTAAAAATCACGATTTTCAAACCGGAATATCGGGTAGTTGGCATCCCCCAATCGAGACGGAATGTATGGACCGGTTGTGCAGTTGGTAAAGGAGTGTTGCCTGGTTGTAAAATTTTCCCCATTTTTAGGGTAGTTTCCCCGCTTTCCCTCGGGAACGTGAAAAGTAGAAATATCGACATTTTGAATTAAAATTTCCACTTGCTGGCAAGATTGGGCCCACCCAAATGACATTTGATCATTTTCGTTCCCCGCAGCTGGCAACCCCGCATGCTATAGGAGTTTGAATTTTTCAGTCAGACCCGACTTTGGCGACTTAATTTGTTCTACCAAGTTTAAGGTATGACTACCGTTCTTTCACTGACAGGTAGCTTGTATCCTGTATATTTCAGAAAAATTATGACATTTCAGAAATTCAAAATGGCCGCCGTATCATTTCCGGTTTTCCAAACCTTAACCGATTGACTTCGTTCCAACGGGGTATCCGAAGGAGATTGAGTGGTTTAAATGAAATTTTCAACTTTTTTTCAATTTTGCTGCATTTTTACTGCAATAAGGGGTTGATATTCGAAGATGGCGGCCATGTAGATTTTTTTTGCGAAACTTTAACCGATTGACTTCGTTCCAACGGGGTATCCGAATGAGATTGAGGGGTTTATAGGAGTTAGTACGGTTTTTAGGGGCTTTTGATAAAAATACGGCATACAAAAAAGACGCGAGCTGCTTGCAGCTCGCGCGCAACGCAACCACTAGTTATACTATATAAAGCTACAATACCACTGACTGACTCACTCATTGACATGCCCTGAGAGACAGAAGGAGTGGAGCTACACCACAATAATGTTCTACGAAAATGTGTATAAACACCAAACGAGTAGAGGAAAATTATAGCGGTTCTCGAAATCCAAGATGGCGTCGGTGTTGATTTGCGCGTTCGCAAACTATGACAGATAGAGGGCGTCCGAGCGTGTGATCCGACTGATTGTAGGTTGGGATTTGAGGAATTGGTAAAAAAAAAAAAAAAAACAAGATGGCGGCCGCGCAATTTTGATTTAAATTTTTCGACTTTTTAGGGTCGTCTTTGGCGGATTACTTTGTTTTACGAAACTCGCAAGTTGGCAACACCGAGTATAGGGGTGAGTAGCCTATATCCTTGAGATTTAGGAAAAATTATGACTTTACAAAAATCCAAGATGGCGGAGGCTGTGGCGGCCATTTTGTAAAAGTCATGGTTTTTGCTAAATTTTCAAAACCATTTTTATGTATGATGGCAACATTTTAGGGGGTCGAGTTGTACCAAGCGGTTGTGTGATTCGATGAGGAGTGTTGCTTGGTTTAGAAATTTTTCCCATTTTTAGGGTAATTTCCGAGATTTTCTCCAAAAACATGAAAAGTAGAAATAATGACATTTTGAATAGAGACTTGGACTGCATATGAGCGTTGGCCTTCCCCAAATGACATTTGACCATTTTCGTAACTTTTAGTTGGCAACCCCGAGAGACTTGCAACTTTTTAGTTTTTGGGACTTTTTGACTTTGGCGGATTAATTTGTTCTACAAAACTCAAAAGCTGGCAACACCGATTATGCAGAACGATAGCCTATATCCTTGAGATTTCAGAAAAATTATGACTTTTCAAAAATCCAAGATGGCGGACGGCGTGGCAGCCATTTTGTAAAAAAGTTGCGATTTTCGAAAAAATCACGATTTTCAAACCGAAATATCGGGTAGTTGGCAACCCCCTACCTGGATGAATTGTATGGACCGGTTGTGCAGTTGGTAGAGGAGTGTTGCCTGGTTGAAAATTTTTCCCCATTTTTAGGGTAGTTTCCCCGCTATCTCTCGGGAACGTGAAAAGTAGAAATAACGACATTTTGAATTAAAATTTCCACTAGCTGGCAAGATTGGGCCCACCCAAATGACATTTGATCATTTTCGTTCCCCGCAGCTGGCAACCCCGCATGCTATAGGAGTTTGAATTTTTCAGTCAGACCCGACTTTGGCGACTTACTTTGTTCTACCAAGTTTAAGGTATGACTACCGTTCTTTCACTGACAGGTAGCTTGTATCCTGTATATTTCAGAAAAATTATGACATTTTAGAAATTCAAAATGGCCGCCGTGTCATTTCCGGTTTTCAAAACTTTAACCGATTGACTTCGTTTCAACGGGGTATCCGAAGGAGATTGAGGGGTTTGAATGGAATTTTACACTTTTTTAAATTTTAAATGCGTTTTTACTGCAATAAAAGGTTGGTATTCCAAGATGGCGGCCATGTAGATTTTTTTTGCGAAACTTTAACCGATTGACTTCGTTCCAACGGGGTATCCGAATGAGATTGAGGGGTTTTTGATAAAAATACGGCATAAAAAAAAGACGCGAGCTGCTTGCAGCTCGCGCGCAACGCAACCACTAGTTAGTTTTTATAAATGCGCATTTACTCCAAACCTGCTTCAACACTTTAAAGAGTGTTTCAGAAAATGGGTATCTACGTTGTAACCTTCGGGTAATATATATGTATTTACCTACTCATTACATTCATAAGCAGTTTGGAAAAGAGCAAACCTTCCCGAACTTTTCGGTTTCGAAACCGGAAACAAAATCATAATTTCTCGGAAGAGTAAGCACGTTACTGAAAACTCAAAACCGGGCTCTTGTAGTCTGAATCTAATTCAATTCTTGTCTATGGCCTTTGCAGTGTTGCCCGCAATTTCGCCAATGTCACGTTTTATTAGACCTTAGCACGATGGAGAATGACCGGTGGTGAGAAGTAATGATCGGTGGAGAATTTGGATCCAAGCAAAATTATAAGAAAGATCAACAAAAAACACAATTCTAGTTAAAAATACAAAAGAAAAACACAAAAATGAAGAACTTAAACATACTAACATAAAGCTACCTATATCAAGTGTTAAAGTTTTATATGAAACCTACTAATATACTTACACAAAATATTTACAAAGGGGGTAAATGCCAAGGCGAATCTAAAAGTGCGTGTAAAAAAGAAACACGTACGTTTATGTCATATCACGAAACTGTCTCAGTCATCCACGTCAGTCTGTCTGTCACTTCGCTTTCAGCTAGCTTCACGTCAGTCAAATGTTAAACAGTTCCTTGATTGACGTGTTCTTATTCTTCCTGAAAAACATCCGATAAATAATAAATAATCGTCGACTGCCGCAAAATTATTGCCTAAATTAACTTTGCCACTCAACACGAACCTCAAGCTGTCTATAAACAATCCAAAACTATGCAAAACAACAGTAAATAAAACAGATTACTCGTCAAGCGCTAAAATTGTAATGTTTGTTTATTTTACTCACTATAAAATTATGTGTTGACGTGTTGCATGGACCATGGAGATGATACACCATCTGTCTTCACCTGTTCATCACCATTAACATTAATACCTTGCTACTTTGACTACAATTAGAAAAATAATTTACAGAACGAAGATGCGTTTGAATTTGCGAAAAGTTTTTCTTATCGGCGGTGTTGTGGCCTTTTTATGGTTTATTGTGACTTACTCGTCATTAATAGAAATGCCTCGAGTTACACCTGTAAAAAACAATGTGCTGGAGATAGAGAATCGGATAGATAAGCTTCAGCAAGTGATGGATAAGCAGGTTTCAGAAAGCAGTGTTTTACTGGAGAAGGTAAAGCGCTTGAAGAATACCGACTCCAATGGAGACAGCGAGAATAATGTCATGCCAGGTAATGAGCCTACAACTTAATCTTTCTAAACATACAAAACTCTTTTGAAGCTGACTGACAATCAATCAGCTTCAAAAGAGTTATTATCTTATCGCATAATAGAATTTATGCCAGATGACCTTTACTAATATCTAATCCAACACTAAAGACTATAATAGTAGCATTTATTTTTTACCAGAGCATTTTAGCCTACAACCTTATCCACAGGAAAGTAAACTATATAAATATTTTTTTAAATATTCAAATTCCTAAGTCCGATGACTAAGTTAAAAAGTACCTAAATGTTATCTAGGTACCTACCAAGTTTTTGTTGTTAGTTTTATTTTTAGACTAGCTGATACCCGCGACTTCAGACGTGTACGAAACTTTCGCCAAAATATCAAGTTCAAGTTCTTTATTGCATTCATATTGTGGGTACATAAGATGTTAAAAAAAAGTAAAAAAGCTTCCAATATGAACCCTGATAAGGCACGACAATATTTACAATATTTACAATATCTGTTAACCAGCATACAATGAACCTCGGAAATAAACAAAATAAGTATTGAAAACTATTGGGAGGTCCAGCTGTGGACTTCCACAGGCTGATATGATGATGATGATGAGAGCAAAATAGAATATACAATTATTTATTTTACTCATACACAATAAAACAAACATTAAATAAAACAGGACACATGCGTAAAAAATGGTACTCGCTCAGAAAATGCTAAAAATGCATGATGAGCATGATGGCTCCTGAAAGTAATAATACTTTCTGAATCTGAATATTCTGAATCAGAGTTTTCAGTGTATAGTGCAGGTGTGAAATGTCCAACGCCCAACACCAGTGGGCGCTGATTTATATGGAGACACTGAGCGGATTCTTTGGGAAGCTCGACATGCGAGTACGGGCTTGGTGTAGACCAAGCTTCTCAAAGAATCCGCTCAGTATCTCTATACAAATCAGCGCTCACTGGTGTGTTGAGTGTTAGACGTTTTACACCAGTTGTACATACCAAAACTGGTACTAGGCCCTCTGAACTAAAACGCTGAATCGCTCATGATGAAAGTGTAGGCATGTAAGTTATTAAGTTTCATGTATGTTTAGATTTTAATTGCGGTGTGGTGTGTAATAAAGTATTTTCTATCATCTTCTATCATGCACACTTTCATGAACAAATCTGCGTTTTCGGCCGAGCACATAATAAAAATAAGTAGGTTATTATTATGCGTATGCGCCGCGCGCCGCCGCCGTGTCGAATCGATTATCGAAACCCATAAAATATCGCCTACCTACCTAATGCCCCGATTCTATTGTTCAATTTTTTTTTAATTAGCCTAATTTTACTGCACCAAAACTGTTGCCATCTTTTTTGCATTAAGTGACCACGATAGCTATCATTTAAGCTGTAAAATTAGTTTAGTTTGGACATTCTACCATGCCAGTGCTAACTAAGTTATTAACCCTCTGAAAAAGAGAAAGAGTGTTTTATATAAGACTAGCTGTCGCCCGCGGCGTTGCTCGCGTTCTACCCTTTAGAGTGTGACGTTTCAAAATTCCTTTTTTAGTGCACCCCTACACTATATAAGGATACTACCCTCCAAATTTCATACCTCTAGGACTTATAGTTTAGGCTGTGCGTTGATTCTCTGTCAGCTTCAAAAGAGTTTTATATATATTGATGATGATTGATGATGATGATTAGGCAGTTTATTAGTGAAGAATTACGTATCCAGCTTGTTGAGTCACTAGTACATTCTAGACTAAAGTATTTAGACGCCGTGGTTGGGCCCCGATTGCTTGCTCGCACACAGCGTCTGATACAAAGAGTGCAAAATGCATGCGCTCGATTTTGTTTTTAAACACCACCTCGAAGTCATGATACCCCATTTTTAAATCAACACTCAATCTTAAGGATGAAAGCGCGTCGAAAATTACATCTTGCCTGTCTACTTTTCGCTATCCTTAAACATAATACACCAAAATACTTATACGAAAGGTTAACATGGATCTTTACGTAAGTGCTCTAAGCAGCTGTCTACCCAACGACATCACTCTGCATCCTTTCGAGGTAGTTTCCGGTATGCGGCAGCAAAATGCTGGAACAACATTCCACCACCGATCCGTGACCTGCAGAGTGTTCATGGATTTAAACGCAAGCTGAAAGTGTTTCTGACGAACCACCAAAAAGCGTTTGGTTACCTCCAGAACGACATCTCTATTTTATAAATTAAACCCCACCCCATCTTCACTCGCCTTGTAGTTCCTTGTATTTCTCATTTAAGTAAGCCTTTCTTTGTCATTCTCATGATATTTTTATTCCTTATTTTTTTATTGTTTATTATATATTATCACTATCGCTTATCGCACCCCCGCTTTAATAGTTAATAGCGCAATCATGTTTTCGTTAAATTATACGTAGTTATTATTTTATTATATAAATCTCACGACTTCTATAGTTAGCTCTTATTTATTTTATTTTATTTAGTTTACCTGTAGCATGCTATCCACCTTTTCTTCTTTGTAGCCTCATTGCTCTCATTAAACAGGTGGGTATGATGTTTATGTTAGGTAGGTACTTTTTTTTTAGGTTGTTTCATTTCATAAATCTATAATTTTCTTATTTTATAATGTAGGTATGTAAATATATATATATGTTCGTAGACTTTTTATTTATTTATTATTTTATTTTAATCGGCAGACGTCTGTGGTAACTCTAATGGTTCCAACGGAATATCAGCGTTGTCTTGTGAGCCACAACAAATGCTGAGTTGGACGCCTATTTGTGGCCATTAGATGGGCAGTGCACGGAGATACACATTTTATATTTTATGTTGTCTTTGTGTTTTACTTACTCTGTGTATTTCATGTTTGTGCCCGTTTGTGTGTCATAAATAAATGTATTTTCTTTCTTTCTTTCAAAATGTCAAACATGCACAGGGTTTGGCGGTGGAAACGCAAATCGTTATCTTCACAGAGTTGTGCATGTTTTATTGTGAATGTTTTGCAGTGGAAACGTACGGTTAGGTATATCCATCATCAGGCTTGTCGTGTAATAACAATTGTTATGATATTTGATGTTATTATGGTAACGTAATAGGTATGTTTTACTATAGAAAGGATGTTTATATGAGAATACAATTTCTGTGATGAAACTACAGACAGCAAATTCAAAATTTCCTTCGAAAATTTCCGATTACTATCCAAAAGATTTTCCGAATGAGTCAGAATAACCCACCAATAAAACCGATTGGCTATAATTCACTGCCAAAAATAAAGGCCAACACACAATAAAAAACAAAAAGTTATTTAAACTAAACATTATCGCGAGATATAATTGTTTTTTTTTTATTTCAGATCCAGCCAATTTAGTCCTGCCTGTACTTCTAATAGCGTGCGACAGAGTGACTGTCAAACGTTGTTTGGACAACCTCGTCAAGTTCAGACCAAATAAGGAGATGTTTCCTATTATAGTTAGCCAGGTAAGTCCGTAATGAGCCAGTTCTCTTGATCTACTACTGCTGCTACTGCAAAAAGATCTCTACTACTACTGCTGCTACTGTACAAATAGCTCTACTACTACTACTACTGTTGCACAAAAATTTCTATAACTACTGCTGCTACTACTACTGTTGCACAAATATCTTTATTACTACTGCTGCTACTACTACTACTACTACTACTGTTGCACAAATATCTTTATTACTACTGCTGCTACTATTACTACTACTAATGTTGCACAAAGATTTCTATTACTACTGCCGCTACTACTACTACTACTACTGTTGCACAAATATCTTTATTACTACTGCTGCTACTACTACTACTACTGTTGCACAAATATCTTTATTACTACTGCTGCTACTACTACTACTACTGTTGCACAAATATCTTTATTACTACTGCTGCTACTACTACTACTACTGCACAAAGAGCTCTACTACTAATTTCTGTATATTTGTTTTCAGGACTGCGGTCACAACGCGACCTACCACGTAATAAAATCATTTTCAGACGAAGACCCGTCAATATCGGTGGTCACCCAACCAGATCTCACAGAAATACCACTGCCCAAAGCCAAAGTGAAGTTCAGGGGATACTATAAAATAGCAAGGCATTATAAATTCGCTTTGAATCATGTGCTGGAGAGTTTGGGACATGATGCAGTAATAATAGTTGAGGGTAAGTGAGCTAAGTGAGTTGTGGTTACTTAGAATAAGGGTGCTTTTCCACTAAAGCTAATCTACGTTGCTAAGGATGTGTTCGAAATCGACAAATAAGGAATTTAATTCTTTTTAACCGACTTCAATAAAGGTGGGAGGTTATCAAATCGTTTGTATTTTTTTATGTTTGTTATCTCAGAACTCCGTCATTTATGAACCAATTTGAAATTTGAAAATTCTTTTTTTATCTGAAAGGGTATGCTTCCAGATTGGTCCCATAAATTTTTTATCAAAATCGGTTCAGTAGTTTGGGAGTTAATTAAGAGTAACTGGAAAAAACACGTCATCCACGTACACGACATTGCGTATTTTGCTTTTCTGTGGTGTTCACTATCAATAGACCGATCCCAATGAACTGCCATGACTATCATCATCATTTGAAGATGAAGGCGTATCAAATTGAAGTCGGGTTTTCCAGTTATTTTAAATTAAAAATTATTTAGGAAAGTAATAATAGAATGTATATTAGGTAGGTACTAATAATTTATTTACAAAATAAAATAAATAACGATTAATACATTATGTATTTAATTCTTATCTATTGTTTTTCAGATGACCTAGACATCTCTCCAGATTTCTTCGAGTATTTCCTAGGGACATATCCGCTTCTATACAAGGATCCTAGTTTATGGTTAGTTTAATACAAGATGTAAAATCAAAACCCTCCTTTTTGCTTCTCCGTAGTTGGGTTATAAGACAACTAAAGCATGCATTTTGTATAATTTTTTTTTCAAACTTTCACTGTTGATTATTCAAAAAAAGTTCATATTGATGAGTAATTTAAATGTTTAGAAGTCTTGTCTCTATTTTATTCACATTTTATTCAGTTTTTTTTACAGAATTTATATGCCCCCGATTCTGTTGTTTCATTTTTCTAAACTGACCTAATTCGACAGCTAAAATTGTTGCCATATCTACTATAACTATAACGACACAGACAGCTATTATTTTATTGCTATCAAATTAGTTTAGAAAAATGCACAAACAGAATTGGGCCCAATTCTCTCATTATAATTTTAGGTGTATATCAGCGTGGAACGATAATGGAAAGAAAGAAGTCATAGATTTGTCGCGACCCGACTTACTGCACAGAACTGACTTCTTCCCCGGACTGGGATGGATGATGAGGAAACAGACGTGGCGAGATTTAGAGCCTAACTGGCCTCCTGCGTGAGTAACAAAAGTTCAAGGGTCATTTGGGTAGTCAAGGGTCATTTGTGTAGTCAAAGGTCACTTGGGAAGTCAAGTGTCACTTAAGAAGTCACCTGCGTAATAAAAATTCAGGATCACCAAGGGGCATTGGGGTAGTCCAAAGGTCAATTGGGTAGTCAAAAGTCAATTAGGTAGTCAAGGGTCACTTGGGAAGTCAAGGGTAAGTTTCAACGTTGGGGACGTTCAACGTTTTTTACAAAGTTAAGAGGGGATGGTTGATGAGGAAACCGTCAACTACCCAAATGACCCATTTGGATAGTTAAGAGTCACTTGGGTAGTCAATTGTTACTTGGATAGTTAAGTGTCACTTGGGAACTCAAGGTTAAGTTTCAAAGTTAACTAGTCAGTGGATGATTGTGAGTAAAAAAACGCAAAGTTGAGAAAACAGACTAAAAATTCTTTTTTTTTTCAGATTTTTTGATGACTGGCTCCGAAACCCTGAGAATGTGAAAAATAAAGCCTGCATCAGACCAGAAATATCCAGGACATATTCCTTCGGAAAGGTAATACTAGTACCTACCTAACTTCTTTAATAGTTTATTTATTTATTTAAAATTTCACACAAACAAGTAGTGCTAGGAAGACTTAATGCTAAGAGCATTGTCTACCAGTCTTCCTGGGCGTGCAAAAAGGTGGTGTGGCGTGTTTTTATAGGTACCAAACAAGTTGTTAGTTTATTAGTTTGTTTGTTATATTATTAGTTTTATTTAGATTTAGGTACTTCTTTTATTATGTAAATTAATTTGTGTGTTACAGTTTCGAATAAACTTTCTATCTATCTATCTACCTATTACGTGCTTGGCAAAATGTAGACAGATTTGTTTATTTAAAAAAAAAAGTTAGCTTATTTAACTTTTTTTAGTTTACGAAAATGAAACAACAGAATCGAAGGCATTACGAAAACCTATGAATATTTCTTTTCCAGATTGGAGTAAGCAAAGGATTATTTTTTGACAAACATCTAAGAAATATCCAACTTAATATGGAGTATGTGGAGTTTACAAAACTCGACCTAAGTTATCTCTTAAAGGTAAGTTAGTATTCACCTTGAATAGATAATTAATTAGTCATTAGAAGACAAAGTTTTTTTTCGAATAAAAATACTCCTACTTGGACTAATTCAAAAAAGACAAACTCTCCCTACTTCTTTATTTTTTTTTACCCCATGGCATAATTTTACCCTATATTTCGTAATTTTTACCCCTCATTATTATTACCATTAGGGGGTAAAAAACAGTTTTTGTACCAAAATAGTGTCGTATCAAAAATTCTAATTAAAATAAAAATGTACTTACCTATTACTATTTTTACCATTTCAGGAAAACTATGACGAAGCTCTTTCGTCAACTTTATCATCTCTCTCTGAGGTGTCGGTTTCTGAAGCGTTATCGAACGGTGATACTGATGCTAAAGTGTTGTACACTGATGCCGGGACTTACAGACGAAATGCTAAGAAACTAGGCCTTATGGATGATTTTAGGGTAAGATGTTATGTATCTTATTAACGTAGAAATAAAGACGAAGTTTACTTGTCTTGACTCTAGTTGTAAGGATAAGTATTGACAGTACACTGACGCTAGGACTTCAGACGAAATACTAAGAAACTTTAACTTATTACCTTAGAACTCAGTCATTTATGAACCGACTAGCCGTCGCCAGCGTCGTTGCTCGCTTTCTACCCTTTAGAGTGTGACGTTTCAAAATTCCTTTCTTAGTGCACCCCTACACTATATAAAGATACTACCCTCCAAATTTCATACCTCTAGGACTTATAGTTTAGGCTGTGCGTTGATTCTCAGTCAGCTTCAAAAGAGTTCTATATATTTAGATTTGAAAAAATAAATTGTTTTTCCAAATGGTTTTAGTTGTTTGACAGTTAAGTAAGAATAACTGGAAAAAACACGTCATCCACGTACACGATATTGCGTATTTGGCTTTCCTGTGACTTTTCTGTGTTTTTTACGATCAATAGAACAGTCCCAATGGACTGCCATCATCATGCGTATCAAATTGAAGTCGGTTTTGCCAGTTTTTAAACTTATCATTTTCTTTTTCAGAGTGGCGTTCCCCGAACAGCGTATCGGGGAGTAGTGACATGTTATGTCAGTGGACGAAGGGTATACCTCGCCCCTCACTACGAATGGACAAAATACGACCCCACTTGGGGGTAACTAGGTATTGACGGTTTTACCCTTTCTGAGGGTGATTGTGCGGTGTTGACGATTTTACCCCTTTCTGCGGGTGATTGTGCGGTGTTGACGATTTTACCCCTTTCTGCGGGTGATTGTGCGGTGTTGACGATTTTACCCCTTTTCGATGGTAAAAGTGCTGTGTCGGTGTTATCCTTTTGAGGCTAAAAGTACAGTGAGTGAAGCTATTATCCTTTCGTGGGTAATCGTGCGGTATTGACGGTTTTACCCCTTTTTGTGGGGTTAAATTCCAGTGACGGTATTTACCCCTTTAGGATTAATAATATAGCGAGCCGATATGGATGTCGATTCTGTTGTAGCAGTTTCTAAACTAATTTGACAGCTCTTAAATTATAACCGTCTTGGTCGTTTCAGTTTATGAGAAAGAGACGGCAAATTTTTTAATGGTGTCAAATTAGGTTGGTTTAGAAAAATGAAACAACATAATCGACACCACTGCCGCTTTTGTGCTTCAAGTAACTGTGTACCCCTTTGCAGGGGTAAAATGGTTTTTATTTGTAGTTAGTTTCATTTGTTACCGTTATTTTTAGTTTATTCTAGGAACTTTTACTTTATTTCATTGTCATAATAATGTCAAATTTAGCAAAATGAATGTTGTTTATGCAAAAAGTAGGTACATTTGGTAATTATTTGGATTGACCTCTGACTAGGTACTGGTTTGAGAAGCATATCTGCATAATTTAGCTATAAAAATATATTGTACAGTAAACTGTTTAAAAATATTTTAATATGGGTATAATTGTTATGTGCTGTTGTGAATGTACTATAGTGCCTTCTGGTAAAATCGACGTAATAGTAAATCCGGATGCCAAGCAATTCAGCGATATTTTTATATGATAATTGCTTAGTTACGTGATTTATCCGGACTTAATATTAGGCCGATCTTACCAGAAGGCACCTTATGTGTATATAATTAGTGATATATATGTGTATAGATATACAGGGTGTTACCAGACCACTTCCGAAAACGAAAGGGGGAGCTACAGCACACCAAAACCCAACCAAAAAAAAATCAGTTATCCTGAAAAATAATTATAGCCGGAGAAAACAATGTTTAAAGATTTGTATTTATTTCGCCAGCCCGCAATGTACGCATTCACGTAGGTAAGGTCGAGGCGTAGTACTATTATTAATTCTGTGTCGTAAGTGCCTACTAACGTAGGTAGGTACTAACGTAGGTCGCTCGCACGTCGCGTACTTGAATGACCCGCGATGAACTCTCAGCTGTTCATGCTGTAGTAGACGTAATCTGCGTGCTGCGTGTACATTGCTGCTTTATTTATTTTATTTGTTTTTTTGCTTTTTTAAATGAGATAATTAGGTAGATATGTCTTATTATGTTGTACTGTGTGTATGTAACTAGAAAAAAAATTAAAAAGAGATAGTCAAGTCAATTTTTTTTTTCGCGATTTTTTTCGCTTAATGTTTTCAGTATCATGGTCTGATTAGAACCTCCAAGTTTTCGGAAGTGGTCTGGTAACACCCTGTATATACTTATAGCTAAATATATTATAAACTTATAATTTTTGCTTTAGGCCCTTTGAACATAAGATACGAACACAAGACAAGAAAAATTTTGTATGACGCGTGTCTCCGACATAAGAAAAAATATCTTGTAATATGTACGGTCTCATACAAACAATCAAGCGACTGAATGTCTTATCGACATTTCTCATAAGACACAAGAAAAATATCTTATAATGTGCAAAAGGCCTTAGAACTCTCAAGAACTTGTTAGGTACATAAATATAAATTATATATCATTTTGTTATAATATTTAATCACTTCGTTTTAAATGTGCGTCTATTTTTATGACAAAACTGATATCAGATTTAAATATAAAAAAATTAAATACACTTCTAAGGTAAACATTGGGTACTTTGCCTACTTTTTTTGAAAATATTGTAGTTTTTTGTGGACCAATGTTTTTTATTACTGAACCCATTTGGATAAAGTTTTCACTATAGTCTGTGACGTGAAAAAGTATGTAGGCACTTAAAGGGACTATTTTCTATGAGCCCAAACAAAGAATATATTTCATAGTTCCTACGTAAGAAGAAGCGGGACTCCTACTACCAAAATTACACAATGAAAATCTCGTTTTCTATGAAACAAGATTCAAAATTACATTGTTCGTTTTTCGAAAGTACGAGTCTAGTTCGTGAGTTACGCCAGTCTGACCCGAAGTCACGGACTATCAAAACTCTATAATAATTAGATTATCTAGTAGGTACTTTTAAGTTTCGATTCTCTACATTTTTACTTATTAATAGATGTGTTAATTTTTCTGTGAATTTATCATTCCGTTATAATATAACCTATGTTAATGTGTTTTACTTTCTTTAATTAAAACTTCGGATATGTCTCTGACTACTCCTAAGATTAGGAAAAACTTAATAAGAAAAGTTGTATTTGTTTAGGTTAAAATAAACTAAAGTTATTGTTATGTTTATTACCAAATCTTTCTGAGACTCGGTAGGTACATTTTTTTTAATATATTTTCTACAAGTAGGTTATCTATTGCGTTTTGTATGAAACTGCATTTTTTTTTTGCGCTCACACTGATTTTCCATAAAGTTATTCATATTGATGGATACCTACATACTTCAAACCCCTGCAGTTTTCAGGGTTGGTCTTAAAACAACATTTATACTTCTAATTGTTATGTTATATTGTTGCGCTTATTACACTACCTACTTTCTAGTTGTGATGTGACGTGACTCAAGTTGAAATTTTTCAAACTAGAGTTATTTGAGTTGAGTACTGACAAAATAACGTGTGGTGTAATAGCCCTTTGATGTTGTCCTAAGCTGTATAAGACTGTGATTTTGTAAATTCTATGCATTGTAATTAGCACGTGTTGTTTTATTAATAAAAAACTAAATTAAATATTTGTGTTTATCAATTTTCTACTTCTATAGTCCGATTAGGATGAAACTTGGAATATATATTGGCCGTGACCCGGATTAACACATAATAATATGCTACTTTTTAACCCGGAAGATCAACGCGATCCAACGGGAGACGAACGATGTCGCGGGTGGAAGCTAGTAGTTAAAAAAACAAGACAGAATAAGCGCAAGAATTCAATTTATTTGGTATCACACTTAGCCAGGGGGCCACTGGAGCTGACGCCCTCCCAGGATATGAATATGCATATGGTACACACTCTGAGCCCCGTTCTTGCCGTCATTGATGACCAATCGGAAGCCGGTCTTGTCCAGCCCTTGCTGGGCAGCCACTTTACGAGCTACGATAAGCAGGTGACCTGGAAGATGAAATAAATAACTACAAATCCTACTAATATTATTAACGAGAAAGTTTGTATTTTATGGAAGTTTATTTCTCTTTCACGCAAAAACTACTACTGATCCAATTTGGATGAAACTTGTAATATAATTGTCCGTGACCTATTAACACTTAGGCTACTTTTTATTCCGGAAAATCGACGGAATCCAACAAAACGCGAACGAAGTCGCGGGCGGAAGCTAGTAATAAATATTCTTGGACATTACACACAACGCCATCTAGTCCAAAACTAAGCAAAGCTTGCACTACGGAGAATAAAATACCGAAACACTATACTTTTTTTAAATTTTATCATAGGTCGGTTACCTAACTAGTATTTAAAAAAGGTTGTATAGAAAAAATAGCTAAAACAACAATATTTTTACCAAGTAATTGTTCATCCGAATCCTCTGCTTTGGACAGCTGCGTTATTGGCTTCCGAGGGATCACCAGAATGTGGGTCGGAGCTTGAGGACTCACATCGTTGAAGGCCACACACTGGAACATGAGAAACAATACTTTTAGAGAACTTAGGTAGGAAAGGAACTATGATAGAAGAATACTACCTACTAAGGTACCTAACTTTAACCTACCTAGTTCTGCCGCCAAACTAGAGGCAGACCGATTATCTAAGATGCTGCGACGTTCCGCGCGGTCACTATTTGGACTACCCATGTGGTTTATCACCCAATTTATAATGTCTACTCTTAACTTTTTACAAGATTAGACTGTAAAAAGTTAGTGTAGACATTATATCTTGTTTGACATACGTAATCAGGACACAATATCTACTTGGTAACTTTTTATAGGATAAGGGGAGAATCTTCTTACAAATGAATATGACTAAAGTTCCAAAGGGCAGAATCCTTACCATAAAAAAAATTACGGAACATAATCGTTAGGTACCTAATAATAAACGCTAACTTTCATAGAATTGCACAAAAAACGCGTCTGTAAGATAAAAACCGTTTAATTACGAAAATATATAACAACTGCTAAATCTAGGCAAAGAAAGTCTTAGACTCAACCTACATAATCTACATATACACATAAATACACTACCTAGGTATTACTTAGCGTGTAAAGCTTTGGTCTCGCGATCGTATCGCACAACGCTGCGGCATGCGACATGCGGCGCCGGACACATAATTGTATGCAAAACGTCTATTATGGTCTCTTGTTCCGTCGCAGTCTGCGTCAGCGGCGAAGAGCAAACGCGGTACTCTGCGTTCAGCTGCATACCGCAGCGTTGTGCGTTACGATCGCCAAAATACTGCTTAACGGAGTCAAAGTAATGACAGCGCTAGACAATATCGTTAAAACTTGTAAATTACTAAAGAGCTATACCTACTTAAAGGCTACGAGCATCTTTTTTTTCAACTAAAAGCCTGCGAATGAAGCTTTTTCTAGAAAAAAAAAAGCTGGCACAGTTTTTTAAATTTAATGAAGCATTTTTGAGAATGAAAAAGAAATATTTATGATGGTGGTATTTACTAATTTTTCTAACAAATCCACTAACGTACTATAGCTAGACTACACAACATAGATACCTACATACTGATTAATTAATTATTTATTAATAATATTTACAGAATATTACAACTAAATAAATAAATATTCACGGACACTTAACACAACGCCTTCTAGTCCCAAACTAAGCAAAGCTTGTACGATGGAAACTAGATGGCTGATAGAATACATACATTTTTTTTGTAAATACATACTTATAACACATAGAAACACCCAGACACAGAACAAACATTATGTTTACAACACACAAATGTTTGTTCCCGGTGGGGATCTTTTAAGAACTTTTAGAAATTATTTTGTTATGTTGTGTTTGAAGTTACCACATTTGATTTTACCTATCAATAAAAGTATTGAATCAATTATGTATATTAAAAAAAATATTTACTTAGTAGGTTTTACCTAATAAGTTGGTATGGAAGAACTTTTGGTGATAGTACCTTAAGCTTTAGGCCCTTTGCACATTATAAGACACAAACACAAGACAAGAAAAATTATGTATGGAGCGTGTCTTATCCAACATAAGAAAAAATATCTTGTACTATTATGTACAATCAAGCGATTGAGTGTCTTATCGACATTTCTCGCAAGGCACAAGATAAAAAACTTATAATGTGCAAAGTGCCATAACCTTATTACAAGTTTTTAAAATAACCTGTACCATGGAGCATAACATTATTCAGTCTTAATTAGACAAAAAGTTAAATTAACTACTCTGCGAATGGATCACAGTCTCCGTTACTTTTATTTTGATTTAAAATAGTATCGGCTAGTTTAAGAACGCCAACTTTAAATTTTCTTTTCTGCTCTCTGTTCATTTCCTTGAAATCTGGCAACAGGCTGTACAAGAATGCATAATCAGGGTCTTGATTTGCAGTATCGTTCTTCTCTAAATGAAAATATTCAATTTCGTTTGTATCGTTACGAGAACGACTTCTCTTTTTGGGCATTTGGTTGAATGTATCTAGGTCTTGATTTCCACTATCATCATTTTTATCTATTTGAAAATATTCAACTTCAGATTCTGTATCATTATTAACTGTATCCTTCCTGTTTGTCAATTGGTCAGCTTTAGAATAACTTTCATTATATGTTTCTATTTCTACAGGATATGTTGTAGAAGTATCCGATTCCAAACTCTCCTCAAGATATTGTTCACTTTCAGTATTCTGGTCGGCAATGTTAGGCTCTTCTTTCATAAATAATCCCCGACGTTTAGGTTTAATCAAAGGTTTCAAAAACTGCAGATATTTCGCTAAATAATATTTTTTAACACGCTTTGGAGATTTACTCATCAGATTTTTTATATATCTTCCATAACAACTTCGTATATTCTTCCATCTCTCTTTACATTCAGGAACTGAAAAAGGTAGTAAATAGGTAGGTACAAATAATAAGATTAACCTACCAAAGTTAATACATTAATTGCAAATGCTGTGGATGCCTGTAATTGGCACACATTTTAAAAAGTTTTCAAAAGTGATTATTGTATTGTCAACTATGTGCGCTGTTGGCGTTGCCTATTGAATAAATAAATAAATAAATACCTACCTGGGTGCCTATACCTATAGATAGATAAATAGATAAGTACTAGGTACCTACCGTGTAATCATACGCAAAAACCTATCACAACAAATAACCTAAAAATAAACAGTAGGTAGGTACAATGACAATCAGCTTTGCAACATGCAACAGCCGCAAAAACATAGGCACCTACAAGATAAAAACACCAAAAGTGCTAGTAAACTCTAACATGTTTAAAACTTGTGCAAAACACTTACTAGATCCTTTAACATGTTGAGCAACTTCTTTCCAAGCTGCATCTTGCAATTCTCTAATGTAATATGATTGCTCTGATCTGTTGGGTTCGTATAAACATGGTCTTTCTTTAACTAATGCAATGAATTTGACGTTAAAATAGTGGTTATTGTCCATATAGCTCATCATGCCCCAACTAAAGTCCCAGCCAACAAACAAAATGTCGCAACTCGCAACTTCCAAATGCGTTGCGTGAATTTGCGTTGTGTGCTATTTACTATTGGCATATTCTTCTTCTTTTTTATAGCCTCTGCCAGTCTGCCCGCCATTTCAACAGCCAACTGAATTGTCTTGCATTTCATCAAAATATAAAGAAATCACATAGAATAAATGTAATAATACAAAAATAGGCCTTTAATATTCCTTAAAATTAGGACCTCAGACAGAACTCGCTACATCATAGAATTAAATCTTTGTAAGTCAATCAAAATTCCAATCACGCGTCATGTATTGTGTTGTGTTGCCAACTCTTGAGCGCCCGGTAAATTCTACTGCCGAACCCCGAAAGAAACCGTAATACTAATAAATAAATCGTTACTCAAGCATGCATTTGAATACAGATTATCATACAAATATCTATGCTTGAATCCGGATCATTGCTTGAACAGATAAATCAGCCTTATTCTAATAAATTCTATTTTTAGTAATTACCTACCTACCTATAGATAGGTAGGTATAGATAAAAATATAAAAATACGCATTGAATACAAGACGAACCAAACAACTATATCAACGTAATCAAGTGATAAATCTACACCCGCGGAGTTGGCAACTATCTGACCATGTTAACAAAACAAATGGTTGCCGGATGATTGAATGAAACTCGACGACTTGAACAAATCCGGCAGGATAGTAGCATGCCAATGTTGTGTTTTTCAGCTGTGCATTCCGTGGTAATACAATAATCAGACATACCTATACCTACACAACACAATATGTAAGTATACATTGTTTATGTACACACATTTGTTGTGTTGTTTATTATACATGCTACCTGCTTAGCTAGGTAGAGTGACAACAAGTTGCAAAAGCCAACCAAGTTGAAAGTTACATAGGTACAGTAGGTAGATAAAGTACAGAGGTTACAATATTCTGAGGTAAATAAATATGTACATTGTACCTACATAAAGATGTACCTATACTAATCTCAGTGTAACCTCATACCAAGAAAATCATGGATCGTACTGCTATTAGAAGTAGGTACCTACCTGCTCATCTTCGTAGACGAATTTTGCTGGTATTTCCTTTCTCAAGATCTTTCCAAATATGGTATCACCGCCAGGAGCAGCAGATTGAGCTAGATCAACCTCACCACCGGCCATTTTATTTTCATAAATCCAAAGGAAATAAATGAATCGATTGATTTCTTTGGCTAGTATTGGGCTAGTAGACTGAGGGTTTTCGACTGACGTTTTCTGACAGCCTGATTTTTTTTTGACTTGACAAGACTCACAGACAACAATACCTTCTTGCTTTATTTATGTCACTCTATCAAACACAGACAAGCTAAATCTATGCTATCAAACAATTTTTGCCATTTTGCGGGCAGTCGGCCTGATTCTGTTGGTTCAGTTTTTTAAACAGCTGTCTTTATCGTTTCAGTTTAACAGTGCCGTTCATCTGTGAGTGCCGTCTTATGTATTAGGTTAGTTTAGTTTTTTTATTTGTAAAATTGTAAGAAAAACTAAACTAACATAAAAAATAAGACGGCACTTACAGATAAACGGCAGGCACTGCATAAACTGAAACGATGAAGACAGCTGTTTAAAATAATGAACTAGAGGAGCGAGAGTAAGTATACGTGATAAGTGCGACGAGGACGCAAAACTTAATTTTTATAAAAATTTTTTTCGCTCCCGCAAAACATATTAGCTTATTTATAATAATATGTTATGTCAATGCCATAACACCGAATGCCTATGTAATGTCAATGTAATAGCCGCCAAATGATTCGTGATAGTTTGTGAGTTTGTGATTGATGATTCGATTCGGATTCGATGTGGGTACCTATTGGTGGGTGGATTTGTTTTGTTTGATTTGATTTGGATTTGATTTTCGGGGATTTTTCATTTCATTTGCATTTCATTTTAACGAAGTTTTTTTCTTATCGCTGTCATCTCGTCTGGTTTCGTCTCTCTCGTCTCACCGGTTGTCCTGTTCTCAGGTAATCTGGTAGTCTGAAGTAGTAATAATGTTGTGATCTGCTGTGTGAGGGGTTTCAAACAAAAACCCATTCAGATAGTATCACATACCGCGCCTCGCAAACAAAGTAGCAGATACAGCAGTTTTATACCTGAATTAAATTCTATGGCGCGAAAGGAATCTGACACACTGAGCTATGCGTTTGAGAATGATGATTGTAAAAAGTAAGTCTACCTTCATTCTGTCTCTTATTTTATACCGCGTTCACACTATGCCATTGCCGCTGCCGGCATGAATGCCACAATTAATTCCGGAATGATTGCCACAGCAACATCACCTTTATTCCTACACCGCGTTCACACATGCTCATGCCGCTGCCCGAATTATTGCCGCGATTAATTCCGGAATTATTGCCACAGCAACATCGCCAAGTTCATGCCCTTTGGTGAGAATGCTCTTTGGTGAGAATAAAGGCGATTTTGCTGTGGCAATAATTCCGGAATTAATCGCGGCATTCATGCCGGGCATAGTGTGCACGCACTATTAGATTGTAGGTAGGTACTTCATTTTGAGACTAGGATGAACAATAAACCGATGACTAGGGCAATCTCAATGTTGAACTATATCTGTGGTTATATGGCTTATACCTATGCTCAAGAGATCCAGACTCCTAGCTATGACTCCTAGATATGATTAAAATAGTTTGCCAGACTGTTCCGCCGGTATCAATATCTCTCTTCATCACATTCAATACTTAGCATGTGCCCACATCAATATATATAAAACTCTTTTGAAGCTGACAGAGAATCAACGCACAGTCTAAACTGTAAGTCCTAGAGGTATGAAATTTGGAGGGTAGTATCCTTATACTATAGTGCAGGGGTGCACTAAGAAAGGAATTTTGAAAAGTCACACTAACGCGAGCAACGCTGCGGGAGATGGCTAGTTATACATACAAATAAAAAATGCTCAATTTTCAAACTTTAAAGGATCTTTGCAATGGTTTCATTACCGATTTAATATTTATTTCAGAGTTATGGTGCCCGTGTTCAAGCAGCCTTTGGGCCTGAAACAATTGAGACAACCCAAGTATGTATTATTAAACATTTACAGTAACTATACGGGATACTTAGAATAATAACACAACGATTAAATACATATTCTTGGACAGTCACAACACTCTCTAGTCCCAAACTAAGCACAGCTTGTACTATTGGAAGTACATTGCTGTATGCAATTTTTTTTTGTAAATACATCTTTGCATCTGGGCAGACGACATCGTCAAAATAGCAGGCCGTAAATGGGAGAGACTAGTACAGGACCGCGGTGGATGGCACAAACTTGGGGAGGCCTATGCCCAGCAGTGGGTAAGGTCGGGCTGTGGATGATGATGATGATGAAATACGTCTTTATAATACACTAGCCGTCGCCCGGGGCGTTGCTCGCGTTCTAGACCCTTTAGAGTGTGACTTTTCAAAATTCCTTTCTTAGTGCACCCATACACTATATAAGGATACTACCCTCCAAATTTCATACCTCTAGGACTTATAGTTTAGGCTGTGCGTTGTTTCTCTGTCAGCTTCAAAAGAGTTATTGATGATGATTGATTGATGATAGTATTAACATAACGCTGTAGTACCCTATAATTATGGGAACACTGTCGAAGTTCTTTGTAGTACACTCTTGAAATGTATAATGTAAACCCGTGTTGGGTATCCTACTGTATAAAATAAAAATAAAATAAAATCATCCAGAAATATACTATGCACTCCAGGCACTCCTGAAAACCAGCGCTAAGGAGCCACCCTGCACCTTTAGCATATGCTGAGCGAGTGCCTTTTTTACACATCTATCTATAATTTAATGTTTATTTAATTGTGTCTTTGTATGTGTTTTTGCGTAAAATAAATAATTTCTATTCTATTCTAATAATTTCTAAATAGAAAAAATATGTTTGCCACACACAAATGTGCTCAATAGGGTTTGAATCCATGCCCCACAGCTCTGAATGCTACACAAAAACATTATTATTTCAGTTCAATCTCTACTAGTAATGTGGGTGCTAAAACAAACACAGTGATGTCAAGTTTTAAAGCATCAACCCTGAACGGGACGCTTAAGTTTGTAAAAGATGACTCTCGACTTGTCTTGCAATATCCCCACATGAGCACTGAGCAGGTATTTATTATTCCACTAGCGGCTCGTCCCGGCTTCGCATGTGTATTTAACAATTTTAAATTTTTAGATCATTATCTAAGTTAAGCGACGTTCTGAGCGGTCACATCTGAGCGCTTACCTACTGAATGAATTTCAATGAAACGTATACCATTCAGAAGCCCTTTTTCCGGATTGAAACATAGGCTATATTTTATTGAAATCAAAGACATGGATTCTTAGATACAGCTTGAACTCTCTAAACCAAAAGCAGCTATTTGCTATGAGGTTCAACATATGCTGGTTGACAGATATTTTGGTGGAAAGTTTCGCACGCGTACGAAGTCGCGGCTAACAAAAATAGTAATACAAATAAATGTTATATTATTTAATTTGGTTTATTTCCAGGCACAATTCATAAAACAAATGGTTACACAATGTACGGGCCCTTTAGAGATGGACACAGGGCCCGGGTCTAAAGGTCTATTTGACCCGTTAGCCGAGGCCTTCAAGATATTCAGCTTGAAATACGACTTTAAACTGAATGATGCGTTACCTTTCAGTTTTGATATGAAGTAAGTATTTGTTGAATTTTTATAAAGATATAAATATATTTGGTTATTGACCTCTAAAAACCTTAAATACATACGGTCTTATTCCAGAACGGGGACTAAAGAAAGTCACGGTTTAAACGTCAAGGTTTATACAACCCGGCCGAATTAACATGACACCCGGCTCGGAACTCGATACTTCTCGCTACACCGCTTAATTCGGCCGGGTTGTATAAACCTTGACGTTTGAACCGTGACTTTCTTTAGTCCCCGTTCTGGAATAAGACCGCAAAGGTTTTATTTATTTATTTAGGTTAGCCAACAATTTGTGTACAGCACTATCTTAACTTAGAACTAGTGGTTAATGACTTATGGTGATGGTAAATAAGTATATTTATTAATTATATTTTTTACTGGTAAAAACTTTTTATTATGTTTTTTATAATATTAAATGAAATAGGTATTATTGTGTATTTTTGTATGCCTAGTTGATTAGCGAAATATGTGAGAACATATTCTTATTAGGTAAGTCACTTCTGTAATGATTTCACATCAGATGAGCTATCAGCTTGTTTCATTACTTTTATCATAAAAAAAATAATATTTCAGGCGACTGGTTTTGGAAAAAATCCCGAAGCAAAGCAAGAAGAAAAAAGGATTAGATCTGTAAGTAGATATACGTAAAATCGTAGAACTAACGTTGTTTGCCATGACCTGTAGAATACCCTGCTTTCGGTATTAAAGCTTGACTTGACTTGACTTCTTCTCTTCAATAATGGCCTGTGTCCGTCATTTCGACTGACAATTTTGCCAATGTCAAGTGTTAAAATTGTAATAAATAAGTCAAGTCAAGTCATTTGTCAAGTCGGCTGTCGTTTGTTTTGAAAAGAAAATTGACTTGACTTCTTCTTCTCTTCAATAATGGCCTGTGTCCGTCATTTCGACAGACAATTTAGCCAATGTCAAGTGTTAAAATTGTAATAAATAAGTCAAGTCAAGTCAGTTGTCAAGTCGGCTGTCGTTTGTTTTGAAAAGAAAATGGTGGATTTTCTCTCCAAAACCTAACACGAATTTTCACATTCAGAAAAACCACTTTACACACATTTATTCCAATGGCCCACACTTTATGTTACGACCTAAGTATTATTGGTTAAAATTCCACCAAAATTAAACAACAATACTCACAATAACACAAGAAAAACTATTAAAATAAAAGTGCTATGTGTCGTTTCAAAAAATGTCAAAAATGACTTGACTTCTTGGTTTGTGGCTTTTGTGGCTAGTTGTCACAATTCTGCCAGTGTCGAGTTCAGCTGACCCGACAGACGTTGTCCTGTCATTCAAACTCTGACTGTCAAACAACTGAAAGTGTGATTTCAAATGTGACATTAAAAAAGTTTTTATGGAAAAAGTTAAGGAACTTTCACCCCCCCCCCCCCCTTTCAACCCCTTACAACCCTTTTTTCGCATCAAAAAGTAGCCTATGTCCTTTCTCAGGCTCTAGACTATCTGTGTACCAAATTTCATTCAAATCGGTTCAGTAGTTTTGACGTGAAAGCGAGACAGACAGACAGACAGAATTACTTCCGCATTTATAATATTAAGTATGGATAAGTTACAGGCTGTATAACTAAATTTTTTTCGCCAAAAAATTCAACATAAATATACTCGGCCAAAATCGTAACATACACCTAATACCTACCTGCATTAGACATTCTGCGTCGCTTGTTGTGCAGAGAAGTAAAAGTCTGGCAATTACCTTACTCTTCATTTGCCATTTGTACATCTCAAGCAACGCATTTTTACTATAAAAACATCTCCGCAGTTCAAATTATAAATATCTTGAGAATACATCAATATTTTTCGTACACAGAAACACAAGCTTATCATCAACCAGCTCAGAGAGTGACCACAAACTACTCCAAATAACGCCTTTAATAGAAAATGTCTCTGAAGAATTCTCCAATAAAACATTCATACAAATTAAAAACTTCATAACCGATGACACAGAATGTTTGACATTTGAAGATTTGTCAGTCAAGCAAGAACAGTTCCTGATTCAATGGAAGTGTTACTTGAAGCCGGAGATCAGGAAATGGTTTCCTGAGGTTTGGTTTTATATTTTGCAATTACAGGCATGTCTAAGTGATGGACGCAGTGTGATGGATGCAGTGTAATGGCGCAGTGTAATGGACGCAGTGTGATGGAAGCAGTGTGATGGATGCAGTGTGATGACGCAGTGTAATGGAAGCAGTGTGATGGAAGCAGTGTGATTGGCACAGTGTGATTGACGCTGTGTGATTGACGCAGTGTAATGGAAGCAGAGTGATGGATGCAGTGTGATTGGCACAGTGTGATTGACGCAGTGTAATGGAAGCAGTGTGATGGACGCAGTGTGATGGACGCAGTGTAATGGATGAAATGTTGTCTTTAAAGTCATCTGATCAAAGGGCAGTTGTAAATTTTTTTTTTTTTTTTTTTAAGGAGGTGCAAGTAGTTTTGATCGAGATAGAGAAACTGATTAAATTGGCTCAGGGAAGATTTAAACTTCGAACTATTATGGAAAAGATATGTGGAACTCGCAGGTAAATACTAGTTTATTAATATGTTCTGTGTCTGGGTGTTACTATGTATTATTATATTAGTATGTATTTTCAGCAAAAAATGCATTTATATACTCAGCAATCTAGTTCTGATAGTACAAGCAGTTTTGTATAATATTATGTTAAATTATACAAGTGTGTTTTTAGTGATCACAGAAAAGAGGGGACTCTTCTAACACAGGTTAGATCAACTTAAAAGAGATCCCAACCCAATTAGTTAAAAACTTGTATCTAACAATAAAAACAATTTTGAATTTGAGAATTTGACAAGCTCTACTTAGTTTCGGACTAGAGGGCGTTCTGTGAAATCCATAAATATTTATAGAAAGAATAACTGATCTTACCTATTCAATTATCATTACAGAAATGTATATTTAAAAAAGAAATGGGTCAATTCAAATGTAACCTTATTACCAGAGATCAAAGACCATAAACTAACATCACAAAATGCACCCACAGAAAAAGTGTTTACAGAATTAAACAACAATATTCCTATATCCATCGGAGAAGGGAAACAAGGTACTTCACAAAATAGAATTGTGACATTAAAAAAACCAATAGAAAATACTCAAGAAGCTAACAAAAATACGCCATTCCCCATAGCAAAAGTGATGACGGTGAATGAGCCTATAGAAAAAGTGATAACGGTAAATGATCCCATTGGAAAAGTGATTAAGAATACAGCATTGCCTATAGCAAAAGTGAATACAGAAAATATAGAAGTGAATAAAACCACACATGTAAAGTCAATGCCTATACCAAAAGTGAATACCACAGGCGAATTGAATAAGATATCAGAAGTGGCCATAGAAAAAGTGATTACAGAAAGTACGAAAGAAAATGAAAATACGCTGAATAGAATTAAAGAAAATAAAAGTACTGTTGAAGTGAACCATAATACAATTGGAATGATGGACGAAATGAGGATGAAAAATTCTGTACTTGTTAATTCAGAAGATTTCATTTCAATCAGGTGTTTATACTTTCAGATTGGTCCCATAAGAACTTCATCAAACTAATTTCAGTGGCTTGGTTTTTTAAAAAGATTAACTGGAAAAAGTATCTCATTCACGCACACGACATTGCGTATTTTTCTTTCATGTGACTTACGATAGAACAGTCCCAATAAATTGCCATCATTCTCTGATGAAGCCGTATCTAATTAAAATCGGTTTTTCTAGTTTAATTTTTATTTCAGAGACTTAAGCAGTACGAAGAAGATTGCAAAAAGTAAATTAAGCACACTGCTTGACGCTATAAGCAAAATCAGCAGTACATTTGCCCGTCTAGCCCTCCAAAGCCTTAAGGACTTCATATCAAACCCGGACAAGGACACTGCATCCTTTAAAAATCTAAAATGGGAAGAATTAGAGTTCCTGCTCCGTTGGACGGATGTTATAAGACGTGTGGAGGTAGTGAAATTGTTCAGTGTTGAAGGTCAAATGGTTTTGGATGAACTGAGAAGCTTAGTTGATCGATGCTCCGGGAAGTTTGTAGTGGTTGTAGCCACGAAAACTGTTTCTCCGATCAACAGGTGAGTTAAGCCTTGCTTAATATTATTAAACTAGCTTCCGCCCGCGATTTCGTTCGCGTCTACGGGATCCAGTTGTTTTTCTGGAATAAAAAGTAGCCTATGGGTTAATTCAGGTCACGGACAATATGTATTCCAAGTTTCATCTAAATCAGATCAGTAGTTTTTGAAACAAACATACATACATATATTTTTTTTATGATAAAAGTAATGGAACAAGGTGATAGCTCACCTGATGTTAAGTAGTAACTTCGGCCTATAACAATGCATTACCTCACAGAGCAAGTCCAATGAGGGCGTGCCCTGTAAGTCAATGCACTGCGTCCATCACTCTGAGACGTAAAACAACATCCTTACAAACTTTCGCGTTTATAATACGGTTTGTACATAGCTCAACTGTTTCATGTGTACTTTGTAAATATTGTAAATACTGCATTAGTTGTAATTTTCTTTGTGAATAAATGACGTGAAAAAAAAATTTGTAAGTACTATATCACCACCCCATCTCTACCCCAAAAAAAAAGTTTATAATTTTAGTAAGATTAAAAGCGTATTGAATTTCAGGACTGTAACATTTTTGAAGCAGTACACCAAGAAGAAACAATCTTACCCGGTGCTGAACAACCCGATACATGCTGAAACTGAAGAAACAACTCAATGTACTGAAGAAATAAGGTTGGTTTTATAAGTTTAAAAACTGCATAAACCGACTTCTATTTGATACGCCTTCATCATCAAATGATGATGATGATGAGAGTTAGATAGATAGATAGATAGAAAACTCTTTATTATACACCATTTTACAGAAATTATAAAATAGACACAGAGTTGATTATTCTTATGTGAAGTACAATGGGCAAGAGTTCATTGGGTTCTATTCGTAAACACTGAAAAGTTACAGGAAAGCAAAATACGCAATGCAATACGCGTGTGTGTTTGGCAGTTAATTAAGAATAACTCGAAAAAACAAACTGTATTGATTTTGATAAAAATTGTATGGGACCAATCTGGAATTTACTTATATGACCCTTTCATCTGGAACCTTTTCAGATAAAAAAATATTTTTTCAAATCAGTACTTAAATGACGGAGTTCTGAGGTAACACAAAAATAACAAACGAATTGATAACCTCCTCCTTTTTTGAAGATGGTTAAAAAAGCCACAACTCAATCGGTATTAGCTCTGCCTTCCGTGCTGCGGGTAGCCGATTCGATCCTCACTAGGAACAAACATTTGTGTGTGACAAATATAGATATTTGTTCTGTGTCTGGGTGTTACTATGAACTTATAGTATGCATATTTACATTCTATCAGCAATCTAGTTCCCATAGTACAAGCTTTGCTTAGTTTGGGACTAGAGGGCGGTGTGTAATGTCCAAGAATATTTATTTTTCTCTTATTTTCAGCAATGCTAGTTCAGACGACGACGATACAAATGAAACCGATAAAAAAATAGAGAATTTCTTGAATAAAATCTATAAAATTAAATACGTTTGGATGAAAACTACTTTGAGTGAACTGTTAGATTTTTTGAAAGACGATGCACAGACTATATATGCGATAAGCAATATTACAAATGCCGAGAAGGCATTTTTAGTGAATTGGAAAGACAAACTGGGTACATCTGAGGTAATTAGCAAAGTACTTCACTATTGACGGGCGTCATGGCTCAGTCGGTAGTAGCTCTGCCTTCAGTGCTGTGGGTCGTGGGTTCGATCCCCACCGAGAACAAACATTTGTGTGTTGTAAACATAGATGTTTGTTCGGTGTCTGGGTGTTTCTATGTATTATAAGTATGTATTTACAAAAAAAAAACGTATGTATGTATTCTATCAGCCATATAGTTTCCATCGTACAAGCTTTGCTTAGTTTGGGACTAGGAGGCGTTGTGTTAAGTGTCCGTGAATATTTATATATTTATAAAAATTGAATATTTAACTAGATATTACCTACCCGTGCATGATACAGGGAATCCTAGTGTGGGGTCAATGAAGTCTATATTGTGCCTATCATCATCAATATATACAAAACTCTTTTGAAGCTGACTTAGAATCAACGCACAGCCTAAATTATAAGTCCTAGAAGTATGAAATTTGGAAGGTAGTATCCTTATATAGTGTAGGGGTGCACTAAGAAAAGAATTTTGAAAAGTCGCATCCTAAAGGGTCTAGAACGCGAGCAACGCCGCAGGCGACGGCTAGTACTATTATAAAACTGTAAAAAAGCCAAAAACTATTTTTTATTATTATTTGTTTTACTTTTTGTGTGTATTTTTTTTATTGTATATTGTAGAATGTGCTTAATTTTTTTTCAAGGTGAGAATGGGTTTGCCCGAGCAAATAAGAATATTACTAGATGAGATATACTACTATGTTTCGAAAAATGCTCTCGAGTTTTCAATTTCATTTGAGATCACAAAACTTGCGAACTCAAAACGCAGGTAATTTTTTTTTATAATTTAAATTGAATTGCTTTACATGTGGTCTTAACGTGTTAGAGCACGTCCTGGTTCGATGTGCTCTGTGAGGAAATGTAATTGTTATTCGCACAGACACAATGAGATCTTAATGTTTCAATGTTTTAGACACAGCGCACGGCCTCGTTGGACGTGGACTGTGAGAAAACGTAATTGTTATACGCAGTTTTTCTGTAAAATAACTCTGTGCGCACTACAATATTTTATATTTATACGACTTATGCGTTTTATTTCTTTTTTTTTAGCAAAAACGATGTCTAACTTTTTTTAAATATTTTTTTTCAGAAACTTTTCATTTATAAAAGTACCCCGCAACGCCACGCCTAAACGAAAAGAAAAAATAAAGAAATCAGTTGAGTCAATTAAAATCCCAGTGAGATTACCGCCCAAGATAATTTCTGATAAAACTCTTGATATTCCGACTACACCGAGGAGGCTTCAAGAAATGGAACAGCTTGCAGGGCAAAATGAATCTACTGGTGATAAGAATAAGAACGAAATTGCAGCCGCTATTGATCCTCAGAGGTAAAGTTTTCCACTAATATTATAAACTAGCTTCCGCCCGCGACTTCGTCCACGTCCCGTTTGAATCTGTTGATTTTTCGGAATAAAAAGTAGTCTATGTGTTAATCCAGGACTATATTACAAGACAGGCGTCATGGTTCAGTCGGTAGTAGCTCTGCCTTCCGTGCTGTGGGTCGTGGGTTCGATCCCCACCGAGAACAAACATTTGTGTGCGGCAAACATAGATGTTTGTTGTCTGGGTGTTACTATGTATTATTGGTATGTATTTACAAAAAAAATGTATATAAGTATTCTATTAGTAATCTTGTTCCCATAGTACAAGCTTTGCTTAGTTTGGGGCTAGAGGGCGTTGTGTTAAATGTCCAAGAATATTTATTTATTTATAACTAGTAGTTCGCCCCGAACTGAGATCTCGTGATGGTCGGAGGTTAATAAAAGCCAAACAATTGTTGGTGACCAATGGTTGTAATAAACTTTGCAAATCGCTTCGAAATCGCCGTCTAGCTATGTACCAGTCTTACTTGAACTACAAAATCATTGAATCTCCAATAAATGGTAGCTTACGTTATACTGGGTTTGCCAATAAAAACGGTTTTGGAATGTCTAAACAAAACCCTATCATATGACACCCAACTTGATATTATTGTACGACTTTTTTTTTTACTCCCTTTGGACCCTCATAACTTCACGACCACTTGACCGATTTACTTCATTTAACAAACCAGTAAAACTTAAGAGTACTATCCGTATACCTACCAAATTTTATGAAGATCGGATGAGCGGTTTAAAAGATCTCGCCGAACAAACATGCATTTTTGTCCAAGTTGTCACTAAGATCTTCGTTCGCTTCGCTCACTCGATCAATTATCCTTGTATTTATTCTAGCAATGCAAGCGAGACTAGCATTCCTAAAACTAGTGGTGCCACGGTTAAGGTTCAAGTGGAACATAAAAGGCCTAAGAGCGCCAACAATGATCCCAAAGCAAGGATTATAGAAGCATTAAACCAACCAGTAGTCAGCGAACGTGGTCTTAAGTAAGTTACCTTTGTATGACAAAACTAACCGTCGCCCGCGGCTTTGCTCGCGTTCTAGATCATTTAGAGTGTGACTTTTTGTAGCGCCATCTATATCGCTACATGAGAACTATCCTAGGTCGCGCAAACGAAGTTATCACAGAGTTTGAACATAAGTAATACTACCGAATACCATCCATCGGTCCTCGGACCCCGAGCCAAAGGTCGCTCGGCGTGGAAGATCTTCCCTTTTCGTAGGAGGACACATATCCTACAATGTTCTCCTCACTTTTCAACATTTTTGTGTTAGTGCACCTCTACACTATATAAGGATACTACCCTCCAAATTTCATACCTCTATGACTTGTAGTTTAGGCTGTGCGTTGATTCTCTGTCAGCTTCAAAAGAGTTTTATTTATTTAGAGGTTTGTACACACAGATCGGCCTAGACGATTTAGGCCCGTATGCTGATATAGAGAAATCATTCTAATTCTTCATTTTCATACAAAAATCTATGCTCGAGTTTGGATCAGTGCTTCACCAGTAAATCAGCGTACGGACCTTGAATATTTCTAATATTGAGAGATATTTTTTTTTTATAGAATGATGAAAATAATGGGCTGGGAGGGCGGAGCCCTAGGCGTGAGGGGCGAAGGCATCGTCGAACCTATCACCTTGAATTTAGACGGGGTAAGTAATTACTAAGCCTTATGCTGCAAAGAAAAACAATCATTAGTTACTAATGAATATCAAAACGAAAATATTAAAAACTAGGTGATACCCGCGACTTCATACGCGTGCGAAACCACCAAAATATCTGTCAAAAAGTATACAATGAACTTCGTAGCAAATGGCTGCTTTTGGTTTAGAGAATTCAAGCTGTATCTAAGAATCGACGTCTTTGATTTCAGTAAAATATAGGCTATGTTTCAATCCGTAAAAAGGGCTTCCGAATAGTATAAGTTTCGTTGAAATTGGTCCAGTAGTTAAGGCGTGATCCGCGAACAAACAAACAGATAAACAGACAAACTCGATTTTCGGAATCAGAATCGTTTATTTAGTATATCTGCATATTTAGTTTATCCATTTCTTCAATTTAGTTTTTGGCTTTTTTACAGTTTTATAATAACTAGCCGTCGCCCGCGGCGTTGCTCGCGTTCTACCCTTTAGGATGCGACTTTTCAAAATTCCTTTCTTAGTGCACCCTTACACTATGTAAGGGTACTACCCTCCAAATTTCATACCTCTAGGACTTATAGTTTAGGCTGTGCGTTGATTGTCAGTCAGCTTCGAAAGAGTTTTATATAATACTAGCCGTCGCCCGCGGCGTTGCTCGCGTTCTACCCTTTAGAGCGTGATGTTTCAAAATTCCTTTCTTAGTGCGCCCCTACACTATATAAGGATACTACCCTCCAAATTTCATACCTCTAGGACTTATAGTTTAGGCTGTGCGTTGATTTTCAGTCAGCTTCGAAAGAGTTTTATATAATACTAGCCGTCGCCCGCGGCGTTGCTCGCGTTCTACCCTTTAGAGCGTGATGTTTCAAAATTTCTTTCTTAGTGCGCCCCTACACTATATAAGGATACTACCCTCCAAATTTCATACCTCTAGGACTTATAGTTTAGGCTGTGCGTTGATTCTATGTCAGCTTCAAAAGAGTTTTATATATATTGATAATATATTGATGATAGATAGATAGATATTAGTAACTACTTATATAAATACAGACTATTAGGTACTAGGGAATTCTTGCAGTGAATAGAAACAGTATGGACATGGAATTTTTTCAAGAGATTTTTGAAGTTTTATCTTCATTCTTTTTCTTATTTACAGAAAAAACGAGCCGGCCTAGGTTGCCCAAAACCACTTCCAAAGGTTAAACCAACTAAAACAGTACCCACCTTACCGACAAACATCACAAGGGTTAATCTTCCACCATCGAAGTACGAGGTTAAAACCACTATTATGGAGACAATCGAGGATATGATTGTCACGCTTGAGGAAGACCATCTGGAAATGCAGCTGGTATCACAAGGGCGAATCTCAGGGAAGACCTGGAAGTTTGTCAAGTAAGGCTCTTACAGCCGAATACTCAAACGCCACTTAAATTAAGCTCACGCCTAAATTATTGCCATCTCTTAAAAAGTTAAAGTCAAAATGCTTTTATTCAATAAAATCTCACTGATCACTTTGAATCGTCATTACGTTTTGTATGACAAAGAGTAATGTCAAACAGAGGCAGAGCAATTTTAAGTGATGCTTAAATTTGAGTGACGTTTCAGTATTCCGCAAAACGCAAAACACTTCGATAGCGCGTTCTAGGATCCGATCAAACTTAGCAGCGCCATCTAGTTTTGATTTAGGTAATATGAGCATAGAACCTTTTCTAACTAAATAAGTACTGCATATTGGTTAAGTACACAAAAATAAATACTAAATTAATTTTACATTAAACACAGAGCGAGAGAGAATGCGTGCCACTCGAAGTATAACTTCTTCCGCGCGTAGGGACTCCACGCACTGGTTTTTTTTAAATATTTTTTTTTGTTTTAGGAACTTAGTGACTATTCTAAATAGAAGAGAAGATTTTTTAAATTGGTCTGAGTTTTGTAATGTGCAAGATATTCTGGATCTTCTAACGGACACTGAATATATTGTAACGGCGTGTTTAGGTACATCTGGAAAGTAAGTATATCCTACTAATATTATACACGCTAAAGTTTGTAAGTATGGATGGATGGATGAGAAAGAAAGAAAGAAAGAAAGAAATTATTTATTTACGACATCGAAACATACAAACAAATACAAAATTAAATAAAAAAAATAAACTCATGTCGCAAAATGGACTATGCCTCAGCATGTGTCGGTCGGCATGCAACTGACGCTGGTCTTCTGGCAGAGCCGTTTAGTGAGGATGGCTGTTTGTTACTCTTTCACGTAAAAACTACTGATCCGATTTGGATGAAACTTGGAATATATATTGTCCGTGACCTGGATTAACACATTGGCTACTTTTTATCCAGAAAAATCAACGTGATCCAACGGGACGCGAAAAAGTCGCAGGCAGCACCTAGTAATATAATAATTAGGCCTTTACATCTATTGAAGATGATTTATACAGCGTCAGGAGGCAACCTATGCCAACATTTAACGACACACTGTAGTGCCTGGGACAATGTTTAGATGGAGTAGACTTGTACTTCTATACCATCCTCTCAGCCTAGTCAGCCATATCCACAGGAAAGACAAGCTCAATACGTGCGGAGCTGACTAAGCCAAGGGTTTCCTCGCGATGTTTTCCTTCACCGTAAAGCTCGTGTTAATGCGCATATAAATATTCCGAACGAAAAATCCATTGATGCATCGAATCCCGGCCGTGCATCAAAATAAGTATAACACTTAGTAAGCTTAAAACAAGTTAATTTTACAAAAATGTTTTGTGGTAAAGGTTATTCGTTTTTTAAACTTGTAATATTAATTTTATATATTGAGTAGGACTCTAATGATCCACTAACTTATTTTACGGATTCGAGTTTTGTCATTTTTTTGAAACAACATAATAGCACTTTTATTTTAATCGTTTTTCTTGTGTTATTGTGAGTATTGTTGTTTAATTTTGGTGGAATTTTAACCAATAATACTTAGGTCGTAACATAAAGTGTGAGCCATTGGAATAAATGTGTGTAAAGTGGTTTCTCTGAATGTGAAAATTCGTTTCAGATTTTGAAGAGAAAATCCACCATTTTCTTTTCAAAACAAACGACAGCCGACTTGACGAATGATTTGACTTATATTATTTCAAATTCATCACTTGACTCTGGCAAAATTGTCTGTCGAAATGACAGACAGAGGCCATACCTATAGGTATAGAACAAGAAGAAAAACTTTTTTTATCTTTCAGAAATATACTATTAGTGCTGTCAAAAGCTTCATACAAGCCAACATCTTCTGACAGTAAAAATTGGTCATCCATAATTGGTTTTGATGCGTTTAACTATCCGACAAAACCTAAGATCGATCTGCCAACTGACTTGAACCTTGGCAAACTGTCAGATGGATTAGCGTTCAGATTCTACGCTATAAATGTGATTTGGGAGTTCTGTAAGGAACCTACCGAGAAGGTGAGTGGGTCATCATCATCATCATTTCAGCCGGTTTGCACCCACTGAGTATAGGCCTCCTTTTTATTACGCCATTCTTTACGGTCCCTTGCGAGTCTTGTCCAGTGGTTCCCAGCCAGTGGTACGATGTCATTTGACCATCGGGCGGGTGGTCTGCCTCTAATCCTACTAATATTATAAACGCGAAAGTTTGTAAGGATGTATGGATGGATGTTTGTTACTCTTTCACGCAAAAACTACTGATCCGATTTGGATAAAACTTGGAATATATATTGTCCGTGACCTGTATTAACACATAGGCTACTTTTTATCCCGGAAAATCAACGGGACGCGAACGAAGTCGCGGGCGGAAGCTAATAGTGTAATATAACTGCATGCCGAGTATGTACGTTTGACGTTTACTGCAAAGTCACATAAACTATAATTTCGTTAGCAGAATCAGTTTTGTTAACTACCCGCTAGAGGCGCTGCTCAATCTCTATACAACAATAAAGTTTGTGGAAGTTTCTTACACTCCCACGATTATAAATAATAAATGCTGGATACGAAGAACGAAGTTTATTGCTCCAAGACCTAATACAGCTCATAAAATTAATAAAACTAACAGTGAGACGAAATCGTCGTGTCAAAACTGTCAAAAGTAATGGCGGCGTTTTTCCCAGCCTAGTGACGGGACACGTTTTTAGGGTTGGGAAAAACGAAGGAGGACGATGCAATCGCCACACCACCCCCCCACGGAGAAAATTAAACACATTAAAACACAATTTAAAAACACTAATACTAATTACAAACAGGCAAGAAAATACAGTATTACACTGTGCTATAACAGTTAGTCCAAATTCTTAAACTTAACGCGTCTGCCCGAGCGTGTGGTATAAGGTTGCCTAATAGGTAAGTCAACCCGGGCTGGTTGTTGCAGCAACAACGGTGGATTAGGAGATAACTGGCTATGAGGTGCAGCGGGTGGAGTAGATGGTGGTTCCAATTGAATAGGCTGTTGATCCGAATGATTAATGAAAGCCGGTTTAAGCCTGTCAACACTAACAACTACGCTGTTACCTCTTACTAATAATGTAAAAGTCTTACCATCTCGTGACCGCTCTAAAACCTTAAATGGGCCAGTATAAGGGGGCTGTAATGCCCGTCTGATAGTATCGTCCCTGAGAAAGACATGTGACGCAGTCGACAGCTCCTTGAATATGAAGGGAGAAGACTCGCTATGCCGAGAGGCAGGTACTGGTCGTATAAGAGACATTTTGTGACGCAACTGTACAACAAAATCGGCAGGATTTTCAATATTTCCTGATGCCGAAGAAACCAACATTTCCCCAGGGAGCCTGAGAGGCTCGCCGTAAAGAAATTCAGCAGCCGTAGCTTCGAGATCTTCTTTATAAGCTGACCGCATACCTAGAAGAACCATCGGAAGTGACCTAACCCATGAAGTATCGTGGCACATCAAAGCAGCCTTAAGTTGACGATGAACCCGCTCAATCATCCCATTTGCACAGGGGTGGTATGAGGTGGTTCTAATACGCTTTGTAGCGAACTGCTGCAGAAGTCGATGAAAAAGGTCAGATTCAAATTGGGAACCTTGGTCGGTAGTGATGACCGATGGCACCCCGAATCGAGGAATCCATTCTCTGGTGAAAGTCTCTGCTACCTCTTCGGCGGTAATAGATCGCATGGGCCAAACTTCCGGCCATCTGGATACTCTGTCTATCGCCGTCAAACAATAACGAAATTCGTTGCAGATGGGCAAGGGTCCAATGATGTCAATATGGACATGCATGAAACGACCTGATGGAACGTCAAACGTGCCAAGAGGGGCAGAATTGTGTCTCGAAACCTTGCTGCGCTGACACGCTTCACACGATCGAGACCAAGCTCGGCAATCTTTTCGCACTGAAGGCCAAACGTAACGTTCTACAACAAGACGCGTAGAAGCTTGAGCGCCGGGATGACTTAAATTATGCAATTTATTAAATACTGCCCGGCGAAACGAAGGGGTCAAATAAGGACGCGGTTTGCCTGTTGAAATATCGCAATACAAGAGAGTGTTGGAGCCTGGCGTGCAGACCTTGGTTAGCTTCAAGCTAGAACCACCTTGCAGCAAATTTGCCAGCTCTTCGTCTGAAGCTTGAGACTCTGCGAGGGTTTTATCATCATAGTCTAAAGATATAGCATCAATATCGATACGCGACATAGCGTCCGCCACAACGTTGTCTTCGCCCCTAATGTACTGAATATCAGTAGTGAACTGACTGATGAATGACAGCTGATTAAGTTGGGGAGGAGGAAGCTTTTCGCGTCGCTGTGAAAAAGCATACAACAAAGGCTTATGGTCTGTAAAAATAGTAGTGTGCTGGACTTCCAAAATGTACCGAAAATGTTGCACGCTTTCGTACACCGCAAGCAACTCTCGGTAATAAGCCGGCCACTGTGCCTGTTGCGGAGTTAACTTCTTGCTAAAAAAAGAAAGTGGGCACCATTCACCATTTACTTGCTGATGAAGACAGGCTCCAATGTGGACACTGGAAGCGTCAGTAAACAAACCCAACTTAGCGTCATTGACAGGGTGTTGTAGTAGCGTAGCGTTAGAAAGGCTCTTCTTGCAGGCTTCAAATTTTTGTAGTAGATCGGGTGACCATGGGAATGGTTTAGCACCTTTACTGTTTGTTGAAACCAAGGCATCAATCAAAGGAGCCTGAAATTGCGCAGCGTGCGGCACAAAACGACGATAATAATTTAGCATACCAAGGAATCGGCGCATACCTTGTACCGTTGTAGGTGGTGGAAAATCTAGCAGTGTTTGAATGCGCTCCTGTGGAGGTCGAGTACCGTCACCACTGACATGGTAGCCCAAGAAAACTACTTCACTGACGCCCAGGTTACATTTAGAAGGGTTAACAACCACACCATAGTCCTGTAGGCGTTTAAAGAGAATGCGCAAATGCTCAAAGTGAGTGGACTCGTCTTTTGAAAAAATGAGGATATCATCCACATATGGAAAACAAAATTCGAGGCCCCGTGTGACCTCATCGATAAAACGTTGAAAGGTTTGCCCAGCATTTCTTAATCCAAAGGTCATAAATGGAAATTCGAAGAGGCCAAAAGGGGTCACTATAGCAGTTTTGGCAATATCTTCTTCAAAGACCGGGATTTGATGATAAGCTTTAACGAGGTCCAAAGTGCTAAAAACTTTAGCGCCAGCGAGGTTATGGGCAAAATCGTTAATGTGTCGAACTGGGTATCGATCCGGTATAGTTTTAGCGTTCAGGGCGCGGTAATCGCCGCAAGGACGCCAAGTGTTATCTTTTTTAATGGTCATGTGTAATGGGGACGACCATGCACTCTTAGACGGCCGCGCTATTCCACCTCTTACCATTTCCTCAAACTCTTTTTTAGCCGAAACTAGTTTCTGCGGCGCCAAACGACGAGGGCGGCAGGAAACTGGGGGACCGTCCGTAGTCTTAATATAGTGCACTGTATCGTGTTTAACAGCTCTGGGACGGCCGGGCGGTCGAGTAATGTCGGGAAACTCGGCTAAGAGCTTAGTAAAAACTGACTTACCCGAAACCACTGCACGGACACTGGTTTGGTCAATACTGGCAGCGGAGGCAGCGGATTCCAATCCAGTGGTGCCATCGACCAGTTTTTTATTGCGGCAGTCTGGCAAAAGGTGATAAAATGCCAAAAAATCAGAGCCTATGATGGCTGTACTGACGTCGGCTACCACGAACTGCCAACTGAAATCGCGGCGAAGACCTAAATTTAGTTTAAGGTTAATGGCCCCAAAAGTTCGTATGCAGCTTCCATTAGCTGCGCTAAGATCGTAGTTGGTTGCTTCTCGGCGAGATGGCAGCCAACAATGTGGATAACAACATAAATCCGATCCGGTGTCAATAAGGAATCGACGCTTGGTCACCCGGTCGGTGACAAAAAGGCGGCGATTGTTATCCTGGCAATCAGTTGCCGCCGCTACTGACTGCTGGTTGAGTTTTCCGACTTCCAATTGCAGGGGCTGATGCATCTAGAAGCTTTAACGCCCCATCTCCTGTGATACCAACACCGCTTGGAGCTGTTAGTGGACCTATCCGAAGACACGGATCGGTCACGGGAGGGACGGTGCTGCTGTCTGGAAAGTGCGGCTACTTGATTGCTTACCTCTTCCAATCGTTTGGATAAAGTATCCAATGTTATGGAGGAAGAAACAGTTGCTGTAGAACAGACAGCCGGGACCGGAGCCAACTCAGTTATTTTGTCTGCTAACTCTGCCACTTTGTCCAAATCAAGATCAGCCTGTGCTGCTAGAATTGCCTGCGCTTGTTGAGGCAGTCGACGCAACCAAAGTTGGCGTATGATATTATCATCTGAAAGGACCGTTCCTGCAAGCGAACGAAGGTGACGAAGAAATTGGGATGGTTTCCTATCCCCAAGTTCCTCATCACTAAGAAGTTGCCTCACCCGCTTCTCCTGAGAAATGGAAAGGCGTTGTATGAGAGCATCCTTTAATTTAATATATTTTTCCTCAGCCGGGGGATTTGTAATTAAATCTTCTACCTCCCCTGCCATTCGTTGGTCCAAATGGCCAACAATATAGTTATATTTTGTTGTGTCCCCAACAATATTCGCAATCTCGAATTGGGCCTCCACTTGAGCAAACCAAACAGCTGGCTTATCGGCCCAAAATGTGGGCAACTTTACTGCAACTCTACATACTTTTGGTTCACTATCACTTTGGCCAAGGCGTTTTTGCAGCGCTGCATTTTCTGACTGAAGTTGCTGCAGTTGGGACTGTAGCTTTTCCTCGGCCATGGTAAAAAAAAATTATATAACACAATAAGCAATGATACCACACACCCAGCTAGACAATACACAAACAGTAATAATATAAATATTTTGAAGAGCTATTACCAAAATAAAGAGAAAAATAATGTTAAGGATAAGCAAACAGACAAAAAGCCTAAAAACACAAATTAAAATTGAATATAATTAGATAACACCCAACCAAAACAAAAATAATATTTGTTAGTGAAGAGTATTAGTACCTGGTTATTGAAATAGTATGTATAACCAAACCATTAACAGCACACTGTAGGCAACTAAACAAAAATAACTGTTTTGGTAATTAGTAAAATGTAATAGAAAGTAAAGTTTTTTTTTTTTTTAATAAATGTCTAGTAAAGGTAAATAATAAAAAACTTGCGTGCAATGTCTGTAGATGCAGAATGAATGAAGCTATTCACATCACTTCAAAGTCATTTCACCGGACCATGCAAAGTTAGTGTTTGTATCGAGCAGTTAGTAGAGTTAGTAGGTATTAGGTATGCAAGTAGCAATAAGATTATCACTTCGAACACATTCTTGCACTATAAAGCGGTGGGTTACACACAATCACACAACACACAACAACACAGAAAGCACTCATCCAATGAGCAGGGCTCAGGTTGCAAGGTAGACCAGGCACTCTAGTGCGTGCTGAGAATTTTCAGCTAAGGGCACCGGTGCGGTCTCCTGTGTCCAGTAGATGGTCGACCACGAAGCAAGTTGCAGAACTCCAGCGCAGGTTAGCACACTATGCCGCCGCTGAGCGGACGCGACACGTGTTTTCTTCTAACGTCAAAGGTCACCACTTGTGGAAGTTTCTTACACTCCCACGATTATAAATAATAAATGCTGGATACGAAGAACGAAGTTTATTGCTCCAAGACCTAATACAGCTCATAAAATTAATAAAACTAACAGTGAGACGAAATCGTCGTGTCAAAACTGTCAAAAGTAATGGCGGCGTTTTTCCCAGCCTAGTGACGGGACACGTTTTTAGGGTTGGGAAAAACGAAGGAGGACGATGCAATCGCCACAAGTTTACGTCAACTTTGTAGATACGTAAAACGATGCTGAACATATACAGGGTGTCACAGAACTAGTATGTTAAGCCAAAACAGGATGATTCAGTCTATGAAATCATCATCATTCCCCTGCCCTTATCCCACGCTAGGTTGGGTCGGCACATGTTTTCTTCCACTCACTCCTATCATTCGTCAACTCGGGATCTACTCCTCTCACATTCATATCCTCTTTCACACAATCCAACCACTTCTTCTTCGGCCTTCCTCTACTTGCACACCTGGGTGTGCACATAGCCACACTCATATTCATAACTCTTTTCGTAATATGACTTTCATCCCTCTTCATTACGTGTCCATACCATGCTAATCTACCACTCCATGATTCAGTGTATAAAAAAGATATAAATTTCTAAAAAATCTATTCATATATTTTTTTTTTTACAGATACCCCCTCAAGGCAGAATAGTCCACGACACACACCTAAACAATTCAATGGCGGCTAAACAAATGTCCTACATAAGAGATACAATAATACGCTTGAACAATAAGAGCAGATCGAGCTCTTGCAGCGAACAGAAAATATTTGAAGAAATCCTAACCCAAATGATGGGGTACACTTTGCATGTTGAGTTCCCGTTAACGGAGTAAGTAATTTTTTTTTAATAATAATAGTAATGGAACATGCTGATAGCTCACCTGATGTTAAGTAGTAACTTCTGCCTATAACAATGCATTACCTCACAGAGCAAGTCCAATTATGGATATTATATACGCCCTCTAGTCCCTAGGTGTTACTATGTAATATAAGCATGTATTTACATAAAAAAATGTATACATACATACATGCAAGTATTATATCAGCAATTTAGTTCCCATAGTACCAGTTTTGCTAAGTTTGGGACTAGAAAGCGTTGTGTAATGTGTCCAAGAATATTTCATATTATTATCAAGTTCGTATAGTACCAGCTTTGCTTAGTTTGGGACTGGAGAGCGTTCTGTGTTATGTCCGTCCAAGAATATTTATTTATTTAATAACTTCGAACCCACCCTTTAATAGTTATTTGTTATACAAGAGTGCAAAGTTGCTTTTTAACCGCGTGTTCAATTTTGATGACCGAGCAATCGAAGGATCCTAAAATTGAATCACGAGCGCAGCGAGTGTTTCAAAATTAGAATCCTGAGTGTTAGCGAGGGAATCAAAAGAGCACGAGGTGAAAAATCTTTGCACTCGAGTGCAACACGTAACTTTTCATTCCACCTCAGCGAGGAAATGACTAAATGCAAAAAAAGCAAATTGAAAAAAGAACACCAAGAAGGTTCCGAGTCTGAGTTTTTAACAAATTAAAAAAAAGTTGTATGATATATTCGGCACCATAGAGGTAGCAGTAAATAGGTTTAATGTTTTTTTTAATTCACAAACTTAGTGCACACGATGTTCTAAATTCAATTTACTTTATCCTCTAGAGAATAAAAACGGCTTTTCCACTCAGATATTGAAGATTAAAAATACTCTTTCCGAGATGGTGGGATGAAAATAATATTACAATATTGTAGAAATATGTTTGAATCATAAGCGATTTTAGTATCACGCCTGATATCCTCTGCAGGCCTCTTAAGGTGGCCTAAAAACTCACCAGAGTTGGCAACTCACACAAACTTATCTATTTACAGAATAAAAGTTTGTAATATCACCAGGCCTCCTTTATTTAAGTGTATTCGTCTGTACAAAGTTTTTGATTCACACAATACCACATCTTCAACAACACATGGATCCAACACAGGTATTTTTTTTTTTATGATAAAAGTAATGGAACAAGCTGATAGCTCACCTGATGTTAAGTGGTAACTTCTGCCTATAACAATGCATTACCTCACAGAGCAAGTCCAATGAGGACGTGCCCTGTAAGACAATGCACTGCGTCCATCACTCTGAGACGTAAATATCTTGAAGTCTCATGTGCCTGTAATAGGTATGGTATAATTACAGCTTTTAACCAACTTCAAAAAAGAGGAGGGTCTCAATTTTACTTTTAATGTTTGTTACCTCAGAACTCCGTCATTTAGAAACCGGTTAATTTTTTTTTTAGATTCTCAATACGGCTTTGACCAGATTGGTGCCATAAAAATTTAATCAAAATCGATTTAGTAGGTTATTTAGTAAGAATAACTGGAATAGTGTTTATTTTATTGCAGAGACTGCCAGTAAGATTAGTGTTCGATCAATCGATTCTAACAATAAAATAATGTTAAAAAATAATAGTGAAACTGATAACAATGCACAAAGCAGCGAGAATAACTCCCTTAACATGAATACAAAGGAAAATAGACGAACAACTTTCACAAAAGACACATTTGATGAAAAATACATGTTTGATAATCAGGATTTTCTTGATGCTAGACAAAACGTACTAATGAACAGCCAAATGCGAGGTTACAGCGAAAATGTACTCGTAGATTGGGAAGATATACCTGTAAAAAGCAATGTACCTGCAGATTGGGAAGATATACCTGTGAATAGCGATGATGTACCCGTAGATTGGGAAGATATACCTGTTGATAGCGATGATGTACCCGTAGATTTGGAAGATATACCTGTGAATAGTGATGATGTACCCGTAGATTTGGAAGATATACCTGTGAATAGTGATGATGTACCCGTAGATTTGGAAGATATACCTGTGAATAGCTATGATGTACCCGTAGATTTGGAAGATATACCTGTGAATAGTGATGATGTACCCGTAGATTTGGAAGATATACCTGTGAATAGTGATGATGTACCCGTAGACAGCGAAAATGCTAACTCGAACAATGTAATGAGACGGATAACTTTCACAAATGATACGTTCGACGAAAAATACATGTTCGATAACCAGGATCCGCTTGATGTCAGCCAAAATGTACCGATAAAAAGTGAAAATATACCTGTGGATAGCCAAAAGTCCATAGACAGGCTTGAGGTACAAAAGGAAATTAAAACTGCAGTAGACAGCCAAAAAACACCCACAGATAATCTAAACTCCATTGGTAGTCAAAATGAACCCAAGATCAGTAAAAACGTATCAATGATCACCCAAAATGCTACTATTGGCGGGCAAAATGCATCTATTCATACTCAAAATGCTACTATTGGCGGCCAAAATGCATCTATTCATAGTCAAAATGCATCTATTGGCAGCCAAAATGCATCTATTGGCAGTCAAAAGGCATCTATTGGCAGCCAAAATGCATTCACTGACACAACTAGTACACAGCTCTTGAATAATGATCATATGAATAACTTAGAATATGAGGAAGATATAAAGAAAACATTATTAGAATTGAAAAAAGAATGTGAGGAGGATTTGAAGAAAGAGTTATCAGAATTAAAAGAAGAATGTAAAGAAGATTTGACGAAAATAACAGAATTGAAAGAAGAATGTGAGGAAGATTTGACGAAAATTTTTTCAGAATTGAAAGAATGTCTTTTGAGACAGGTAGTCGAAAAACAAGATGTCGCTATAAAAGATAACGGTAAAAGAGTAATGTCCAATCCATTAACGCCTATTAGAAAGTGCAAGAAGTTAAAAAAAGGTGTATCAGTGAAGAAAATTAGCATTACACCAAAAGACTACCCTCAAAACAAGATGACAAACAAAATGGCAGCTGAAATTCAAAACTCGATTCTCAATTCCATAGACTACACAGAAGAGTTGCCTTTACTCGAATGTCATGGAATCCAAGATGGCGCCTTACTTTATACTTGCCATACTAAAAAAAGCTTCAATCTTATTGAAAGTTTAACGTCACATTTCCAGGTCAATATTATTGAAAATAAAATAAAACCGCGTCATAAAATTACAGTTAAAATCAATAGTTATATTGATGAAAGTATTGATTCTATATTTGATAGGTTTGAGTGGTATAACACGAGCTTGCATACCAAAAATTGGAAAGTATTGAAGACTGAGAAATCTCTTGATAGTATTATAATACATTTAGAAATTGATGATTATTCATATCAATTAATTGTAAAAGAGAATTTTGCTTTGCACGTTGGTACTGACCTAGCTAAATTCAGTGCTGTATGGGCCTAAGATTATAAAAAACTAATATATTATTATCATTGATTGGTAATATTAGCTAACTAATATTAATATCTAAGATCGGTTAATTTGATTGATAATACCGTCAATATTTGCATATTGATGATATTGACGGCAACAAGGTAATAGAATACGACCAATATAACGTTATTGATCTCAACCTTTAAACTAAAAGACTTCTATAGTTTAGAACTTTAGATATACGTACTACAAACAACATTAGGTTTTTAAAAAAAAAAATGATAACTTTCAATGATATGTGCCATTTTTGTGTGATCTTTAAAATAAATACTAGTTTTTTTATTTTATTATTATGTTATGAACAAAAGTAATTCCTATAAGGTCTTTGTTAAAATTATTATATTATTTATAAGTTCATACATAAATTTTTTGTTGGTCAAAACAAGAGGTTACTTTTTCTTAGTCCTCTATCTGTCTCACTACTTGAAGGGTTAAAAACGTGCGTTAAAGATGACCAGTTAATTTTATTTCTTGTTATTTTGTTTAAACATAACTAAAAGTATTAGCGTGTTATTCGTTAAGATTTTTTTACTATTTGTGATTATGATTGAACATATCCAAAGACAACAAGAAAATTTTTAATTTTGGTAGGTAGCTAGTAGGTCAAGAAACTCAATTATACTAATTTAAAATTTGACATCCACCAATAGGAATCGTTTACTATGAAAACAAACTATTCCCATTGGTGGATTTCAAACACTTAACTTAGCTCTCCTGGAAAGGCACCCTAAGAGCCAGTCCAGTAAGCCAGCAGATTAAACTGAGCCAGTAACTAGGCTGTGGTTAGTAACAAGGTGATGTAGGCAGAGTTTGTAAGATTTCAATATTAGTATTACAACAGATCCATATTAGTAATATTAGTATTACACCACATAAAATACTAATATTACTATCCTAAACAAAAATAATATTAGTTATATTATTTTTTTGAGAATCGTTTGTGACATAATTTATGTAGGTGTCTAGCCTAGTATATAATCCTGTGTTTAAATTTAGTTTGAACCCGGGTCAACTACAAATAGGGTGCCTTCTGGTAAGATCGGCCTAATATTAAGTCCGGATAAATCAAGTAACTAAGCAATTATCATATAAAAATATCGCTGAATTGCTTGGCACCCGGATTTACTATTACGCCGATCTGACCAGAAGGCACTGGAGCTATTTTTTTGTTTTAATATAAATGCTTACTTTATTTTAGATCTTTATATAATCAGAGTTAATACTGATTTTCTAACTGGACTCTCTTTGAACTATCTTCATGTAAGGAGCAAATAAGTAGCTCTCAATGCAAGTCGATTTAATGTGATAACTTAGACGGCGAATTAAAGCCGGCTTAAGGTTTTTTGATAAATAAAGTTGATTCACTTAAAACTTAGTTTTATTTAACTAGCTATGTACCTACCTTCTGATGTTTTCATGCGTAATATTTTAAATATTTAATATAATAGGAAATTTTACGCCCTGTTATTAATCAACTCGATGTAAGCTTGCAGTAGTACCGTGTCTAGTCTTGCATTGGACAAGCAGATTCAAATTCGATCGAAAGATACAAAACACGGTGTAATTATTCCAAACTTACAGTTGTTTAGTATTAAAAGGGCAGAAGTTTGCGTCATGAAGGTATGAGGTCTTATTTTAGTCAAATCCACTTTATTATTTTTAAAAAGTTTATTTAGAAACATTATGCTATAATATTGCAGTCTTAAGAATAAGCTAGAAATAACAAAACGAGCATTCACACAGCGCAATTACTTCAATAACAGTTTAGAATCTGGCGATAGAAATTCTATAAAACCAAATTATTAATTTGTCAGTTTTTGGGAAATATAATCATTTTCTGCCACATTCAGGGAATACTACCATTGCTAAAAGTTACACATAAGTACCTACCATTACTTAAAGTTAGTAGTGTCTATAGACCGTGTTCCCAATGTTGAGATCCGAAGTCGAACAAAGGTCAAAGACATTGGGAATCGCTTATCGGAACTAAAATGGAGTTGGGCAGAACACCTGGCAAGGCGTTGTGACGACAGGTGGAGTAAGGCGCTAACTGAATGGCGTCCAAGAACCGGTCACAGAAACGTCGGTCGACCAGCAGCGAGATGGGCAGACGATGTTGCGAACATCGCGGGCAGGACGTGGATGAGATCGGCACAGGACCGTGAGGAGTGGCACAAACGAAGAGAGGCCTATACCCAGCTGTGGGTGAAGTCGGGCTGTGGATGATGATGATGATGATGATGAAAAGTGTCTGTCATGATTACTCAGGTGAGAAAATCAGATGACAAAACCTTGGTTATCTTTTAACATATGTCTGAGTGTAGCTAACTATTAGAAACGTTTAAACTGCTCATTATGTTTTAATGGTGTCATCTAATTAACGAATGGAAACAAGAGGTTCTATTCCTGGACCTCTCCCTCTGGCCTCGGCAGTAAGCCCCTGATGCTGAGGTCATAGACAACTTCCTCGATCTTCTTGACGTCGTATTTGAGGGCGTCGAATCTCTTGCGAAGATGATCATTCTTGAGGTTTAGTAATCTGAAAAATAAAAAGAAATTGTAGCGCCATCTAGTACGCTACGTGAGAACTATCCTAGATCAGGCAAACGAAGTTATCACGGAGTTTGTACATCATCAACATGTCTTCGTCTTCCACTCTCCTCTAACAGCTGTCATCTCGGTGTTCACTCCTTTCTTACTCATATCATAAATTCTACATTCGTCCACATTCATGTCTAGTACTCTTACGCAGTTTGTACATACGTAATATTACCGAATGCCACTTTTAAAAAAGATGGAGAGTAAATTTTTATATGTCAAAATGAGGGTAGATTTACCTAAAACCAGCATTGAGTTCCATCACGAATTTGGATATCTGCATTGGTCTGCTGTAGTCTCCACGAGTGACAGAGTTGACTGCTAGACGAGACTGGAAGAAAATCAAGTGTCAAACAACACAACAAAATTTTTTGAAGATATAAAATCACGGAAATTATTTATGAACTAGCTGATACCCGCGACTTCGTACGCGTGCGAAACTATCCACAAAAATATATGTCAACCAGCTTACGATGAACCTTGTAGCAAATGGCTGCTTTTGGTTTAGAGATTTCAAGCTGTTTAGAAAAAGCTGTCTTTGATTTCAATAAAATATAGCCTATGTTTCAATCCGGAAAAAGAGTTTCTGAATTATATAATTTTCATTGAAATTGGTCCAGTAGTTAAGGCGTGATCCGCGAACAAACAAACAGACAAACTCGATTTTCGGAATCAGAATCGTTTATTTAGTGGATCTGCTTATTTAGTGTATCTGTATCCATTATGTTTAATTTTAGTATTTGGCTTTTTTACAGTTTAATAATTATTTATTTAAATCGCAAGCAATGTTGTGTGCACATTGCACAAGGTTCAGCATAAATATATCCAAACATGATCGAGTTAGTGGCCAACTCTGGCGACGGAGTTTTTAGGCCGCCTCAAGGCCTCCGTCGTGAGTTTAACGACAGTTTAACGTGCCCTCTGAAGCACGGAAGCGCTTTAAATGCTACTAACGGTCACCCATCTAAATGTCACTTATAAAAACACTTACCAGCTCTGAGCAGACTTGCAGCAGACCCACCAGATAGTCTTCTATATCCAGATGGAATCCTTCCTTCAGCTCCACAGCGCTTACTGTAATATATCAACTTAGGTTTGTATTTTGCACTAGCTTCCGCTCGCAACTTCGTTCAGATAAAATAAGATGCAAATGAAACATGTTTCAAACCCTAATTAACTTACTGCCAAGAACGTCAGCGACCGTCTGATGAGACGCCAGGATACCCTTCTCTAGCCAAATGGTCAGCGAGATCAAGAAACAGTACCTCTGCGTCATACTTCGCCAGTGGTCGTAAAATCTGCAATCAAACAGTGACATGATACATATTACTTACAATAATATGAGTTTAAAAACAGTGCACAATAATTCTATCCTTTTTAACCGACTTCAAAAAAGGAGAAGGTTCTAAATTTGGTTGTATTTTTTTTATGTATGTTACCTCATAACTCCGACCTGTATGAACCGATTTGAAATATTATTTTTTTATCTGAAAGGGTCTTACCTTCCCGACTGGTCGCATACATTTTTTATCAAAATCGGTTTGGGAGTTAATAGGAACAACTGGAAAAAAACATGTCATCTATGACACAACATCGCACATTTTGCTTTCCTGTGACCTTTCAATGGTGTCTATGATCAATAGAACAAACGCCATGAACTACCATCATCATCATCTGGTGACGAAGCTGTATCAAATCGAAGTCAGTAGGGCTACTCTTGACCACCGCCGTTCCAAATTGGATCCGGATTTTGACAGATCTCGTGTCATTTTGTACTGAAAAATGACATTACTACTGTCAAATTCCGTGAATCCGGATTGGAACTGTGGTCGAGAGTAACCCACCAGATATTTCAAGTTTTTGAACTTATAAATTATCTCAAAACTACACACATGATCTTCCTGTGGTTAAATAAGTATCTTTATTTCTCAAACCCGTTTGTTACTCTGTAGATTTTGTTTTGGTATCAAAATACCCTTGTGATTCTGCAGACCTTACTTGTAATAATCTGTGGTTGGTACAGCATCCCTCAGTTTAGCGTAACCTTCGCGAGCCTTCTCGAATAACTGTCGAGCTTTCAGGCATGCCGGAGCAACTGCAATGTCAGACAGAGTTATTTATTCCTAGCTGGTGCCCGCGACTTCGTCAACGCGAAGTGCAATTTGCTATGTGAAATCTTCTAGGCGTTTCTGAAGAGTTCGCGTCGATTTTCCGGGATAAAAAAGAGCCTATATGTTAATCTAGGTCGCGAACAATATACATTTCAAGTTTCATCCAAATCCGATAAGTAGTTTTTGCATGAAAGAGGAACAAACATACATACATCCTTACAAACTTTCGCGTTTATAATTATTAATAGCAATAATAATTATGTATAGTAGAATTTATTTACTTACTGCCTTCTTCGCTATGATGGATAACTTGGAGAACTGTGGTGATTTCTCTGGAGATCTGGTCCACCTCTTTACAAGTATTTCTGATAACCTAGAAGAGGAAGGGTACATACCATACAGTATTAATTTTTGGGATACCTAGTTATAAGCTCTGATGAAAAAATTACCTGTAGCGAATTTTATCTATGTACCAGACGAAGTACTTTCTAATAATAACAATATAAGTATCAATATTGTAACCAAAACAAGTGGGATGTTCTGGGCGGGTAACATTATTTTCATTATACGTACCTCTCGCAATTCCTGTTCCATGTCGATACTCTTTTGGAAGCCGCTGAATATATCGTTTATCAATTGGTTTCCACTCATTTCGGCTAGAAGTTAAGCGAATATTTGCAAACGAACAATACAATTTTACTATCTCCGGCAAAAATACAAAACACGACAAATTGAACCATAGACTTATAGACTTAAAGAGTGTTTTTTTTCTGTGCAAAGAAAAGAAGGGAAGTCTGTCGGTCGACCATCGACAGTATCGATAACGGAACAGTGCTGCCAGCTCTGCTACTCCAAAATACGCCACATTAGTGTTTGTTAAACTATGGTTCTCTTTCTCATTATGGACTCAAAGTCTCTCACTCAACCCCAAAAGGCACAGTTGAGCAAGACTAGTTTCATAATGGCACATAGCAGATGTATTTGGCAGATGAAGGGGGAACGCAAGGGTAACAATCGATGCTGCAAGTAATGTTCCATACCAAGGGCCTTCCTGATCTCTACTGACCAAGGGTCTGACTGACTATACTACGATTATCTGCAGAACATTTTTGGTCTAGATTGGTTAATGTAAATTCTAGCATAAAGCTGATAAGATGGCAGCACCAAAAAAAAAAAAGAACTGCGGGCACTATGTCACTAATGTCAATTGTCACATTTGTCGCATAATGTCAGTTTCCTATTGTTTTCTCTTTCTCTCTTGACTGATTTACTGAGAGGTTGAGTTGATCAGGTCTTCCTTCTCTTTCTCTTTAAAACAACAAAAATCAAGTCACCAAAAAAGAAAATCAATTAAATCCTACAAAATAGTATCTCTGTCTGTACAATAATAATATACCTTTTCTTTCACATGAACTAACACGATGTCCTTCGACGTAAATTGGGACATCGATAAACACCAAGAAGAACACGAAAGCGATGACCATTGGCAGTTGCGCCGAAACTTCATGGACCGTTGGAAGCAGAGCTATCCCGAAGACCGGCTGGTCTGCTTGTCCCGCGTGTTCGCCAACATCGAGTTCATGGGATGCAGGTACCCACAGGAGGTCATGCAAGAAGTTGCACGAATGTCTAAAGAGGTAAACAAAAATTACACTACAAACTTTAATTATTCTTCTGAGCAATCTGTAGCGCAGGCTTCTGTCAGCGCTCAGTCTAGAACCCCTAGAAACGAGACCATGCAAGCGTCAGTGATCTCTGAACCAGTCGGTATAGACAGTTACATTGACTCTGAAAATCAGGGGTTCGGAGAAGAGATGGATCCATCAAACGAGGTGATGCATCCACCGGTTGCGTCTGGAGTATATACGAGTTCTATTTATGAAAACATGCTCGGTCAGAAAGATAGTGATAATTGCACTGAACTCGAGGATTCTCAACAGCAATCGAGCTTGCCTGATTTTGTCCAGCAAAGTGGCTCAGTTGTTGGAGATATCTATCAGAGTAATGGTTCTGGTGAACCACCGTTGTGGCATAGAAGCGACCCTAGGATTCAAGCTTCTGCTAGTATATCAAAAGTGGCTGATATATCACAGCCAGATAAAATTCAGTCTTCGAATTGGGAGGCGAGGGATCCTAGAATTCAATTATCAACAAACAGACAACGAGAATCTGAGATATCACAGCAGGAGAGAAATCAGCCAACAGGTTGGCAGGCAAAGGACCCTCGAAAGCAAGCTTCTGCAGTAGCACAGAAAGAGTCAGAGATACCACAGTATACAACACAGACTACAAATAATTATTGGCAGGCAGAACCTAGAACACTAGTTCCTACAGATATACAAAATGATTCCCATTTGAACCAGCCGACAGATCAAGGTTTAGGGTATACTGATGGTACACACAATATGAACCAGTATGAACCTACTACAGTAGATGAGGTTGGAACACCAGGCTTCACGAAGGCAGCTCAACTCCAAACCATAAGTACCAATGATCAAAATTCACATGAACCAAATATGCAATCTTGTGGGTTCGGAAACATGGCTACTGCAAGTAGTTCTGGGCTGATAACTCAACCACAACTGGCTTATAATACACCTTTACACACATACAATGCATCTTTTCAAAATAATTACAATGAGGTAGACCCCAGCACCTATTCAGAAACCTACCCCCTCATAGAAAGACGGAGAACTAATAAGATTGGTAAGCACAACATCATAGTATCTGGTCAGAAGTTATCAGGTTCCACAGCAAGAAGGTATGCTTACTGGATAAATGTAGGCAAAACTCAACAAGAAGCTGAGTATCTATGTAAAATTCATATGAGGTTCATCCCAGAGTACGAGAAATTGAAGAAAACAATGGGAACAGTTTGTCAACTAAAGAGGTTAAAAGGTGACATACTGCCAACATTCAAGAAAAAGAAAGTAAAACAACCAAGACCACTAAAAAAGATACCAGTGGGAAATAAACAGGGTGAAGCTGCAACAGCTAATAATAAGAAATCGATCTTTGATACTCCTACAGAATTTAAAACTATGAAACAATTCAAGAGATATAAATTTTGGTTAAGTATAGGTAAAAGTGACGATGTGGCGAGGGTTCTCAGCGAGCAAGGATTCCGTAAAATTCCACTTGCCTGCGATCTCAGAGCTAGAGCAAGAGAGAAAGGACATGAGAAAACTTGGATGGTGTGGGCGCAAAAAGAATACTTGAGACAGAAAATGAAGACCAAGAATACTCCTGCAAACAAAAAAGGAGATGCTATGCAGGTCCAAGAACAATTTAACGCCAACAATTCACTTGCAGATGAAACAATAAATACTACAGAGGTTAGAGAAACAATAAATACTACAGAGGTTAGGGAAGCAAAGGTTCAAACGTATGAAGATCCCGATATTATTGAGATAACAAAGAAAGAACCTGAAATGATTTTTATCTCTGATGATGAGGAAATCGATAAGTCGCTACTAGCAGATGCAAGCATAGTAAAAAGTAATAAAATGGATGCAGCTAAACCAAAAATAGATAGCGAAATACAAAGGAAACGTTTTGATTGGTGGATACAACAGGGAAAATCGCAAGAAGAAGCTACTATTCTCTCTCAGAGGCCAATGGCGATTTCAGATGCTTTAGACAACATTTCAAATTATAAAACTATAATAGATGAAGAACTGCAAGAGAAAAATCTACTGTTCAATGCTAAAAAGACATTTAGCAAGGACAATTACACTCCAACGCCAATAACTACGTTAAATACTTTGAAAGAAATGCAAGACAAAATAGAGATGATACCGAAATCACAGCTGCATGAGAAATGGGTAACATCTGAAGCAAGGGAGAACCAAAATGTACAAGGTCATACTTTAACTGACACACAAGGAAACCCGATAACTGTGCCGACAATAACAAATGCAAACATAATTCACGGAAATTCAACTGCAGCAAACTGTAGCACGCCAGAAAAAAATGCAACTCCAACTGAAACTAACGAATTTAAAATATACATTGAAGAAGCCAGCGGTAAAATTGGCTATAACGAATCTATACAGATTCGGGATGCCATTGCACAATGCATTGTTGATGACAACGAAATAACTATGCCAACGTGCGGGATTATGCACGGTTGTTTTGTCGTGGTCTGTGCCAATGAACATACCAGGGACAGCTTGGATAAACAAATTCCCACCTTAGAACCATGGAAAGGGGCTCGATTAAAAATTATCGACAAAATTCTAGTAGAACACAAAATGTCCGCGTGCTTATTCGTTCCTTCTATTCCTGAAAGTGGTATCGACCAAACCACAAAAGATAGAGAAGTTTTAAAGAAACTGCATGAACAGAATCCAAAGATGGGATGCACAAAATGGGGAGTTGTATCACATTTAACACAAGTGCACAAAACAGGCCGACTTTTAACTGTAAGTTTTGGCAGCAACACACAGAACGAACTAAGGCTGGTGGGTTATAAACTAAAATGGTTCATACGACCTATTAAAGTTAAAATTAAGGCTAGGAAACAAATAAAACTGGAGGCAGAACATGAGTTTATGCGTATCTTAGACCCGCCTAACATAGATGTTATCAAGTCTGCTTCGTTGAGAACTGGAAAAGTTCCAATTATCATGCCCCAGGCAGAAGTTTGGCTCGTTCAAAATCCATACAATATGGCAAAGAAGACGACAGGGCTAATGGCTCCGAGCATCACTGGCGATGAAGTAATTCCTATGGAAATATCAGATTCTCCATCTCCACCTAGACAGGACTATTCAGAACATGCGTGTCCTTCAAATAATTTACCAATACTAAAGGAGAATGGACAGGCTACTTCGAATTACGAAAACGATTCTATACCGCAGTTAGAATATCTTAAACAGCCTACTATTTCTGAAGAACAGTCTACACAAAACACATCTTCAACTATTGCTAATCAATTAAGAAAGCGAAAGTTAGTTGATAGTGCTGGCTTTTGGAGAACAGACGCACCTCGGTTGCTCCCCGGGCATATGAATGCTGTCAAATGGCCAATTGAAAATAAAGAATCTTTCGAGGCAGATATTGATGTCACTGGATCTGGACGTGAATTCTGCTATAGAGAAGTAAAGCCTTTCTCTGGAGAAGACGAAGAGTATTCTATAGAAGAAAGAGTCGCGGCGGGAAGATGTATTTGTTCTTTCGAAGCTCTCAATAGTCAAAGATCTTACCGACCAGACAGAGGATTTGCTGAAGTTCGAGAATACTCTCAAGAAAGAGTTTTAGGTGAAAAAGAGCCAGTAGGTTCTCGGGAGGAGAAACCTATTCAATATTATCCTCAAGAAAATCTAGTTTTAGCTGGTCAAAGTCAAGAATATGCTAGGCGCAACAGATTTTCTGATAAGCAAAGTCCAGTACATTCTCGCGAGATCAGATTTGATGACAAAGATGCAGAATGTTCTAGAAAAGATTCAAGGCGGCAAGAATATTCTCAAGAGGTTTCTATTGAACATGAAAGAAAAAACTTTTTGGAAGACATGGTTGTAATAGATTCTTCTAAGGAAGAACAGGGTAGCCAAAGTCAAACATATTCTAAGGACCATAGAGTTTTCGCTGAACGAAATGAAGAGTATTCAAGTGAAAATATATATTCTGGAATACTAAGTGCAGACTATTCTAGCGAAAGCAGATTCCAGAAACAAGATGCAGAACATGCTCAACATGCTTTTTCTAACCAAGAATATACCAGGGATGACAAAATATTCGATAGACAAAGTCAAGAATATTTAGGGAAGGACCGATTTTTTGATAGACAAAGTACAGATTATACTGGTAAGGGCAGAAATGATAAACGAGATACATATACTCGAGAGCTATCTGATGAACATGAAGGAGCAAGTTCTGTGAAAGATACAGTTATTTTGGATGCTCCTCTGGAACAACGAGTTATGACTGGACAATGTCGAGATCATTCCAAAGATGGAAGATATTCAGATACACGAAGTCCAATATATTCTGGCAAAAGCAGATTTGATGAACAAGATAGAGAAAGATATTCTAATAATAACAGACGTGATAGACGAGATCAAGAATACAGGCAAGGTATGAGTTCAGCTGGACGATACCAAGAATATTCGCGGGGGGACGAAGTATTCGATGAACGCGATCAATATTTTAGGAAAGATAGGAATATTAATGAACGAGATAAGTATTCTTGGGAACCCAGGGACGCTGATCGTCATCAACAATACTCTCAACATGATAGAGATTATTATCAACCAGGAGGCAGCAATCAGAAGAGCTCCCAAATTTCAGATAGACCATATAGTACTAGTAGTTACGATAATACGTTTCAAAGAAGTCATTCCCGACCGATGGGTACAGGTACTTTGAAATTGCAATTAAAGTACCATGAATATAAGCCAAAAAAGAAGCGATCCAAAAAGCCGAAAAAATTACAATCCAGTCTTTAGATTACCTAAGTCATTTTGTCCCTGTAAATAAGCAACTAAACCTTAGTCTTACATATTTTGTGATCCTAATATTTAGTTTAATCTGAAAGTTTATTTATTTTCATGTTGTTATGTACCTATTAATGGCATAGTTTCTGTAAATATACCTTAAAAATATTCGCTCATGAAGAAGAATTGTCTACAAAAATACCTACTATACTTATAAGACTGTTATACCTTCCCCAATTTCTCCTCGACCGTTGGTACATAACGACGGTGGCCTTCGACGGGCCTAAAACTCCAGGATTGCGATATCCACAAAGCGAAGGAACCTCAGGTCAGTATTCTACCAGCGGTTGTGTTATTCAAGTAACACGCACTCTTTACCGCTGCTTCTGTATTTGGGCAGATGACGTCGGTCCATCGCACGCAGAAGGTCTGAATATCTGAACTGGCTTGCCCTTAGTTGAATGGCCAGGTGGTGAAAGATGTTCGCCAGACGAAAACTTTCAGCAGTCTGGGTGAGTTTTCTACTCGTATCTTTTGCTGGGCATGTCAGATAACCTGAGGTTCAAGTGACAGCAACACTAATCTTACACTAAAGTCCAGTGTAAGCTTAGTGTTGCGACAATTCACTCGTTTGCGTAACCTACTAATTTTTTTGGGATGGTTGCGAATCCAATGAAGCGCCTATGGTGTAACTTGCCTTGGTGCTTCCTTGGAGAGGGCACGCAAATGTAAATCCTGGTTAAAAAGTCGTTATCCTACAAGGCCTTAAACCCCGTAGGTAAAACGCTGAGTATGATTGCCTAAGACAGATTTTCTCTACGAAAGAGAAGGTAAAATAAATACTAGTCCTGTATTTTATTTCGTAGAATAAAAGAAAAGAATAGTGGTTTATCTTATAAAAAGTTAGAGCGGACATTATGTCTTGTTTAACATACGTAATCAGTACATATGTCAACTCTAACTTTTTATAAGATAGGGGGTTAGACTATTCGGTAGAAGGGGACGTTATTAGGGTGCTCATTATAAGCGTGCAGATTCCAAAACCAAATTCCAACGTTATCTGCCAATTTTCCAACTACGTAATTTAAACAGAGGCTATCAAATGCCTTGCCGTTATAGATCCAAAGTAATGGTTCATAATGCAAACAATATTTAGTTTCTAAAGAAGCACAAATAAGTAGAAACCAATTTGTTTTCAGATAGCAAATGATTATCGCTCTACCAAAAAAACCAAACTACAGAGGACTTTTGTTTCCGCCTCCGACGCGGCTGAAGACAGAGCTAGGGGGGTGAAGCGTGAAGGGGGAATAGTTATCGACGGACCACCAAAAAAATCTAACAAAATCGAATTCGTAAAACCTGGACAAGCAACTGAAGCAACAGAAGCTAAATCCGACGATGAAAGTTTAGACGCGACTAAAGAAAGAACGCACGCGACATCAGAAGAACAACCAGCAGAAAATATCACAGAATCAGAATCGGTTGAAGTGAGGGAGGTTGAAAAGATAGATTATTTAGCGGAGTTGTCACAAATAAAGTGCTTGGATGTGAGAAGGTTCAGGCATAACATGTTTTCGACAAGATATGGAAAGTTCGTGCTTATGGTGCGATCGTGGGCTGGAAAACTGTGGAATATACAATGTGAGTGTAGTTTTTATACATAATTTATTTATATTACCTGTGTGTGATCATGCCAGATGACCCTCTCCCCGTTACAACTTTTAAATGAAAGAAGTGTTGGCTGGAACACTATTTATGGATTTTACTAAAGCCTTTGACTTCGTTAATAATACTAATTAATAATAAAGATCTATCTAAAATTCTGCTTTAACTTGATATTTATAGTGTAAGAAAAAATATTATAAACTGAATTAAGCCATGTTTTGGTAATAGATAACATGTTACAAAAATAACATGTATGAGATATCGTTAAATTAGATGTGGTGTACCACAGGGAAGTGATTTAGGGCCACATTTAAAATTAACTTGTATAAACAATCTTACCAAAGCTTTTTCTTAGCCGACAATATCTGTAGACGACTGGATCTACAACTCACACTTTCCAGTAAATCTCTTGCTATACACAGAAGAGCTCATTGGGCAATTACACATTACAATATTCCTAAAGTACCTCTGAAACTGAAATAATTTAACAAAATCTTATTTTAGCAAGTTGTCAAGTCTGCGGTCTAAGCTTAGAGAATAACTACAACGCAAAAGACGGTAAACACAGTGTTTCCATCAACGGTATACCAGTGGCCGAGGCAAGTGGATCCACCAAGCAGATAGCTAAGAAAAATGTGGGGGATATCGCATGGAATGTGAGTATTTTCTAGGTCCAAATGGCATTTTTTTATACATGGACATTCCACACAACGCCCTCTAGTCCCAAACTAAGCAAAGCTTAGTATTCAATATTTAATTAATGTACCTACTTATTTACTTACTCGACAGGCGTCATGGCTCAGTCGGTAGTAGCTCTGCCTTCCGTGCTGTGGGTCGTGGGTGCGATCCCCACCAAGAACAAACGTTTGTGTGTGGCGAACATAGATGTTTGTTCTGTGTCTGGGTGTTACTACGTACTATAATAAGTAGGTATGTATTTACACAAAAAATATGTAGGTACCTGTATAAGTATTATATCTAGTTCCCATAGCTCAGGCTTAGTTTTGGACTAGAGAGCGTTGTGTGTAATGTCCAAGGATATTTACTTATTTATTATTTACTTTTTGCAGATTGTGAAACAAGAAGCAGTGATGGTGCTTGTGAAGGAACAGTTCATAGCTCAAAACGACGCACGCATCACCGTTAGTGACGTGTCGGGCAACAAGCCGAGAGACGATCAGTTCGGGACACCAGTTGATACTAGCGTTGCTACTAAGTGAGTTAACTATAAATACGCCGCGGGCGACTGCTAGTAACTTAGATAATCGGTGAAGATTGACGTAAGCTGCATTACGTGTGACAGAGTATAACTAACTGTAAGTACATTACAGAATGATGAAGCTGATGGGTTGGAAAGGCGGAGGATTGGGAGCCGAGGCACAAGGCATCGCTGAACCAATCAAACCTCATTTACAAATGGTAAACATTCTTATCTATCTTCTTTTCTATCTTTTCTTTATAATATATAAAACTCTTTTGAAGCTGACTGAGAATCAACGCACAGCCTAAACTATAAGTCCTAGAGGTATGAAATTTGGAGGGTAGTATCCTTATATAGTGTAGGGGTGCACTAAGAAAGGAATTTTGAAAAGTCACACTCTAAAGGGTCTAGAACACGAGCAACGCCGCGCGCGACGGCTAGTCTATCTAATATTATTATTATGAGGCTTCGATGTCCCACTGCTGGGTAAAGGCCTCCCCCTCTTCCCTCCACGCTGTGCGACCAAGAACAAGGTGGCGGGATCAACTAGATAAATACCAGCCCGAATGGATCATCACAGCATTGGATCTATCTATAAAACTGTAAAAAAGCCAAAAACTAAAATTAAAGATATGGATAAATTAAATAATAGATCGGCTAAATAAACGATTCTCCGAAAATCGAGTTTGTCTGTTTATCTGCCTTAACTACTGGACCAATTTCAATGAAACTTATACCATTCAGAAGCCCTTTTCCCGGAATGAAACATAGGCTATGGAAATCTTGGATTCTTAGGTACAGCTTGAACTCTCTAAACCAAAAGCTGCCACTTGCTACGAGGTTCATCGTATGCTGGTTGACAGATATTTTGGTGGAAAGTTTCGCACGCGTGCGAAATCGCGGGTATCAGCTAGTTTATAATATTAGTAGCATTATAACTCATCTTAATTATGGCTTCTGTCCGTGATTTCGACAGACAATTTTGCCAGTGTCAAGTGGAATATTTGAGACTAGGTGCCGCCCGCGACTTCGTTCGCGTCCCGTTGGATCCCGTTGATTTTTCGGGATAAAAAGTAGCCTATGTGTTAATCCAGGTCACGGACAATATATATTCCAAGTTTCATCCAAATCGGATCAGTAGTTTTTACGTGAAAGAGTAACAAACATCCATCCATCCATACTTACAAACTTTCGCGTTTATAATATTAGTAGGATAGTTCTGCTTATAATATTGTAAAATTTCTACAGGTGAATCGCGCAGGCCTAGGAAGTATGTCGTCTGACGTGCGGCAAATAAAACGCGCCGCAGAAGCACTGATGCGGCGCTATATCGCATCGGACTGTCTCGACGTGGATCTGGTGTTTAGCAATGACTTTAGTAAGGTTAGTGTTTTTTTTTTTATAATGTAAGTACCTAGTATAAAAACATCTCGACTTTCGATCCGAAGGTCGTCGGTTTCAATCCCGGCAGTGGATCAATGAATTTTTCGTTTCGGAAAATTTATATGCGCATTAATACGAGCTTAACGGTGAAGGAAAACATCGTGAGGAAACCCTTGGCTTAGTCAGCTCCGCACGTATTGACGATGTCTTTCCTGTGGATATGGCTGACTAGGCTGAGAGGATGGTATAGTGCTACAAGCCTACTCCATCTAAACATTGTCCCAGGCACTACAGTGTGTCGTTAAGTGTAGGCATAGGTTGCCTCCTGACGCTGTATAAATCATGTTCAATAGATGTAAAGGAATAAAGTATACAAACATGCATACGGCATACCTGAAGGTAAGCGGTCACCGTTGCCTAGAAACACTGATAACACTAGGAGTACGATCGGTGCCTACCCTGAAGAACTCTAAGGAGTTTTGATATAATTTTGATCCAAACAAGAAAATTAAATGCAATATTTATTCAAAAGCTTGGTTATGTTCACAGGAGGAGCGGGCAGCGTTACATCAAGTTGCTAAAAACGCTCATCTCGTATCGCGCAGTTACGGACAAGCAGCTGACAGGTATATAACTAAGATTATTATAGTCCGACCACGCTGAGTTTGCAATTTTATAAATTGGCAACCCCAAAATTATTCGTTTAATCAGGGTTATGTAGCGTAGCTGAGATTATTATAGGTCGACCACGCTAAGTTTGCAATTTTATAAATTAGATTCCCTAAAAATATTCGTATAATGAGCGTTATGTAACTGAGATTATTATAGTTCGATCACGCTGAGTTTGCAATAAGTAATAATATTGAACTTCGACCACGCTAAGGTTGCAATGTAATAAATTGGCAACCCCAAAACTATTTTTATATACTATATAATGGTATCTATCTACCATTATGAAAATATTTTTGTTGTAGGTACCTAAGTATTTAATAAATGTCAAAAAAATCCAAGGCAGAGAGGCCCATGTATTGGACTTCTACAGGCTGATAATAATGATGATATTTTCTTGCCTTCATGTAAATCCTACTTTTTTATTTTTTACAGATTCCTAGTAGTCCGAAAAAAACTAGATCCCTTCTCTCTGGTCCAAGCTGTTATAGAAAAAGGCGGGAGCACACCAAAGTACGAAGTTTTCATACCAGAGTCAATTGAGAAACAATATCCACGAAGATAATACCCACAGGATAATAATATTAGCAACATATCAGTACCTCTATCACGAACAAATCTGACAGTCGCCGCGTTAGCGTATTCGAGTTATATTGCTCGTCAATGCCAGCTCGACTGCCAACCGTTGTAGTGTCACCGCGCAGTGTATCTCGGATACGCTATCGTTACTATACGATTGCGATTGTCATATTTATTCGTGATCAAGGCACTGATAATGGCCCGTTTCTGTTATTTCTCTTCTTCTTTTTAACCGACTTCAAAGGAGGTTCTCAATTCGGTTTTTTTTTTTAATGGATAGTCATTAGCGGAAGTTTATAAAAAAAAATTAATCTAAATAAATGCAGTCTCAATTTTTTTTTATAGTTTTATCAAAGTGTTTTGATTGAGATTTATCTAAATGAAACAATTAAAAAAATATCATACATCAGCTAATCAAAATTTTTTTGAAATAGTTTTATATGAATATTGTATGTAGGTAAGTACTTAGGTTCTATTTTGAAAAGTCAAATGTTACGTGATGTACCTTTACCTAAGTGTTGTATGAACGATGAGTAAAATAAAGAGCGAAATTATTGATTTTGATAACATTTTGTTTTACTAAAACGGTCCACAATGATTATTCGCCAAATTATTTTTGTTTCATATTTCGCTGAGTATTATAAAACCTAGGTAGGTAATAGATACGTTATAGTTTTGAATAGATAGGTAGATTAGATACTCAAATCAAGAGAATGTACGAGTAGAGTCGGTATTCATTACTTTAGTCTGTTGTGATTGTGAGTACCTCACTAAAAACCTACATAGGAAAACATTCGATTGTAATCTACCCACATCAAGATGGAATCTTTCTACTTAGTATTCCATCTACTAACATCAATGATCAGATACCTAGGTCTGCAAAATGCGGGTCTAATCGAAATATCTCTATAAAACCCATCGCAATTTTGAACAAAACATCACAAAGTATTCAAACGTCCAAGAAGTAACCCGCCATTTTCTTTTTCAAAATGTCGGCAAAGTTGGCTGTTGTCTGTGTGGCATTCTGCCTAGTGTTGCTAGTTGAAGGGTCTTTTATAAAACCTAACAATGTGCCGAGAGTTGGTAGGAGCAATGAAGACCCTTTTGAAGGTGACGAAGATCTGATGGGATATGTTATAAAAACCAACAAAAATATTCCACGTATGGGGAGAAGGAATTATGATTCGGTAAGTAGGTACAATAATCTATCACATATATTTTAACTGCATGTCTACTTTCCATAGCAGCTGACGTAGGTACCTAGGTATCTACTTACCGGCTGGTCCCATTGAACCGTTAAGGGTAGCAGATAGTTACATTACATTACAAGAGTTTTAAACCTTCGTTATTTAATTTTCAGGAAAACCGATTTGATATCCCGAAACTCTATAGATTGCCAGTTGAAAATGATGTTTATGAAGGTAAGTTCTTTGCACTTCCTAGATCACCTACCTACTCTAGCCACCGAACAGCTACAAGAATAAGAAGACGAAGAAGTCACCTACTTAAGGCAGGCGTTTACCTGTTTTTACACATTTTACCTACTAGCAAAAGGTGTATTTAATGCACCATTGTTTTTTATTTCAGATGATTCCGAAGGACAAAAAGAAAATTATTACAAACAGCTGCACAACATGAAATAGAAGTTTGGGGCAAACTATCAACTCAACATCTGGACATCGCTGTGAAATTAGTCTCGTTTCTTTGTTTCTCTAGTCATTGTTTATTGAAATAAAATATGTGTATACTTCTAATGTGCGCACAAATCGGTTTTTTTGTATAAGTACCTACCTACCTACCTACCCACCAATTAATGTACTGACTGTACCTACGTAGGTACGTGTAGGTTCGTTACTAAGTGTCTAAGTATAGATCATATTCTGGTCCGTGTAGTCTGTAGTCTAGTCTAGTATATCCGTAGTCTAGTGTGAAATGAGCTTGAGGCTGGAGCTTTGTTTAGCCTACGTATATAATGTACCTCTATCATTCCTCCGTACAACGAAACGTAAAACTTAAACGTCAAATGTGTCAGCTGGGGGCTAGCTGTCACGTCAAAACTCTCCATGGTAAGCCAACTAACTTAAAAAGTTGAGGTAACTATCTTTTGTTTCTTTCTTTACTATGTTTTTTCTATTGTTTCTATCTCTTTTTGACACTAATAACCCTACTCCAGTTTTTAGCGACGCTAAATCCAAAAAATTCTTTCACCACTTTCGTGAAAGAATTTTTCTATTTATTTTGGCTATTTTCTTCTAAATTCGCTGTGAATCGGTAAAAACATAAAAATGGTCGTCACCAAAGACGTGGTGTTGCCGGAGGAGTCCGAATTAACCGTGAATGAGGTCAATTTATCTGCTTCAACATTGATGGCTGGGTCTTTTCATCTCGGAAAATACTGTGAACATGCGAATAATGTAAGTAAATTGTCGTTTACTACAACTGGACATAGTTCTAGACATTGTTCATTTATTACTTTGTTTATTTACATTATAAAAACAGCAGGAGTTGATTGCATAACAATACAGAGGTTATGTTTTTGTCCTAGAATATGTTTCACTTTTTATCTTTGGCAAGAATTTTACCAACCAGTATATTTGCTGGATGTACATTGTACAAGTAGGTTTCATGAAAACATTTATTTTCTCAAGTTAATGAAATATTATAGTATCTAAAAAATGGTTTCGAAATGTGTATTTACAAACAACACAAAGTTTTCTATGCAGATAACAATTTTTTTTTCTGTCATTTGAAAATAATATGTACTGTGAAATACTTTAAAATAAATTAGGTAAATATGCATTAAATTCACAAGGAAAAACAAGACTAATACAGTATTTACAATATTCACAATATTTACAAAACACATTTAAGTGTATTTTGTTATTATTGTGAATATTTGTGTTAAATAAAATTTCAGGAGTTCATGCTTTGTCGTATAGAAGAGAATGACGCAACAAAATGCATTAACGAGGGGAAAGAGGTCACGGCATGCACAATGGAGTTCTTCAGGAAGGTGAAGAACTCCTGCAAGGATCAGTTCAATCAGTACGCAACGTGTGTTGACAAGAGTTCCGGAGATTTTGGATTGAAAGAGTGAGTAAATTAAACATTTATTCACAAAGAAAATTACAACTAATACAGTATTTACAAAACTTACAAAATACACAGTCGGTCTTATTCCAGTAAGGGGACTAAAGAAAGTCACGGTTTAAACGTCAAGGTTTATACAACCCGGGCTAATTAAGTAGTGTAGCGGGGGAAGTAACGAGTTCCGAGCCAGGTGTCATGTTAATTCGGCCGGGTTGTATAAACCTTGACTTTCTTTAGTCCCCGTTCTGGAATAAGACCGAGTGAGTTTATATATATTTTTTAAATGTAATGGCTGACACTAGAGTAAGCAGACACTGGCAGAATTGAGACAATAAGTTGCAAAAGCCATAAACCAAAAAGTTGATAAAGGAATAAGTGTTGTGAATGCAGGGCAATACACCCATCAGCTTCTCCAGTCTCGTTTATAACCCTGGACAGTTGGATGAATACCCTCATCTATGAAAATTTTCTTAGATCCTCTTCATTATTACTTGTCATCCAGGAGGCAACATTACTTTGGAGTATAAACTCCAGTTCGTCTTAATACTTTGGGACTAACTAAATGTTTCAAACTGCAATTACGCCAGAGATTCCACAAAACTGGTTTTGAACTGGACAAATATCCTCATAACTTGGAAACGGCTCCACTAATTTTCACCAAAAATGGCTAAAAACCAGCCCAAAAAAATATGCATTCAAATCAGAGCATTACTTTCACAGCTACAAGAGCACAGACACAACGCCGTCAATCTTATAACACCTTTTTTGTTTTTGGTCATCACAATGTTTACATTTCAGATGCCGCAACACTCAGGGTGTCTTTGATCAGTGCATGCTGGACAAGCTGAACCTTCCTCGTCCTAGCTTCGGATACTTCACTGAAGCTCGCGTCCATGCCACCACAAGGTACCTACATATTCTTACTATCCCCACAACAGAATAATAGCGTTTAGCTATTAAGCAATTTTTTATGTCCTTTCAGTTTATGAGAAGAGGCGGACAACATTTTTAGTGCTGTCAAATTAGGTTAATTGAGAAAAATGCTATGTTTTATTTATGTTTTATTGTTTATAACAATTGGTATTCAGCGAGATGGGCAGACGACATCGTCAAAATCGCAGGCCGTAAATGGGAGAGACTAGCACAGGACCGCAGTGGATGGCACAAACTTGGGAAGGCCTTTGCCCAGCAGTGAGTAAAGCCGGGCTGTGGATGATGATGATGATTCTTGATTTACAAATAAAGTCCGAAAAATACGGTACTATTAGCTGTATTAACAGCAGTCTACTTTATAACCGTGTTACATTTCAGACCAAAACCACTGCCTGAGCCTAAGACAGAATACCCTGATGCAACCCCTGCATTGCCAGATGACGCTGAACGCAAGCCGGCTAGACTGGGCTCCCGATTCTACTGGATGACGGAATAAAGTAGCTTTTGCTACGTTACGACAACCTATTCACCACATAAATGAACGAACACAGACATGTATAAAAAATCAATACTCGGGTTAAGCCGGGTTTTCAGTAAGAGTTGGCTCGGACCAAGCGCACTCAGATGTCACTCAGAACTCGCTACTCGTATCGTGTAAACACGATGGCGGCGTCTGAGTGCGCTAGGATTGCGCGTTTACACGTACTCGGCCCGTTTTGAGTTGGACTTGCCTCTGGTTACTTCCTTTATCATTGACAAGCATTGACGAAACTTGAAAGCTCACAAGTGTATACCTACCTAAATCAAAAATGGCAGAATATAACGTCGAAGTTTCGTTGCCAAATATGCAGTTTCGTTCATTGTTTGTGGTCAATTAATTGATTGTCCAAACAAATTGTTAGGAAGCCCAAAATATTTGGATGGAAGCTTTTAGTTTTCTGTCCAAAAAGAAATAAATAGGTACTAGGTACATACTAAACAAGGATTACAAAAATATGGGCTTTGTATAAAAACTGAACCGATTTTAGTGAAAGTTTATCAGAATCTATTTTGCCATCTTTATTTACCTAGTTCAAAAGTAAAACATTATAGGTAGTTCTGTTCAACTTTTTTATATATTTTATTATTTTTTGGATTGTAAGCGCAACTAATTTGGAAATATTGTATGTACCTAATATTTAACGTATTTAAATCATGATTTAATTATATATCTAAGAACTTGTGTAATGTTTTAATTTGTAGTTAGTATACTGTAGTAATAAATGTTTAAAAGTTTTCTGTTGGTTTTTCTACTCATTAGGTAGGTACCTAGATTTTGTTTTACGTAGGTAACCTACCTACCTACCTTTAAAGGTATTTGTTTGAAATGTTTGAAGGGGTAGGTTCTTGTTTTTTTATACCAGGATTGTACGGATGTAGATTATGTACATAGGAACATAGCATTCGAAAGCAAGATAATGTATGTAAGTACGATGTACAGAATATTAGTGCAAGTACGTAATAGACTTTTTTGTACTCTATTCTTTATTAAATTGGCTATTGACTATCTGCCACTGGCAGCACTGCTTAATTTCTGCATACAACGGAACGGCTCACAAAAAAAGAATAAAAGTCATAACACAAAGACTGTCAATCATGCATGCGATCGATGGATGCATTTCGGTTATGTTTTTGTAAAATTTACAGCATGTTATGTAGTTGGTCCTTGTCTAGCTTGTATAGGATCAGCAAAAGCTATCTCTTTCGAAATTACACCTGTGGTAAATGAAATGAAACGAACTGCAATCGCATCGCAATAAAATAAAATCAATGTGCGATTTTGGATTTTGATTTTTCGCTTCGACGTGCTAAAAAGGGGATAAAAATAACGAAACAATGTAATAAAAGTTGTCTAAATCGATCGCGGCGGATTACATAGAGCTTTTGAGTTATGTGTGCTTTTATTCTCTAGTGTAAAAAACGTAACAAACAAAAATGTCTGAACACGGAGGTCCATATTACCAGCTCTTCCCAGAGCGTCCGTCGACTCCATACACGCAGCCGAATGTGCTGCAGTCCCTTCCACCTGCCAGCCAACCAGATAACTTCGTCCCATTCTGCCCTGATAACTATCCTTGGCAGCCTCAAGTCTTCGCTGAATACAGCTTATGGGGCCCCTCTGACGAACAGAGTTCCAGATTTTTCAATATTCACCCGCCTACTCAAACTCCCATAGAAATCAATCTCGACCGCCGGGATGAACCACCAATGTTGGTGAGAATGCCTGCGATGCAGTCAATAGCTATGTCATCGATGCTAAACCAGGAAATGGGTAACCAAGGAATGGGTCCTATGCCTCAGTCTATACCTGAGTCCATGCCTCTGCCGATTCCTCTTCCAATGCCTCAGTCCATACCCGAGTCAATACCTATGCCGATGCCCCAGCCAGTACGTAAATCAACATCCCAACTACTTCTCACAGCGGCATTAACACGAGTGCCCGTGTCCTCAATACCATCATCACCTCTTTGCCCTTATCCCTCAATGCCATTGACATGGAAAACGATACCATTGACATGGGAAACAAAACCATCATTCTCGTACGCTGTCACCCAAACAGAAGACAAAGTAGCGGGGGGGGTCAAAGTAGCAGGGGGGGTCGAAGTAGCAAGGGGGGTCGAAGTAGCAAGGGGGGTCGAAGTAGCAAGGGGGGTCAAGGAGCCGGAGTTAATAGGATTGGAGGAACCGGAGAAGATGATTATTGAGAAGCAGGAGCTGTATAAGGTTCCAGCTTGGTTTCACAACTATGATGATGAAGAGTGAGTAGATTTTAGAAGTCGGAGACAAAACATAATTTTATAAAACACATGTTAGAATATACAGACATCAGAATCTCATAGTTGTGTGAAATGTCCAAGGATATTTTATTTATTTATAGGTTACCATGTAGAATAAATAAACAAATATAATATTGTTAGACACATCACACAACACTATCTAGTCCCAAACTAAGCAAAGCTAGTACTATGGGAACTAGATTGCTGATAGAATACTTACATACATTTATTTTGTAAATTCTTATGATACATAGTAACACCCAGACACAGACCAAAAATCTATCTTTGCCTCACACAATTGTCTTCAGTGGGGATCAAACTCACGACCCACAGCACGGAAGGCAGAGGTCCTACCGACTGAGCCATGATGCCTGTCGACACAACAAATTTTTATTGTTATGTCAGAAAACAGAATATTTATTTATTAATTTATTTATTACTTTATAGACGAGCAGCTTTCGCTGTTATGTCTACGTCACACAGTGTTGAAGTGTCTTTTATTTCTAGTCACTTTTTTTAAGCACTGGTTTATTTATTCCTAGCCAGTTGACGAGTTTATTTTTGAAGGCATTTATGGATATTTGATATTTGCAGCAAATACATGCACATGAGACTAAACACCTTTCTGTTATCAATTTACAGAAACCCCGACTTAATTGAGCTCTGCAGCAACTCCAGTGGATCCACTGTCGGTGACTGGGCTCAAATACACTTCCAACGTACAGGGGCATTTCCCTCCGTCTACCCGTGGGCCAGCCGGCCAGGCCGGGTAGTCAACAACCGAGGCAGGAAGGCTGCCATGCAACGGAGGCAGGTCAGGGTGCTGTCGGAGCCTGTGAGGATGGAGAAAGGAACTGAGTAAGTCTTATGAACGTAGGATGAAGGGAGCTTGTTGGGGTGTTGTTCATCCATTCATTCATTCATTCATTGTGATCCTTTCATTCCTAAGTAGTACTATTGGGCGAAATATAAGATTAGATAAGACTTTCTGTTAAATATTTAGAAATAATCTAATAATGGTATCAAATATCGATTTTATTGTTGCATTTTTCTTAAACTAACCTAATTTGACAAAAACGTCTCTTTCTCTTAAACTGAAACAACAAAGACAGCTATAATTTTATACCACGTTCACACTATGCCCATGCCGCTGCCGGCATTATTGCCACAGCCACATCGCCTTTATTCTCATTAGAGAGCAAGGGCATGAACTTGGGCCGGGAGCCGGGACAGAGGCATTATCGTGTTCACACTATGCTCGTGCCCACTTACCTGCTCAAGTCCCTGCCGACTGCGGCATAGTGTAAACGCAACATTAGAGCTGTCAAATTAGGTTAGTTTAGATAAATGCTACAAGACAATCAATACAATTTTGAAACTTGGTTTAAATTATCAAATAGCGATATTTCAATGCGCCTGCGATGTTCTATATAACTTGCAAGTGCATATTTAGCTATTGGTAATTATAATTAGTATGCTTAGAACAACAAGTGATTCAGAAAAAAAAACTAAAGACTAATGAAAATCTTAGGGTGCTTGTCCACCAGAGCTAAGATAAGCTATGTTACTAAGGATGTGTGTGACATCCATCGGCCATTTCGCAGGCGTCATGGCTCAGTCGGTAGTAGATCTGCCTTCGTGCTGTGGGTCGTGGGCTCGATCCCCACCTAGAACAAACATTTGTGTGTGGCAAACACAGATGTTTGTTCTATGTCCGGGTGTTACTATGTATCGAAGTATCTTATATAGGTATGTATTTACAAAAAAATGTATAAGTATTATATCAGCAATTTACTTCCCATAGTACAAGCTCTGCTTAGTTTGGGACTAGAGGGCGTTGTGTGAAATGTCCAAGGATATATCCATCAATAGAGATCGTTTTTTTTCATGTTAAACAATTCCTATTGGTGGTTAAACACATTCTTAGCAACATAGCTTAAGCTTAGCTCTGCTAAAAAAGCATCCTAATATAGTTAATTAGACCAATTAACTTTTTTTTTTTTTTTTATTATGATAAAAGTAATGGAACAAGCTGATAGCTCACCTGATGTTAAGTAATAACTTCTGCCTATAACAACTTGTAACTTGTGATCATAATAAATGTATGAGTGTTGTATGATTGCAGCACGATGAAGAGATTGTGTTGGATTGGCGAAGGCCTAGGACACGACGAGAGCGGGATTGCCGAACCAATCGCGGTCAACACTGTATACGTATGTATAGTCGAGTTATATATCATTAAGTGTCAACTGATACTAGCGCAGGACTATTTATTCTATTAAGTAATTAAAAAAAAAACCCTAAATAAAATCAATATATATATATATAAAACGCTTTTGAAGCTGACTGAGAATCAACGCACAGCCTAAACTATAAGTCCTAGAGGTATGAATTTTGGAGGGTAGTATCCTTATATAGTGTAGGGGTGCACTAAGAAAGGAATGTTTAAAAGTCGCACTCTGAAGGGTCTAGAACGCGAGCAACGCCGCAAGCGACGGCTAGTATAAAATAATATAATAATACTAGCCGTCTCCCGCGGCGTTGCTCGCGTCAGACTGTTACTTTTCAAAATTCCTTTCTTAGTGCACCCCTACACTATATAAGGATACTACCCTCCAAAATTCATACCTCTAGGACTTATAGTTTAGGCTGTGCGTTGATTGTCAGTCAGCTTCAAAAGAAGTTTATATATATTGATAATTTAAAGAAATTGGCAAATAATTTTTTTGATAAGCAAATTCGGACGCACTCAGACGCGCGGAATCTCTCGAATCTAAGAAGAAATTTGTACATTATGTTGTGGAGATAAGGGTGAGTTTGCTATGATAAGTTTATTCGGTGCGCTTCGACTGCGCTAGTATGAGTTGACCCTTAGTGAAAAAAAATACTTGAAAAAAGTATTTAAATGTCATGTCAGCCATATAAATGCTTAACTAATGAAGGCTCTAGCGAATTTGTAAATTAAACTGTGGTGTCGATTCTGTTGTTACATTAATTTGCCCAGCTGTGGGACAATAATTTAGGTTCAACTTCAACTTCTTGGTTTATGGCTTTTGCAACTTGTTGATACAATTATAATTCTGCCGGTGTCTGGGCCTCTACTGTGAATAATGATTACCGAAGATTCGGTATTGACGTTTGTGCTACACTGCGCAGTAACGCTGTGACATTGAAAGAGCCTGCGGGCCTAAGATGCGCACGCGAGATATTTTGTCATGTCGTTCTGTCAAAATGTAAGCATTTTGCACTAGTTTTCGAACTTTTACATTATCTGTGGTAATGTTGTCGACAAAACGCGCCTTGTTATTGTACACTTTTGACACTTCTTAGTCGTCGTATCTCTCTGAGGACGAGATAATAGTCATGCAGAAATGTCAAAAGTTGAAGAATCAAGGCGCGTTTTGTCGACAACATTGCCACAGATAATGCAAAAATTCAAAAACTGGTACAAAATGCTTAAATTTTGACAGAACGACATGACAAATATCTCGCGTGCGCATCTTAGGCCCGCTGGACCATCGCTCGAGGCGACCGCGCAGTATAACACAAACGTCACTACCGAATATTCGTTAATCAATTTTCGGAGTAGAGGCCCTGGTTTACTCTGCCTTATTTGACAGCACTAAAAATGTTGCCTTTTTCATAAACTGAAATGACAAAGATGGATAATTTCAGCTCTGTCAAATTAGGCAAGTTAAAAAAATATGGATTTTTTGCACTGATCCGGACTCGAGCATAGATTTTTGAACGAAAATCTGTACTCAAATCTATGCATGAGTAACGATTTCTACGGAATACCTGCCTAAGTTAGTTTATTGTCCGCCTTCCGTGCTTTGGGTCGCGGGTTCTATCCCCACCGAGAACAAACATAATATGTTTGTTAATATATATATTTGTTATATATGTTAATATGCCACACACATATGTTTGTTCTATGGTGTTACTATGTATCGAAGTATCTTATGTAGGTATGTATTTACAAAAAGTATGTATATTAGTATTCTATCAGCAATCTAGTTCCCATAGTACAAGCTTTGCTTAGTTTGGGATTAGAGGGCGTTGTGTAATTATCCAAGATTTTTTTTTGGGACAGTAGGTAAGGGCTAGTAGTAATAATAACCTTTTAATTATTGCCGTAACTTCTTTCAGGACCAAACAACACTAGAATTTTGCCAAATCACGCCGACCTTACCAAGAAAACGAACGAGTACTTCATCGTACGCCGTAGCACGGAAGAAGTACAAGAAGCAGTTCTTCAGAACCAATGTACTGCTGAATCTTCTGGAGTTTATCAAGAATGATCAGGTCCTGGAGATATACTTCGACTGTGAACTGATGAGCTGTGAGAGGAAGAGGTGAGGTTTGCCACCTGTCATATTTTTATTTTTGTACTAGCTGATATCCACGCGTGCGAAACTTTCCGCAAAAATATCTGTCAACCAGCTTACGATGAACCTCGTAGCAAATGGCAGCTTTTGGTTTAGAGAGTTCAAGCTGTATCTAAGAATCCACGTCTTTGATATCAATAAAATACAGCCTTTTTTTCAATCCGGAAAAAGGGCTTTTGAATGGTATAAGTTTCATTGAAATTGGTCCAGTAGTTAAAGCGTGATCCGCGAACAAACAAACAGACAAACTCGATTTTCAGAATTAGAATCGTTTATTTAGTAGATCTGCATATTTAGTTTATCCATATCTTTTATTTTAGTTTTTGGCTTTTTTACAGTTTTATAATAGTATAGATACAAAAGGTTACATAAGACATGAGTAGGTATAGTGTAGGTGGTAGGATGTTTTTGATAACCTGTTTTTCAAGAGACTGGTGCCCTAGATAGATTTTGAGACCTCTATATGAATAATCAACGTATTTTGCAGGATTCATCGGTTGGTGTCTGCCCTGGACGGCCGGGAAACATTCGGAAACTTGGACTCGGATCAGCTTAAGATAGTAGCCGATATAAAGCGACGCAAACATTACTTGCTGGCAACACTAAGCGAAGGGAGTGGAGCCGCTCGGTAAATATTAATATCATACAGAATTAATATTTATTCACAAAGAAAATTACAACTAATACAGTATTTACAATATTCACAATATTTACAAAATACACATGAAACAGTTGAGCTATCTACAAACCGTTGCAAACGATTTATAGATAGCTCAACTGGTCCAAATCAGTAGCAATCGGAAGCGTGTACAAGACACTGGCTGCATAAGCAAGCTGAATAGCATAGATATTTATTTAATTGTATATTTCCCCAGTCAAATATGCGTGTATAAATCAGCAGTGAACAGCATGTTTCTGGTGACTCCTGACGATTGTCGACCTTCTATAACGGACATAAGAGAGGTAATGTTGATCTGTTATTTTGTGTGTACTCTAATGAGCCGCATTGGGCGAATAGGATTATAAATAAATATTCACGGACACTTAACACAACGCCTTCTAGTCCCAAACTAAGCAAAGCTTGTACTATGGAAACTAGATGGCTGGTAGAATACATACATACATTTTTTTTTTGTAAATACGTACTTATAATACATAGAAACACCCAGACACAGAACAAACATCTATGTTTACAACACACAAATGTTTGTTCTCGGTGGGGATCGAACCCACGACCCACAGCACGGAAGGCAGAGCTACTACCGACTGAGCCATGACGCCTGTCAAATTGTCGCCTGTCCTGATTGCACCTCGACTTCCGATCCGAAGGTCGTGGGTTCGAATCCCGGCCGTGCTTGGGTTTTTCGTTTCGGAAAATTTATATGCGCATTAACACGAGCTTAACGGTGAAGGAAAACCTCGTGAGGAAACCCTTGGCTTAGTCAGCTCCGCACGTATTGACGATGTCTTTCCTGTGGATATGGCTGACTAGGCTGAGAGGATGGTATAGAAGTACAAGCCTACTTACTACCTAAGAAATATCTGTCACCAGCGTACGATGAACCTCGTTGCAAATGGCTGCGTTGGGTTTAGAGAGTTCAAGCTGTATCTAAGAATCCACGTCTTTGATTTCAATAAAATATAGACTATGTTTTAATCTGGAAAAAGGGCTTGTGAATGGTATAAGTTTCATTGAAATTGGTCCAGTAGTTAAGACGAGATCCGCGAACAAACAAACAGATAAACTCGATTTTCGGAATCGGAATCGTTTATTTAGTAGATCTGCCTATTTAGTTCCATATCTTTAATTGTAATTTTTGGCTTTTTTACAGTTTTATAATAGTATAGATTATATTGCAGGTCGAAGATGAACCAAACCCATTTCTAAAATCAATAACAAATCATATAAGAGAAGACGAAGGTACTATCCTTCAGCCAGAGCTGCCTTACTTATTGGACAAACTAGTTGAATACTTCATTGACTTCTGCGAAGATGAGCTGTTCACTGAATTCAGGTACTTGTATTTAAATACATAAGGTTCAAAATAGTTTGTAAGGTTTAAGTTTGTAAGAGCTGGTTTAGAGTGACTTATTCGGCCATCCCCAATATTCAATGTTTCTTTTACTATTGTATTATAAGTACTAGCCGTCGCCCGCGGCGTTGCTCGCGCTCTAGTGTGACTTTTCAAAATTCCTTTCTTAGTGCGCCCCTACATAAGGAACCTACCCTCCAAATTTCATACCTCTAGGACTTATAGTTTAGGCTGTGCGTTGATTCTCTGTCAGCTTCAAAAGAGTTTTATATATATTGCTGATGATGTATTTACTAAAAAAAAGAAGTAAGCGTATGCGGCGCGTGCTGTTTGATCCTGTTGATTTTCCGGGATAAAAAGTAGCCTATATGCTAGTCCAGGTTACGAACTATATATATTCCAAGTGTTTGTAACTAAACCACGCTTTTCTTCGATAAGCTCAGCAGGTGGGACAATGAAAGGTAATAGGTAGGTACTCACATGTAGATGGGGGTTTTCTTCGTTTTGGACACTTGGATTTTGCGTTTTTAATAGTTTTAAAGACCCACAGAATCACTTGTTGACTTTGATTTGAATTTTAGTGCACAGAAAGCTTTCTTAACAGGTTTTTGATTTTTTCACGGATCACACACGTCTTTCTTTTAGGTATACGCAGACATCTTGCTTTTTATTCTTCGGCGTCCGTTTCCGCTCATTCGTCGTGGGCAGTGGCGCCAAATTTGAATGTGAGGGTGTCGGTAAAGGATGGGATAGGATACCTAGCTGAAGCCCTAACATATCCCCCCACTTGAAATCAACCGAGGATTTCATAAGATAAATCAAAGGTCCGAGATCCTGAGTTACACGCGCCCAGCTATGCGGATTCATACTTGTCTTGTGAAACAAGGTCATTACCCCAAGTGAGATAAGAGATTAGGTATAATTGATGCGTGAGTGAATGCTAAAGGTAAGCAAGTAGCTGTGTGGTGCATGTATGAAGATATAAATACGGGTAGGTATGAGATGAGATTATTAGGTTTATGTAAAAAAAAAATAAGGTTTAATACTAGGTACGACTACAGAATTAGAGTTTAGCATATTAAATAAAATAAATACATAAGAATATGGATGTGTTTTAGCGAAACTAAGATTGAACATCACTTGAAATGTCCGGATATGTCGGGATAAGACAAACCTTATTCGCGGGGCGGATTAGTTCGCCTTTGTTAGTTTTAACAGTAACTACACGAATATGATTATCAAGTCCTGCATGCAATTTGACTACGCGACCGATTCTCCAAGTATTTGCAGGCAAATTAGGTTCGATAATAGTTACGAGATCGTTCAATTTAGGTTGACTATTTTCAGTCTTAAGCCATTTGTTTCTCTGTTGCAAGGTATGTAAATAGTCCCTAGACCAAGTTCGCCAGAAGCTTTGAGATAATCGTTGTAATAATCGCCAGCGTGAGCGAAGAGATAGGTCATCATTGATTGTTAGCTCAGGTAAAGATACTAACGGACGGCCGATAAGAAAATGACCAGCTGTAAGAGCGTCAACTTCATGAGGGTCGGACGAAAGCGCAACTAAAGGCCTGGAGTTTAACATTGCTTCTACCTTCGTAAGTACGGTATAAAGTTCTTCGAATGTTAGAACTTGAGATCCGACGATTCGCTTTAGATGGTACTTGGTAGATTTGATACCACTTTCAAAGATTCCACCGAAGTGGGCTCCGGAAGGCGGGTTTAATTTCCAAGTGATACCACGAGAGGTAAGCTGGTCGCGGATGGTAAGATTTTCGCGGTCTAACATGTCCGATACTTCCGATAGGTATCGCTTCGCACCTACAAAGTTAGTACCGCCGTCAGTGGTTATGGATTGGCAAAGGCCTCTCCTAGCAACAAAACGATCTAAGGATGCGATAAAAGCTTCTGTGGTCAGCTCGGTGACAAGTTCAAGGTGAACGGCCTTTACAGTGTGACACACTATAAGGCACAGATAAGATTTATAAGTTCGGGCGTTGCGACGCCGGCTTTCCTTTACCATAAAGGGACCTCCGAAATCGATTCCGATCGATTGGAAACAGTATCCTGGAATCAGCCTGGAAGGAGGGAGATCACCCATGACAGGTTGAAAAGGAGTGGGCCTTGCCTTGCAGCAAGTTACGCATCTCGATAGTCGAGATCGAATGAGATTTCTAATACCGAGGATCCAGAATCGGCGCTGAATCAATGAATGTAGGAGCCGCGGCCCGCTATGGAGGTAAGATACATGGTAGTGGTCGATAAGGAGCTCACTCAGTCGGGATTGTTTGGATAAAAGATACGGATGTTTGACACTATAAGGTAAGTCGGACTGTCTCAAACGTCCCCCCACTCGCATGACTTCATCTGAGTCGAGAAAGATAGATAGCCTTTGAAGATGTTTAGGAATGGGTTTATTTGAGTTTAGTTGAGATAGGACGTCATGAAAATCCTTTTTTTGAACATGTTTTACTAAGATTTGCAGTGAACTGTCAAGCTCGGTTGAAGATAAATAACCGGTTAAGTTGCGCTTTGACGGTTCGACTTTAGCGTTATGGATGAAACGGTATAGCCAAGCTGTTATTCTTTGTAGTCGAGTGAAGCTCGATGTACGTTCGATTAAGCCGTGAAGCGCATCAGCTCCTTGTGTCTCGACGAGACACGAGTGTGACGACTTCAGCTCGGAAACGCTATCCTTATCGTCAATCGCGTGGACTTGCCATTTGGACAAGTCTGTGGATAACCACGATGGACCTGACCACCAACATTCACAAGCAGCGAGTTGAGCGCAAGATAGGCCACGACTACAAAGATCGGCCGGGTTGTCGTGGGTGGAGACATGCTGCCACACAAACGAGGATGTAGATTCTGTTACTTGCACTACACGGTGCGCTACAAAGGTTTTAAGTTTGTGTGGTTCTGTATTCAGCCACGACAGCACAGTCGAGCTATCGGTAAAAAGATACGATTGAGCAATGTTCACCTTAGTGCTAAGCAAGGAGTAGATGCGAGTGGCTACTTTAGCGAGTAGAACAGCGCCGCAAAGTTCTAAGCGGTTTACTGTTAGTACCTTGAGAGGTGCTACCTTGGACTTAGCGATCAAAAGAGAGACTTGAACCGTTTTGTTAGTAACAACGCGAAGATAAACACAACATCCGTATGCTTTTGTTGAGCCGTCACAAAATCCGATAAGTTGAATTTCGTGGGCTGCTGAAGGTACAACTTGACGAGGAATTTTGATAAGTTTTAAGTCTTTAAGATCGGAGATAAATTCTCGCCAGTCTCGAGATATATCGCTGGGGATAGGATCGTCCCAGGAAATGGTTTGACGCCACAAATCTTGAAGGAGCAATTTAGCTTTGAGTATGAACGGGGTAAGCCACCCTAACGGATCGAAGATACGAGCAACGTGGGATAAGATAGAACGTTTTGTATACTCAATATCTTGAACCTCAGAAAATGAGTATGTGAAGATGTCATCCGCTGGGTCCCATTGGACTCCTAAGATTTTAAGCGTAGAGTTATCAGATTCTTCAGAAAAGATTTTGGGGGTTTGACAATGGTCTACTGGCAGGGTATCGAGAAAGAATTTCGAGTTACTGCTCCATTTACGGAGTTCCAACTGAGCGCAACTGAGAAGTTGAATAAGTTGGGTTTTCAGCTCAAGAGCTTCCTCAACAGATGGCGCTCCGGTAGTTACGTCATCGACGAAGGTTTCGTGACGTAAGGCTTCTGCCGCGCGAGGGTACTCAGCACCGTGATCCGTAGCTAGCTGATGGAGTGTGCGAATGCTAAGATACGGCGAACTACTCACACCATAGGTGATAGTACGAAGTTCATACTCTTTAAGAGGGTGACTAGCAGACTCTCGCCACAGAATGTGCTGGAAGCAGCGATCGGCAGGTAGTATTAGGAAGTTCCTGAACATTTTTGAAATGTCGCATGTAAAGACGATTACATGTAATCGGAAGCCAGTTATGATATCGATTATATCCGTTTGAAGCTTAGGTCCAGTAAACACAAGGTCATTTAGAGATAGACCGTTAGTGGTCTTACAACTTGCGTCAAATACCACGCGCAACTTAGTTGTTGTGCTTTGTGGTCGGATGACGCAATGATGCGGGATAAGATAAGATTTGTTCGTAGGTGAAGTCGGGGTAAGTTCCATGTGATTTAAGTTTTCGTATTCTCGCATAAAGTCAATGTAGTCAGCTTTAAGTTGGCTATGTCGGCTAAGTTTCTTTTCGATATTGAGTAACCGCGACAAAGCGCTAGGATATGAGTCCCCTAGTGCGCGATCTCGATCCTTGACGAGGATAGGTACGACGTAGCGACCGTCAGGTTCCCGGTAGGTAAGGTCAGTGTACATACGTTCGCATATTTCGTCTTCAGGTACCGGAATGGGAGTGTGCGGTGGTTCCTCGACTTCCCAAAAACGTTTTACCTGCTCGTCGAGTGTGCGGGACGCAGCTAGTAACGAGGAGGTATTGGCAGGAGGTATACCGATATCGGACTCGATTGCACCCGTAAGTATCCATCCGAAGACGCTATGTAAGGCGGTAGGTAAACCGGGCCCTAGTTTGATACGTTGACCGTCATATATATCGTGAAAGTATTCCGCTCCGATAAGAATGTCTATATTTGCAGGTATGTCGAAGTCGCGATCAGCTAAAGTTATGTGCCTACAATGGTCTCGAACGACTGACGGTAGCGGCGCGCTAGGCATTTGAGCGGTGATGTTATCTAACACGATAGGTCGGATGTTAAAATGTGGATCGTCTTTTTCGAGAGGGCGTAGAACGCACCGAGTCTCGCCCCTGACATGAAACACTGTGTTTTGTCCTAAGCCACCTACGATAAGATTGCAGCGTTGGAGCTTCAACCCCAGTGTCCGGGCGCAAGCAGTTGTTATAAAACAATCCTGTGCACCGCTGTCGACAAGGGCGCGCACTACATGTTGTGCACCGGTGGCTGTATTGCATACGCGTAGCTTACATGTACCAAGTAGCACGACGCCGCGACTGTCGCCGACATGCGCGCTAGTGCTGGCCTGAGTTGCGCTACTGCTACTACCTTGGGGAGTTTCGATATGCAAAAGCGTATGATGACGTAATCCGCAGATTAAACACGAGATTTTTGAGATACATTTTTCTATGACATGATTAGTACGTAAGCAGTTCATACATAATTTTTTGTTATCGACTAAAGCGAGTCTAGATCTAGAATCTAAAGATTGAAAGGTTGGGCATCGATAAGTCGAATGCGCTTCACCACAACACGAACAGTTAACAAAAGATGTTGACGGGGTTGTTTTGTTAATATAGGTTGAGCGTTTTGATCCGCTGCTGATCGGGCGATTACGTGCCGCTGAGGTTTTCCCGTCGATGGTGCCTCGAGAGGTGGGCTGTGGAATGTTTGCTGAAGATAGCCTGCTAGTTTCTAAAACTTTAACGTAGTCTTGAAGAAACTTCAACAATTCACTAAAAGAAGGTACTTGTGAAATGTTTTGAGATTCAAAGCGCTTGCGTGTGTCCGCGTCAAGTATTCGTGAAACTAAATGAAACAAAATAAAATCACCGAGATTTTGTATATTCAAAGCTTTAAGAGCATGAACGGATTCGTGAAATACATTGGTCAACGTTTGCAGTTCCTGGAAACCAGCTGATTTGACAGTAGGATAATGCAAGATTTTATCGATATAGGTTATGGCTAAGATACGTTTATTTTGATATCTCTCGACCAGGGCATCGAAAACGACTTCATAGTTAGCCGTGGTAATAGGTACCCCCTTAACAAGAGATGCGGCGGGCCCTGTTAGACACGACACGAGATAATGAAACTTTTCTACTTGGGAGATCGAAGTATTTTCATGAATCAATGTCGTAAACGTATCATAAAACGTTTGCCAGTTCTCAGTTTGGCTATCGAACTTAGGTAACTCAAGTTTAGGTAAACGAGCATTTACGGTTTTCGTGGCGAGCGCAATGGCGGCGGTCCCGCTTTCGGAAACTGGTATGGCTTTGTCAGCGCTGGTTGCATTCAATGCGTCTGACGCCGCGATAACTGCGTAGTACAGGTCGTCAAATGAGCTAATTGAACTTTGGTCTATCGCTTGATCAGGGTTTATAGCTAATTGCAAAGATTGAATCTTTTCGTTGACTTGTACATATTCCTCGCGAATAGCTTGAATTCGAGAAAACCTAGACTTGAAAGTAGGTATCTTTGAACGATCTTGAAACATTTCCTTCGAGAGATCATAAAGAATTTGTATCGCTCGATAAACATATTCGCGTTGAGATATAAGGACCTTTAATTTGTTCTGTTCCATTTTAAATAAAAGATATTACCTAAGTAGGTAAGTATAAGATTATAAAAGTTGAAATTCTACCGGTAAGTATGAAGCTAAGATGATGTACAAACTTAGGTAGGCAACAGTAAGATTGGGATGTAAGATGAATACTTGATAAGTTAGTGAAATTGTGTGAAATATTGTAAATGTGAACTGCAAAATTGCAAAAGTTTGAATTGCAGCCACGCGGTTAGGATAATGCGGACAAATTGAGAAGTAGTATGAATCCGAATAGGTGTAAGTGTACCAACGACCAACCAGATTTGGTCGGGTTATAGTAAAAAATTACGAAAATTCCCCAAAAATTGGAAAATACCGGCCAACTTTACGATAAAGTTGTAAGATCCGGCTCGAATCTATGTTTGTAACTAAACCACGCTTTTCTTCGATAAGCTCAGCAGGTGGGACAATGAAAGGTAATAGGTAGGTACTCACATGTAGATGGGGGTTTTCTTCGTTTTGGACACTTGGATTTTGCGTTTTTAATAGTTTTAAAGACCCACAGAATCACTTGTTGACTTTGATTTGAATTTTAGTGCACAGAAAGCTTTCTTAACAGGTTTTTGATTTTTTCACGGATCACACACGTCTTTCTTTTAGGTATACGCAGACATCTTGCTTTTTATTCTTCGGCGTCCGTTTCCGCTCATTCGTCGTGGGCAGTGGCGCCAAATTTGAATGTGAGGGTGTCGGTAAAGGATGGGATAGGATACCTAGCTGAAGCCCTAACACCAAGCTTCATCCAAATTGGACCAGTAGTAGCAGCGTGATTGAAACACAATCATCTAAACGTCAAAATATCTCAACATCTAAACAACTAAACATTCAATCATCCAAACAACTAAGCATTTTAACATCCAAACTAGATGTTTTGGTGTTTAGTTTTTTATAGTATTAGTAGGAAGTAGGTTATTATTATTATTTTTGTTACAGATTTCTCGGTCCGTTCACTGAAAAAGAAATCAACGTGATCAACAATTTTCTAACTCTGATCAATGATTTATCGATCAAAAAGAGGCCATTCTTTGAATGTCCGGTCGAGTTATTGTATCTATTTACATTGAATTATCGTTATTCGGCCGCTGAGGACTGTAACGGGTTTGTAACGTAAGTATTCATTCATTCATTCTTCATTCAGTATTATATTTGACAGTCATCACAGCTCTGCCTTCCGTGCTGTGGGTCTGGGGTTCAATCTCCACCGAGAACAAACATTTGTGTGTGGCGAACATAGATGTTTGTTCTGTGTCTGGGTGTTACTATGTATTATAAGTATGTATTTCCAAAAAAAAGGTATATAATGTATTCTATCAGCAATCTAGTTCCCATAGTACAAGCTTTGCTTAGTTTGGAACTAGATGTTGTTGTGTGACATGTCCATGAATATTTATATTTATGTACTAGCTTCTGCTCGCGATTACGTTCGCGTCCCGTCGATTTTCCAGGATAAAAAGTAGCCTATGTGTTAATCCAGGTCACAGACAATATATATTCAAAGTTTCATCCAAATCTGATCAGTAGTTTTAACGTGAAAGAGGAACATACATACATACATCCTTAAATTTTTTTATTATGTATTCTATCAGCCATCTAGTTCCCATAGTACAAGCTTTGCTTAGTTTGGGACTAGAAGGCGTTGTGTTAAATGTCCGTGAATATTTATTTTATTTACTATGTTTTTCTTTCAGTATAACAAAAATACAATTTGATATGAGGAAGCAATTCAATAAAGAAGAAAACGCAAGAAAAAAGAAAACATTAGAATATAAGAGGGGCAATTTACAAAACCCCCCTTATGTGGAGAAAAAGAAAAAATAATGGGGGCCATTGCAATAAGGAGTCGTCCATTAATTACGTCACACTAATTTCGTGATTTTTTGACCCCCCCGTCCATGTCACAGTTGATCACATATGTGTGTGACGTCCCCTCCCTAGTGTGACGTCACATATCTTGCAATTTTACATCTAGAAATTGTTATTATTACTTAACAAGAAATCGAGTTATGTCATTTTTTGAAAAAACACCTAGCACTTTTATTTTTATAGTTTTTCTTGTGTTATTGTGAGTATTGTTGTTTAATTTTGGTGGAATTTTAACCAATAATACTTAGGTCGTAACATAAAGTGTGAGCCATTGGAATAAATGTGTGTAAAGTGGTTTCTCTGAATGTACAAATTCGTCTCCAAGTTTTGAAAAGAAAATCTACCATATTGCCTTCAAAACAAACGACAGAATGACGAATGACTTGACTTATTTCAAATATCTCACTTGACATTGGCAAAATTGTCTGTCGAAATGACTGACAGAGGCCATTAATTAAGAGAAGAAGATGACCCCTTAACGTGTGACGTAATTAATAGATGACCCTTAATTTATAATTATTTTGCAAGTCTATTGGCGCCATTAATACAAATTATATTAAATATTTTTTTATAAGAATTTTATAGAACAAAGCAGATATCACTGGTTACCTCTGCCTATAATGCATTACTACACAGAGGACGTTCTTGAGGACGTACCCTGCGAGGCAATGCATTACTCTTGGTAGCTTGTTTATTGACGAGGGCGCCACTGAATGGAACGCCTTTAAACGCCAAACAGCGCCATCTAGCCCCAAACTAAGCCAACCTTGTACTATGGGAAGTAAATAGCTGATAGAATACTTGTATATTTTAATGTAGGTAAATAAATTAAGTAGGTATTAAGTATTTGAGCTACAGGGCTCAGTTGGCATCACTTTGCCTTCCGCGTTGTAGGTCGTGGGTTCTATTAGGTTAGGTAGTATAAGTCTGTATATGTATTATATCAGGTATCTGGTGATCTTAGTACCAGCTTGGCTTAGTTTGGGGGTAAATGACAATGTTTGAAAAATACACCATTTTGTTTTCAGAAATATATTTTAACAGTGATATTATTTTTTTGTAATCATCTCAACAAGATGGCTGGTCTGTTTAAGATGTTATTTTTTGTTTTTGTAGTTTTAGGCTAAGAACAAAAGTGGCGTAATAAACGCAGCAAATTCGTCTTAGCGAGTGGAAAATGTTCTAATAGTGTTCTAGCAAGCAAGCTCGTATGAGTTAGTGGCCAACTCTGGTGACGGAGTATTTAGGCCGCCTTAAGGCCTCCGTCATGGCTTAACGACTGCTAGAGCCGGGACAGTTTAACGTGCCCTCCGAAGCACGGAAGCGCTCATATGTAAATGCCACTAACGGTCACCCATTCAACAAGTGACCGCGCAGAACGTTGCTCGCGCATTATTCCATTTTAGCGAGTAGAAATGTTCTAAGAGGGAACAAAACGTCATTTCTACTTGCTAGGATGAAGTGCTTGTGGCTTGCTTAGTCAATCTTCACCGATTATCTAAGTTAAGTGACGTTCTGCGCGGTCACTATTTGGATGAGTGACCGTTAGTGGCATTTACATCTGAGCGCTTCCGTGCTTTGGAGGGCAGGATAAACTGTCCCGGCTCTAGCAGTCGTTAAGCCATGACGGAGGCCTTAAGGCGGCCTAAAAACTCCGTCACCAGAGATGGCCACTAACTTGTACGAGCTTGCTTGCTATAGGATGGTGAAAACGTCGCATTTTACAGAGCTAAGAAAAGCGTTAAAAACGCTGCGTTTTGCAAGCGTATTATTTCATCTTAGCGAGTAGAAATGTTCTTAGGCCTTTTGCACATTATACGATATTTTTCTTGTGTCTTATGAGAAATATCGATAAGACATTCAGTCGCTTGATTGTTTGTATGAGACCGTACATATTACAAGATATTTTTTCTTATGTCGGAGACACGCGCCATATAAGATTTTTCTTGTCTTGTGTTTGTGTCTTATAATGTGCAAAGGGCCTAAGGGTAAACAAAACGTCATTTTTACGAAAAAGTCGTACGTTTTGTTTGCCGCGTTTTTTCCGTCACGTTTGTCCCGACCTTTATCGATTCAAACAAATTGACTCACTTTGGTTGAAAGTGATTCAAATAATTTGATTCACTTTGGTCGAAAGTGATTCAAATAATTTGATTCACTTTGGTTGAAAGATGAATTCTGGTATTGAATCATACTTATGTTTCAATGATTCAAGTTTGATTCAAATTGAATTGAAAGAATCTTAGTAGGTAATATTTATAAATTCCGAATTATATTTTTATACTAATTTTATAATTTATTTTTAGTTGTAAAAAGCATAAAGGATGTAAGTTGCGACACGGTTTAATAGCTCTGGCCTTGAATGGAGGGGAAGTGATGGTTTCCGCAGCCAAAGACATTAAATTCGACTTCTGCGCATTCAACGTCAGAGCTATTAAATCGTGTCGGAACCTATACGTTATTTATTATGCATTCGCCTTAAGAACTACAGATCTTCAATATTTATAAATAAATATGATATTATAAACACCTAATAATATATTAACTGTTATTATTATTATATTAGGCTCGCACAGTACGCTACTGCAGGCCTAAGATGCGCACGCGAGATATTTGTCATGTCGTTCTGTCAAAATGTAAGCATTTTGCACCAGTTTCTGAACTTTTGCATTATCTGTGGTACCTAATGGTGTCGACAAAACACGCCTTATTGAACACTTTTGACGTCGTACCTCTCTGAGGACGAGATAATAGTCATGCAGAAATGTCAAAAGTTGAAGATTCAAAGGCGCGGTTTCTCGACAACATTACCACAGATAATGCAATAGTTCAAAAACTGGTGCAAAATGCTTACATTTTGACAGAGCGAGTTGACAAATATCTCGCGTGCGCATCTAAGCCCCGCTGGACCCATCGACCATGGTACAGTCAGCGTCAAATTGATATGAGCGACTAGAGTAGTCAAAATGATCTGAAAAACATAAAAGCAATTTAATATACGCAGTTTGAATCATCATAGTGCTGTAAGCACACAAGGTGTTTAAAATATCTTACTACTTACTGTTTCATATTTATATGAGCAGTCAGGTGTTCAAAATTATCTTAGCTAACAAAGCTTTCAGAGGTAGTATGCAAACTCTTTCGAGTGAATACTTGAAATGTCAATGAGAGCTTTGTTTGCTAAGATAATTTTGAACACCTGACTGCTCATATAAATATGAAACAATTAATAGTAAGATATTTTTAACACCTTGTGTGCTTACAGTAATATGATGATTCGAACTGCGTATGTCAAATTTCTTTTATGTTTTTCAGATCATTTTGACTACTCTAGACGCTCATATCAATTTGACGCTGACTGTACAACACGTCGCCGGCTTAGCATGCCGAGTGGGTACCTAACATACCTACGTTTGACGTTTACTACAAAGTCACGTAAACTATAATTACGTATGGAGAACACATTATTACAATTATATCACTTGACATTGGCAAAATTGTCTGTCGAAATGACGGACAGAGGCCATTAATGAAGAGAAGAAGAAGAATCATCAGTGTACACGAGTTTTGAAATTTTTTGAAACGACACTTAGCACTTTTATTTTAATAGTTTTTCTTGTGTTATTGTGAGTATTGTTGTTTAATTTTGGTGGAATTTTAACCAATAATACTTAGGTCGTAACATAAAGTGTGAGCCATTGGAATAAATGTGTGTAAAGTGGTTTTTCTAAATGTGAAAATTCGTGTTTAGTTTTGAAGAGAAAATCCACCATTTTCTTTTCAAAACAAACGACAGCCGACTTGACAAATGACTTGACTTGACTTATATTATTACAATTTTAACACTTGGCATTGGCAAAATTGTCTGTCGAAATGACGGACACAGGCCATTATTGAAGAGAAGAAGAAGAAGAAGAATCATCAGTGTTTTAAACTAGCCGCTAGGGGCGCTGCTCAATCTCTATACAACAATACTAATAATAGTTTACGTCAACTTTGTAGTATACGTAACGGACACTCTTACCGGAGCCCCGAGTCTGTGCATTTTTTTGACTTTCGACTTGAGTATAGCACACGCAAACGCAAAGCGAGACATTTTGTTGGGAATTGCACTATTCCCAAATCTCCCGCTAGAGGCACTTATTCGGTTCTCATACAAAATTTCTTGCATAGACTCGCGACTCAGGTCACGGCGCATCCATTTTGCAGTTAAAAAGTCCACTGTATTAGGTACTTTCAAAATTAATTACAGCACGGTACGACGCTGTGTCGTGGTTATGTTACACGTTGTATGAATATATAGTTGTAACATTGAATTAATATTACTAACGTATGGAACAGATGCCGCGAATAACAAGTTTGCGCCATGAGTTGTTGCCGGTCGGCAACAACTCATTTAGTCGCTCGCCAACAACCATCGTGACCGCATGCGCATAAAAAGTAATTCAAAATGCCGTCTTGCGTTTTAAAAACGTGTAAAAACCAATCGACTGTGAAAAAAAAAGATAGTGGCGTGACTTATCATCGGTAAGTAAACAGAATATTAACTAGAACTAACCAAAATTAATTTTTGTAGATTATTTTCTATTGTACGGACATTTTGTTTGAAAATCATAGATTATGAAAAGTGCATCGTACAGATGGGATGTTTAGGATACCTACTAAGGGTTGGTGACAAAGGTTTAACTAATTATTTTGAACTCATATTACTCTGCCTATGCCGTCTGTCTGATCAGTAATATGTAGTAGGTACTGTAGCTATCTTTTGAAATCGTCATTATATAAAGCTTTACTATACCTATATTTCTTTAATGCTATGGCAGAGTGAGATAAGGTGTGGGGTCTAGTTAGTGCAAATAGGTACCTATGTAGGTATGTACATACTTTTTGTATAAAATACCAATTTATTTTAAAACCATTGATTTTAAAAGCTTAACAATTCATTTTAATTTACTGTACATTTTTTCACGTTTTGAAATATAATAATCATAGGTACTGCATTAAAATTCAGTTTTGTATGTACAAAAGCTGTCTGAAGTGTCCCTTCTGCGGTGAAAAAATCTATGAGAGCGACATTTTGTTACACTATGTTGAACGAAACGCGTAAGCGCCCCGAAATTCATGGCGCTTACGACGTTTTGGTCGCGAGAAAACTATATTCTATTAGCGATCTAGCGCTGCATGTTTTGATAGTATGGTTAGACGACATCTAATCTTTTAGCGCTGCAGCAAATACTTGTCTTTGGGCGGGGCGCGCTCGCCTCAAGTTGCGACACGTTTTTGGTTTGGTATAGCTTCTCTATACGCTAGTAATACTTCCTCAATGAGTTGTAAGTATTATTTATTGAATGTTTAGATTATTGATATTTTTCTGACTTCGAAATAGCAAGCAAAGCAAAACCAATGTGTTCAACCCGTATGCTGATTTACTTCTCAAGCACTGATCCGGACTTAAGCATAGATTTTTGTATGAAAATCTCTTCTCAAATCTATGCTTGAGTAACGATTTCTGTATCAGCACAGGCCTAACTAGCCGTCTACTGAGTAAAGAACCGTCAATTGCAGTTTGAAACATTTAATTCATCGCAATGTATTCAGAGTAGATGAATTGGAGGTCATACTCCCAAGGTCTGATGATGACTAGTAATGATGAAGAGAATGTCAAGGAGATTTTCATGTAGATTATTTTTTTGTAAAATTAACTTTTATATAACAGAGCCCGTAGTCTGAGTTTTGTTTTGTTGATCAAAACGCATATCGAGAAGCGACTTGCGAGATATTTTGTATGAAAACCCGAAAAGCGCCTCTAGCGGGAGATTTGCAAACTATTTTTCTCCATACAAAAACTGTGAGTTACTCGATTCTCGCAAGACAACATAAAAAAACACAGACACGGGCTCTGTGGCTATTTCTTAGCGTTGACAGTGTTGATTCCATCAAAAAAGTTGTTTATATATGGGTACATTACCTTATATCCTCAAAGTTTTCGTAATTGTTCTTATTACACCTTGTATACGTAATTTTCAAGAGTGCTTTCAAACACCTATGTGTTCAAACTATTCTAAGACGAAAATAGAAGATGCTTTTTTGATATTACAAAAAATAGTTCATCATTATCAGAACTTTACTTAACTTACTCTTTACAACGAGTATCTAATAGACAAAACGCGCATTCTCATTATCAACTTTTGACACTTCTGCGTGACTATTATCTCGTCCTCAGACGAATGACTATTACTCATTACCACGAGAGACCACGAGTACCTACCTACCTACGCGTACCTACCTATCGAGTACGCGTTAAGTCTATAGATACAAAACGCGCCTTCTCATTATCAACTTTTAATACTTCTGCGTGACTATTACTCATCATCCCTCTCTTGAGGACGATCTAATAGTCACGTAGGTATCTAGAAGTATCAAAAGTTGAAGATTCAAAGGCGTTTTCATGATAAAATAAACCTATCTAAATGTTCCTAAGGTATCTTATCAAAAAGCATCTTCGTATTCGTTTTATCATCGAATTATTTTGTATTTATAATAATTTCCGCGTATTCACTATCCCTGCTAAATATAAACTCTATGTAAGCTTTGAGTAATTAGGTACCTACACTATGTTTTGTCTTGCATTGACAAGTAGATCCAAATTGGATCGAAAGAGACAAAACTCTGTAAAACGTAACGCACAACGCTGCGGTATGCGGCTCAACGCAGCGTACCGCGTTTGCTCCTCGCCGCTGACGCAGACTGCGACGGAACAAGAGACCATACTAGACGTTTTCCATACGATTGTGTCCGGCGCCGCATGTCGCATACCGCAGCGTTGTGCGTTACGATCGCGAGACCGAAGCTTTACATCGAGTTTATTAATAGTGACTACGAGGTGAGCTTAAGACCTTTGGAGACTTTTTTTTAGGAACTTTTTGTTTGTGGGTATTAAAAAAAATGCAATGTGTCAAATCTTTGTTACGGGTTTAATTAAAATTTTAATAAATTTGTTTCCAATGCCCAACTATTTTTTCATTTTTTATCTTAAGACACGCCAAGACATGGTTTAATAGCTCCAAGAAAAAGTGGAGGGGAATATTAATATCTTACTATTATCCCAGTCCATCCAATATCCTTGGACATTTCACACAACACCCTCTAGTCCCCAACTAAGCTGCGCTACTATGGAAACTAGATTGAAGTTAGAATCGTTTACTCTCTGTAGATCCAGTGATCAAGATCCATTTGATTCCATTGAGAAAACTAAATAACTAATAACTAAAACTGAGAAATGGATCTAAAGAGAAAAAGTTTTCTCAATGGAATCAAATGAAAAGATCCATTTGATTCCATTGAGAAAACTTTTTCTCTTTAGATCCATTTCTGATGATTTGGTTCTAACAAGAACTTTTATCATCTGTAGATCCAATGATTAAATTGATTTTTAGAATACTTATATAATGTACCTAATTAGATTCTCATAGCAAGTATATAAGTAGGATCCACATCGGTTTTTCCCGACTAGGTATCTATGCGACCCGGGATCAAAACCCACACTTTTCACGCCTCAATCTCACCAAGTCCCTGTACTCACACATGAAACTAAACTAGAAGTGAAACTCCAAATTATAAATATCAACGTATTTATTTGATTATAATTATTTACACATTCCGGATGTTCATACAGTTCAGTCTCTACTTTCCACGCATACATTTTTAAATAACAATATTAATTTATATTTCGATACCCTTGCTCCTTCACATCTGCCTAGGACTTCCGTTAAGGCTGGTGCAGCGGCAGATTTGGTCGAGGACCACAAGAGGCACAAGTATGCAGGCCTCGATAGGGCTTACACATTTGTGCCTCTTGGGGTCGAAGACTCTAGGTCCGTGGGGTGCCGAGGTCCTCCGGGTTTTCAAAATTATTTCAGGGCGTCTCGTCGAAGCGACGCGTGACCCGAGGGCTGGTGATTATCTAGGCCAGCGTATCAGCATTGCTATTCAGCGCGGCAATGCAGCCAGTGTCTTGGGCACGCTTCCGATTGCTACTGATTTGGACCAGTTGAGCTATCTATAAATCGTTTGCAACGGTTTGTAGATGGCTCAACTGTTTCCTGTGTATTTTGTAAATATTGTAAATACTGTATTAGTTGTAATTTTCTTTGTGAATAAATTTATAATTTTATTTATATTTTACCAAGTTAGATTTTACTATTAAAAAAAATTGCAACAATTTTGAACTTACGCAGTTTTTTAGTTAGACATTAATGATTGTGTCGGGAATTATACCGAATAGGTATTTTTTCACTTCATAACTAAGTAGATACATACATACATGACTAAATTATTATTGTTGTTCAATACTTTGCATACAAAACACATACAAATCTTATCTGTCAATAATTCAAATCAAAGCCAGTTCTCATTATACTTATTAATATTGTATTTAAATTGATATTACACAAAAATAACTATAAGTGAAGATAAATCAGATATAGACCAAAATGAGAAAAAGTGAAAATCAAGTTGCACTTTTCTAGTTTTATATCTATACGTAGGTATTATATTCTATACAAATGAGTAAAAAATGCTGGATATTAAAAAAATTATGAAAGTGACATAAATTAGTAGGTACATAGGTACGAATATAGAAGTATTATTGCACAATAAATAAAAATAACCACAATTTACCAACAACCAAACCCTTCCTTATAGGTACATAATAATTGTTATTTATCAAAACATACCCTTATTTATAATAAACCGTTATTTATCAAGGACTTATAACTTTTATACTGAGGTGACTGTATTAGGGTGTTACTACACCAATCGATCGATGGTAGAATCGATTAGTCGACATCGATCGATAGTTTCTACCAGACCAACCGATCGACGGCATCGATCGATGGTAGAATCGATTAGTCGACATCGATCGATAGTTTCTACCAGACCAGCCGATCGACGGCATCGATCGATGGTAGAATCGATTAGTCGACATCGATCGATAGTTTCTACCAGACCAACCGATCGACGGCATCGATCGATGGTAGAATTGATTAGTCGACGTCGATCGATAGTTTCGACCGGCCATGGATCGATTGGTTAGTCGATCGATTAAAGCTATCACATCAATCGATCAATCGAACGATTGATGTGGTAACACCTTTAATCACTTTAGCTATTGCAGAGCTAAGCTATACTACGTTGCTAAGGTTGGAATCCACCAATAGGAATCGTTCAGAATGAAAACAAACGATTTATATTGGTGGATGTCAAACACATCCTAAAACCATACAATATACGGTTATTATGAATAAAATATCTTAAAAAAATCCACACAACACAAAATTATATTTAATCTTACTTTATAATCAAAGTTTTAAATAACTGAATTTCTTTATGAATAAGAATAAAAAGTATTTATAAACTAAAATTGTCTTTATTAAAGGAATTTTGTAAATAAAAATAATTTTAAATAAATTTTTCTAAATCAGTCTAAGTAAGGTCGGAATATACACTCTATAGGGTGATAACTGATAACACCATTCCCTAAACCGTCGAGGTTAGAGCACCCAGCAATATGAACAAAGGGCCTGGGGCAAATCTTATGGAGCCCAGGTCCCACATTTTGTTTAAACTTGCAATGATGGAACTTTGTCATTTACAATGCAGTTTTTTAAATAAAAGAATTCCATTATAAAGCAGCGGTAATCATTAGTTATTAGACATTTTACTTTAAAATATGAGTCTTTTTCAATGTAGTTTATCGTATTTACTAAATATTATTAATTTATCGTTAATGCTGGTATGTATAGTCCGACCTTTAAATATATAAAAAGATATGTCTTCAAATTATTAGTTCATATAAATAGTAATTTAACTACTGAAATAAAGTAACTTTTGACAGTCGTTATTTGACCAAAATATTCATTATAAGTACTCAATTTATTCAGCAAAAACATTTAAACCTCTCTTAGTACTTAGTCATTTTTAAAATAACATAAATTTACATCTGTCAAAAGTCACTAAAATTTTAATTTTCCACATTAAACAAAATGAAGATTATTTTTCAAAAATATATCATCAATATTTGACTAGTGGATATGGCTAAACATTGCAAATAGAAATTGGGTAAAAGTTGAACATTATTAGTAAACAAACTAAGAGCTTTATTCACAATAACTGCCACTTTATCAAGGCTTTATCTAGTCACTTTAATTTCAACCAAAAAAGACGATAATTGGTTTTAGTTGTCGACATTTTTTAAAGCTCATATTCTTAGTTATTAAGTCAAATAATCCTCAACTCAGAATCGTGCTTTGGTATTAATTGTGTTGTATCAAATGAGCGTCCGATCGTTTTTTCTTCAGTAAATTGCAAATTTCTTTTTCTACAATTAGGCTTATGTCCGTCATTTCGACAGACAATTTTCCCAGTGTCAAGTAGATATTTGAAATAGTATCAGTCGGCTGTCGTTTGTGTGCAAAACACGACTTCGAGGTCGAGTCGAGGGGTTGATTATTCGAGATAACGACTAAGAATATACGCCTAGGCCTGTTTTGAATAAGGCGGAAACCTCAAAGTACTCAAAGCGACAGACCTGTTTAACTAATCATTTATTAACCGTTGCATAACTTTATCCAGCTGTTTATGTTATATCTCTTACTAACAGGTAATGTCAAACAATGACAGAGCTAGATTTTAATCAACTCTTTAACTATTCAGCGTTGATAAGTATGGCCCATAATTACTAAAGGATAAATAAATGTCTTTTTATCTACTTAGAATAACAAAAAGCAGTCCATAGTTATCACTAAACAAAGATATGGCGTAATGAACTGACGATCTACCCTCCAATTGTGCTATTTCAATGACAAGATTAAAACAAGTAAATATATAATTAAATAATAATATACAATAGGTATGTACCTAAGTATAATTTATTGAATGTCGGTCTTCGGCGAAGTGAGACTTAAATAAATACTTAAATATATTTATGGACATTATCACACAACGCCCTCTAGTCCCAAACTAAGCAAAGCTTGTACTATGGGAACTAGATTGCTGATAGAATACATTATATAATTTTTTTTGTAAATACACTAGTAACACCCAGACATACAACAAACATCTATGTTTGCCGCACACAAATGTTTGTTCCCAGTGGGGATCGAACCCACGACCCACAGCACGGAAGGCAGAGCTAATACCGACTGAGCTGTGACGCCTGTCAATTTTGTTTCCATATTTCACGCAAAATAAACGCATTTCACCGAGAACAAACATAGACATATCTAAGTATGTATTTACAAAATAAAATTATATATGTATTCTATCAGCAATCTAGTTCCCATAGTACAAGCTTTGCTTAGTTTGGGACTAGAGGGCGTTGTGTTATATGTCCAAGAATATTTATTGAATTTCATTTCATAGCACAATTGAGTGGCTGACCTCTGAATACCATCTAAACAACAATTTTAAATGATATGACTTAAATTATAGATGCCACTTCAACTTAAACTAATTATCGCTGTCATATATAGAAGTTTACGTCTAAATAAGACATTATTGCGTTTAAGAGGTTTACTTACTTGTTTCGACTAAAAACATTCACAATAAAACCTTCACGGCGCAATCCTTACAAAAATTTGTTTTTACAATCAAGAAAATCCTTAAAACAATCGGCACAAGATTCAAAATGTCAAACATGCACAAGGTTTGGCGGTGGAAACGCAAATCGATATCTTCACAGAGTTGTGCATGTTTTATTGTGAATGTTTTGCAGTGGAAACGTACGGTTAGAATCGTCTCTACTTCTGTCAAAGTTAACCAATACTAGGTACCAGTTTAAATTTTTTTTTATACAATATAGGCAACCGTTTGACCACAATCTCACCTGATGTTAAGCAATGACGTGATCGACGATGTCGCACGGTTACCTAGAAGATACCTATTCACTCTAACTCTTGAAAACTTCCAAATTACAGTCATATTATTGTTTAGAATCGAAACTGAACAGAATCGATACTATTAACTAACCATTATAGAATATTCTGTTCTTGCATTTTTCTTAACCTATGTTGTACCTATACCTAACTAATTTGTATATGGCAATAAATTATTTTTCCTTCTTTCAATTTGACAGCACTAATGTTGCCATTACTATATCAACTATTTAAACTTCTTGGTTTATTGTATTTTCATGTGTTTTCCCTGCTGGATACCCTTATTAAATAAATAAGGATGGCTATGATTTCAGCGCTGTCAAATTAGTTAACAAAAATGCAAGAACAGAGACATTAGTGATAGAAAATCTTAAGCAAAGAAGTTGAGAGACGATTCTGAGTACGGCCGTAAATAATTATTTTAATTTTTCTCACACACTCATAACTAATCCTTTGGCGAATTTATGCTCGTAACACGTACATCTATATAGTAGATATACATACCATCGTGTTTATGTGTTCTGAAATCTATCAAGAAGTCTTAGGGTGCTCTTCCACAAGAGCTAAGCTACGTTGCTAAGGATATGTTTGACATCTATCTATCAATCAATCAATATATAAAACTCTTATGAAGCTGACAGAGAATCAACGCACAGCCTAAACGTCCTAGAGGTATGAAATTTGGAGGGTAGTAGGTATCCTTATATAGTGTAGGGGTGCACTAAGAAAGGAATATTGAAAAGTCGCACCCTAAAGGGTCTAGAATGCGAGCAACGCCGCGGGCGACGGCTAGTACTATTACAAAACTGTAAAAAGCCAAAAACTAATATTAAAGATATGGATAAACTAAATATACAGATCTACTAAATAAACGATTCTGATTCCGAAAATCGAGCTTGTTTGTTTGTTCGCGGATCACGCCTAAACAACTCGACCAATTTTAACGAAACTTGCTATAAATTTCATTGAAATTGGTCTGGTAGTTAAGGCAGAATTCCTTTTTTCCGGATTGAAACATAGGCTACATTTTATTGAAGTCAAAGACGTGGATTCTTGGATACAGCTTGAACTCTCTAGACCAAAAGCAGCCATTTGCTACAAGGTTCATCGTATGCTTGTTGACAGATATTTCGGTGGAAAGTTTCGCACGCGTACGAAGTCGCGGGTATCAGCTAGTACACCAATATAAATCTTTTAATATAACAAACAATCTCTATTGGTGGATGTCAAATACATCCTTAATAGCTTAGCTTAGTTTTAGTGGAGAATCACCCTAAAAATTACCTTGAATAAGTAATTGAACTCAAAGTAATCTATAAGTACTTGAATCTTTTGCAATTTTTTGTAGTTAAATTGCTATTTTTTCTCTCGTTCTTTTTTCTTGACACCACAAATAAAATAATTACAACCGTTTTCCGCCATTTTCCAAAGATATGTTCAGCCTTGCTAAGGTTAATGACTCCTAGCTCTGAAGCTAGTTGTGGTGTTCCTACGTCATACCATTAGCCGGCTTGATATACCACAATCGCTAGAGAAAATGCGAAGCGCTCGTGGCCAGGCTTGCTTAGTCAATCTTCACCGATTATCTAAGTTAAGCTACCTTCTGCGCGGTCACTAATAGGATGGTTGACCGTTAGTGGCATTTACATCTGAGCGCTTCCGTGCTTCGGAGGGCACGTTAAACTGTCCCAGCTCTAGCAGTCGTTAAGCCACGACGGAGGCCTTAAGGCGGCCTAAAAAACTTCGTCACCAGAGTTGGCCACTAACTCATACGAGCTTGCTTGCTTGCTAGAATATGTCCATGAATACTTATTTGTTATTATTATTTAAGACCGTGAATATTTCAAATTCTCATTTATAAAGAGAATAAGTTTCTGATTACTTTAAGTTTCCCACTGCTGGGCAATTCATTATCTTTATGGTATGACGTAAGAAACTCACCACAAGCTCCCCGACTATTACATCAAGACTTAGTATAATTATAATTGAATACTACTTATTAAAGCTACAAAATTTAACTTTACAACTAAATCTATTATTTTCTTATAAAAAAAAAGAGTTTTATTTTACATGGCAACTTTTTGTACCTCATACTCTCTCTTTATGTTTTTTTTTTCTTAACTCGCTATTCCTTACTAAGTCATATTTACTTAAAAACGTCAATAACTTATTAATTATTGATAAAAACCGATTATATTCTATTTTATTATTCACAATAATGTCACAAAAATAATATCAATAGAATAAGGGTGGTTTACCAGCAGAGCTAAGCTAAGCTACGTTGCTAAGGATAAGTTGGACATCTACCAATAGGAATAGTTTCTTTTTATATTCTCTCTAGGTCTAAATTAGTTACCGCTGGTATTTTAAGTAGCTTATTTTACGTTACGGAAGAGCGGTATCTCCTAATAAAGAAATTACATACTTAAAAGGAGGTATCCAACCCCTGTCAATACTATACTAAGACTAGTAGTTCGCCCCGAACTGAGATCTCGTGATGGTCGGAGGTTAATAAAACCCAAACAATTTTTATTGACCAATGGTTGTAATAAACTTTGCGAATCGCTTCGAAACCGCCGTCTAGCTATATACCAGTCTTACTTGAACTACAAAATCATTGAAACTCCAAGAAGTGGTAGCTCACGTTATACTGGGTTTGACAATTTTAAAATTTTTACAACAACTCAAAAACTATTAGACCTAGAACCAAAATAAAAACGGTTTTGGAATTTCTAAACAAAACCCGATCATATGACACCCCACTTGATATTTTGGTACGACTTTTTTTTTTACTCCTTTGGGAACCTCATAACTTCACGACTCCTTGACCGATTTACTTGATTTAACAAACCAGTAAAACTTAAGAGTACTATCCGTATACCTACTAAATTTTATGAAGATCGGATGAGCGGTTTAAAAGATCTCGTCGAACAAACATAAAAAGATACAAAGCATTTTTGTCCAGGTTTTCACTAAGATCTCGTTCGCTTCGCTCACTCGATTAATTAAATGATCCCTACTGGTGGATGTCAAACATATCCTTAGCAACGTAGCTTAGCTTAGCTCTGCTGGTAAACCACCCTAAAACGCGCCATTTTGAAGACGCTTCTAAATAAGTGTCATGTCAAGATTGTGTTTTATTATAAGTGTTATAACTTTGTCGGCCGAATACTCAAACGCCACTTAAATTAAGTTCACGCTTAAATCAATATATATAGGTAAAAATTTTTTGAAGCTGACTGAGAATCAACGCACAGCCTAAACTATAAGTCCTAGAGGTATGAAATTTGGAGGGTAGTATCCTTATACAGTGTAGGGGTGCACTAAGAAAGGAATTTTGAAACGTCACACTCTTAAGGGTAGAACGCGAGCAACGCCGCGGGCGACGAATTAGTAGTAGTTACGAATTGTACACATTCTAGTGCAGCTGACTGTACTTTAATTACTTTTTTATGAATACTAATAAGTAGCTCTACCCGCGTGTCAATTTAATGTCGCTATTGTAGATACATGCTGTATTGCAACTGCATTTGATTTTACAATTCTATTTTTTTAATCTAATTTTATCGCTGATTGTACATCTCTGAGTGTGGCCTTTACTTAAGTTATTACCATTTTATAATACAAGTATAACATCCTCAGAGGACGTGCTCAACGAGGCAATGCATCGTTATATCCAGTAGCTACCACTTCAGGTGGGACATCGGCTTGTCATTTAGTTATATTAAAAAAAAAGTGTTAGTGCACATTATTCAGTCAAAATACTTTGGTAATTTTTGCAATGGCAAGTTTTTCTCTAGGGATTTATTTAGCCCAAGTTTCACATTAAAAAAAAAACCTTAGGGACTTATATAGCCCAAGATTCACATTAACAAAAAAATTTGTTCCCTTGGGACTTATTTAGCCCAAGTTTCAAATTAAAATATTTTTTTTCCCTAGGGACTTATTTAGTCCAAGTTTTACACTAAAAAAAAATTTTTTTCCCTTGAGACTTATGTAGCCCAAGTTTCACTAAAAAAGTTTTCCCTTGGGACTTATGTAGCCCAAGTTTCACACTTAAAATATATGTTTCAGTTAACTTAAATATTGTCTATTCGGGTCATATCGCTCAAGTTATCTCAGTTAAGAGTAACTCGATTGTTTTGAAGTAAATTGTCGAAGATTATCGTTATTTTGATACGTTTGGTTATTTGACGTTGATTCGTTCTGAAAAAAAGGGTTTATATAAGTTTTTTGCTTTTTTCAAGTATGTAGATAAAAAAAAAATTCACTATCAATGTCAAATATAATAATCATCATCATCTTCCTACCCTTGTCCTACGCTAAGTGGGGTCGGTGCAACATGTCTTCGCCTTCCACTCTCCACTATCAACCTTCATTTCGGTTTACGCGACATTCGTTAGAAAATGTGTGTTATTTAACAATTTTTAAGAATTTTTTTTTTTCATGCTATACCTATCGCCTTGCAGCTCTGCGCCGTTTGTCTGCGCCTGCGCAGCCAACTAACGCGGCGAAGGCCACGCCCAAACTAGCACCGAGGTTATTACCCGCGTCTAGGAAACCTGCAAATTATAAAGAATTCATTAATATTTTCTACTAGTTTTTTTTTAAATTTTTTATTTATTTATTGTTTTAAAAATACATTATAACTTATTTTGTACTATAGCACTAAGGAAACCACAAGGTTCATATGAATAATGCTATATGAGTCTTAGCGTCGATAGCCTTACATTAGGTAGGTAGTTACTAGATTAGATAGATAGGTAGGTAGGTAGCTATAAGTAGGATCTAGCAAAGTGCATTCCATTTATTTAGGTAGCTTGTTTTAGTTAGGTACTTAAGTAGGTAGGTTGATTAGCTTTTTTAAATAGTAGGTAAGTATTATTGGTACTTTTCAATATTAGTTCTCAGTGGGGATCGAACCCACGATCCACAACACGAAAGGCAGAACTAATACCGACTGAGCTAAGACGCCCATGAATAAAACCTTTGAATGGACATATCACACAACGCCCTCTAGTCCCAAACTAAGCAAAGCTTGTACTATGGGAACTAGATTGCTGATAGAATACTTATATATGTACTTGTTTTTTGTATATACATATTTATACATAGTAACACCCAGACAAAACAAGCATGTGTATTGTGTACTAGCCGTCGCCCGCGGCGTTGCCCGCGTTCTACCCTTTAGGGTGCGACTTTTCAAAATTCCTTTCTTAGTGCACCCCTACACTATATAAGGATACTACCCTCCAAATGTCATACCTCTAGGACTTATAGTTTAGGCTGTGCATTGATTCTCTGTCAGCTTCAAAAGAGTTTTATATATATTGATGATGTATCTACAATAGTATACAATAGTACTTATTAGTAGTCATAAAAAAATAATTAAAGTACAGTCAGCTGCACTAGAGTGTGTACAATTCGTAACTTTCAAACTAGTGTCACCGTATTACAATAGACATTTACAGGATAATAACTAAAAAATTATGAACACAGTTGATAATTTTACTTATTTATTTAGTATTGGGACCGTCAAAGTCCATAACAATGCTGCGGCCCTACATTGAAAATTACGAACTGTACACATTCTAGTGCAGCTGACTGTACTTTAATTATTTTTTTATGAACTAATAAGGAGCTCTACCCGCGTGTCAATTTTTTGCCGCCATTGTAGATACACGCTGTATATATTGATATTATTTATTGTGTTTTTACCTGAATCCCATGCAATAGTTGCTAGAACATACGCGACGCTGAGAATAAATCCATGCGCAGTGCATCTGTAACATAAATATATTATTAGGGTGCCTTCTGGTAAGATCGGCCTAATATTAAGTCCGGATAAATCACGTAACTAAGCAATTATCATATAAAAATATCGCAGAATTGCTTCGCATCCGGACTTACTATTACGCCGATCTTACCAGAAGGCACTATATTTCATAGCAAGCAATTAAACTCGTATGAGTTAGTGGCCAAGTCTGGTGACAGAGTTTTTAGGCCGCCTTAAGGCCTCCGTCGTGGCTTAACGACTGCTAGAGCCGGGACAGTCTAACGTGCACGAAGCACGGAAGCGCTCAGATGTAAATGCAACTAACGGTCACCCATACAAATAGTGACCGCGCAGAACGTCGCTTAAGGCGAAGGGTAAAGCCTTCTCGCTCGCACATTTCAACATTTTTGAAGATATAATATAACTAAATTCAACTGAAGCTCTTCAATTTCACATAATTACATTTAGTTATATTATATCTTCAAAAATGTTGTAATGTGCGAGCGAGAAGGTTGTCTGCCTTTACCCTTCGCCTTAAGTAGATTCTTACCTTAAATTAGCTGGATAAACTTGGTATATCTTAAGTGATTCTCCGAATATAACTATTGTTATTAGCAGACGATATATCGCTTCAACTATATATAATGCTGTTTCACTCATCGCTATGTAAACTAACGGAGACAGGAACAACATGGTTAGTAGTGGTGCAACTGGAAAAAAAAAAAAAAACTATAAAGACTAGCTGATACCCGCGACTTCGACGCGAAACATTCCACCAAAATATCAGAGCCCCGAGTCTGTGCATTTGTTTTGACTTTCGACTCGAGTCTCGCTTTGCGAATGCGTTTGCGTGTGCTATACTCTAGTCGAAAGTCAAAACGAATGCATAGACTTGGGGCTCTGTCAGCCAGCATACGATGAACCTTGCAGCAAATGGCTGCGTTGGGTTTAGAGAGTTCAAGCTGTATCTAAGAATCCACGTCTTTGATTTCAATAAAATATAGCCTATGTTTCAATCCGTAGTTGAGGCGTGATCCGCGAACAAACAAAATTCGGAATCAGAATCGTTTATTTAGTAGATTTGCATATTTAGTTTATCCATCTCTTTAATTTTAGCTTTTGGCTTTTTCACATTTTTATAATAGACTAGCCGTCTCCCGCGGCGTTGCTCGCGTTAGTGTGACTGTTCAAAATTCCTTTCTTAGTGCACCCCTACACTATATAAGGATACTACCCTCCAAATTTCATACCTCTAGGACTTATGGTTAAGGCTGTGCGTTGATTCTCTGTCAGCTTCAAAAGAGTTTTATATATATTGATTTTATTGATCGAGCGGCGCGAGCGCATAGTATTGGACAAATCGGGTTTATATGGAAAATACAAATATCACGTTTTTTTTTTATTTCGGTTCAAACCTTACGGTACTTATGTAATGTACTTACAAACAGGTCTAAGTCGTTCCGGCAGTGGTGTGAGGAAAGTCGCGAGGAAAGTCGCGTGCGCGAGGAATGTTTGTTCGCTTATCATGCCGCTCAATCTGAAATATAAAAAAATCTTTTTAGTAATAAAATTCCGAGTGATTTTAGTGCCTGTGTAATATAACTTACTTGGAAGGATGCTAGTTTTGTCATTTTTTGAAACAACATTAGTAGTTTAATTTTAATAGTTTTTCTTGTGTTATTGTGAGTATTGTTGTTTAATTTTGGTGGAATTTTAACCAATAATACTTAGGTCGTAACATAAAGTGTGAGCCATTGGAATAAATGTGTGTAAAGTGGTTTTTCTGAATGTGAAAATTCGTTTTGAATGGAAAATCCACAATTTTTTTTTCAAAACAAACGACAGCCGACTTGACAAATGACTTGACTTAACTTCAACTTCTTGATTTGTGGCTTTTGTGGCTAGTTGTCACAATTCTGCTATTTTTTCTAATATTTCACTTGACACTGGCAAAATTATCTGTCAAAATGACTGACAGAGGCCATAAAGGTATAATATGTAGGTAGATATTATATATAATATTAGTAGTTTTATAATTTCTCGTATATATACAACTTGTTTGGTACCTATAAAAACACGCCACACCACCTTTTTGCACGCCCAGGAAGACTGGTAGACAATGCATTAAGCAATCTTAGCATTAAGTCCTCCTAGCACTACTTGCTTGTGTGAAATTTTTAAATAAATAAATAAATAGAAGAAGAAGTACTTACTTAGAAGTTAGATCAGCGTGTCTCGCACAGCCTCCTTTCATCCCTCGAATAACAGTAGAGTTGAAAACACACCACTCATCAAACTCCACGTCGGCTTCCAAATCTGTATCTATTATTCTGTTAACAAAAATAACATTCAATTAATATACACTAACTATGTGCTGAACTACTGGCGAACTACTACCAAACTACTGTTAAAACATTCAACACTAGCTTAAGCCCGCGACTTCATCCGCGTCCCGTTTGATCCTACTGATTTTCAGGGATAAAAAGTAGCCTATCACGCCAAAACTTCTAGACCAATTTCAATGAAACTTATACCATTCGGAATCCCTTTTCCGGATTGAAACATAGGCTATATTTTATTGAAATCAAAGACGTGGATTCTTAGATACAGCTTGAACTCTATCTTTTTTTTTATGATAAAAGTAATGGAACAAACTGATAGCTCACCTGATGTTAAGTGGTAACTTCTGCCTATAACAAAACCAAAAGCAACAATTTGCTACGTGGTTCATCGTATACTGGTTGACAGATATTTTGGTGGAAAGTTTCGCACGCGTATGAAGTCGCGGGCATCAGTTAGTCTATACTAATATTATAATGACGAAAGATTTTTCTGTAAGTATGTTTGTAACGAGTTGGCTCAAAAAGTACTGATCCGATTTGGATGAAACTTGGAATATATATTTTCCGTGACCTGGATTAACGTATAGGCTACTTTTTATCCCGGAATATCAACGGGATCCAACAGGACGAAGTCGCGGGTATCAGCTAGTTATTTAAATATAATTATAATATTACATTATAATATAATATTACATTTATAATATTGGTGTTCTCAAATTTGAAATGTTATAAAAAATTTACTTATTTATTCACAAAGAAAATTACAACTAATACAGTATTTACAATATTTACAATATTTACAAAATACACATGGAACAGTTGAGCTATCTACAAACCGTTGCAAACGATTTATAGATAGCTCAACTGGTCCAAATCAGTGCCAATCGGAAGCGTGATTAATAAAAAATAATTTTTATAAATTTATAAAAAATTGTTATTTATTTTTATGTTTTCTTAGAGTAGGTAATATTATATAATTTGTTATTTGTTCTGTATATATTCTATCTAAGATTCTTCTAGTATTAGGTATGTAGTAATAGAGTTATCGTTTTGGGCCCACTGTTATGGTAACATCTATGTGAATAAAACAATTTGAATTTGAATAATACTAACGTGGTGTTAACAAACACGCATCCATAGAACTTGGTCCGTGAGCTCTTGATGTTGGCCATCGCGACGTCATAGAAGCTACTGTTCCAGAACTCCACGTGGAACATCAGCAGGTCTCGGAACGAACAATTACTGTAACAAAATACATTATCAATACATGGAAGAAATCCCTCCCTAGCGTTAAGACCGCCCATCGTACGCAATCTGTCATCATCATCAATCAATATATATTATACTCTTTTGAAGCTGACTGATAATAAACGCACAGCCTAAACTATAAGTCCTAGAGGTATGAAATTTGGAGGGTAGTATCCTTATATAGTGTAGGGGTGCACTAAGAAAGGAATTTTGAAACGTCACACTCTAAAGGGTAGAACGCGAGCAACGCCGCGGGCGACGGCTAGTCTTACCTAAACGTAGTGTTGTGGTAGACAGTATTCTGTATAGTTGTGTTGTAGTACTGATGCTCGAAGGTAACGTTACTGACGGAAGCCGTCGACGACTCGTACACGACGTGCTCCATCTGCACCGCCGTGAACGGAACGTAGCCGGCTAGGAAGAACTGGAAAATAACATTTTAACAAGTTTAACAAAACCACGAAGCGCTCGTGGCTAGGCTTGCTTACGGCCGAATACTCAAACGCTACCTTTATTAAGTTCATGCTTAAATTATTGCCATCTCTTACAAATCAGTAATGTCAGAGGCAGAGCAATTTTAAGTGGTGCTTAAATTTGTGTGACGTTTCAGTATTCGGCCCTAAGTCAATCTTCACCGATTATCTAAGGTACGTTCTGCGCGGTCACTATTTGGATGGGTGACCGTTACATTTACATATGAGCGCTTTTCGTTCAGAGAGTTCAAGCTGTATCTAAGAATTCGCGTCTTTGATTTTAATAAAATATAGCCTATGTTTTAATCCGGAAAAAGGGCTTCTGAATGGTATAAGTTACATTGAAATTGGTCCAGTAGTTTAGGCGTGATCCGCGAACAAACAAACAGACAAACTCGATTTTCGGAATCAGAATCGTTTATTTAGTAGTTCTGCATATTTCTTTTATCCTGTAGCATCCGCATCAGCCGAAATAGTGATGATGGCTTTATGCTACTCTGGGGAGACCACAGGAGGTGGTCTGACGATTTATTTCCTAGTAAAAGGACGATGTTCAAGTCTAAACTAGCCACATGCAGTAACGATATATGCAATGTACATACCTCGGACTGCGACCAGCTTCGATGAACTTCCACCTTGCGATTTTCCTTGAGCTGATGATGAAAGGGATCCGTATGGGGAACACTGATGAAAGCACCCGCGAGTGATTATAGATTTGAAGAGCCTTTTTAGCCTTCCGATTGCGCGACGCGTGCGTGCCGGTTGGTGTTCGAACGAGAAGAAGAAGGAATGATTGATGCATTCACTTGATATGTCACAGCTGTCACTCCAAGCTTTGACGTTTTATGTACTTGCATGACAGCCAAAAGATTGGTGTCTCGATATTGCTGTTAGCTTAGAAAAGACATTGAACATCGATTTTGTAATGATTAAAAATAAGATAGATAATTAGTTAGGTAGGTATGACGCGAAGTATCTACCGGGACGAAACATCCCGCCCACCAAAATACCTATGGTATTTTCTGGTTAAAGAAAAGAAAAACTTAAACGATAGCGATTTGAAGTTGATTGAGATTAAGTTTACCTACACTACGATTTGCTTAACTAAGATTTGAATAGATTACGATTAAAACTAGTTTTCGAGAGGGAGGGGACACAATTTGACCAACGGTCGAATTACTGTGTGATTATTGGCATTTTTTAAGATTGCACTCCGAGCTATTCCATCAACACCATACTGAAGATCGACCACTCTTGCAAGAGTCCAGTGTAATGGAGCGCGGTTATCGTCCTTGATTATCACCATCGAACCGATCGATAACGGTTTAGAATCTTTGGTCCATTTGGCGCGTTGAGTTAAAGAGTTTAAATATTCGGTTTTCCATCTGGACCAGAAGTTCTGTTGAAATGCTTGTAACATCTGCCACCGAGGAAGCCGTTTTATGTTAATATCTAAGAGATCTTCCTCAGGCACAGCGGTTAGCGGTTCTAAAGTAAGAAAGTGACCTGGGGTTAAGCACGAAAGATCGTTGGGATCGGAGCTGATAGGGTAAAGAGGTCTTGAGTTGAGAATCGCTTCGATTTGAACAAAAAGAGTTGTCAGCTCTTCAAAAGTTAGGACCTGATCACCGACTACCCGATATAAATGCGATTTCGCGGCTTTGATTTGAATTTCCCAGACGCCGCCGAAGTGCGGAGCGCTGGGAGGATTGAATTTAAATTCAATTTTTTCTGCACTAGCAGCTTGGTGCATTAAAGGTTTGAGTTGGTTCTTTGCCCCTACAAAGTTTGTACCACAATCCGCGTGAATGACATTACAGCGACCGCGGCGACCAACAAAACGCCGAAGAGCGGCGATAAAACCCTCAGTCGAAAGGGTCGATACGACTTCTAGGTGGACCGCTTTGGTTGCTAAGCAAACGAATAAGCATAAATAAGCCTTATCCATTTTAGCACCACGATGTGAACCTACTTTGATGCGGAACGGTCCGCCTAGATCTACGCCTACTACTGAAAACGGTTTAATCTGATTGATCCGATATGGGGGGAGATCGCTCATGAAGGGCTGTAGCGGTTGGGGATTCGTTCGAAAACATTGAATGCATTTAGATAAACGGCGGCGGATTGTGCGTTTAGCAGCAATAATCCAGAATTGTTGAAGAAGTAGAAAATGTGTGGTATTTATACCCGGATGCAAATATGTTCGATGAATGGAATCGATTATCAAAAACGTTAGGGGATGCTCAGACGGTAGGAAGGCAGGATGTTTGTGTTCGTATTCTAAGCCTGATCGAGAAATCCTGCCGCCTACCCTAAGCACTCCCTGATCGTCAAGAAAGGGATTCAGTTTGCGGAAAGGTTTAGATAAAATTTTCTTTGCTTTTAGTTTAGAAATCTCATCTGTGAACGCTGTGTTTTGAACGTGTTTGACAATTCGCATCAGGGCGCGATGACGTTCCACGTTGTTGAGAAATAACTTGCGATTCGCCTGATTCGGATTACGAGAATTGTTAATGAAGCGGTATAGATACGAGAGTACATTAACAAGTTTTGATAAGGAGGAGAAACGGCTTAGCAAAGTTTCGATAATGGAAGGATCATATGCGCTATTGTCGACTGGGCTGGTTATAAGAACTACGGCTTTGCGTTCTTCGGCTTTAACGGTTACCTCATCGTCATGATTTATGTCGTTTGAATCAAGTGGCCAAGAGGATTGATCCTCAGAGAGCCAACAAGGTCCCGCCCACCATAGAGAATTGTTCAGAAGTTCACAAGGAAGTTGACCTCGTGAACAGACATCTGCCGGATTATCTCCAGAGGTCACGTGGTGCCAACAATCGGTAGGCGTAAATTCTTGGATCTGGCTTACCCGATTCGCAACGAATGTGACCCAGCGAGATGAGGGTGAACGTAACCATGAAAGAACGACGGTCGAATCTGACCATAAGTGAACAGCATCGATTTTAATACGATCGAGGTAAGTCTCAAGAACGAATTGATAGAGATCAGCTAGCAGCACAGCTGCACAGAGTTCCAACCGGGGCAACGAAATACGTTTAAGAGGGGCTACACGAGCCTTTGAACAGACGAGGTAGATATGGACTGCACCTTGCTTGTCAGTGACGCGTAAGTAAATGACAGCACCATAAGCCGTCTCAGAACTGTCACAAAACCCGTGTAACTCAAATGATACAGGTTCAGAGCAAGTTAACTTTCGAGGAATTCGAAGATGCGTCAATTGTGGAAGTTGATCCTTATAGGTTGTCCATGTACTGATGACTTCGTCAGGTGGCGTTTGGTCCCATCCGATACCGAGAATCCATAACTTTTGGATGTATGCTTTGATTTGTATGGTGATGGGAGATAAGAAGCCTAACGGGTCGAACACTCTCGCAAGTTCGCTGAGAATGGAGCGCTTAGTACACGCTCGATCTGAAGGTTTGATTTCAAAGAAGAAAGCGTCGATGGAGGGGTCCCATTTGAGACCGAGAACTTTCAACGTAGAGGGTTCGGAATTATCGAGTGAAACTGAACCTGCCAAGCAATCTTGACTAGGAAGGTCCGATAAAAGCTGCGCATTGTTACTCACCCATTTCCTGAGCTGAAAACCACCTAGTTTGAACAAAGCGATGAGTTGATGTTTTGCCTTTTTAGCGTTGTCGAGTGTGTCGCATCCCGTGGCTACGTCATCGATATATACGTCAGATAAGATTATATTCTTCGCAATTGGATATTCGTCACCTTCATCCTCGGCAAGCTGTCGCAACGTGCGACATGCAAGAAAAGGGGAAGAAGAAACACCATAAGTGACAGTGTTCAGACGATACTCTTGAAGAGATTCGGCGGGCGAGGTTCTCCAAAAGATACGCTGATAGTCACGATGCGTGGGAAATGTCAAAATTTGACGATACATCTGTTTGGCATCTGCCATATACACGATATTGTGTTCTCTAAACCGCAAGATAATTTTTAAAATGTTAGGTTGTAATTTAGGACCGGTAAGTTGAGTATCGTTTAAAGAACATGACTGAGAGTCTTTTGCAGATGCGTCGAAAACAACGCGAAGACGAGTAGTTGCTGAATCTGGACGTAACACACAATGATGAGGAATGTAGTATTTTCCCATAGCAAGCTCGTCGACCGGAACCAATGACATATGACCTGTCTCTAGATAGTCTGACATAAAGTCAGCGTATTGGCGGTGGAGATTAGGATCACGAGATAGCCTGCGCTCGATAGCGTGGAAGCGTCGCAGTGCTACTTCACGAGAGCCGTGAAAGGTAGGCTCAGAGTTTTCTTTGAACGGTAAGCGCACTATGTAACGACCGGATGAGTCACGAGAATGTTCTGTCTGGAACTTTTGTTCGCAGAGTGCTTCATCTGGAGTCATAAGTGGCGCCTTCGGTATTAGATCTAGTTCCCAGAAATGTTGAACCAGAGCGTTTAACTCAGTGTCGATATCGGATGATGTATGAACGAGAGTGTTAGAAGCTAATCGAGTTTTGCCCAAGAGAAGCCAACCAAAGACGGAATTGAAGGCGGTAGGTTGGTTGGAATGTCCCTTGACGTGTTGAGTGAGCAGAGAATCAGCAAAAACATCCGCGGCAAACAAGAGATCGATTGGGCCCGGAATGTCAAACCCGGGGTCTGCTAAGGGTAATGAATTAACATGTGACCATCCCGATGTGTTTAATTTTGCGATAGGTTGATCGCCACATATAGCCGAAATCACATGTAGGTCTAAATTAAACAAGACTTTGTTATTAGTACCTACTGCACAAGTGACGTCACCAATGATGCAGGCCGCGGTTTCTCCGAGTCCGCTTACGCTAGCGATAGCCTGAGTGGATTTTAGGTTTAAACGTTTTAGAGCTGAGGCCGTAATGAAGTTGCTCTGACTTCCGGTGTCAAATAAAGCACGGAACGATTGCATGGCTCCAGACGCATCTTTCACTTGCACGATTGCAGTCGCTAGCAAAACGGTCGATTGTGTTGATGACCTTGAAACCAAAGACGATACGGTTGGGTTTGATTCGATGTTATCGCGATGGAGTAAGGTGTGGTGTTTCCGTCTGCACGTGCGACATGAAAATATCGATTTGCAGTCTTTCAATTGATGAGAAGGTCTAAGGCAATTAAAGCACCAGATTTTTTCCGTAGCTATTTTCATTCGGTCGTCTAACGATTTTTTAAGAAATTCTGGGCAGATCCCTATAGAGTGAAGCTCGCCGCAAAACGAACATTTACTTGTGTACGAACCGGAAGTGGCACTTCCGGTTGGCTTTTGATCGGCCACGGCCGTCGTCGTCGTCGTCGTCGTCGTCGGTGGCGGCGGCGGCGGCGCCTCAGCTGTGGTGGCAGCGACCAGCGATGTAGTACTTGTACGTTTAGGTTGCGGCTGCGCAGGCGTAAACTTTTGAGAGGATTTATTCGGTTTGATCGATTCGATAAAATGAGTATCGCGTAACATGGCCTCACACTTTGATTGTAGAAACGATTTTAATTGTGTGTAGGTAGGCAGCTCCACGTCCGAATATTTTTCCTCAAAGTCTCGACGCAGCTTCGTATCTAGTTTCGATAAGATATGATACACTAGGATAAAATCCCACTGACCGATTGGTAAATTGACAGTCCTTAAAATACTTAAGTTTTCTTCGAAAAGGTCAAGCGATTTTCTAAACTCAGGAGCGTTATTACATTTAAAATCTACATTTAAAATGTCTCGCCAACACGTAAAAGCTAGATCGCGTTTATTCTTGTAGCGCGCCGTGAGTGCCTCATACGCATCGCGGTAGTGTTCGCGAGTCATAGGAAAAGGTTTGATAACCGTTAACGCATCGCCGCTGAGAGATGAAAAGAGATAATGAAACTTCTCTGTATCGGTAATAGAAGTCGAGTTATGTATTAACGCATTAAAAGTGTCGAAATACTCAGGCCATTTTTTTATGTCCCCACTAAAAGTCGGAAGTACGATTTTCGGTAACCGGATGTTAGAGGAAGAATTTCCGCCTCCGCAGTGGGACTGAGTGGATTCACTTTTAGTTAAATTGCGATGGATCGATAATACCCGATAATACATCTCGTCGAAACGTTCCTGAATTTCATTGTCTTCATTATCAGGATCATCGTCCACCACCTCCTGGATAGTGAAGTGCGCGTCCTCAAAACTTGCGGCAATTTGTTTCAGAGTTTGGTGATACGATAAAAATAAATCCAGTTGAGTAGGATCGTTCGCTGCTACAATGCCTACTTCTAAAGCCTTAGTCAGACGTTTGTACGCGACTGTTCGTTTTCTACGCAAGGACGGTAAATCTTGAGTAGTGTACTCGATTTCGATTGATTTAGATTTAGATTTCTTTAGCGTGCTTGGTTTACGCGGATTCTTACTAAGAAGCGACATTGTTTAGCTTACCTACTGGACAATCTAGTCTAGGTACGAATAAAGTTGTATTTGTTTGTCCACCGTGTAGACGGGGCCTTAGAATCGTAGGGAACAGAATAGGCACGTTCGTGAATGTAATGAGAATGAATACTGCTTATACCTACCTGTAGTCGAGACGTAATCGTAAACAACTTTTGTACCTACCAGGTTTCTATAAAAACAATTTTTTTAAATGCAATAAAGCGCATGAATGACCATAGAGATAACGATTTGTTGACTTTGACTCGTGAATGAAATGAAATATAAACGAACGAAAAGTTGAATTGAACTAAAACACAATGTTCTCGAAGTTTACGAAATGTACGGTACTAACTATTGTGTAATCTGTTCATTCACTTGGCACAAGAATATGCGTAAGCGCTGCGCTCGGCCGCGGTAAGCGGTTGGTAAATTTACAACTACCTGCAAGTTTAGGAATGTGAGAGAAAATTGTGAATGATGTACGTATGACGATATTATGTATAAATTGACCTTTTCTACTTACGATAATATTATATAATGTTTTATGAATGAATGATTTAGAAAATGGAACGGTAATAATGATAGAAATATTGCGTGGAAATAAAACCGTGCACCGATGATTTGTTGTGATTGCACGATTTTAAATAACACACAATAAATCTGCGATGAATTCGATACGATAAAATAAATAGATACGATTGAAATAAAGTGATGAGATGCGATCCCTGTTCGATGGTGATAGCTCGTAGACGTAAAAGTTATTTGTAAAAGATGTATGTACGATAGCGGGTTAATTCTGATGGGACGGAATAACTTAGAATGCGAGAAATACCTATTATTTTGTTTGTAAAATAATCGATCGATTGAGATATTCTAAGCTAATTGAGTTTCAACCAGAAATACCACAAGAAAAGATGGCGGAATACAAATTACGTATGCAAAATGGAAGTTCCCTGGTTTCGGCACCAAAAAGAATGTAGCATCCGCATCAGCCGAAATAGTGATGATGGCTTTATGCTACTCTGGGGAGACCACAGGAGGTGGTCTGACGATTTATTTCCTAGTAAAAGGACGATGTTCAAGTCTAAACTAGCCACATGCAGTAACGATATATGCAATGTACATACCTCGGACTGCGACCAGCTTCGATGAACTTCCACCTTGCGATTTTCCTTGAGCTGATGATGAAAGGGATCCGTATGGGGAACACTGATGAAAGCACCCGCGAGTGATTATAGATTTGAAGAGCCTTTTTAGCCTTCCGATTGCGCGACGCGTGCGTGCCGGTTGGTGTTCGAACGAGAAGAAGAAGGAATGATTGATGCATTCACTTGATATGTCACAGCTGTCACTCCAAGCTTTGACGTTTTATGTACTTGCATGACAGCCAAAAGATTGGTGTCTCGATATTGCTGTTAGCTTAGAAAAGACATTGAACATCGATTTTGTAATGATTAAAAATAAGATAGATAATTAGTTAGGTAGGTATGACGCGAAGTATCTACCGGGACGAAACATATCCATATCTTTAATTTTAGTTTTTTTTACTATTATTTATTACAGTTTTATAATAGTAATTGATAGGTAGATATTTACCTGGTTAACAAAAGTGAATCCCAATATCATGCAAAATGTCAACGTTGTGCCGAGATAGGTCGATGAGAACAGCTGGAAAAATGTCTGCCAGAACTGAAAAGAAAGAAGTTATGAGTTATTTTCGTCATAGCGTACTACGATATGTTTAGTTTTGTTTTGTCAATCAAAACTCATATCGAGAAGCGACTTGCGAGATATTTTGTATGAAATTTCGATAAGCGCCTCTAGTGGGATACTTGCAAAATATTTTTCTCCATACAAAAACTGCGAGTTTCTCGATTCTCGCTTGTCGCAAATCAATAACAAAACTCAGACTACGTGCTCAGAGGGTTGAACTCGCCAGCTTTGGATAACCACGAACTCAGGGGGTCAATCGCGCTAAGTTGTAACAGCTCACCGGTTTCTGTTACTCTTACGCTACGGCCGATTTTCACAGATATCGTATCGCCCTAATTTTCTGACCGCAATTGATCGGTTAGAGTGTAGGGGTGCACTAATAAAGGAATTTTGAAACGTCACACTCTAAAGGGTAGAACGCGAGCAACGCCGCGGGCGACGGCTAGTGTACAATAAAGAGTTTTCATTCATTCATCTTCACCGGAGTTTTTGATTGAACCTTCATATCGCAAGTCAGTATTTCGCTGAGTTCGATAATCTAATGGTCTATCTTATAAAAAGTTAGAGCGGACATGATGTCTTGTTTAACATACGTAATCAGGACATAATGTCAACTCTAACTTTTTATAAGATAGGGGGTTAGTCTGTATTCCGCCTTATTCTGATATTTTATCAAAGCCTAGCCTAGATAGAGTACTACTAATGGCACGGGGAAAATTTTTGGACAGCAAAAACCCCTATAATACTCAAAGAGATTTGAACTCGCGGGCCTCAGATCGCGAGGCGAGGACTATCACGACTGAACCAACGACGCTCATGGGTGCTCAGTTGAAATTACTTACCATATTCACACTATGTCTAACATGGTGAAACGCTGATTGTGGTCATAGTTGGCCCATTACAGAGTTTAAATCTATATTCTACCTATTCTGTTTACATCGCGCCCTACGGAGTACTATATCGCGTGAAACATTTTGTCTACGAAGTGCTCGTGGCTAGGCTTGCTTAGTCAATCTTCACCGATTATCTAAGTTAAGCGACGTTCTGCGCTGTCACTATTTGGATGGGTGGCGTGACCATTTACATCTGAGCGTTTCCGTGCTTCGGAGGACACGCAAACTGTCGGTCCCGGCTCTAGCAGTCGTTAAGTCGTTAAGTCACGACGGAGGCCTAAAGGCGGCCTAAAAACACCATCACCAGAGTTTTGGCCACTGACTCATATTATATTGACTTGCTTTATATTTTATCGAATGCAAATACCCCTCTCGCGGCCTCAGATCGCGAGGCAAGGACTATCACGACTGAACAAACGACGCTCACGAGAAATCAGTTGAAATTCCCATAGTACAAGCTCTGCTTAGTTTGGGACTAGATGGTGTTGTGTGTAAATATGTCCAAGGATATTTATTTATTTTAATTGCTTAATTAATTATTATTTAATTTTATTTATTTTAATCTTCACGCTATATCTAACATGGTGTAATTGCTGCTGATTGTGGCCAATTACAGAGTTCCCCCCATTCCTCTAAATCCATATTCTACTTCATTCTGTTATTTCATCGGAGCTCTACAGAGTCCTAATACCGAGAGAAACATTTTGTCGAAAGCAAAAACCCCTCTAATCCTTAGAGATTTGAACTCGCGGTCCTCAGATCGCGAGGCGGTGACTATCACGACTGAACCATATGTGCTTACAAGAAGTCAGTTGAAATTCCCATAGTGCAAGCTCTGCTTAGTTTGGGAATAGATGGCGTTGTGTGTAATGTCCAAGGATATTTATTTATTTACTAGCTGATACCCGCGACTTCGTACGCGTGCTAAACTTTCCATCAAAGTATCTGTCAACCAGCTTACGATAAATGGCTGCTTTTGGTTTAGAGATTTCAAGCTGTATCTAAGAATCCACGTCTTTGATTTCAATAAAATATAGCTTCTGTTTCAATCCGGAAAAAAGGCTTTCGAATGGTATAAGTTTCGTTGAAATTAGTCCAGTAGTTAAGGCGTGATCCGCGAACAATAAAACAGATAAACAGACAAACTCGAGTTTCGGAATCAGAATCGTTTATTTAGTAGATCTCCATTATTTAGTATATCCATATATCTTTAATTATAGTTTTGGCTTTTTTACAGTTTTATAAATAGTACTAGTTGTCCCCCGCGGCTTTGCACGCGTTGTAGCAGCATAAGCATTAATTGGTTAAAATCTTTGATGCTAATTTTAGACCCTTTAGGGTGCGACTTTTTAATATTCCTTTCTTAGTGCACCCCTACACTATATAAGGATACTACCCTCCAAATTTCATACCTCTAGGACTTATAGTTTCGGCTGTGCGTTGATTGTCAGTCAGCTTTTTTTTTTATTATAAAAGTAATGGAACAAGCTGATAGCTCACCTGATGTTAAGTGGTAACTTCTGCCTACAACAATGCATTACCTCACAGAGCAAGTCCAATGAGGACGTGCCCTGTAAGGCAATCCACTGCGTCCATCACTCTGAGACGTAAAGATCTTGAAGTCTCATGTGCCTGTAATTACACCGGCTTCAAAAGAGTTTTATTGATCGAGTGAGCGAAGCGAACGAGATCTTAGTGACAACTTGGACAAAAATGCTTTGTAGGTTTGTATGTTTGTTCGACGAGATCTTTTGAACCGCTCATCCGATCTTCACAGAATTTGGTAGGTATACGGATAGTACTCTTAAATTTTACTGGTTTGTTAAATGAAGTAAATCGGTCAAGGGGTCGTGAAGTTATGAGGGTCCAAAGGAAAAAAAAGTCTTGCAATAATATCAAGTGGGGTGTCATTTGAGAGGGTTTTGTTTAGACATTCCAAAACCGTTTTTATTTTGATTCTAGGTCTAATAGTTTTTGAGTTGTTGTAAAAATTATAAAATTGGCAAACCCAGTATCACGTGAGCTGCCACTTCTTGGAGTTTCAATGATTTTGTAGTTCAAGTAAGACATAGCATAGAAGTAAGGTACATAGCTAGACGGTGATTTCGAAGCGATTTGCAAAGTTTATTACAACCATTGGTCAATAAAAATTGTTTGGGTTTTATTAACCTCCAACCATCACGAGATCTCAGTTCGGGGCGAACTATTAGTATATATTGATGATAGATGATAGATTTTATTTACTTACCATCTTCACGCTATGTCTAACATGGTGTAGCGCCGGCGGGCGTCGCTTCCCCGGCAGAGACAGCTCACCGAGTCTGTATTCAGCTTCATTTGTCGGCGCTGTTACCTTACCGCAAACTCTAATCTGGTTACTGCTGTGTATCGCCTGAAATACAATATTAATAATAATAATAAATATTCACGGACACTTAACACAACGCCTTCTAGTCCCAAACTAAGCAAAGCTTGTACGATGGAAACTAGATGGCTGATAGAATACATACATACATTTTTTTTTTGTAAATACATGCTTATAATACATAGAAACAGCCAGACACAGAACAAACCTCTTGCTCACTGTACATTTTTTCCAAAATCTGTAAATGAAGTTCAGAATATCTTAAAAATTTATGGATAGTCTCCTAAAAGCGTTTTCCAGTAACTATAACGAATAAGGTACCCGCCCTTACTGTCCCGTCTCAAAAATTGACCCTGTATACGAAATAAAGAGTTATTTATTAACAAAGCAAATTATCAACTAATACAGTAATTACAATATTCACAATAATGTACAAAATACACATGAAACAGCTGTTGAGCTATCTACAAACCGTTGCAAACAATTTATAGATAGCTCAACTGCTCTAAATCAGTACCAATCGAAAGCTAAGTTATTCACCTGATAAACACACATGGCGTCAACTTCTCTCCCCACGTCTAAGAGGTACCTCGGTGACTCTTGTGTCCATATCAAACTGATGAGAGACGCTAGGATCGGCAACGTACATATTAGGAGATATCTGGAACAAAATATTATATTACTGCGTGTTTCGACTAAAAACATTCACAATAAAACCTTCACCACATAATCATTACAAACGATTAATTTTTACAATCAAGAAAATCCTTAAAACAATCTGCACAAGATTTAAAATGTCAAACATGGACAAGGTTTGTCGGTGGAATCGCAAATCGATATCTTCACAGAGTTGTGCATGTTTTATTGTGAATGTTTTGCAGTGGAAACGTACGGTGACAAACGTTGTTGTAGTGTAGGCATAGGTTGCCTCCTGACGCTGTATAAATCATCTTCAATAGATGTAAAGGATTATTATTATTATTAAAATAAATAAATATTCACAGACATTTAACACAACGCCTTCTAGTCCCAAACTAAGCAAAGCTTGTACGATGGAAACTAGGAGGCTGATAGAATACATACATACTTTTTTTTTGTAAATACATACTTATAATACATAGAAACACCCAGACACAGAACAAACATCTGTTTTCAACACACAAATGTTTGTTCCCACAAATGCACAAATGTATTAGATACTGATAGAATACTTTTTGAAGTGAAAACTTCTTTAGCATCGTTGTGATTTGAAAGTAGATGAAACGAAAAAGCGACAGTTCGAAACGCAAAACACTTCGATAGCGCGTTCTAGGATCCGACCAAACTTAGCAGCGCCATCTAGTTTTGATTTAGGTAACATGAGCATAGAACCTTGTCTAACTAAATAAGTACTGCATATTGGTTTATGAAGGTTTCACTTCTACCACGTGTGAATGGCACACGTTTTTTTTTTGGAAATACTTACATAGTAACACCAAACGTCAGTGAACTCACCGATGCCAAGCGCTGAAATGCTCCCTATTCTCGGCCAGCGTGGCGGCACCGTCAGCGGGCAGCACGGCGCTGGCCAGCACCGCCGCCAGCAAGGCGCCGCACGAGCCGGCCAGCACGGCGCCGGCAGCACCGCCCCACGCGCGCGCTCGCCCACACATCTCGTACATGTACGAGTAACATAGCGGGTATATGCCGCCTGAACCGAATGCTGAACAGAACCTGGAGAGATATATTTGAGAGACACTCTTTGTAGGTTCTGGCAAATCTGGGAGCCTGGTACTTAGCGAGTTTCTATGTTTTGTGATACTCGTAATAGCGCGTGCACACTATGCCCATGCCGCTGCCGGCATGAATGCCGCGATTAATTCCGGAATTATTGCCACAGCAACATCGCCTTTATTCTTATACCGCGTTCACACATGCCCATGTCGCTGCCGGAATTATTGCCGCGATTAATTCCGGAATTATTCTTATACCGCGTTCACACATGCCCATGTCGCTGCCGGAATTATTGCCGCGATTAATTCCGGAATTATTGCCACAGCAACATCGCCAAGTTCATGCCCTAGCTCCTTGGTGAGAATAAAGGCGATGTTGGTGTGGCAATAAGTCCGCGGCATGAATGTCAGCAGCGGCAATGGCATAGTGTGAACGCGGTATTAGACACTCTGTATATGGTTGAACTAATAGGTAGGTCTCGAGAGGGGGGAGTGAATTTAAAATACTGATAAGTAATGTAGTGAGTCTATATAATCAAAGTTCTACAAGCATCGCGGCCCGTTGCACAAAACGCAACGCTAGCGCGTTCTACAAAGCTTACAATTTTAGCAGCGCCATCTAGTTCTGCATCGAGTACTAATAAAGTAAAACAACCCTCTCGAGACCTACCTATTAGTCCAACCATATACACACTCTTTAGGGGCTATCTCCACGAGCAAGAGAATTGCGGCGATATTATCGTCGTGCCACGTTTTTCTACTCTCTTAGAACGTGTCTCCACACGGCGATGTTATCGCAGGGATAGTTCGTATAGAAATACGTAATATACTCGCGATTCACTTGCTCGTTGAGATAGCGCCTTATAGTTCATAGTTGCCTGGTACTTTCTAGCGTTCATTCCCGTTCGTTCTACCAACAGCTCAGCGGGACGAACGGGATTAAAATAATGCTTATTTTTTGCATTCCCATTCATCTCACCAGTAAGTGGGACAAACGAAAATAAACGCTTCCTAGTGATGAGAAACACTAGGACTATTCTGATTCAATCGGAAAGCCTTGTCGGATCGATATTGGAAACGTTTCAAGGAAATTCCGAATTCGATACTTGAAATCTCCTTCAAATTTTTTTCCTATACCGATATCGGTCCGAAAATGATTCCCCTTTATAAATAATAAATATTCACGGACACTTAACACAACGCCTTCTAGTCCCAAACTAAGCAAAGCTTGTACGATGGAAACTAGAGGGCTGATAGAATACATACATACTTTTTTTTTTGTAAATACATATGTACTTATAATACATGGAAACACCCAGACACAGAACAAACATCTATGTTTACAACACACAAATGTTTGTTCTCGGTGGGGATCGAACCCACGACCCACAGCAAGGAAGGCAGAGCTACTACCGACTGAGCCATGACGCCTGTCAAAACTGTTACCTGTTTATTTACAATCTAAACTCACCTTGCCATCATAAACGTCCCGTAGGTCGGCATAAAAGCAGCAATGGTCGCGAACACGGCATTCACGGCGAGACACGACATTAACGTGCGCCTGCGACCAAGTCGCGCCGAGAGCGAACCCCAACCGACGCTTCCAAACGCACATCCCATCAGACTTATTAGTACTGTGAACAACAATTATATACGTTACTAGCCGTCGCCCGCGGCGTTGCTCGCGTTCTACCTTTTAGAGTGTGACGTTTCAAAATTCCTTTCTTATTGCACCCCACACTATATAAGGATCCTACCCTCCAAATTTCATACCTCTAGGACTTATAGTTAGGCTGTGCGTTGATTCTAAGACAGCTTCAAAGGAGTTTTATATATTGATTGATGATGTATCTATGTATCCACAATGGCGACAAAAAATTCACACACGGGTAGAGCTACTTATTAGTATTCATAAAAAAAAAATTAAAGTACAGTCAGCTGCACTAGAATGTGTACAATTCGTAATTTTCAATGTAGGGCCGCAGCATTGTTATGGACTTTGACGGTCCCAATACTAAATAAATAAGTAAAATTATCAACTGTGTTCATATTTTTTTAGTTTTTATCCTGTAAATGTCTATTGCAATACGGTGATACTAGTTTTGTCGACAACATTACCACAGATAATGCAATAGTTGAAAAACTGGTGCACAATGCTTACATTTTGACAGAACGACATGATAAAATATCTCACGTGCGCATCCTAGGCCTGCTGGTCACCATAAATGTAAGGGATACTCACCAAGCCAGTTTCTCTCGTGGTGCAACACACATAGTTCTATTTCGGCAGATGGCAGCACGAACGGTATGGCCGATAGTTCCAACGAAGCCCCCACTATTGCCAGAGAACAGGCTAGGATCACTCGTATCTGTGATATGCCACAGCCAGCCTGGAAATGTATTCGTTTACAGAAATTAGTTTATATAACAGCTTTTGATATATAAGGTGTTACATACTCATAATCATCAATCAATATACAGGGTGTTACCAGACCACTTCCGAAAACGAAAGGGGGAGCTACAGCACACCAAAACCCAACCAAAAAAAAATCAGTTATCCTGAAAAATAATTATAGCCGGAGAAAACAATGTTTAAAGATTTGTATTTATTTCGCCAGCCCGCAATGTACGCATTCACGTAGGTAAGGTCGAGGCGTAGTACTATTATTTATTCTGTGTCGTAAGTGCCTACTAACGTAGGTAGGTACTAACGTAGGTCGCTCGCACGTCGCGTACTTGAATGACCCGCGATGAACTCTCAGCTGTTCATGCTGTAGTAGACGTAATCTGCGTGCTGCGTGTACATTGCTGCTTTATTTATTGTATTTGTTTTTTTGCCTTTTTAAATGAAGTAATTAGGTAGATATGTCTTATTATGTTGTACTGTGTGTATGTAACTAGAAAAAAAAAAAAAAGAGTTAGTCAAGTTAATTTTTTTTTCGCGATTTTTTTCGCTTAATGTTCTCAGTATCATGGTCTGATTGGAACCTCTAAGTTTTCGGAAGTGGTCTGGTAACACCCTGTATATAAAACTCTTTTGAAGCTGACTTAGAATTAACGCACAATTTGGAGGGTAGTATCCTTATATAGTGTAGGGGTGCACTAAGAAAGGAATTTTGAAAAGTCGCACCCTAAAGGATCTAGAACGCGAGCAACGCCGCGGGCGACGGCTAGTCTAAATATATAAGACTCTTTTGAAGCTGACTGAGAATCAACGCACAGCCTAAACTATAAGTCCTAGAGGTATGATATTTGGAGGGTAGTATCCTTATATAGTGTAGGGGTGCATTAAGGAAGGAATTTCGAAAAGTCACACCCTAATGGGTCTAAAATTAGGATCAAAGATTTTAACCAAATAATGCGTATATGCTGCTACCACGCGAGCAAAGCCGCCGGCGAAAGCTAGTTCGTAGCCCAAAGGGGGCATAATCAGACTGAAAACTTGAGTGCTTGGATGTATGCAAAGGGTCAATAAATTGTAATTGAAATATTCATACAAAAATACAACTTTTATTATTTTAGAAATCAGCGACAACCCAAAGTGTCTGTTTAATATTTGTACCCTCCTACCGCGTCGCACGCACACGCATGTTGTGTAGGTACATTTTAAGTAAAAGTTACCGCACTGAATGGAAATCTTCGAAATTTCATAAGTCGTAGAACAAACATTGTTCGCCATGACCTGTAGAAGACCCCCCTTTCGGACTTATAGGGTAATTATGTAACACCGTGTGTATCATACCTGTCTAATAGCATCTTCATGGAACTGATCCAGCACATTGGCATCGTTATAATCCAGGAGTTCTCCGCTCTCATTCTCTCCGGTGTTGTCAGGAGGGCTGACTACTAGGTTAATAGGATTTGTGGCTGCCGGCTCCCCACTTGCTTCTGTGGCTGCAACAAGCAAGTATAATGTGAGCTTCCGTTTCTTAGAGTTTCAATGATTACGTGGTTCAGGTAAGACGGGACAAATCATATTTTGAGGTGAGCCACGGGAAAAATGTTGCTTCTGGTACGGCCAGGTGTACTATGTAGTTGGATCATGGATCGCGGTCCAGAGCGCTCTTTTTACGTGACGTGTTTTATTCACTGCTGAGTTTGTATACTTATTAGTTGAGTTTGCATGTTGAGTATGACTATGTTCTCGATGTTGAGTTTGTACTATGTACTAGATGTTGAGTTTGTACTTTGTGCTATACTAGATGTTGAGTTTGTGCTTTGTACTATGTACTAGGCTAGATGTTGAGTTTGTGCTTTGTACTATGTACTAGACTAGATGTTGAGTTTGTACTATGTACTAGACTAGATGTTGAGTTTGTACTATGTACTAGGCTAGATGTTGAGTTTGTACTATGTACTAGACTAGATGTTGAGTTTGTACTATGTACTAGGCTAGATGTTGAGTTTGTGCTTTGTACTATGTACTAGACTAGATGTTAAGTTTGTACTATGTACTAGACTAGATGTTGAGTTTGTACTATGTACTAGATGTTGAGTTTGTACTTTGTGCTATACTAGATGTTGAGTTTGTGCTTTGTACTATGTACTAGGCTAGATGTTGAGTTTGTGCTTTGTACTATGTACTAGACTAGATGTTGAGTTTGTACTATGTACTAGACTAGATGTTGAGTTTGTACTATGTACTAGGCTAGATGTTGAGTTTGTACTATGTACTAGACTAGATGTTGAGTTTGTACTATGTACTAGGCTAGATGTTGAGTTTGTGCTTTGTACTATGTACTAGACTAGATGTTAAGTTTGTACTATGTACTAGACTAGATGTTGAGTTTGTACTATGTACTAGATGTTGAGTTTGTACTTTGTGCTATACTAGATGTTGAGTTTGTACTATGTACTAGGCTAGATGTTGAGTTTGTACTATGTACTAGGCTAGATGTTGAGTTTGTGCTTTGTACTATGTACTAGACTAGATGTTGAGTTTGTTCTATGTACTAGGCTAGATGTTGAGTTTGTGCTTTGTACTATGTACAGGGTGGACCGTGGCAGTTTTACGATTTGTAAATGAAACAAATATATGTTAGATGTGAAAAATTATTATGTATTGTATACAAAATCAACCGTTACACATGCGGATTTTATTTTTTAAAGATTATGCCGTCTAAATGTTTTCCATCGCGGCGTACACATTCACGGAATCTCTCGACACAGTTCCGAGCGACGCGTTGCAATAGTGATTGGGGAATAGCGTTCACTTCTCGAACGATATTTTCTTTTAATTCCGATATGTTTGTTGGGTTGCTATCGTAGACTTTTGCCTTAAGATACCCCCAAAGAAAAAAGTCCATCGGGGTTAAATCTGGCGATCTGGGTGGCCACACGATGTCACCATATCGACTAATCAGTTTTCTAGGGAACTGTTCACGGAGTAGGGTCATGGTGGCTCATTATGAAGTCACTTTGTTTAAGAGCCTGCACCAATTGGACCTTGAATGGGTGAAGTTTCATATCCTTACTTAAAATTCTCTGCACGGTCGTTTTTGGCAGTGCCAAAGACGATGCTCTCTTGCGCACGGACTGACGCGGATTTTGCAACACGCTGTTTTCAACTCGTTGAATGTTTTCTTCGGTTCTTGCCGTTCGACTAGGGCCCGGCCGTGGGTTGTTTACGGTTGAACCTGTTGCTCGGAACTTCTGCACCCATGTTCTAATTAAATTTACACTGGGTCCGTCACTTAAACGTCGAATATCGAAACGCGCACAAAATTGTCGACGAGCAATGGTACACGAATCGTTGCTCTTAAAGTACGCTTCTACTGTGAACGCGCGTTGCTCACTGGTCCACTGTGACATCGTGACTAAACAATCCGCACGAATGCCGCGTCGAACGCTGCCCCTCCCCCGTTCCCTGATGTAACGGTTTTAAAAATATTTAAATTTTAAGTTGTAAAACTGCCACGGTCCACCCTGTACTAGACTAGATGTTAAGTTTGTACTATGTACTTGATGTTGAGTTTCTACTTTATACTAGATGTTGAGTTTATACTTTGTACTATGAACTTGATGTTGACTTTGTACTCTACTTACTGTTAAGTTTGTCCTCCGTGTAAGTCATGGCGCGCATGGAGCCGAAACTGCCGAGATTCGCGGAGTTCTCAGAGTCAGAGCGAGCGCGCACAAGGCACGCGTGCTCTTCCGACATCTTCACTATTCAGACACTTCCGGTTATCGACAAACATCTGTCGAATAAACATACACTTCAGTACTCAATTAGTCTTGTTCTAGCTTAGTTCTCAATTGAGTATTGTTACAGCATGTGGTCTCGCCTCTTAGGCCTTTACATCTACTGAAGATGATTTATCCAGTGTTGGGAGAAAACCTATGCCTACACATAACAACACACTCTAGTGCCTGGGACAATGTTTAGATGGAGTAGGCTTGTAGCACCTATACCATCCTCTCAGATTAGTCAGCCATATCCACAGGAAATGACCACAGCATGTCTGCCCTAGTGCTATTTGATAATTGATTTATTTATTTAGTTCTCAGACTACGCTTTACCACAGTTAGTAAACAAACAAGATGACAAAGACGGCGTTGTAAGCACACAAGTCATTAACCTCTTATCTGTTACAAAGATGGGTAAAAAAAACAAATGTGTGTCAAACTATTACCCCTTTATTCATATTCAACTGTCATTTTAGCGCAGCTTTAAAAAATGCTCTATCATTGTCACTTGCATGACAACGAAAAGAGATGACAACAGATAGCAATCATTTTAGTTAACTCAGCTTTAGAAGGCCCAAGGTTAGCGCAGTGGATTCCAAAGTTGACTAGACACTCATCTACCAAATAGTTTTAAGTTCGGGCTTTACTTTTTAGTTTTTATAAAGAAAATTGTCATTATAGTTTTACAACAACTTCAATTTTACTTCACTTGTCCAGGGACAAGTGAAGTAAAATTGAAGTTGTCAAGCACATCCGGACAATCTGTTGTCCTATTTAAAATTCCCCAAAGTGTTGGATATTTTTGGAACCACTGGTAAAGGTTAAAGTGCATTGATTGGGAGCTACTAGTGGTTATTAGTTCGATAGTACAACTACACTTTACGGAGCAACATATCATGTCTTTGATGTTTACGATCCAAAACGTTTTTATTTTTTCAATTTATCTGCCATCGGCTACTTAGCCATAATCATATTGGTGATATTTGGATGTTCCGGTGAGACTCCAGCGAGTGACACCATATTTTGGTATTAAGAACAGTCTACATTCTCTGGTCTAAGTCAAGTATTTGCCATCTCTTGAGGCGTTTCACATTCTCTTGTGTGTTAAGTAGGTTTCTAGCCAATTTAATTGAGTGATGTTCAAGTCTTAACACAGCTTAACTCAATATTCGACCTTCGGTAAAGAAGTGATACAATTATGTCAAAGCCATACAATTGGAGGAAATAATTTATGTTGCTGTGGTTATCATCAATCATCAATCATCATCATCATCAATATATATAAAACTCTTTTGAAGCTGACAGAGAATAAACGCTCAGCCTACATTATAAGTCCTAGAGGTATGAAATTTGGAGGGTAGTATCCTTATATAGTGTAGAGGTGCACTAAGAAAGGAATTTTGAAAAGTCGCACCCTAAAAGGTCTAGAACGCGAGCAACGCCGCAGGCGACGGATAGTAAAATATAAGTATCTTTTGAAAGACAAAACCCATGATAGATAGAATATGAAGAAGGGTTGTAAGTTGACCATACATTATACAAGAAATTTCATCTCTAACTGTAGGTATCCACCTGAAAACAATCACAATAAAACATGCATAACTCTATGAAGTTATCGATTTGCATTTCCACCACCAAACCTTGTGCATATTTGACATTTTGAATCTTGTGCAGATTGTTCTAAGGGTTTTCTTGATTGTAAAAACAAATTGTTTGTAATGATTGTTTTGTGAAGGTTTTATTGCGAATGTTTTTAGTGGAAACACACAGTAACAGAGACAAAAGAGGTGCAGTGTAACACCTTACACATTATAGTAGGTGGGCTTTCTTAATTTACCAATAGGAACAATGATAAAAGGAAATGAACAATAAAAAAATTACCGTGACCACTCATAGAGGTGAGACAATTATGTGACCAAAGAGGTGTTATATTGAAGGTATAATGGCTGTACAGATAAGAAGCTAAGAATAAACATTCTATTCAACGAGCAGCTCTATATACTCGTAAATAATACGTAAATAGACGAACGTAAGCAACAAAATACTATAGATAGCAAGAAAATAGTAGAACAACTTTGGTTGTTGAAAATAACTCACGTTTTCATAAAAACTTAACTGTTTGATACAATATCACGACTTCATTATCACTTAATAGAAAAATGAATATCTATTTCATATATATTGAGCAATAACAAACGCGTCTATCTAGCTATAATCGAACGGAAAAACAATGCAATGCAAGCCCAACAAAAACTCGGCGAAGTCAATAATTTCAATTCACTGACTAAATTAAAATGCTACGTACTGATTTGAAATTTTTGAAACACAACATAACAATTTTAGCAAGAGAAACAAGGACCCAAACGTTTGGTACTGCTGCCTTCTTAATTTAATTGGGCCATACTATTATTTTGTTGAAAGCTAAATGTCAGAATCAATAATAGTGCTGTGTGGATCAATAAAAAAGCGTAGCATCAAATCGATAACTTTAAAAAAAGTGTATAATAGACGATATAAAATAATGCTAATCTTTTTATATGACATGACCATGCCACTTTGAGATGTTAGATAAGTGATAAAATTATCACCTTTCTAAGTGATAAAATTAAATCACTTATTTAAGCAAATAAACATCTTGTATCTTAGATACATAAATATGCCACCTAATGCATATGTACACCTCAACAAATTGCTGTGCCCTAAGAGGGTTTATGTTTGGTACACTACCTTTTGTACAACATCTTTAAAACAACATAAGTGCAATAAACGATTTGAATTTGAATTAAAATAGTTATAATATTATTATGTTTATTAGCCAATACAGCCTGTCTAGACTATTCTATTGTTTTCAAGGTTGTTAATGCCGCATCCAAGGTTAAGCGTGGGAAAGAAACACCGGTTAGTTTTCTATTTTACTAGGTAGGTACCTACTCATTTAATACCTGTACCATATAAAATAGAACCCTCGAACTAGAATCTACCTAGCCTACAAAATTCGACCACCTACATTGATAATGCCAACGCTAGTGCTATACCCATGCAAGCAACATAATTATAAAAAAACAATAACATGGTACTATTCGTTTCAAATATAAAATTATTAAAGACGAAAAGGTTGATGAAATTGACTCACAATTTTTTTAAGCACTAAGCATTTGCACCTTGTGTTTTTTCCTTAGAACTAAAGCGGTGCCGCGCTGCAGCCTAATCAATGATGTAGACAAAATTGCATTGTGATTAAGAATAATTAATTATTTGCTCGTGGTATGTGCAATTTTCAAATTAGTAATCTTAATTAAAACCTGCTGCACTGTATAAACACATTCATTTTAACACAATCCAAGAGTAACCACATCGTATAATTTCACACACTGTTTCAGTTTTTCATGGCTGCACGGTTTCGCAATATCTACCCTTTACCAGAGTCAATGGATTGAACGCGCGCTACAGAATATCATAGCTATTTTCACTGCACCATAGGTACTCACACACACACACACAACTTATTTTTTCGATTACTTAATTTAAAAATAACCCTTATCCGTAAAACTACAAAAATATAATCCTATGATATTTAAGGTCGATCAAGGGATAGAATGGCCGCGGCGGCGGCGGGCAGCGTATTAGGTAGGTACCGAGCGACTGCTCTAGGAAGTGAAGGAACGAGGTGTCAGTTGAAGATCAAGGTACGTAGTTGAATGAGAATAATATCCTGGGATAGATACGTACCTACGTAGGTATTCCGGTCACATAAAAATAATATTTAAATTTTTTGGTTTAAGTTAAGTAACCTAGGTAGGTACTTACAGAAAAAAAAACATAAGCGATGATTTGACAGGCGTCAAAGTTCAGTCGGTAGGTACAGCTCTGCCTTCCGTGCTGTGAGGCGTGGGTTCGATCCCCGTTGATAACAAACATGGATGTTTGTTCTATGTCTGGGCGTTAGGTACTACCTATGTATTATAAGTGCGGATTGAAGTAGGTATTCTTTCAGCAATCTAATTTACATCATTTACAATTTACATGTACCTATATCTACTGCATCAAATAACCTAGATTCATTTGATCGAGGATATTATATCTCACGACTCGTAACCCTTGTATGTAAGCCATATTATTGATTTATTTAACATGTGTTGCGCATTCAAAATGTTGCGTGGATTATGCACATGCGTATTGCGTACCTACCGACACTTCTGACGTCGTCTTTGGCTTACTTCGTTTATATACATACTTATCTACTTTTTTTTATGTACGTGCTTATATAGTGTTTTGGTGACTATTTTAGGTTCGTTTAAAGGTAAGTAGGCTGAGTTTTCAATATAAGTCTAATCTAACTTGTCTTCATTGAAGATTTGAAGACGATTGAAGGGTCCGATCAAAAACAATATAAAATGGTCCTAGGAATATCACCAGACAAAAGACTGATACAATACAAGCTTTTTAAAAGTATTACATGTATTACTAATAGTTGATGAACAAAATATAATCGATTCGATATAAAAGTGTTTTGTGTACATCACTAGAACGGAAGTAAAATCAGAAAAAAAAGTCAGACAAAAAAGTGACAGTGACATAAGCGATTTTCTGTCAATCTTGAGCGTGTTGTTACGACACTCGACACTGGCAGAATTGTGACAACTAGCCACAAAAGCCACAAACCAAGAAGTTGAAGTTGAACAGAAATAATTATTTTTATGAAACAAAAAGCAATAACACATGTCACTGTCAAAAATGGCGGGAAAATAAAAATCAAAGCAAAGAACAGCTGATTAATTTCTGTTTTCAATTTGAATCATTCAATCGAGCGAATTGAATTCCATTTTCTCTTAAATATTACATTTGTGCTGCATTTTTTTCAAAATGCACGATGCAAGTCACGAAAGTGGCATGGCCAAGCAAATTAAACTCATACGAAAGTACTTGAAGTTGAAAATAGTTGAGGACAACGTATCTTTCCGAAGCCACGAGCAGCAGCGCCTACATGTTTATGATCTGATGAAGAGAACAGTCTGCAATGGAGAGTCACATTCGGCTCTTATGATAGGGCCGCGGGGAAGTGGGAAAACCACAGTGAGTTATCCTACCATTATCTTATTTTCATTATCATTATCATCCTTAAGTACCTATACCTAGTGCGTTCACACTCATGCCGCTGTCGGCATTATTGCCGCACAAGATTCAAAATTTCAAACATGCAAAGAGTAGTAGAGCTGTTTGTGAGAGCTCGTCCGGGTTCAGTACTAGCACCGTACCTATTTCTGGCGCCAAGCAGCGATGCTCGCATTGCTGTGTTTCGGTTTGAAGGGTAAGGGCGCCGGTGTAATTACAGGCACATGAGACTTCAAGATCTTTACGTCTCAGAGTGATGGACGCAGTGCACGTCCTCATTGGACTTTGATCGATCGATTGGAAATCGATATCTTCACAGAGTTGTGCATGTATTATTGTGAATGTTTTGTAGTGGAAACGTACGGTTAGAAAATCTTCTTTGTTTCAGCTTGTAAACTCAGTACTGAACCAGCTAGCTAAAGAAGTGGATCTATCCAATGATGCTATCATTGTCAAGCTGAACGGCCTTATTCATAGTGATGAAAAGGTGGCCCTGAAAGCTATTACTGCTCAGGTAGGCTTCAACTATATGATCTTAGTTAGTAGTAGTAAGTAGCTAGGGCACTTAATAATAGTTAGTAGTAATAAGTGCCACTAACTGCGACTACTAAGTAGTACTAACAGCTACATCTAGGTACTACTAACTACTTCTAGGTACCACTAACTACTACTAAGTACTACTAGGTACCACTAAGCACTACTAACTAATACTAGGTACTACTAACCACTGTTTCTTTTTAATAAATCTGACTACTACTAGATACCACTACCTACTACTAAGTACTACTAACTACTACTAGGTACTACTAACTACTACTACTAGGTACCACTAACTACTACTACAAGGTGCCACTAACTACTACTACAAGGTACTACTAACTACTACTACAGGGTACTACTAACTACAGTTTCTCATAAATGTCAGACAGGCTGGGCAAAGGTTAAGTTACTCAATTAATTGCAGATGGAGCTAGAAAATGCAGTTGGAGATCAGATCTTCGGCTCCTTCGCTGAGAGCCTCTCATTTCTCTTCACATGCCTCCGTTCAGCTGATCGAAAGAACCGGAGTATGCTGTTCGTACTCGAAGACTTCCATGCCTTCTGCAAGAGCGGCAGGACACAAACACTGCTATATAATCTGTTTGATATAACTCATAGTGATCAGTCACCGATGTGTGTCCTTGGTGAGTTATGTATTTACTTCTATACTATAGCCATGCTGGCTGAGTGGGATTGCACCTCGACTTTCGGTCGTGGATTCTAATCCCGGCCATGCATCAATGGATTTTTCGTTTCGGAAAATTTATATGCGCATTAACCCGAGCTTAACGGTGAAGGAAAACATCGTGAGGAAACCCTTGGCTTAGTCAGCTCCGCACGTATTGACGATGTCTTTCCTGTGGATATGTCTGACTAGGCTGAGAGGATGGTATAGTACTACAAGCCTACTCCATCTAAACATTGTCCCAGGCACTGCAGTGTGTCGTTAAGTGTACGCATAGGTTGCCTCCTGACGCTGTATAAATCATCTTCAATAGATGTAAAGGCCTAAGATGATGACTTCTATACTAATATTATAAATAGGAAAGATTAGGAAGAATAGGCTCCGAAACTACGGGACGAATTTGAAAAATTATTTCAACGTTGGGAAGCTACACTATCCCCGGGAGACATAAGCTATATGATTGTTTCAAAAAAATTGGGGATCCTTATTAAAACTCCAATAATGTAACCCAAGGTGTAAAAAATGACCTAAAATTTTAAATTTTTGTTGCATACCTGTGCGAAGTCGGGACGGTCCGCTAGTGTTGTATAATGTACGTATAATATAGGCCTAGGTATATCAATTAACCCTCAAATCTACGAGTTTTTTTTTAATTTAAAACCATAAATTCTATCACAGATCTATAAAATATAGATAGGAGATAGATCGTTCGGACATGACGAGAAAATTTTCATAAAAAATTATCGCCAATATTTTACAAAAAAAATATTTAACATTATTTTTTTACAAATGCTACGATATGATAGTAAACAAAATGTCGAAAAACAATGATTTATTTTCATTCAAGCAGTTAACAATTTTCCAGGTATAACAAACAGACTAGACGTGATGGAATTGCTAGAGAAACGTGTTAAATCCAGGTTTTCCCACCGTCACATACTAATATTCCCTCATGATGACCACAACACCCCGGTTGAATCACTCAAGCAAGTTATGGTTAACCTTCTGAGTATGCCTGAGGTAAAGAAAAAACGGAGTAGGAAGTATTCGGGTGAGTTTGGTGAGAACTAGATTAGATATGAATAAATAAATAAATAAATATTCACGGGCACTTAACTTAAGGAGGATGTTTATCACTTTCTGACACTTCCTGACACTGAAAGTGTGCTAGGAGTAAAACTATGAGAGATAATCTGGCTGCAATATGTAACATTAATTGGCTTGACGTGGGCCTGTTTCCTAGTTTGCTGGCTTCTCAGACATCTGAGACGGCTATCATTCTGTACCGATCCACGCTTAAGCTAGTCAATGAGTAGGTCAATGAGTCGGTAGAAATCAATATGGGACTGACATAGTCGCGAGTCGACTCAACGTCCCTACAAAAAAAGATTAAAAAAAAATAAAAATTCACGGACACTTAACACAACGCCTTCTAGTCCCAAACTAAGCAAAGCTTGTACGATGGAAACTAGATGGCTGATATAATACATACATACATTTTTTTGTTGTAAATACATACTTATAATACATAAACAACCAGACACAGAACAAACATTATGTTTACAACACGCAAATGTTTGTTCTCGGTGGGGATGGAACCCACGACCCACAGCACGGAAGGCAGAGCTACTACCGACTGAGCCATGACGCCTGTCAAACTCAAACGCCACTTAAATTAAGATCACGCTTAAATTATTGCCATCTCTTACAAATGAGTAATGTCAAACTGATGCAGAGCAATTTTAAGTGGTGCTCGAGTGACGTTTCAGTATTCCGGCCTTAGATAGATAATCATTTATTCACAAAGAAAATTACAACTAATACAGTATTTACACTATTTACAAAATACACATGTAACAGTTGAGCTATCTACAAACCGTTGCAAACGATTTATAGATAGCTCAACTGGTCCAAAATAGATAGATAGATAAAACATTCCATATTGCACAACATAAGCATATTATTATATCAGCAATCTAGTTCCCATAGTACAAGCTCTGCTTAGTTTGGGACTAGAGGGCGTTGTGTGATATGTCCAAGTTTTTTTTTAATATGTACAATTACGCAACTTAGACATCAAATTTTTGAAAAATATTATTTACTAGCCGTCGCGCGTCGCCTGCGGCGTTGCTCGCGTTCTAGACCCTTTAGAGTGGGACGTTTCAAAATTCCTTTCTTAGTGCACCCCTACACTATATAAGGATACTACCCTCCAAATTTCATACCTCTAGGACTTATAGTTTAGGCTGTGCGTTGATTCTCTGTCAGCTTCAAAAGAGTTTTATATATATTGATGATGATAATGATGATTGATGATTTACAGCCAGCACACCTATCATCCCAGACACATCAATCCCCGAAGAGGTGTTACATCGATGTAAAGTAGACCCACAATTGAACCTAGACCCAATATTCATCCAAGATTGGAACGCCCACATCCAGGCGTTGTGTGACGATAGTAGAATAACAGATAGTATTGAAAAGTTCTGTTACTATACTGTCAATGAGCAGGTGTTTAGGAATGTGTTGGTAAGTTGCTTTGATCTGCTTTACCGAAAAAGGAGGTTGAGGAGAACATTGTAGGATATGTGTCCTCCTACGAAAAGGGAAGATCTTCCACGCCGAGCGACCTTTGTCTCGGGGTCCAAGGACCAATGGATGGTATTCGGTAGTATTACTTATGTTCAAACTCCGTGATAACTTCGTTTGCGCGATCTAGGATAGTTCTCATGTAGCGAGATAGATGGCGCTACAAGGTGTTGTAAAGAGTCTGGGGTAAATTGGATGGAGCCCATGTCCCACATTTTTTGAAACTTGCAATGATGGAACTTTGTTTGTTACAATACTCTTACAATGCAGTTTAAAAGAATTTAACAGTGTTATTATAAAGCAGCGAGAATCATTAGTTATCAGACATTTTACTTAAAAAAATGCGTCTTTTTCAATGTTGTTTATCGTATTTACCGGGGCTTACGTCAAAATAATTAGTTTGCTTTCCGTTTACGTGACGTACGTGACGTGCTACTGCATAATAGATTACGAAAAAACCAACAAAAGTATAAATAACAAGATTAATCTAAAACTAACTAAATGTATGCAAATCTATGATTTCTAGGGTGGCCTTCATCAGTTCCATTTAGGTGACTCTGAGCGGTGCTCTGAGCAGTTTTTCAGATTAATATGATAATGAAATTATCTACATATTATAATTCCAGTTTCAAACAGTATCAAAACTCTCACATCTAAAGCCGTACATAGACTCAACCGACCTTATATCAATCATAGACAATACAGTGGCGCCAGAGCATAGAGTGAAGTTGCTGCAATCTTTGTCTATACTCGAGTTGTCTCTGGTCATTGCTATGAAGCACGGAATGGATATATTTGACGGGCAGCCGATGAACTTTGAAATGGTTTTACATAGGTAAGTGCAAATACTACAAAAGGCAAATGACGAGTATCCACAGTTATCTATACCTACTATTATAAAACTGTAAAAAAGCCAAAAACTGAAATTAAAGATATGGATACTAAATATGCAGATCTACTAAATAAACGATTCCGAAAATCGAGTTTGTTTGTTCGCGGATCACGCCTTAACTACTGGACCAATTTCAATGAAACGTATACCATTCAGAAGCCCTTTTTCCCGATTGAAACATAGGCTATATTTTATTGAAATCAAAGACGTAGATTCTTAGATACAGCTTGAACTCTTTCAACCAAAATCAACCATTTGCAACGGGATTCATAGTATGCTGGTGACAGATATTTTGTTGGAATGTTTCGCACGCGTACGTAGTCGTGGGCATCAGCTAGTTTAATTTAAAATGCAATTCGATTACAGATACACAAAATTCGCAACAACAAACTCTTCAACGCAATCTGTCCCCCGACCAGTCATCCTAAAAGCTTTCGAACACTTACAAGCATTGGAAATCATACTCCCCGTTCGTAATGTCGACTCTATGTACAACGCCACAGAGACTACAGCTAGTAGAGTGCAGAAAGAGTACAAACTATTTACTCTAGCTGTTCCAATTGAGGATATAAGTGAGGCGGTGAAAGGATTCAAAGCGCTGCCAACTGAGATAAGCCATTGGTTTAATAACTCTGTGTGTTAATTTACAAAATATGGAAAAATAGTGGTAAAATTTACTGAAAAGTTGGGAGAATTTGGTGTGCTAGCAACATTATGTCAACTTAAAAAAATGGGTGATTTTATGATAACATTTACTGAAAAGTTGAGAGATGTTTGTGCGCTGGCAACATTTTATCTATGATTGTGTGTATTTTTCAAATGTATAGTTTATATTTTAAGATTTCTGTGAAAGTTTTAAGGACGAATGAAATAAAAATTAAGTTATTGTAAGTATTTTATTACTTAAACTATGTGTTATGTAAATATGTGCAAGATCAGTTACTAATTCTACTACATTCATAATAATTATGTAGGTAGGTAGATACCTATTTACAATATCTTGTCGTAAAACTATTTCTTAGTCTAAAAATTGGTTATTATATTTAGGTGTTATAGTTTTGACTGGTATGCTGCAACAATGCTCAAGTGGAATCTAAAGATCTAAGCATATATTTTTGACAGATTTTCATCTTTACTACATAGTCACGTAAACTATAATTTTGTATGGAGAATCATCAGTTTTGCAAACTACCCGCTAGGGGCGTTGCTCACTATCTATACACAATTAAAGTTTACGACAACTTTGTAGTAGGTATACGTAAAACGAACACACTAGGTAAGCATGCTGACTTAGTGTGAATAAATACATTTTATTCTGAGTGGATACTTAAATTGTGCTTCTAATCGATCCACCTTAAATTAGTATTAGCACTCATAACATCATTCCTATAATCATCTTCACTAAACCTATGTCTAAACCTATCCTGACTAGCATTCAACTCCCCTAATTCCTGTATTTCCGTAACCGACAGCTCTTTGAACTTCCTCCCCTTCAAACTCTCAGGCACTTGAATAACATGGACGCCATCTTTGTTATTCCTTTTTTTGAAATTCGCGCCATCTATCTCATCCGCCATAGAGTCGAGAGTTCTATGTAGAGGGTTATCGGGATCTCTGCGTCTATGGTTCAAAAAGCCGATGTTTCTTTTTGAAGGTCCTTCGTCGTTGACAAACGCTTTATTTGTGAATATTTGGAGGTTACCGTCTATAGTTTTTGCTTTCTTTTTGTGTGCCTGAAAATACAAATAATCGTAAAATCTTTGACACTCGTGTCGACCACAGATCAACTAAACAAAGGAGATAGATCGCTCGGGACGGCATGAAGTCCCATAACCGTATGCAATGACTTTTAATTAAAAGAGAAAACCGACCGAGCATTACCTACTTACTACCTACAGAAGTTGCGTGTGGTAGAGACAGCGAGTTCATGAAAAAAAAATGCAACCAGACTGGCGAAACTCTCGAACTAGATTCGTGCTTTCGAAAAACGAACAATGTATGAAACGGAGGTCGAAATTTGAATCACGTTTCATACAAAACGAGCTTTTCAGTGTGTAATTTTGATAGAATGGGAGTCCCGCTTCTTACGTAGGAACTACGTATTACATATTCTTTGAATGCAATGTTGCAAAATGTTTTGTCCGACAAGATTTTGCATAGAAGTCTATGGTGTCCATAAAATATTTCCAAGGTCGAATATTGTGTTTTCGTAGATCCTTATTAATTAGTACTAATAGACTATTCTTGTGTCATGGCCTGAGTTATGTTTCTTTGTCCCCTAAGAGCCTTTGACCTTGGCGATGCTTGCTTACCCATTTTAGTAGGATGGGCTAGATATACTAAATCCAAAATGTAGACATGTGCCATGTAAGTGACATGTGACATGGTGACTCTTAAGATATTCTCAAGCTTTTCTCAAGGATTTTTTTAATAGAAAAAATGGATTCTAGTTTTGTCCTTTTTTGAAACAATATTTGCACTATTTTAATAGTTTTTCTTGTGTTATTGTTATGTTGTTTTTCTTGTGTTCTGGATTAACACATAGGCTACTTTTATCACGGCATCCAACGGGACGCGAACTCTTCAGAAACGCCTAGAAGATTTCGCATAGTTGAGCTCTGAATTCTTTGGTTAATCTGATTGCAAGCTAATGTTTACTTTGCATAGTTATACTGTCTTTAAATGTTAGTAGGTACCTAATTTGCCAATTTAGCTAGTGTCAAATAGGTTAGTTTGTACTTTTTCCTAAGTGCTCTTATCTCTAATATGTTTCTATCAGTGAAAACTTGTTATTAGCCTTATGTTTCTAAATGCTTGTCTACTATATTTGTTAAGAGCTGTAAGTTTTCCTAAAATAAATAAATAAATAAATAGCAAATTGCACTTCTAATCCTGCGCAGACGAAATCGCCGGCACCAGCTAGTAAGATGTATGAAGATGGAAATTAAAACTTAACATACCTCTTGTATTTTCTCCACCACCAGACTATGTCCGGTGTTGACTCCAATGCCGCCTACTTCTTCAATGCTGTTGGAGCGGTGGTACGGACGAAGAGCTGATACTGCTCGGGATACTCCCACCTGTGGAAATAGTCATAAACGGTGAAGGAAAACACTGAAATCCTGAAAATCTATCAAGAAGGCCTAACAGAGGCCTTTGACAGGCGTCATGGCTCTGCCGGTAGTGTGATACCTATGTTTAAGAATATTTATTTTACCAACTTCAGGTTGACTCTACTACCTGGCCATGTCTGATCCGATGCTCGGTTAGATCAGCTCCTAGCAGCTCTTCATAAGGGTCCATCCTGATGGGCAGAACCCGGTCAATAACCCATAGTAACGCCATTGTCACGACTATGCCCCACACCATGAGACAGACGGCTGTCAGTGATTGAACTCCTAGGAGGTACCATCCACCACCTGTAATGAACATCCAATATTCAATTAAATCGCTCATATCTTTAAAAGTTTAAGAATCATCGCTTGTAAATCGTTAAGAAAACTGATTTGAAACTGAAACTCTTATGGCGCGTTTAGATTAGGCGGCAGTGGGCAGGGAACAGGGATTTTATCGTTTCCTACAAACTCACCTTTGAACAAGCCAGATCTACCATTCGTGGTGTCCATAGGAATAGGGTTATCAGCAAACAATCCCACTGCGATCACCCCTGGAAATATAAACATTGTTCTAAAGATTCATGAAGGCATGTGCCCAAAGTTATGTTTGAACATGGCTTCGATAGTTTTAAAGGATCTTGACTTCTTGAGGCCTGCCAAAAGATGGGGAAACAAACCTACCTGTGTTTGGAGTTTGCACTACAGTCGTGCCTTTGCATTCATTTTCTTTTACTAAGTTCAAAAGAAAATCGCATAAGTAAACCAGTTAGTATTCTAGTAGCGTAGATGGGCTAGAAATCTGTTACTACAAAATGTGGGCATATGCCAAATGCTTTGGACGTGCCTGATTTACAAGGTGTAAAAAGACAGCCACCGAAAACACATTTACGTCTGAGAGTGTCATAGACAGATGTACCTACCTATACTCGTAAGCGCTCAGCATTAAAAAATTTACAAGCTCCACCTACAAAGTTCGTAGACGGTATGGATGTTTGCTACTTTTCACGCAAAAACTTCTATTTTGAATATTATATTCTCCGTGACCTGGATTAACACATACGTTACTCTTGATCCCGGAAAAACATCGGGATCCAACGGAACGCGAACTCTTAACAAACGCCTAGAAGATTTCGCATAGCAAATTGCACTTCTAATTCTGCGTTGACGTCGCGGGCACCAGCTAGTTTTCCCGTAAAACTAACTTACCCCAAAACCCACAAGCACCGTGCACAGATGACGCCCCAACAGGGTCATCGACCTTCATCTTATCGAAGAGTGGTGTTGTAGCCGATGCTATTGCAGCTCCGATCACTCCAATGAGTAACGCTTCCCAAGCACGGTATAGGAAACAACCAGCTGCAGGAATGATAAGTTAGTTTCAGACAAAGTCTTAGGAAAACTGTTGTAAAAATTAAACGAAATTAAGGCGTTGGGGCATTTCAGGCCCCGATTTGCATACATTTAGTTAATTTTAAGATAAATTTTGTTATTTATAACTTCTGTTGGTTTTATCACAATCTAGTATGCAATAGCTGTCACGAAAGCGCAAAATAAAGTAATTATTTTGACGTAAACACCTGTAAAATACGATAAACATTGAATAAGACGCATTTTTCGAAGTAAAATGTCTAATTTAATCTGTAATCTAAGTAGGTACCTGTAATTGAGACCAAAGATCCAAGGATGCTGTTGATAAGTTCCATGACGTCTGCTCTACCCTTGTTCTTTATCAGTGTAAACCTGAAAAAAGTTGGCAGAATAAGCCTTGGAATAAGCATTTAACGTTTTTTTCTTCTCGTCATATTGATACTTCTCGACACACGGTACATTTTTATGACTTCCTTATAAAAAAAAACTTATAGGTACATAATCCCATTAATTGGTGGTAACCGATTACTCTTCACTTAACTTTGTATAAAACCGTGACATGGAGAAGTCGCGGCCACGCGCGCCACGCCTTCTTACGCTATCTACCCATACTTTATCTATTGTCATGGATACAAAGTCGGAGTCAAAGGACATTTGGTTCTATCACTATTTCTACTCAGATTACCATACCTAGTTCAATATTCTTATGACTATCCTAATCCTACTAATATTATAAACGCGAAAGTTTGTAAGGATGTACCTAGTATGTGTGTATGGATGTATGTTTATTCCTCTTTCACACAAAAAGTGCTGATCCGATTTAGATGAAACATGGAATATATATTGTCCGTGACGGACACAGGCTACTTTTTATCCCTGAAAACCAACGGGACGTGAACTCTTCAGAAACGCCTAGAAGATTTCGCACAGCAAATTCCACTTCTAATCCTGCGTAGACGAAGTCGCGGGCTCCAGGTAGTTACCGCTCGTGGCTAAGCTTGCTTAGTCAACCTTCACCGATTATCTAAGTTAAGAGACGTTCTTCGCGGTCACTATTTGGATGGGTGACCTCTAGTGGCATTTACATTTGAGCGCTTCCGTGCTTCGGAGGGCACGTTAAACTGTCCCGGCTCTGCCAGTCGTTAAGCCACGACGGAGGCCTAAAAACTCCGTCACCGGTGTTGGCCACTCATGCGAACCTACCTATCTGCTACAACATGAAGTCAGTCGGCGATCGTAACGCACAACGCTGCGGTGTGCAGCACAACGCAGAGTACCGCGTGTACTCCTCGCCGCTGACGCAGACTGCGCCGGAATAAGAGACCATACTAGACGTTTTCCATACGATTGTGTCCGGCGCTGCATGCTGCATACCGCTGCGTTGTGCGTTACGATCGCGAGACCAAAGTTATAGGTACACGGACACTCTGAAACACACACTCACAGTAATCCGAAGCATCCTCCCCCAAAGGACCCCATCATGGTCATAACAGCTGCTCGGGCCGCGTACTGCCATTTCGCGCCGCTCACCTGTAAACAGTGGCGGATTTAAATATTTTTGATGAGTTTAGGGCACTTTATTTCCGCCGCCCCATGTACCTTCATCATCATCAACCTATATCGGTTCACTGCTGGACGTAGGTCTCTCCCAAGACGCGCCACTGAGCCCGGTTCGGCTTCTTCGGCTCTTCTCATCCAGTTTTTGCCAGCTACATATCTCAGATGTCAGTGCCCATGTAGGTACCTACCTTACTAAAATAATAATATACCTAGATAAAATAGGTACATCACAGGTAAGGTACCTAGAATTTATATTTTCGATAGGAATGAGTCCGTATAAAAAACCATGAGAAAACCATTGAACTTTTTTGAATTTTTTCCTCGGAAATCGAGTGAGCGTCTCCTGAAATCTGCCGCCCCAGGACCGCGTCCTTAAATGGCCTATTGACAAATCCAGGACTGCCTCTAAACATTGTATTTCGTTCCTGACTAATAGTCTCCAGATTGACCACCAGTAGCAAAGGTTCCGGTCCTTTGGAAACCACTGACCAAGGGCTTATGCTTAGTTCGGCCTATGTCGTTCGCCAGAGTTTTTTACTCTATATGGATGACGTCATGTCTCGGTCGAAAACTAATATCACACACTAATGAAACGTTTTCGACGTCTTTTGACGTCATCCTTGCTAGAGTAGAATCTTTGCCAAACTAAGCAGGCCCCTGGTTAGTCAATAAATTAGTCTCAGAGCCATTCTGAAGATAATTTAGTGAAACTGATTGATGGGACTAATGTAGGTTGTATGTCTAACCGCGTATTTCATGACCAAGGTTATTCGTGCAGTGAATACCCAATGATGTGGCATTACACCAATTATTCTGAAGAACTAGGGATGTGGAATTCCGGCTTTTGGTAGCCGGACGACCAATGAATTTATACCTACAAGGTGTTATAAGATTATTCGCGAATACTGCGGGGTTTTAAGTAGGTAGGTAGGTATATACCCACTTATCAAAATAAACAACTTTTCCTATAAAATCAACAGTGTGAGCGGGAAAATACAAATTCAAAACATCATTGTATTTCTTATGAAAACCCTGTTTTTTTTTGTTTTTATAAAGTCAGAAATCGGTGGGGATATGTTTGAAATTTATAGCGAGTTAAACAAAATCTGTTCAATTTAACACTGTTGTCAGGAGAGGACGAATATTAAATAAGTAGGTACCTACTTACCTACCTAGGTACCATTTCTTTAGAGAAATACATATAACATTTCCAAGGTGAAATGCTAAAATGACTTGACTATACCAAAAATAGTCGGACTTGACATATCGATCTAAAAAACCGGACTCCGGCTTTTTTAAGGCTTTGCAACACTCCACCCAACCCAACTCACCAAAGCATTGTCGTTAAACTAAACGCTGATCATTTAAAATTCGAGTGCTTCTAGCAAAATGGCGATTAGTAACGCACGCGACGACGATTTGCGACAAATACTAATTTTAAAAGTAAATAATAAATCTTACTACATAATTGATGTTATTCACAGAACGTTTTGTTATTCGACGTGATTTGAATAAATGAATTTAGTTTTGAACAGTTTGTAGGTACGAGTACCTAGAAATGTTGAGAATAGTTGCAAATAGTTTGACTAGATCTTTGCTTAATGTATGGAACAGCTGATTTCGCGCTCACTTTTTTGGTCCTATATGAAAAGTAGTTTACCTCTGCCCTTAGGATACACGCGCACTTAGCGGTCAGCTAAGTCAAGTGGCCAGCGACGAGCGTCGGGGACAATTATATACCTACCGAAGGAATTTCGAACTGAAAATTCTTTTGAAGCTGAACTGACAATCAACGTATTACAGCCTAAACTATAAGTCCTACAAGTATGAAATATGAAGGGTAGTTTATATATATATATATCCTTATACGTCGTAGGGGTGTACTAAGAAAGGAATTTTGAAAAGTTGCACCCTAAATGATCTAAAATTAGGATCAAAAATTTTAACCAATAATGCGTATGCTTCTACCACGCGAGCAAAGCCGCGGGCGACAGAAGAAAAAGGTATATACTTCTACCATAAACTATCAATGCATACTCAATGCTACCACCAGCCATCAGAGGACCAGCTCACCCCATAAGTACTTCCAGAGTTGAAAGCCAGCCATCCCCACCATAGCACGAAGGTCCCCATAACAGCATTGACGGGGTTTCCCAAGGGAAGAGGCGAGGTGCCACGTGAGTAGCGGCCTAGCCTAGGGCCCAGCATCAGGGCTGATGCAAACGCTGATGCTCCTCCTAGGAAGACATAATAATTATAATTTACCTTTGGCTAATAGTTGACTATCCTACTAATATTATAAACGCGAAAGTTTGTACGAATGTATGGATGCTTGTGACTCTTTCACGCAAAAACCACTGATCCGATTTGGATGAAACTTGGAATATATATTGTCCGTGACCTAGGCTAACACATAGGCTACTTTTATCTCGAAAAATCAACGGGAAGTCGCGGGCGGAAGCTAGATCATACCAATGAGATGCACAGGTCCAGACCCCGCGATGTCCACAGCCCCCAGCTTGTTCAGGAAGCCATGGGAGCCCCACACCCAGCCAGCTGGTACACAGTAAACTACTGTGTTCAGGAACGAGAATAGGCAGTATGCTTTGAAGTTACATCTGAGGATAAATATCTTGAGTTGCATTAAATCAGTTATAAGACGTCTACATGCACAAAGATTTCGGTACATGACTGTATTGAATTATCTATCCATTGGTGTAAACTAAAATATTAAATAACATCAACTTTAGAACGAGAGATGAAGATTTATTTATATTTTTGTGTCGTTTTCCTTTTGAAATGTAAAATTTGAAGATAAAACCTTATGGTATCAAGTAGACTCTTCAGTTACTTTCTACTTGCTCTAGTGATCGAGGGTATAGCATTGCTACCTACGGGAAAACTGCCTTAAGTATAGAGAATAGATACTCTCACTCCCAATCCCAACTACCTATCTTAATGGTACATAGGTCCACATAAGGTGGGAAAAGGACAAGGAGATGATTCTCCTTGCTCTTTTCCCACCTTAGGTATGTGGGGTCGGCACAACACGTGTTTTTCTTCCATGCTCTTCTATCAGCCGTCATCTCAGTTATCACTCCTTTCTTACCCATACCTATCATTTTCACATACATAATACATAGGTACATAATTTTTCACATACATAATGGTACATAGGTACCTTACGGAAATCTTATTTTCACAAGATCTCTAAGTAGATAGATAGAAGAAACAAAATAGATATTTGAGCGTGTCTTAAAGGTTGGTAGGGCATTTTCAGGGGGTTAATCTTCTGTAGAGACACGTTCAAACATTAAGAGGCCCTTATACTTGTACCTACGTGTCTCTAAGTCGTGACCTCTTAGTAAATATATGTTTACCTCTCTGCCATAGCTCCACTAACAATCGTAGTAGCAGTGGTCGCAAACGATAGTTGGAATAAGAAGGACGCGAACAGAGGCCCCATGAGTGCGTCCCCGACAGGGGGATCTAATAGGAAGTCCCCAACGCCAATCACTGGGTTCTCCAGTGCACCGGTCCCGAATGACATGCCGTAACCGAATATCCAGTAGGTTAGACCTGCGGAGCCAAAAAGTTATCATCATCATTATCATTAACCTATATAAGTCCACTGCTGGACGTAGGTCTCTCTCAAAACGCGCCACTGAGCCCGGTCTTCGGCTCTTCTCATCCAGTGTTTGCCAGCTACATGTTTCAGATCGTCACCCCACCTAGCCGGAGGGCGTCCTACACTACGCTTGCCTAAACGCGGTCTTCACTCAAGTATTCATTTGCTCCAACGATTGTCGGTTCTGCGGCAAACATGGCCGGCCCACTGCCACTTCAGCTTGCCATTGTATAAAAAGTTATAACTACTATAGTATTATATTATCTGTGGTGGTGTATTAGTTTTGCCTGTCATCTCTGCGTAGTAGCACTTACCGCCAAGAGAGATGTCTGCCAGATTCTTCATCATGATGTTAGCTTCATTCTTGATTGAAACACACCCCGACTCCAGCATACCAAATCCTGCCAAAAAGATCAGTATCATTAGGTTACAGTGAGGCCTTTATTCATAACTAGCGACGCGCCCGGCTTTGCACGTGTGCAATGCTGATACTAAATATACCTACTACAGAATACCATTATTTCTCGTAAAAAGTAAAGCATATTTTTATTTTATTTTATTTTATTTAATAAATAGTAGGTACGGTGATAAACTAATTACACTAATTATTTATAACAAACACATTACATTATAGAACTATATATACACACAAATTAACAAGGCATTATTATTAAAACATTCAAATTAGTTACACATAAGTCATTAGGTAATAGTAATACGATAAAATTCATTCAATTAATTAATAAAAAATGGTTATTGTGGGTTATCCCTAAGAGATACACATATACCATCGTAAACTTTTTTGTACATCTTTTTAAGGTGTACAATACTGTAGTACATTATTTTGATCTATCTCGTAGGGTTCAGCCAGCGTTTGCAATGTAAGCGCAAAAAAATGTGTTTATTTACGACATCACATTAGAAACCTCTAAAATTATCAGTGTTTCTCTACTATATTATGCATGTATTATACATATAAACCATCCTCTTGAATCACTCTATCTATTAAAAAAACCGCATCAAAATCCGTAGCGTAGATTTAAAGATCTGATCATACATAGGGACAGACAGACAGCGGGAAGCTACTTTGTTTTATACTATGTACCTAGTGATGATAACCTGGGTGACAGGACGGACAGGGCGTTCAGTTTTACCACAGAATATTATTATTATGGTTAGCCTGGCGGCCATGGCCGTGACGTCACTAGCCGCCGGCCGCCAAATGCGCGCGTAGCCTAAATAAATCCGTCCTTACATTCACGGCTAAACTGATAAACCGATATTTTTGCAAGTAACAGCTAAGTAGTATGTAAATAAATAAGTTTACCTTCAGTTACTTGAGGATAAAGAGAAAAATTAAATTGTATTACCTACCTATGTTTCCACATTTATTTGTTATCCTTTGCCGGTGATATTGCTCTGTGAGGTAATGAATTGTTATAGGCAGAAGTTACTATTTAACATCAGGTGAACTATCAGCTTGTTCCATTACTTTTATCATAAAAAAATAATTCTTTTTATGGGTCAATGTTGTCATCTTGTAAGATAGGTTTTTGTTAGTACCTACCTATACGTATAATGACATGTGTGTGCACACTGGATTCAATAGAATGGCGTGACAAACAAGAGGCCTATACCCAATAGTGGGTGAGCATAGGCTGATTAGATAGATAGATAGATAGACCTAAGTATATGTACCTAAAGTTAGGATTGTTAGGTAGGTACTACTATTTATCAATGTAAGTATATAAAACTCTTTTGAAGCTGACTTAGAGGTATGAAATTTGGAGGGTAGTATCCTTGTATAGTGTAGGGGTGCACTAAGAAAGGAATTTTGAAACGTCACACTCTAAAGGGTGGAACGCGAGCAACGCCGCGGGAGTGCTAGTTAACTATAATAAAATAACTAAGTTAAAGCGCCCAACACATTTATTTTGCGATTTTTGCCTAAAAAGATGAATAAATTTAAAAGTGCCTCCTTTGTACCTAACACTTAGGTATTTATGCAAATAAACGTAACTTGTACCTACCTAGGTACCTAGTCTGTGTACATAATACCACCTTCTACTTAAAAGGTACTTATCTACTCTTCTTAAAGTCACTTAGTATACCTAGCTACCTACTCAATCCACTCATCTCATTTTTCTTTCTGTGTCATTTTTGTTTCTTTGTTGTGTTGTTAGTTTAGTTCTGTGGGTGTGTATTTTGTGTGTTACTTTATAAGCAAATAAATGCCTGTCTATGTCTATGTCTAGGTATGTATAACCGTATAACTAATCGTAAAATTACTAAGTGGTTTCTTTACTTAGGATCACTTGTTATTATTAAGTAGTATGGGGAGGGGGGGAAAAGTGTATTGAACATCGGATTTTATTTGTTTCTATAGTAGTTATTCAGGGGCACTCCACTTTCCGCACCAAAATTTTCCGCACCTACACTATTCCATTTTTGTGCACCAATCGATTTTAAGCTTGGTGCGCAAAGTGGAATAGTTTTCAACATTAAAAATGCTTCCAGTTTTGCGCACCAAGGATAAAGTAGCGTCTAGTGATTAGTAGGTACCCATTACAACTTTGAAATAAGTTTTTTGAACTATAAAAACTGTATTAGATCAGCGGAGATCCCCACATATCCGCGAGATGCTGTTTTTGTATCTTCAGTCTGATTTAATTGCAAAAACAGCAACTTCTTGCTTGTACCTAATAATTACACCCAAATGAATACTAGGTATACCTGTATGGAATGGTTGGTATGTATAGAAAAGAAAAATTCAACTGGAATTCAACCTCCTCCTTTTTTGAAATCGGTCAAATATACTCTTTAGCAAGAGCCGAGATGTTTCAAGCAGTTTAAAGTCTTTAAAGGTATAGATCGGACCGATTTACTTCATTTAACAAACCAGTAAAACTTAAGAGTACTATCCGTATACTTCCCAAATTTTATGAAGATCAGATGAGCGGTATAAAAGATCTCCTCGAACAAACATACAAAGCATTTTTGTCCAAGTTGTCACTAAGATCAAAAAGTTGGACAACTTACCAGTCTGCATAGTAAAAATGATGAATGAAGATGTCAGGATCCAGTTGGTATCCTCCAAATCGATCTCGAAGTTCTCCTGCAGGTTTGTCGTGGAGTTGGTGAGGTTTGGGGAGCGAAGCCCCACGCGAGGGTATAGGGTCCAGTTTGACTCCATTTTTGGACCTTGTCCTTTAACTTTATGACACTGATTACACGTACATTTTTTTTACAAGAGACTTTTATTTAATGTTTTTTTACTTAGTCGTGATTGTTTGGAATTTTAACTCTGTAAAGGAATGAAAAGAATACCCACAGATTAGTTATGTAATGACCTATTTGTACGCTAATTTAGATTGGTAAAAATATATTGTGAATTTGCGACACTATTTTATACTTTGACTTCCTTTTAATTTACTTACCATATTTTTTTATGCAAATATGTACTTATAAAATGAAATTGATTGATTAATTTTAGTTATTTTCAAAAAAAGGTATCAATTTTAGAGGCTTGAACTTGATTTTCTTGAAAATTCTCGATTTCACACACAACAAAAAAGTTTAGAAGTTTTACCAAATCAATATTTAGAAAATAAATAAGATCACTTTTAAGCCCGAAATCCGAGATAAGACAATTTTAAAACAATTTGCACTGTTAGAACTACATTATTTTTGTAACTAACGGAAGGATGTGGTCGCTAGCAAACTGCGATCACAAATGAAAGGGTGATTTAGTTCTGCAACACTTTTATACTTCAGTTGACTTGAAGTAAAGATAGATGAAATCACTCGTATGGATTCGGCATTCTTCATCACTTTTAGGGGTCGAGGGGGTCGACGAAGTGTGACATTGTGTGACAAGGGGTGAGGGTCCTAAGTTCCGTGACGTCACATTTCAAAATCTTATAACATTCTAACTTATTTATCTAAGTATTAAAATATATTACAAAAAAAAAATTAATGGATATAAAACCAATTTCGGAAGTGCTGTTTTGATCTAATAATTTCTAGATGTAAAATTGCAAGATATGTGACGTCACACTAAGGGGGGGTCATAAATGTGTCCAACTGTGACAAGGACGGAGGGGTTAAAAAATCACGATATTAGTGTGATGTAATTTACGGATGACGGGTGCAGGTTGGGCATGGATACGGAATGACTACCTACATTGCGTTGCAGACGATTTAGGTTTCAAAGCGTTAATCAAACCTTTTTGGAATGTATCATGACAAGCAGTCGATGAACTTCTGACACATACAATGTCAAACATTATTTTACAAAAAGCGCTGTGTTTACCTGCCAAAATGGTTTCTATCTAACTGTATATTAAAAAAAATAGATTCGCAATAAAACATGCACAACTCTATGAAAAAAACCGATTTGCATTTCCACCGCCAAACCTTGTGCGTGTTTGACATTTTGAATCTTTTATTGATTGTAAAAACAAATGCATTGTGTTGTGAATGGTTTTGGTCGAAATGTACAGTAACTAAACTACCACATCCAATTCTCTCAGCTCTATGTAATGAAGGTAAGTTGATATAAGTACATAACTAGGTAAGTATATAGTTAACTACCTACATTCAATTGTTACGTTAATTTTAAGCATTAAACGAATGATACCTAAACATAACTTTTGTAATAGGTACCATCTTATTCCAGCCATGCACGAATAGGTACAGATTATTATAAAACGAAAATTAAGTTCTTTTTTAATCAGTATTTTTGTTCAGTATAGGCACAAATCATATTATACTTAATACGTATAAGGTAAATAGTGTTCCAGCGGATCTTTCTGTTAGATAGTTTTAAACCGTGAGCGAAACCGTGGACGTCCGGGATGAAGCCGTTCTCTTCGAAACTGTGGATTAAACTCTCTTTTTTGTCTTCTTATGGCCTCGAAGATGAAGAGTTTTATCCACAGCTTCGATAAATAATATCGAGTTGAATGTCCAAGTATGTCAATGGCAAGGCGACTGACAGACAAATTGCCTACAGAAAATGTAGGTGACTTACTTTTCAACCAACGTAGGTAGATATTATTTTCTCTTTCCTTATGAAAGCCTTCGTTAGTTGGTTAGTACGAACGGATGCATAAATAGTTCGGTATACTTTGTGTTACATTGCGTGGCAGCACGGTAGCGTTCCTCTGTCGAGTTATTGTTACTGCGCAGTGTAAACTTTCTAAAAATTGTAATGTAGGAAGGAACCTTATATTTTCTTCAGGTTGCGTACAGCGTCATCTAGTTTTTGTTTATGAAACTAAGTTGTGACTTAGGCTTCCTGCAAATAACCTAATAACCGAAGCTTTCCTACTCGTTCATAGATGGCGGCGCTTACAGCTTAGTGCTACTCGCCAATAGATGTCGCTAGTAGTAATAGGATTATCAGTAATGTAACATTATCGCATTCAACCTTTTAGACAAAGTATAAAGAAAAGACCAAAGCTCGTAATATTTACATATTGTTTAATATTTAATTGAATTTTTTGTAAATAAAACTGTTTTTTTATAATTCCTTAAAACAACAGTTAATAAGGAGAACAAAGGAGTTTTTTAATCGGCTGAGTTATCGTACTAGTCTATCTGGGTAAAAAAATAACGAAATAAGTTTTTTTTTTACGAATTTTTCAACTTTAAGCCCTTTTACTGATTTTTGTACAGAAATCTCTACTCAAAATGCTTAAGTAACGATTTCTTTATCAGCATACGGGCTATAACATGATAGTAATTAGTTTTAAGTAAAAAAAAATACAATTAAAGATAAGTACATAAGTGTATTATGTATTAGGTAGGTACAGTATATTAATACTGTTAATTTAAGCCTGATCTCTTAGTATAAGTATACCCCCTATCTTATAAAAAGTTAGAGTAGACATTATGTCCTGATTACGTATGTTAAACAAGACATAATGTCTACTCTAACTTTTTTTAAGATAGACCTTTACCCCCTATCTTATAAAAAGTTAGAGTAGACATAATGTCCTGATTACGTATGGTAAACAAGATATAATGTCTACTCTAACTTTTTATAAGATAGACCAATAGTATCTAAGTATGATACAATATAAATAATTAGGTATACTTCTATCCACCTAGCGATAGATAAAATATTGTCGTGCTCTGTCAGGGTTCATTATTGAAAACAAATAAGTTTCAACTTTATTTAAGATCTGTACCCACAATATGAATGCAGTAAAGAATTTGAATTTGAATTTATATTATATGTACGCTTAGTAGGTATACTAAGTACTGGTAATAATCTTCTTTACCAATAATTATATTATCTGTGCCCATGTTTTAGTCCATGTACCTAGATTGTTTTGTACTAATTACCAACCAATCAAAATGATTATTTTTATAGAAGCTCGTTTATGTCTTTTACTTACAAATAAAATACTTTAAAGCAACATAATTTATTTTACATATTTAGAAACAAAAATAATTATTTCTTTTTTCACACCCTTTAAAAATATTATTGTAAGTATTTATATAGAGTAAGTTCGGTATGTCCTTACAGGGCACGTCCTAATTGGACTTGCTCTGTGAGGTAATGCATTGTTATAGGCAGAAGTTACCACTTAACATCAGGTGAGCTATCAGCTTGTTCCATTACTATTACCATACAAAAAAAAAGTGTTATTCAATTTAGTAATTTAATTTTATTGAATGCTACGTAGCTACGAAGGTATCTACGGCGTAGACCCTCTACGAACTGCGCTACGCGGCGCTACGCACAGACCTTTATTGACTTTTTTTTTATACTCTCATTTTTCTATGCAAAAAGTATTCAATACGTCTTTATTATTAAAATAAACTTCTTTTATTTATGTATGTGCTAATATTATACTGGTTATAATATTCGGCCTTAAAACCGGGAATCCATAATATGTGTTTATCTATACTAAGGACATTTTCTTCCATAATAACCAAATTACCACATTATCTCGTAATCTAATAATATAACCTTTATCACAAGGTTGTAAGGTTCAAAATGGCTTGCTCAAACTTATATTGACTTAGCCTTATTGAACGTGCAAGGGAATTTAAACGCTAAAGAAAAAGTATAAGGTGGAGTTTCGATTGATTTTGGTTTGGCAAGGGAGACGATACCTCCCTAGTTAGAGGCGTGGCCGCCAACATCATTCGAAAACAGAACACGAATTCTCAGTTCAAATCTGACATTCGAACGTTCCAAATACGAATCGCGCGCGCGTGTGCTGTGTTTTTTTTTAAATGGATACCGAAAGCAAGATGCAGAGTAAATTGAAGAATAATAACTTCTCGATAGAATCGATTGTTGGGATCAATCGAAGATCGCCGGAGATCGATATCGAGACAACAATAACTCAAGATTTTTCAACGGAACATTCTGAAGACGAAGAAGTGAAAGTTAGAGATGGGAAAATGGGATATTATTTTCAACAAAGACGCGTTCCGAATTTTCCGTTTTTCATGTCGTATGATAAAAGAGGTTTTAATGAGGGACCGCAGGAGGATCTCAAGAGGGCCAGTCCTGGGAGTGTGAGGAGTGAAGTTGACAGCGATGGAGTGGACGAGAGACCACATGGTGAGTGATTAATATTATAAAGAATTCTGTTGTTTTTAAATACGAACATTTCGATTGCTAGAGCGATAAAAAAATCAGATTTTTTTTTTAAAAGAACATTTGGATTTTTTTGAGAAGCTGGCACACTGAGTGCGTTATCCTTATTGATTGAAATCGTGCAAAATTTTATATAAACTTTTTATTTTAGTAAGTTGCTTTAGCAATTTTGACATTATCTAATTTAAAAGGATAGGTATGCAATTTAAATGTAAGTTATCATGAATAATATTTTTTCTTTTTTTAATTGACCTTTTATAACAAAACCTTTAAATATTTTTTTTATAAATCCCTAAAAAAATTCAAAACCAAAAAAGCAAGGATATATAATATATACCGTTAATATTAATTTTTCTCATCAAACCAATACTTATTTTTAATACTGTAAGTCTCTAAGTCTAAATTTTATAGGTGCCATTATAACAAGCTGTAAAATAAATATTTAACAAATAAACCCGTAATTATGCTATTGTCAGTTATCTCCCGAGGCCATTCTCCGTCGGCCTCTTTGACATTTAACAACTAAGGATACGAATAAAGAGAAACATTGGTTTTATTGTCGGACGGTTAGAGACATGGTCTAAATAGTGGTCATAATATAATCCAAGTCTTTCTTTTAGAAATGTAACTTAAATAAAAGAAAATTGGTCGGGACTCGATTGCAAAAAAAGTTGTAGTCAAGCCTTCATTTTTGTTTATATTGACAACTAGCCGTCGCCCGCGGCGTTGCTCGCGTTTTACCCTTTAGAGTGTGACTTTTCAAAATTCCTTTCTTAGTGCACCCCTACACTATATAAGGATACTACCCTCCAAATGTCATACCTCTACGACTTATAGATACCTATTGGTGGAAAGTTTCGCACGCAAAGTCACGGGTATCAGCTAGTAATAAATATTTGTGTATCAACAATTAGATTAAGCCCCATATTGCTTTCTAAAAGGTACCTATTAGCGGTATTAGTTTAAGGGTATATTTAAAATGGGGTGGGCTTAGCACCCTTTGTATTTTTTTATGGGGTTGTTCTAACTACCTGTTGTGTTTGTATTTAACGGTAGATGATCATCATAATATTTGGGATTTAGATATATATGTTGGCTTAAGAAGAGTTCAAAAGGTTCGATAATCGCATGGAATTTCTGCAGATTTAGAAATGTCAAAGTAAAAAAAACGGAAGGCGTTTTATAAGGTTGACGGCGTTGTCTGTTTGTTTGTTTGTCTGTGCCCTCTTGAAAGTACGGCTTCAATTTAAATGCGGTTTATTTGTAAGATATTTGGAAGATTTTTTGTAAGTTATTTGGGATGGTTTTTAGCCTAGTTTTGTGAAAATTGGTGGAGCCATTTCCAAGTTAATGAGGATATTCATCAGTTCTGAAAATCAGTTTTGTTTGAGGTCTCAGGCATAATTTCAGTTTGAAACATTCAGCTTATCTTAAAGAATTGAGATTTAATGAACTGAAATCTATACTCTAGAATCAGAATCAGAATCATGAAGACTGATAATGACCAGCAATGATGAAGAGAATCTAAGAAGATATTCATGGTCGAAGTTCTTAATTTTTTTTTCAAATTTACTTTTTCTTGGTAGTATTAAAACTAGATGATGTTGTAAATCTAAAAGAAATACGAAGAAGTATATTCATCAATAACATTTCAATTGAAAAGAAAGACTTAACGCTTTAATTTCGAAGGATTGTCTCAAAACGGTAGCATTTTATACTCCACAGCAAATTGCCACTGAAAAATATTCCTTTGTCCGCCATCTTGTCGCAGCGTGACGTCTGTCAGTTTTACCGCCAAAAGTCTCGTAGACAAAAGAAGTTTTCTTTTGTTAGGTTGTTGGTACACAGAGCTATTGTCTTTGCTCAATTATAGAGTGGTGTGTTTTGGCCACATTGTGAATGTCGACGGGAAATTTCTCTTTTACAAAAATATTGTTTTCTTTGTTTTGACTTTATTGCTCCCACATTTTCGGTGAATACGTAATGGTTTGAAAGCGTCACGGTTATTCTCAATTATGAAGGGCTTATGTCAATAAAAAATACGCAAATTTGTATTTAAATAGTAATTTACTTAGAAACACATCTATTTAAATAGATAAAACTCTTTTGAAGCTGACAGAGAATCAACGCACAGCCTAAACTATAAGTCCTAGAGGTATGAAATTTGGAGTTTAGTATCCTTATATAGTGTAGGGGTGCACTAAGAAAGGAATTTTGAAAAGTCGCACCCTAAAGGGACTAAAACTAGGATCAAAGATTTTAACCAAAATGCGTATGCTGCTGCCACGCGAGCAAAGCCGCGGGTGACGGCTACTTTTGAATAAGTTTCTGACGTTATCTTATGCTTATAACGCTTGTTATATTGCAAAACATCTGTGATATGCCCCATAACATAACTCCATAAGACATTGAAGTGTGGATGTAACTATACCTATTAGATTATTTTAACTGATCTATTGTGACTTTAACCAACATTTCTATTTACTTTGACTTAAAATACATGAATTGTATAGATCCCTATAAGTTAATAAACAAATTGAGTTCTTAAAAAAGTTAAATTTCAACTAAAATTTCGTCGTTACGGGTACCTAGGTACATAATATTTTTTTTATTTTTTTTAATCTTATTTTAATGAAATTTGTCTAAGTCTAATGTCACTCTTGCATAATTATAAGACAAAGTAGTCAAAAACTTCCAAAATAAAAGTTTGACAATCTTAAATTGTTAATCCAGTTTTGTTGCCGGCTGAGGTGTACCTTCATCAGTTTATTTAAGTCATCATCATCCACAGCTCGACTTTACCCACTGCTGGGCATAGGCTTCCCAAAGTTTGTGCCATCCACATAACCTCAGTGGATGTGAGTCAAGACGTAAAAGAAATATACATACCTACTTATAGATCGCATTGCTGTGTTCCGGTTTGAAGGGTAAGGGCGCCGGTGTAATTACAGGCACATGAGACTTCAACATCTTTACGTCTCAGAGTGATGGACGCAGTGCATTGCCTTACAGGGCACGTCCTCATTGAGCTTGCTCTGTGATGTAATGCATTGTTATAGGCAGAAGTTACTACTTAACATCAGGTGAGCTATCAGCTTGTTCCATTACATTTATCATAACAAAAAAAAAAGTATAATTAACATCACAAGTGCTAATTCTAAATGTCTATAATAGCATTAAGGCATTATCTTCATCTGTCAACGCTATTTATCAAACGTTAAGTGATCGGTTGTTCTATTTTAGAACGATCAATAATTCCACATGTGCGCAGTTGTGACCTTATTCATATGACAAACCATTTTGTATCGTTACTAGCCGTCGCCCGCGGCGTTGCTCGCGTTCTAGACCCTTTAGAGTGCGATATAAAACTCTTTTGATGCTGACTTAGAATCAACGCACAGCCTAAACCATAAGTCCTAGAGGTATGAAATTTGGAGGGTAGTATCCTTATATAGTGTAGAGGTGCACTAAGAAAGGAATTTTGAAACGTCACACTCTATAGGGTAGAACGCGAGCAACGCCGCGGGCGACGGCTATATAGTACCTATACCTAGTAAATATATAATTCTTTGCAATGTCGCACGCCAACCTCCTCATCACACCACCACGTCTTTACGATCTGTACGTCTCAGAGTGATGGACGCAGTGCATTGCCTTACAGGGCACGTCCTCATTGGACTTGCTCTGTGAGGTAATGCATTGTTATAGGCAGAAGTTACTACTTAACATCAGGTGAGCTATCAGCTTGATCCATTACTTATATCATTAAAAAAAAACACGTTTTGGTTGGCTGGCAGACAATGCTTTCAGCATTAAGTCTACCCTTGTAACAAATTTATAATTCTGTGCCATAAAGTAATTAATAAATAAACATTATTGACTCATACTATCAGAAGCTACATAACCTATCTATACATAACACATTTATGCCATATTATAGTTATACTGTATTAATAACCCGGCAGCCGAGTAATAACGCGCCATGATGTTCAGTGCGCCAGCGTATTAAACTGAAATGAACGGCCATTATTAAATAAGGCTGTATGTCGGCAGTGAGACTCAGATACCTACTGACACTTATGTAAATAGCCGTCGCCCGCGGCGTTGCTCGCGTTCTACCCTATAGAGTGTGACGTTTCAAAATTCCTTTCTTAGTGCACCCCTACACTATATAAGGATACTACCCTCCAAATTTCATACCTCTAGGACTTATAGTTTAGGCTGTGCGTTGATTCTCTGTCAGCTTCAAAAGAGTTTTATATATTTAGTTATTTAGATAGATAGATAGATAGAAGAAGAAGAAGAAGAAGATATGAGAAACTCGTAGACAAAAACGAATAAGTTTCCGAAATAGGAACTCAATCGGCATAAAAGAAAATAAAAATGTCATGAAAACTAAATTCCAATTTAAATTCAGAACTCCCGTTGTGTCGCCGGCCTTACCTCATTAGGGGGGAAATAAGCTCCGTGAAAGCTCGTGAGCGAAAGAGACGAGAATAGATCATCAGCCCCGCCCTGATTGGTGGGGGAAGCCGGCTGACGTTATTGGTTACCGCCTCACCGCGTTATGGATTTTCAGTAGGCGGGAAGAACTGTCAGAAGTGACATTGACAGTTTACTTTCGCGCGCGTTCGGATTCAAACCGGCCAGTGTTATTTTTTTTTATGATGGCTTTTAGTTTTTCTTTGGATGGTAAAATACGCGAACCTCTTTCGGTAGATTTGATGAAGCATTATAGTGAAAATACGCCGCCATCTTCGCCAAAGAGTAAAGGTATGTTTGTTTACAACCTGTATGTTGACTTCTCAAGCACTGATCCGGACTCAAGCATAGATTTTTGTATGAAAATCTCTACTAAAATCTATGCTTGAGTAACGATTTCTGTATCAACATACATCGACCCCTTTAATTTATATTCTCCTGTGCTTAGTTTAAAAAAAAAAAACTTTAACAAATTGTCTATCATTGTCATTTGCATGATAATTAAAATTTAGCAGCTAATTTATCTAACGCAGCTTTAGAAGACCATTATATGGGACGTACCTATTCTGATACTAGCTTTCACCCGCGACTATGTTCATGTCCCGTTTGATCATGTTAATTTGGAGTAAATTGTAGCCTATGTGCTAATTCAGGTTACGTACTATATATATTCCAAGTTTCATCAAAATCGGACCAGTAGTTACAGCGTGGTTGAAACAAAAACATTTAAACTTTGACATTTTATAATATTAGTAGGAGTAGGATTCGTTATACTACAGATTATATAATTAGTAGTAGTAGAGCTCTTTGTGAGAGCTCGTCCGGGTTCAGTACTAGCACCGTACCCATTTCTGCCGCCAAGCAGCGATGCTCGCATTGCTGTGTTCCGGTTTGAAGGGTAAGGGCGCCGGTGTAATTACACGCACATGAGACTTCAACATCTTTACGTCTCAGAGTGATGGACGCAGTGCATTGTCTTACAGGGCACGTCCTCATTGGACTTGCTCTGTGAGGTAATGCATTGTTATAGGCAGAAGTTACCACTTACCATCAGATGAGCTATCAGCTTGGTCCATTACTTTTATCATAAAAAAAATAAAAAAATATCTAGGTAATATAATACTATGTTATACCTACTCAAGGATAAATGTTGGTCACCTGCTAATGTATTTAAAAAATATATTATTCATTACTATAGGTAGGTTAATAAATATTAATAATCATAGATCGTAATTACTACGCTAATTAATGCAGATTAACTAAACAAGTTAGTCGGGAAATTCAAACGATTAAAATCATTCGCAAATAATTATCATAGCTATAATAATAAAAACTTAGTTTCAAAGTCACCGCTGAGTAATATTAATACATTTTTAGCTAAGTAATAGAGATAATACAAGTAATAATAATACATTTTTTAACATTTTGAGTAATAATAATATTTTTTTAGCCAAGTAATAGAAATAATACAAATAATAATAATACATTTTGAGTAATAATAATAATACATTTCTACATATTTAGCCTTTACATCTATTGAACATGATTTATACAGCGTCAGGAGGCAACCTATGCCTACACTTAACGACACGCTGTAGTGCCTGGGACAATGTTTAGATGGAGTAGGCTTGTACTATACCATCCTCTCAGCCTAGCACAGTAACAACATGAAATATAAACAAAAACTTAACAGATTTGTAAGTAATCTCTTTAAGTTATTTAAAACTAGTTATTTTAATCATTTTCAACCTTATTTAGTAACGCAGTAAGGTTGAACATTTGAGATGAGATTGTTTATGAAAATCGAAACCTTAGAAGAAAAAAAAAGTTGTAGAAACAACTTCTTTGAGATCTGCCGCTTCTTTGTTGGTGGTCAATAAAAATATTAAAATCGTTTAGTACCGTAAGTGAATTCTTTGTCGGTGCTAGTTTTATTAGGGTTTGTGTTATCTGTACCGTTATAGTTTTTGCTTGCAAATATCCGTTCTGTAAATTATCTATTCTATGGCTGTTCTTTTTTTTAATCCCGGTAAATGTCATTTGTTTATTTTTCAAGACAGCAATTTATTTGCCAAAAAGTTTCTATTTAAATAGCTCAAACTGTTTCATGTGTATTTTGTAAATACTGTATAATATTAGTTGTAATTTTCTTTGTGATTAAGAAGTTATTTTGCTTTTTATATTAAAAAGATCTAAAAGTACAGTTTAGCAAAAAAGTCTTATCAAATATCTCGTTCATTCATTTACACAAGAATAAACGAATTGATTTATGCATACACAGTGGCGACCTCATTTTTTCTACGTATAGATACATTAGTGTTCATTTGGTTCCGGTTCCGGTCATATTTAGTCACGTTCATTAAAAAAAATTGCCTCTAGGTATGAACGAGACAATCTTTGGTGTTTTTTTTTACACTGATGTAGGTACCTTCCTACTAATTTAACCTATTTTCGTAATTTATTTTAACAAAGTATGACTTTCAATATTCTTAGTTAAAACTTACCTAGTTAGTAATAACTGTGTACCTAGATAAATAGATAGATAGAAGATACAATATTCTTTATTGTACACCACTTATAAGTAAAGAAAATAACAAGAAAAAAATACCATAATTGGTAATACGATCAAGTTTTAGGAGGTAGGTACAATGGACGGCCTTATTGCTTAAAGCAATCTCTTCCAGGCAACCTTTGGATGGACAGGATCTACCTAACTACTTATTTAGGTATATTATTTTATCGAAACACATTCAAGGCGACGAAATTACCCAATGCCGATCAATTAGCACGTCAAATTGACGTTTAACCAAAGCAATAAATCCACTAAACACTAATTAACGTCAAATTTAATTGGCTGACCACAGCTGCCATTTGCCAAATCGAGCAAACAATTGTCTATGGTCTATGGAGGTGTAAAAGCGCGGGCGGTGACATTGACAGCAGTGACAGCTCAACTTTTTTTTTCTCTCCGAAGGGTCACAGTGTAATATGTCTTGTCAATTGAGCTTAAACTGATTTTGTTTTTATTGCTCCTACTCCCTAGAGAGATATTTATCTTCATTACTTCGACTAGATACGGATTTTATCGTGAAATTGTGTTGGGGTGAGGGATGACACTGTAATTGAGTTTCTATAAGATAATTGGTCGAATTGTATGTACCTAAATTGTTATAAATCCGTGGAGACGGTATAATTTGTTCTTATTCGCGTTGATGTGTTTTATTCATGAATAATTGAATGCTAATCTTGCACTAGAAGGGTTGATGTTTACTTTTGTTTATACGGTCAATGTCTTGGGGGTCGTAAACATGTAGTGTTGTAACAGTTAAGTGTGTTATAGTTTACTGCTTTCAACTATTTTATTATTAGTTAAATAGTATTGAATATAAGGAAACTAGTAAAAATCTAATTTTAATGAATATTTCATATTATATTCATTTTGCTAACTAATATAATAACTGTATATATTCCGGTGAATGTGAGTAGGTACGTACCTCGCAAACCTCTCAAGGCTTTTAGGGCGCAATAAACTATTTGTATATCAAGTAATTGTAAAATAAATAAATAAAATAAAAGTAATATTAAATTACATATTTATTATCTGTTAGGAAATAAATAAGCAATAGAAAAAAAAAACCGATTCTCACGATCAATAAAAACACTGGCCACTAATCCGAGCGTTCCGATTTCAAATCGGCGATTCGAAACACCGTGTCATAGACAATAAACGTATTAAGGCAGCCATACACAATACAATTAGTGACGCGTGCCGGCCCGTGTGTGGGGCGAATGAGGGTGCTAAACCAATTCTCGATAATACCGTTTAATGTATAGATCGGTTGTTACAAGGGCTATTGGCCAAATTGACCACTATTAATTGTGGCCTGGGGTCAATTTGGCACACCTGTCAGGTTTGGTGTTGATATCGGTTGCAGTTTTGCTTTTATTGCGATTTAAGTAGATTTGGAGGGATCAGTTTCGTAATGTTTAGTTTACTTATAAAAATGTCATCATACCAACGTACCTATCGTATGAAAATGGATCCAATTTGGAACGGCGGAGCGCGAAATTCAGTAAAAATAAAAACAGTTTGCGTCACTTCGAGCGATCATTTATCGGGTAAATGATTAAGATGGCCGGTCGTGAACAAGTGTTAAATAGAACACCACGTTTTGTTTCATAACTTAATAATGAAGTGCTGTTGGTGCTCTAAATTAAGAGGTTCCAAGGAAAAATAAAGCGTAGGTAACTTCAAAAGCATCTTCATACCTATCTACGTAGGTGTTACTTTTTCTTAAAAATATGACACACGATTTTCATTACAAAATTACGAAAGTTACTTATGGAAACAAAAATGTGCATGCGAAAAAAGCGCGATTTAAATAAAAAAAAATACGAACCTTCGGAAAAAAAGTGCTGATAAAAAAATTACTGAGCAAAAATATTATTATGCATATTTATAATATATTATTTATTTATTAATTATATTTGTAAAAATAATAATATGGTATTAAGTAGGTATATTACTTAATAACCTAAATGGTATCCATTATGTACTTTTTATACAACATAGGTACGTGTTTTTGTATAACAATTAATAACTTCAGTTATGTAATTGGTAAATTTATAAAAAAAATTGTTTGTTTTCGGAAAATAAAGGCGGTTATTACCAAGCTGCTTCTAAAACAATAACTGGTAAATGTAGCCATGCCTTTATGCATTACGACTGTGTTCCATTCCAAGTACCAACCGTTGACTTAAAAATTAACATGCGTTTTGAAACAAAGACTTGTTTCGTTCAAAACATTTCGAAACATGACACGATCTTCTTTTTATAACCTATTTCAATCACAACGATTAAAAACATTCATATTAAAAAAGAACATAAAAAGTTTCAATTGCATTCATCCCTTCCGATTACCTACAAAAAAAACTAAAACCTTTTTCGAGTCGCCACTCATCTTCCGTTTAAAATAAGAACGGAAGCTATTTCGGAACTTTTTAATTTCGTTCTTTGAATGCACGAGTCAAAGCGCAGCTGGTGACCATAGACAACTTTGATACGGAAACGCGGCTAGACATGGCAAATTGAGTTGAGTGGTCTGTCGCCACCCAGTATGGGAACAACTCAAGTGCAGACGCCATTATCGGTATAAAAAAAAACGTCTGGAGCACTTAATGCGTGATAAATTTTCTGTAATGAGGGCTTATTGATATTGCGAATTTTTTTTAATACAAAATGTGGGACATTTGTGCTTGAGAAGTTGAGAGCATAGAAATGTTCGTTCTTTATTTTACTATCGATCGATAATCGATTAGTAAATTCGATAAAATTAGTTAGAAAATCGTTTTAGTTTCAAGTTAGCCATGAAATAAAGAGTGACAATAGGACAATTTATTGTAGAAGAAATTTTAATGATCGTTCCTTATTTTACTATCGATCAATAATTGATTAGTAAAAAAATCGATATAATTAGTTAGGAAGTCGTTTTAGTTTCAAGTAAGCGATGAAATGAAGAGTACATTTAATTTTATTCTAGAACGTATCTCAATCACGCCGCCATTAAGACCATAGACAATGAAAATTAACTTGAAAGCGTTCCACAAGTATGTCAACAAACCGCGGCCTTTTTAAATTTAGAACCACTTCAATCTAACCAGATTTGTAAAGATGCGTTATTTTTTTTTTAGGATCGGCCTCTTTGTAGCGACGTATGGGAAAATATATAATTAGACAATGCTTATTTGTGTTTGTTTTGTGTTAATGTGTTCCTTTTGAAACTTTTGGTGCGTACAATTAGCACCTGACACAGAATAGGGTGATAGTAATGCTACCGGTTTGGTCCACGGCTTTTTTACGACAAGTCAATCTATCTATCTATACTATTACTAGCCGTCGCCCGCGGGGTTGCTCGCGTTCTAGAACCTTTAGAGTGTGACGTTTCAAAATTCCTTTCTTAGTGCACCCCTACACTATACAGGGTGTTACCAGACCACTTCCGAAAACGAAAGGGGGAGCTACAGCACACCAAAACCCAACCAAAAAAAAATCAGTTATCGTGAAAAATAATTATAGCCGGAGAAAACAATGTTTAAAGATTTGTATTTATTTCGCCAGCCCGCAATGTACGCATTCACGTAGGTAAGGTCGAGGCGTAGTACTATTATTTATTCTGTGTCGTAAGTGCCTACTAACGTAGGTAGGTACTAACGTAGGTCGCTCGTACGTCGCGTACTTGAATGACCCGCGATGAACTCTCAGCTGTTCATGCTGTAGTAGACGTAATCTGCATGCTGCGTGTTCATTGCTGCTTTATTTATTTTATTTGTTTTTTTGCTTTTTTAAATGAGATAATTAGGTAGATATGTCTTATTATGTTGTACTGTGTGTATGTAACTAGAAAAAAAATTAAAAAGAGATAGTCAAGTAAATTTTTTTTTTCGCGATTTTTTTCGCTTAATGTTTTCAGTATCATGGTCTGATTGGAGCCTCCAAGTTTTCGGAAGTGGTCTGGTAACACCCTGTATAAGGATACTACCCTCCAAATTTCATACCTCTAGGACTTATAGTTTAGGCTGTGCGTTGATTCTCTGTCAGCTTCAAAAGAGTTTTATATAGGTATTGATATTGATTGATGATAAAAATAAATATTGATGATGATGATAAAACTGTAAAAAAGCCAAAAACTAAAAATATGGATAAAATAAATTATGTAGATCTATTAAAAAACAATTCTGATTCCGAAAATCGAGTTTGTCTGTTTAACTGTTTGATTGTTCGCGGATCACGCCTTAACTGCTGGATCAATTTCAATGAAACTTATACCATTCAGAAGCCTTTATCCGGATTGAAACATAGGCTATATTTTATTGAAATCAAACACGTGGATTCTTAGATACAGCTTGAACTCTCTAAACCAAAAGCAGCCATTTGCTACGAGGTTCATCGTATGCTGGTTGACAGATGTTTTGGTGGAAAGTTTCGCACGCGTACAAAATCGCGGGTTGCTAGTTTGAAAAATAATATGTCGGCTTTCTTTTATTGATGTTACAAAGTTATTGAGATACGACCTCTTTTTCTAAATCTCAAGTGTGCACTCGTAACCCTTTAGTGAACTAAACAGTAGCTGAGATTATCGGTACTTACAAACGGTTTTAACTAATTAAAAACAGTTTAAAACTAATTTTAAACGTCTGGAGGAAATGATTATCTATTTGAATGAGCTTAGTGATAAGACCGACTTCTTTAGTAACATGAACTTATATTTTAAGCTTATATAATGTAACTTTGAGTCAAAAGAAACGAATACTACAATTTAAAAGTTTTTTTTTTTTTTTTTTTTTTTTTTTTTTTTTTTTTTGTAAATTAGCAAACAACTCCTCGTTTCTCGCGGTCTTTTCTGCCTCGTAGTGTAAGTTGTGGAACGAACTTCCCTCTGCGGTTTTCCCACGGAGCTTCGAGATGGGGTCCTTCAAAAGGCGGGTTTATCTCCTCCTAAAAGGCCGGCAGCGCACTAGCATCACCTCTGGTGTTGCAGGTGTCCATGGGCGGCGGTGACTACTTTCCATCAGGTCCGCCTGTCGTCTGCCAGTTATAACATTAAAAAAAAAAAAAAAAAAAACATTATTCACGGACTCTTAATACAACGCCTCTAGTCCCAAACTAAGCAAAGCTTGTACGATGAAAACTAGATGGCTGATAGAATACATACATACATGTTTTTTTTGTAAATACATACTTATAATACATAGTAACACCCAGACACAGAACAAACATCTATGTTTATTACACACAAATGTTTGTTCTCGGTGGGGATCGAACCCACGACAACTTTAAAGAAAACCAATATTATGCTCTAAGTATTTTAGAAAATAAGTTTTAGTCAAAATGTACTAAAGCAATGTTTAGACGACTTAGGCCCGCTGATTTATGCTCAAGCACTGATCCGGACTCAAGCATAGATTTTTGTATGAAAATCTCTACTCAAATCTATGCTTGAGTTATTACTTTATGAGCATACGGGCCTAAGTGTTGAAGTTTCTGTCTTTTTTAATGATAAAAGTAATGGAACAAGCTAATAGCTCACTTGATGTTAAGTAGTAACGTCTGCTTATAACAATGCATTACCTCACAGAGCAAGTCCAATGAGGACGTGCCCTGTAAGTCAATGCACTGCGTCCATCACTCTGAGACGTAAAGATGTTGAAGTCTCATGTGCCTGTAATTACACCGGCGCCCTTACCCTTCAAACCGGAACACAGCAATGCGAGCATCACTGCTTGGCGGCAGAAATAGGTACGGTGCTAGTACTGAACCCGGACGAGCTCTCACAAAGAGCTCTACTACTGCTGTGTGAAGTTCATACTAAAAATTACTTTTCCTTGTTCACAGAATCCCTCAGTCCTCAGTCGGAGCAGATGACAAACTCTGGGTCAGCTCCAGATCCGAATATTAGGTATTTATTCACCAAAATTCTTATGAAAATTTACAGGCGTCACGGCTCAGTTGTTAGAAGCTCTGCCTTCTGTGCTGTGGGTCGTGGGTTCGATCCCCACGGAGGACAAACATTTGTGTGTGGCTAACATAGATGTTTCTGTGTTTGGGTGTTACTATGGATTATAAGTAAGTATTTCCAAAAAAATGTAGGTAGGTATATAAGTATTTTATCAACAATCTAGTTCCCATAGTACAAGCTTTGCTTAGTTTGGGACTAGAGGGCGTTGTAGGTATGTAATGTCCGATATTTATCATTTATCATCATCAATATATATAAAACTCTTTTGAAGCTGACAGAGAATCAACGCACAGCCTAAACTATAAGTCCTAGAGGTATGAAATTTGGAAGGTAGGTTCCTTATACAGGGTGTTACCAGACTACTTCCGAAAACTTGGAGGTTCCAATCAGACCATGATACTGAAAACATTAAGCGAAAAAAATCGCGAAAAAAAAATTTGACTTGACTATCTCTTTTTAATTTTTTTTCTAGTTACATACACACAGTACAACATAATAAGACATATCTACCTAATTATCTCATTTAAAGAAGCAAAAAAACCAATAAAATAAATAAAGCAGCAATGTACACGCAGCACGCAGATTACGTCTACTACAGCATGAACAGCTGAGAGTTCATCGCGGGTCATTCAAGTACGCGACGTGCGAGCGACCTACGTTAGTACCTACCTACGTTGGTAGGCACTTACGACACAGAATAAATAATAGTACTTCGCCTCGACCTTACCTACGTGAATGCGTACATTGCGGGCTGGCGAAATAAATACAAATCTTTAAACATTGTTTTCTCCGGCTATAATTATTTTTCAGGATAACTGATTTTTTTTGGTTGGGTTTTGGTGTGCTGTAGCTCCCCCTTTCGTTTTCGGAAGTGGTCTGGTAACACCCTGTATAGTGTAGGGGTGCACTAAGAAAGCAGTTTTGAAAAGTCATACTCTAACGCGAGCAACGCCGCGGGAGACGGCTAGTTTATAAATAAATTCCTAAACATAATATTTATGAATTTATTCACAAAGAAAATTACAACTAATACAGTATTTACAATATTCACAATTATTTACAAAATACACATGAAACAGTGGAGCCATCTACGAACCGTTGCAAACGATTTATAGATAGCTCAACTGCCAAATCAGTGCCAATCGGAAGCGTGCCCTAAATATAATAGCCATAAAATATACATAAAAAATAAAAAGAAAATATATATATATATATACATATAAATATATGTATATTTGTTTGTCTAGGAGGTACCGCACAGCCTTTACAAGAGAGCAACTGGCTCGACTAGAAAAGGAGTTCATGAAAGAGAACTACGTGTCAAGACCGCGAAGGTGCGAGCTGGCCGCTCAGCTGCAGCTCCCAGAATCAACTATTAAGGTAATTTGAATTTGGAATAAGAGTTTTTGAAATTGGAGTCTGACTGGTGAAACTCTCGAACTAGACTCGTGCTTTCGAAAAACGAACAATGTATGAAACGGGGGTCGAAATTTGAATCACGTTTCATACAAAACGAGATTTTCAGTGTGTAATTTTGGTAGAATGGGAGTCCCGCTTCTTTTTACGTACGAACTATGTATTACATATTCTTCGATTAGAGTTTAGGAATGAACGAATGGTGTTGAAAAAATAAAAACAAAGGAAGGAGGTCGAGGTTGTGACTGGTCTTATTTGAAATAAGAACATAGGCAGAGTAATAACAATAATAATTTTAATTAAGAACAAAAGAAAGAACGAATGAAACTGTCTATGACAGATTTTTTTGTCATATTGTATCAGTTTTAATTTCCTATCTTTTGATTAAATCAGAATAGTTAAGAGAATTAGAATAATCGATTGCCAAAACAGAACATAGATTATTAGGTAGGTAAAAAATTATATTAAGTAAGTTTCACGAATTAATTATATAGGTCTGTATGTTAGACAATGTGTTGTTAAAACCCATGTAAGTTATACTGTAGGTCGACTGTAAAGGGATTGATTCATGACATGTCATCTCATGACATCTCATGACATGACATTACATGACCCAAAACTTTTCTCATTCACAAACATTGCATCAGAGCTTCAATTACTGAATGACCATCTTTCAAAACGCCATTAGTTTTGCTATTTGCTCTGTCACTTGTCAACGTTACGAAAATACTCTGAAGTAACGTCAATGTCAATTTATTAGGGCCATAACGTGGGCGATGAGTGGGGTAACTTTCAGTTTCGTGGGAATCGGTGACTCAATCGAAATATAGACATGACATAGTTTGAATAGTATATTATAAATAGATTATATTATTCAAACTTTTATTGTCTTTATAGGTTTTATACAACATGTATCTACAATGGCGACAAAAAATTGACACACGGGTAGATCTACTTATTAGTATTCATAAAAAAATAATCAAAGTACAGTCAGCTGCACTAGAGTGTTTTATGTATTATAATGACATTGTTACATTTTTTTAAACGGCATTGTAAGTGTTTTGTAACAAACAAAGTTCGATCATTGCAAGTTTAAAAAAAATGTGGGACCTGGGCTCCAGCCAATTTGCCCTAGATCCTTTCAAAAATCCAACGGTAACCATAGACAATAGACTCGTTAAGTACCGTTTTGAAGAAGTATGATGCGTCTATTAGCTGGTCAATAATTCCCCAGAAACATACAAACGCTAATTTGCTGAAATCACGTTGCAAACTTGTGAAAATATACGTACCTATCACATGATCAAAAAATGGATTAATTCTAGTTTCGGACTACCAATATCTTGTCCCGCTGGGACGAAACAATAACTTTCAATTTTATTAATATCCGTTTCGTCCCAAATTCTGTTTGTTTCATACTAACCTAGTTTTTGTATAGTCAGGATCCAAAATGATTATTGGAAAAACTTGGGGATGCCTAGTAAATTAAGTATTGTAGTGAAAACCAGATTTTTTTATGATAAAAGTAGATTAGATAATTCTTTATTGCACTCTTAAAAAAAAACGTACAGAGGCGAGTTTAATGCTATTTAGCATTATCTACCAACTAACCTGGGCGTAGTGTGGAGGTGATGGTAGTACTTCTAACGTAAAAAAAAAGTGTGTTTTACTATCAAACTACATATTTGTGTTATAATATACTTATGTTAAAAAAAAATCACAGCTACTTGCAGGTTGGTAAGCAAGTAATTAAAACATTATTTATTCGTCCCAGTGGGACGAGATACCAGTAGTCCGAAACTGGAATATCTCTAAAAATGGTAGTAGATCATTTAGTACCAATCATCACAGACAAGACTGTGATTGATACATTATGTCTTAAACGAGCTTTTATCTTTCTCGATGTGCTAATTTTGTTTCTAGAACATTGGTCAGGCTGGTACCTCTTACCAAAGTGTGAAAAGTTTACTTTGATAAATAAAAAATAGAACCTCACTGTCTAGACTAGACTGTGCGGTAATGATTAAATATTAAATAACGAATAAAAAAGCAAGCTCGTATGAGTTAGTGGCCAACTCTGGTGATGGAGTTTTTAGGCCGCCTTAAGGCCTCCGTCGTGGCTTAACGACTGCTAGAGCCGGGACCGACAGTTTAACGTGCCCTCTGAAGCACGGAAGCGCTCAGATGTAAATGCCACTAACGGTCACCCATCCAAATAGTGACCGCACAGAACGTTGCTTAACTTAGATTATCGGTTAAGATTGGCTAAGTAAGCTACGCCACGAGCGCTATGTACGCAATAACTAATACATAAAATAAAATATTACTTTCGACTCTACTTAGGTAGGTAATGATCGCCTTTATTTATACAGCGTCAGGGACCACTTTTTACCTATGTTCCGATGAACGGTACGCTGCAAGTAGTGATCATTTCCCAAATAAATATATGGAAAAAAAATCTATAAATGCCAGTCTTTACTGCGGCTAGCAAGAATTTTGGCTGATAATCAAAAATTTTTTAATTGGGCGCTTCACGATCATCAAAATGTGATTTTGTTCGTAATCTTTTTGAGATTTGCTCTTAGTAGTAAACATTCCAACTTTAATGAGCCATGATTCAGAATGTACCTATATTATGTAGGTAGGTAAAGTACCTACGCCAATTTAAATTCCCCGTCGCCATCTGTCCCCTCATAATCTCAATTATCACCTCCAATAAAAAAGAAAACCTAAAAAAACACGTGTTTTTATTACTTCTCGAATTTTACATTCACGCTAATTTGTCGATGGTTTTATAAAAGGAACCGACCGAATTATTCAGTAGCTGTAGAACGCTAATGAACATTAATGCCGTAAAGAACGGAACGTGGTCATAAACCGGTCATTAGTGAGTGAGTGAATGGAATACACTTCATCGGTTGTCTATGGCATCTGTTTTACGACGCGATTATACCAATTAAAAACTATTAAATTAAACCGCCGGCTACCATTTGAATTTGGAATGTTTTGATGGTGTTTGTTTATTGTGATGAGCGTTTATGGCGCTGTAAATGGCGGTAACAAATCAATAAAATTTTAAATCAATGTTGTGAGTGTTGTGACGTGAATCGAGTTTCGGTTGGGTTGCGTTGCGTCATTCGATTACATAAAGTTTTATTATATATATGTACATTATCGGACCTAATCATAGAACCTTGAAAATGCACTTTAATTAGAAGGTTTTATCAGTTTTACTGCAAAAATATTTTATTTACCTATCTATTTTATGGAAAACCAAAAGCTTAAATTTAACTAGATAAACATTTTTATAGCAGTGGAAAGCCAATTACAGGTTTTCACAGATACGCTAGCATAATAATAACACATACAACACATTTTGTTACAAAGGTTACAATACTAAAAAAAAAATTGTCTATGCGCTGCGCAGTGAGTGAGGGATATCCACAAATCCACAGTTTTCGCGGCTCAAATTCCCGCCAATTAACACGTCATTCGCCGCTCTTGCGAACAAAGCAAGCTTTAAACACATTTTAAAGGGAAATCTCTTTGTTTACACTTACTTTGTTGCCGGTGCTCAGGGGAGGCCATTATGCCTAATTATTTTAAATAACCATTCTCGACTCTTCCTTACGAAAATATGCAATTAATTAGCGATAGTGTGTGAAAAACTGTCGACAGAGTGTGTTTTACGATCGATTTGCGTTTTCAACTATTATAATATGATATTTATTAGTATTTTATGACTTTGTTGGAGCTTCAAGTAATTCCTTTAATGTCAGACGTTTTGACACGTTCGAATCAAAACTTTTTATGGTAGAGATAACGGTGTGTTAAGGTTGTCTGGTATTTTTATGATAAGCATTAGGTATTTTTTGCAAGACGCTCTACAAAATTATCGCATAGATCCTATACTATTGATCTGAGTACCTATCTGCTTACTCTCCTAGTCACAACTAAGTAGCCTAGCGGTATATACTCTAAACCAGAACATATCAACGTAATGGGGATTAGTGAACTTTTTAGTTCACAAATCTCCGTTGACGCCGATGCGTACTCGTAACGGAGAGCGATCTCTTCCAGGCAGCCAAATGTATTTTAAGTTTTTGTGTGGTATTTACCTATTTTAACATTTCTTTCTCTTTGCCTACAGGTCTGGTTCCAAAACCGAAGAATGAAAGACAAACGCCAACGTATCGCAGTCGCCTGGCCCTACGCAGCCGTTTACAGCGACCCAGCATTTGCAGCGTCAATTCTCCAAGCTGCTGCATCATCAGTAGGACTTCCCTACGGCTACCCCTCCCCAGCATTACTGCCTTCCTTCCACAACCCTCAATTACTACCCCCCGGGTATCCGTACCCTTATCCGACGTACCCACGATACCCTTACATGCCCCCTACACAAACATCCCCTGTCAATTCTGAAACACCCTTACGACCTACGTATCCAAACTTCAATTTGAATGTGGACAAGTGAATAGTTTAAATTGTAAAATGTTATCTTTAAGTAATTTATTTGGACGTTGATTTTTTTTTAAAAGACATTTGTTTTGTACAGTTCATTCCATTCGGTCATTGTCTATGGATGTATTTGAATTTAGAATGTAGAGTATTGTACATATTTTTAGTTAAGAATCTACGCATATTTGTAAATATATTAATAAATTAATTAATAATAATCTTATGGTAAATATCTACGGAATTATTTTACATTTTTCCTAAGCAATTTGGTTATTACTCAATGAACTATATATATCATCATCAATATATATAAATCTCTTTTGAAGCTGACAGAGAATCAATGCACAGTCTAAACTATAAGTCCTAGAGGTATGACATTTGGAGGGTAGTATCCTTATATAGTGTAGGGGTGCACTAAGAAAGGAATTTTGAAACGTCACACTCTAAAGGGTAGAACTCGAGCAACGCCGGGGGCGTTGGCTAGTTTTGTATAAAATAGTTAAAAATAAAAATTGTTTATTGATAGAAAACAATAATAGTAGAGTTCACTTCATTAATCCTTAAAGAGTTTACATTGTTTTCAAAAATTGTACCTATTCGTTTCATATGCATATTGTCATTAGTGTACCTAGGTCTTGCGTAAAGTAATAGACAGACTAGCGAAACTCTCGAACTAGACTCGTGCTTTCGAAAAACGAACAATGTATGAAACGGAGGTCAAAATTTGAATCACGTTTCATACAAAACGAGATTTTCAGTGTGTAATTTTGATAGAATGGGAGTCCCGCTTCTTCTTACGTAGGAACTACGTATTACATATTCTTTGGTAATAAATTGTATTAGAATAATAGATAAATGTAAAAATGAATAAGTAAAATAAGTATAGTTATTAAGACACATTGTAAAAAATATAATCACAAATTAAAAAGTTATATTACATTATTATACAGAGAATTTAGTTTTATTAACAACACCCATAGGCGTATTTATTTAGGTAATCAGTATAAAAATAAAAAATAAACAACCAAATGTTTGTTGTGGGAATCAAACCCGCGATCCACAGAGGCAAAGCTATACCGAATTACCGACTGATCTGTAAAGTAATAAAGTATTTTATCGAGTGAGAGAAGCGAACGAAGATCTTGGTGACAACTTGAGCAAAAATGCTTTGTATCTTTGTATGTTTGTTCGTCGAGATCTTTTGAACCGCTTATCCGATCTTCACAAAATTTGGTAGGTATACGGATAGTACTCTTAAGTTTTACTGGTTTGTTAAATGAAGTGAATTGGTCAAGGGGTTGGAAAGTTATGACGTTCCAAAGGGAGTAAAGATAAAATAAAGTCGTACCAATATATCAAGTGGGGTGTCATATGATAGGGCTTTGTTTAGACATTCCAAAAATTGTTTTTGAGTTGTTGTAAAATTACTATTTGTAAGTGTTTTTCCAGTTAAGTATTCCTATTTAACTCCCAAACTACTGAACCAATTTTGATAATTTTTTTATGGAACCAACCTAGAAGTACACATAAATAAATAAATAAATATTCACGGACACTTCACACAACGCCTTCTAGTCCCAAACTAAGCAAAGCTTGTACGATGGAAACTAGATGGCTGATAGAATACATACATAATTTTTTTTTTTTTTTTTTGTAAATACATACTTATAATACATAGAAACACCCAGACACAGAACAAACATCTATGTTTACAACACACAAATGTTTGTTCTCGGTGGGGATCGAACCCACGACCCACAGCACGGAAGGCAGAGCTACTACCGACTGAGCCATGACGCCTGTCATAAAAAAAAAAAAATTACAGAGTTACGAGGTAATAACCATTAAAAAAAACTCAACCGAGTTGAGAACCCCCGCCTTTTTTTTAGGTCGCTTAAAAACAACATAGGTACAACCGAATTAATCCTCCTTTTTTGAAGTCGGCTAAAAAGGCAAGTTAAAACATGATTTTTCACAGCTTTAAAGGTAGTCATAGACAAGTCCAAACGCTATTGCCACCGTTTACCTCCCCATTATCCTCCCCTAAAAGCAATTACCCACGGGCAGTGATAAAGAGCGCAATACATCACAGGCGTTCATTGGAGCTCCCGTGTGTAATAAAGGACGTTATTGGACAAGCTTGTGACATGGCTTAGTAAGTATGTAAGTATAGCTATCTACAAGCCGTCGCCTGCGGCTTTGCTCGCGTGGTAGCCGCATACGCTTATTTCGTTAAAATCTTTGCTCCTAATTTTAGACCCTTTAGGGTGCGACTTTTCAAAATTCCTTTCTTAGTGCACCCCTACACTATATAAGGATACTACCCTCCAAATTTCATACCTCTAGGACTTATAGTTTAGGCTGTGCGTTGATTCTCAGTCAGCCTCAGAAGAGTTTTATATCTACAAAAAAAAAACGAGGGTAGACTGTTGTGTCGATTCTGTTGTTACGTTTTTCTACACTTTAGAGAAACGTTACAACAAATCAGGTTAGTTTAGACTTTAGATTCTAAACTAATTCGACAGCACTATAGCCGTCCTTGTCGTTTCAGCTTATGAGAAAGGGACGGCAACATTTTTAGTGCTGTCAAATTAGGTTAGTTTAGAGTCTAAGGTAACCTATATTTGTTCATGGTGAGGATCGAACCCACGACCCACAGCACGGAAGGCAGAGCTATCACCGACTGAGCTGTCACGCCTGTCGCCACCTTGGACACGGCTCCAATTTTAACCAAATAAGTAGGTATAAGTAGGCTAAGAGCCATCCCAGAGAACATTCTAATCGGAAACCTAGGTACTTCCAGAGCTACGAGGTCAAAAACCCACAAAACCGTCAATCTTACAACACCTCTTACAGTGATGGACGCAGTGCATTGCCTTACAGGGCCCGTCCACATTGGACTTGCTCTGTGAGGTAATGCATTGTTATAGGCAGAAGTTACTACTTAACATCAGGTGAGCTATGAGCTTGTTCCATTACTATTATCATAAAAAAAAAACCTCTTCCGTTTTTCCGTCGGGGTTAAAAAACAAGTTGTGTTTCTTCCAAAAAACACGAATAATAATTCGGCAATAACATGAATGTTGACCATTTATTCACAAGAAGATAAAATCCTAATAAATGATAAGTGTATAGAAGAAACTGCCATTTTGGTAGAGTAACCACGATTTTGTAGGCTTGTGGATATTCTTGCATCAAACACAGTAAATAAATAAATAAATAAATATTCACGGACACTTAACACAACGCCCTCTAGTCCCAAATTGAGCAAAGCTTGTACGATGGAAACTAGATGGCTGATAATATAGGTCGTAACATAAAGTGTGAGCCATTGGAATAAATGTGTGTAAAGTGGTTTTTCTGAATGTGAAAAGTCGTGTTGGGTTTTGAAGAGAAAATCCACCATTTTCTTATCAAAACAAACGACAGCCGACTTGACAAATGACTTCTTCTTCTTCTTCTCTTCAATAATGGCCTGTGTCCGTCATTTCGACAGACAATTTTGCCAATGTCAAGTGTTAAAATTGTAATAAATAAGTCAAGTCAAGTCATTTGTCAAGTCGGCTGTCGTTTTTTTTGAAAAGAAAATGGTGGATTTTCTCTTCAAAACCTAACACGAATTTTCACATTCAGAAAAACCACTTTACACACATTTATTCCAATAGCTCACACTTTATGTTACGACCTAAGTATTATTGGTTAAAATTCCACCAAAATTAAACAACAATACTCACAATAACACAAGAAAAACTATTGAAATAAAAGTGCTGTGTCGTTTCAAAAAATGTCAAAACTCGTGTCCGACAAATGACTTGACTTATATTATTACAATTATATCACTTGACACTGGCAAAATTGTCTGTCGAAATGACGGACAGAGGCCATTAATGAAGAGAAGAAGAAGAATATTTATGAAAAAAGTACCTCAGTTCAAAAACGAAAACTGACTAGAAATTATTTATTGAAACTCTACTGAAAAATTCGTCCCCTCCGTTTTGCTTCGCTGTAATCGGGTACCTATTGAAAATACCTTTATGTTCAGCAATAGATGTTATAGAGAGAGACGCAAGAAGAGAGAGTTTAGAAAATACTTAATTATCTAAGACTATATAAACAGAGAATACTTTCTTTGTTAATAAATCTCAATCAAAAAGTAGGTGAAGCAATATAACTAATATCTCAACAGAAGAAAATGGGATATAAAAATAATCAAATAGATCAGCAAAATAGCTATGCGCGAGTCAACTAGAGAGAGGATAGTTTTAGGGCCGAATTCGGGCGCAACGCTTTTGCCGAAAAACAGCGTCTTGTATAAAATCAACTTCTGTTCTGAGATGCATTAGGAGAGAATGAATGTGTGTTGTGTCACTGTAGTACTTAGTACCAACAAAACTCGTCCTAAATTCCTAATGAGCAAGATCGTAAGAAACTGATTTTATAAATGAAGAGGCGCAGCTTGAAACTGGCGTCTCAATTAGTGTCTCAAAGAAAAGAGAAAAATGCTTGAATGATCTACAAATATTAACTTTAGTCTCTTTGCTATGGTACCATACCATGGTAGGTAAGTAAGTAAGTAAGTAAGTTCTTCCAGGGACAATAATAGATTTTTAGGATAGTTTTTAAAACTAAGTTTTTGCAGTATTTATGTTATTGAGTAAGTAAATGGTTTTGTTTTTGTAAATTGTGAATCGCACCTCCTTTTTTTTTCCTAACCGATTTTGTCCCACTGCTGGGCTAAGGTCCCCCCAACATCTTCCACTTTTCTCTCTCCTGGGCCTGCTACCACCAACTTCTATCAAAGGCGTCGAGGTCGTCCCGCCAACGCTTTTTAGGGCGACCGCGAGACCTCCTAAGTTTTAAAAAAGTTGCAATTGTTTATTCTGGATGACCCCGTCAAAGATCACACGACAATGTAACTCCATCACGTTTTCGGCATCATCATCATCATCAACCTATATCGGTCCACTGCTGGACGTAGGTCTCTCCCAAGACGCGCCACAGAGCTCGGTCTTCGGCTCTTCTCATCCAGTTTTTGCCAGCTACATGTCTCAGATCGTCACCCCACCTAGCCGGAGGGCGTCCTACACTACGCTTGCCTAATCGCGGTCTCCACTCGAGATAAATTTTCGGCATAATCTGGCCGAAAACTCCAACACAACCCGAATACACCCAACTCTAGTCACAAGTAAATACACTTCCTTAATACGACATGAGATGAATATCTGTAATAGAACGGACTGATAACAACAATAAATGTTATGCGAATACAGCGTAGCCAATCTTATATGACGGCATGGTGGCCATGGACTTGGAACTATTTAGGACACTAGTTTTTCTTTAAGTGGAATAACTGTTGTAGAACTTTTGGTTCTTGGTTAATAAAAAAACAAAATATATCGAGTTAAAATGAAATTAAAATTAAAAAATAAATAAATTAAATGAATGCAATTTAAAAATTTAAATTAATTAATTAATTTGTAGATGGCTCAACTGTTTCATGTGTATTTTGTAAATATTGTGAATATTGTAAATACTGTACCTATATAGTTGTAATTTTCTTTGTGAATAAAAAACAAAAAAAAGGTTAAAAAAAAAACATACTTTATATTACCTACATAATAACACCCAGATATTGAAATTGAACAAATAGGTACATGTATGTTTGCCAAACACAAATGTTTGTCCTGCATGGTCGGGATCGAACCCACGACCCACAGCACGGAAGGCAGAGCTAATACCGACTGAACTGTAATACCAGTTTTCAAACAGAATCATTATATAACACTAGGTGCCGCCCGCGACTTCGTTCGCTTCCCGTTGGATCCCGTTGAAAAAGTAGCCTATGTGTTATCCAGGTCAACGACAATATATATTCAAAGTTTCATCCAAATCGGATCATTAGTTTTTACGTGAAAGAGTAACAAACATCCATCCATCCATACTTATATACTGTCCGTGTTTTGTGTATTAGATCCTGTCCATCCAAAGGTTGCCTGGAAGAGATTGCTTTAAGCAGTAAGGCCGCCCATTGTACCTACCTCCCAAAACTTAATCGTATTACCAATTATGGTATTTTTTGTTACTTTCTTTACTTGTGGTGTACAATAAAGAATATTCTATCTATCTATCTATATAGGTAAACTTTCGCGTTTATAATATTAGTAGGATAAGTAAGTAATACCTACCTCACGTTATTTACATTTATTCACAAAGAAAATTACAACTAATACAATATTAACAATATTTACAAAATACACATGAAACAGTTGAGCTATCTACAAACCGTATATATGTATTCTATGTATTGTTTTTTAGGTTAGGTATGTATGTATGTGTATTAGGTAGTATATTTTTCAACACACTTGCTCATAAAGTGGCTCTATGGTCACCGCAATTAGGCACATAATGACACCCATAATCAAACTGTGACTTTTTCATTGTTATAACTCACTAGTGAGTTATAGATTTTTTTTTAAATTTTATTGGTTGAGTAGCTTTGTTACTAAAAAAGTTTTTATTTAAAAAAAGATCGTGTTCAATAGAACAAATAAATGAATGTTCCTATTGCTTGCTCATTTCATGCAACTTCTTATTTAAATAGATAATTTTAACTCGTAGGTACGTGTTTAATAAATAAAACTTTCACTCAAATATAACTTTTGTTTTCTCTGTAATAAAAGAAAACTTTAAATTCCCCATTTTGTACGTGGCAGAATAGGCGCAAGCCCTAAGCGCGGAAAATAAATAAAAAAAAAACCTCATCCCTTAAGTCTGTGGCCGATCGCAATGCGCGCGCATAGAAAAACTGATTAATTTTTCCCGCCATAGCGAAACATTTTTCCCAAGGCGTTTTCACTGTTGAAATTATAGTTATTTTATTGTTATTTTATTCACAAGTGTGTTGAAAAACGTCGTATGATACACGTGTGTATTGGTGATTACCGTTCTCGGCTTTCTTAAGACCCTCGCCTACGGCTCGGGTCTCAATGGCACCTCGGCGGTAATCACCAATGTACCACACTAGTACCATAATGTACTATTATCCAGCTTATATAGTATGTTTTGTAGGTTAATGTAATTTTAAAGGCGTTGTTTTTTCTTTTTAAAGTTTAACATTAGAAGCACTACCATCGTCTCCACACTACACCCAGGTTAGTTGGTAGATAATGCTAAATAGCATTAAACTCGCCTCTGTACGATTTTTAAATTGCAATAAAGAATTTTCTAATCTAATCTTATCTAACCGTTGCAAACGATTTATAGATAGCTCAACTAGTCCTAATCAGTGCCAATCGGAAGCGTGTACAAGACACTGGCTGCATACTGTTACTACCTCAGCCTGGATTTATTTTTACAATACAATACTTTATTATTATTAAAATTATTTATTTAAATTTTACCGGCAATACCTAAATTGATTTACGTAAAAATCCAAGCGTCGAATTATTCCCAATGATTTTCGTTTATAAAACTCCTCAGCGGGATAATATTTTGCTGATATTTTTCGCCAAAACCCAGCAATTATGGCGGCTCAGCGTCGGTTAATGAAAAATGAACTTCATGAATATTTTACTGCTATAGGGATGGGGTCAAAGAATATGTAATACGTGGTTCCTACGTAAGAAGAAGCGGGACTCCCATTCTACCAAAATTACACACTGAAAATCTTGTTTTGTTCTGTGGGTCGTGGGTTCGATCCCCACCGAGAACAAACATTTGTGTGTTGTAAACATAGATGTTTGTTCTGTGTCTGGGTGTATCTATGTATTAAAGGAAGTATTTACAAAAAAATAATGTATGTATGTATTCTATCAGCCATCTAGTTTCCATCGTACAAGCTTTGCTTAGTTTGTGACTAGAAGGCGTTGTGTTAAGTGTCCGTGATTTTTTTTTATGATAAAAGTAATGGAACAAGATGATAGCTCACCTGATGTTAAGTAGTAACTTCTGCCTATAACAATGCATTACCTCATAGAGCAAGTCCAATGAGGACGTGCCCTGTAAGGCAATGCACTGCGTCCATGACTCTGAGACGTAAAGATCTTGAAGTCTCATGTGCCTGTTATTATTTTGTATGAAACGCGATTCAAATTTTGACCCCCGTTTCATACATTGTTCGTTTTTCGAAAGCACGAGTCTAGTTCGAGAGTTTCGCCATTCTGATTGGGTAGTGGCAAGAGCAACCTCTTTAGAAATCATTTATTTTTCCTTATTATACAGGGTGGTTCACATAAACACGTCCAAAGAAAATTTCCCATTTACCTATTCTTCGAGTAATGATTTTTTCGAATTTCGCCCTGAATGATTAAAACTCGAAAAAATATTAGATGTACCTAGCTACTTTTTTCATAAGTATTTTTTTCAAAAATGTTCTTTAAAAAATATACCTATCTATTTTTAAAATAATCGACTTCCTAGCACAAGTGCAAGTTACAATTTGATGATGATGATGATGCCTCAAACGTTTGTTGGAAGAAAACTCTTATTACGGGTTGAGCTCGCCTTTGTACATAGGTATCTTTAGTTTTAACTTGTATGCTCATATTTTTCTGTGTGCAATAAAGAGTTTAAGAATCTAAGAAGACCTCAAATGAGACCACGGGTCTTGTTTTTTTTTTATTTGAAAAGGTAACATCACTATTTAGGATGAAGGCAGACTATTATTTAAGGTGGCGATAAAGATACGACGTGAAAAATAGCCTGAACGTGTACCTAGATATCAGCGTTAAATAAGGTTAGACATGGCAATACTATACGGTATTCATTATAAATTAACCAAAAATTACTTGGCAAAAGGACAAGCGTCCAGTGCCAGAACAAAAATGAAAAAAAAAAAAAAAATGATATTTTTATTATTATACATTAACCAAAAATGACTTGGCAAAAGGACTAGCCTCAAGCGCTAGAAAAAATTAAAAAAAATTATTCATAGTAGGTACATACAATAAATAATACTATTTTAAGAATTTACGTATTTTTTTTTACTCAAAATATAACAAACGCTTGGGCTCGTATATAGAGAAATCGTTACTCAAGCGAATTTGAGTAGAGATTTTCATACAAAAATGTATACTTGAGTAATCAGCATAAGGGCCTTAGAAAAAAAATCTAATACCAAGTTTTTACAAAAAGAAAATAGGTACATGCAAAAACGGAGAAGAACAAAACAGATAACAAACAGAAGAAGGACTAAAACACAAAACAAAACAAAAACTAATTGAAAATAGAACAATCATTGCTGCCAACACATTTTTTTTTTCTTAAATCCCGCTGCGCTGATCACCAGAAAACCAGTAGCAATGATTCGTTTCGGCCTCCTTTGTGTTACTGTAAATAATTTATTATTCCCAGCATGTTGTCAATATTGTAAGGGCACGAACAATTGACAGTCGCTGCGTCACGTAAACATTATTCGAGTTATATTGCGCGTCAACGTGATCCCGCAGTCTGAGTTTTTTGTTGATCGAAACGCATATCGAAACGCATATCGAGAAGCGACTTGCGAGACATTTTGTATGAAAACCCGATAAGCGCCTCTAGCCAATTTGCAAACAATTTTTCTCCATACAAAACTGCGAGTTTCTCGATTCTCGCTTGTCGCAAACCAACATAGCAAAACTCAGAGTACGGGCTCTGCTCGTCTGTCGAACGTTGTATGTAGTGTCACCGCGCAGTGTATCTCGGATACGCTACTGTCACGATAGGTTTACGATTGTCACATTTATTTGGCCAGCATTTCATCACTCATTTAGGTCGTAAACACCTTTACAAGTGAAGGTGTCGTTTTGACAGGTTGGTACGTCAAACAAAAGACATCTTTCTATTTGGGTTCGAATTATGGCAGTTTTGGAATGTTTTTTTTTTATTCGAGTCCTGTCATTTTTAGGGTAACCATCGTCTCTTTTATTTTAATGGTGTTTCTAGAGTGTTATAGTGAGTTTAATTTAATTTTGTTTAATTTTGGTAGAATTTTAACCAATAATACTTAGGTCGTAACATATAGTGTGAGCCATTGGAATAAATGTGTGTAAGTGGTTTCTCTGAATGTGAAAATTCGTCTTCAAGTTTTGAAGAAAAATACCCAGCATTTTCTCTTCAAAATGAACGATAGCCAACTTGACGATGACTTGACTGATCGTCAAATTGACGATCGTCGAAATGACGGACAAAGGCCATAAATAAAAGAACGTCAAACTAATGACATCTTTTTATTTGGGTTCAAAATTTGGAATGTTTTTTTACTTACTTCATCATCATCATCATCATCATCAACCTATATCGGTCCACTGCTGGACGTAGGTCTCTCCCAAGACGCGCCACTGAGCCCGGTCTTCGGCTCTCCTCATCCAGTGTTTGCCAGCTACATGTCTCAGATCGTCGACCCACCTAGCCGGAGGGCGTCCTACACTACGCTTGCCTAAACGCGGTCTCCACTCGAGTATTAGTTTGCTCCAACGATTGTCGGTTCTGCGGCAAACATGGCCGGCCCACTGCCATTTCAGCTTACTAATCCTTTACTTACTTACTCAATTATTAAATTTATGTAGAATTTTTAATGAGTTTTGATACTTTTCAGATATCAACCTGACAGGCAAATGGTGTATGCCATTTCTTAAAGGTTAACACTCTATGGTCTAAAGAAAAACTCGTATAATTGTTCTAATCCAACAATTTCATTGAGCGTCTACGAAACTCCCGCGTAAAACCCACGCTGTTCCAAAACCAAAAGGCTTTTGCTTCACAATAAGAACTCATTCTTACGCCATTTTGGATTTCAAAAGAAAATCGCATACGACGTTTTCAAAAATGGAACAATAAAGAACGCCGCGGGTAATTTGTTTTGGCCAATCACAAGCTCCGCAGTTTTTTTGAAGCAGCCAATAGCGGAGCGTAGATAAAAGCCCGTTTCGCTCCAACATTTTGTTCGGAAAGTCGGTGGCCATTTTGCCGTACATTTTCGTCGGGATAGTGTACAGTGAGTTTCGGGTCGTATTGTGTTGTATAATCGGCCATCATGGAAGGCAAGGGGATTCGTGGATTTGTTCAGAAGAAAAGCTTACTTCGCCTGCTTTTCCGCGGCGAGTGCGAGAGAGAGGGGTGGTTGGAAAATTCGATGTTAGAGAGAGACTGATAGAGATGGTGGTTACTACGTTTTGGCTTGGGGTTCGGTAAAACTAATTTTCTCGCTTTTATTCGCAGCGAGGGCAACACTACAATGTAACTTTCAATGTTTGAGAAAATCTTTTAAAATGTTAGTAATTACATAGTTTTTTTATTATTGCTAAAGAATAAAAAAAAAATAGTTTTGTTGGTGCCTTTTTTTTTACGAAATTTATGATGGTGATTTTTAATATTTCAGAATGTTTTTAATATACCTAATTAAATTTTTCAGAAATGATTTAAAAAACTATAATTATCACAATTTTTTTAAAGAAGGTTATGTATTTACATTTTCTTAATTAAAAAATTAAATTTCCATGCCAAGAAATAGATGTGTGTTGTGAAAAGTGTTTTTTTAATTGATTTTCCTCGTCCTATAATTACCTAGATGTACCTACCAACTACACATAAGTACCTACCTACTGATTTATTTAGAAGAAGTTTAAATTTAGGTACAATATTCTGAGGTATGTCAACCTATTATTATATCCCGATATTTTTTTTTATTCCGATTATACATATATTTATAAGACGTAAATTCATTGCGCAAAAGTTACGTTCTCGCTCCCCATGCTATGTTCCAACAGTTCGCTGCAGCGCTTTAACAGCTTTATAATAAAACAATGTAAGCGCTTTCCTCGCTGCCAGCCGCCAATGATAGCTGTTCATCCGCGGCCCGCAAGGCTTACACACTGGTATACTCCTAAGTGCTCTATCAAATTGACCATTAGTCTACTGAAACTCTCGAACCGGAAGCCCTTTTTCCGGATTGAAACATAGGCTATATTTTATAGAAATGAAAGACGTTGATTCTTAGATACAGCTTGACCTCTCTAAACCAAAAGCCGCCTTTGGCACGAGGTTCATCGTATGCTGGTTGACAGATATTTTGGTGGAAAGTGGTAGACCTACATGGTAGATATATCCCTTATCTTCGCACAAAGCGCTTTGCTTCCACCTTCATAATGCGAACTGCCAAGGAGTGGAACTCTCTGCCATCTTCAGTATTTCCTGAAAGATACAGTCTGGGAATTTTCAAGAAAAGAGTGAATAGGTGGATTATAGCTAAGCGTGCTCCACCCTAGGCTGCAGCTACACTTACCACCAGGTGTGCTGGCAGCCAAATGCTTAGTTATAGCTCGTAAAAAAAAAAAAGTTTCGCAGGCGTACGAAGTCGCGGGTATCAGATAGTTAACAGATAAAACCAATCATCCAACTTATTATTTCACACGACAATTCATGTAAAAAATAGTTTCAAATTAGGAGGTACATTAGGAACAAACCTTGGAAACGGTTTAAATGAAGTTAATTCTGGCGGGAACAGTACCGATAAATGGCGGGATAATTTGTTACCGTCTGCATTCCGCCTTCGAGCGGCAATGAATGTACAATGCATTAATAAGAGGCAATGTACGCATAAGTTAAATTGAAACACACAATTTTGAGAGAAGTCTTTATAGTGCTATAATACAAACATACGACTTTTTAATTAAACATACCTACCGTAGACAAAATAGCCTTTTTTTTTTACAAGAATCCTTTTCTCTGTGTTAAAAAAAAGTTTAAAGTTAAGTAAGTAGTATTTATCTATATATAAGGAACTTTTTTTGTTTAATTCTAGTAGATACATAAGTTATTAACAACTTAGGAATGAAAGTATGAAATGAAGTATTCAATAGGCTTATTTTATTTTTATTTTACCCATATATTCATATTCATTTATTCATTTAGAAACACAGGTTATCACATGTAAGTAGGTAGATGGTCAACAACAAAATGAACCTACGTGCTTCGCCTAGCGGCGCACAAATCAATATACATCATCAATATATACAGGGTGTTACCAGACCACTTCCGAAAACGAAAGGGGGAGCTACAGCACACCAAAACCCAACCAAAAAAAAATCAGTTATCCTGAAAAATAATTATAGCCGGAGAAAACAATGTTTAAAGATTTGTATTTATTTCGCCAGCCCGCAATGTACGCATTCACGTAGGTAAGGTCGAGGCGTAGTACTATTATTTATTCTGTGTCGTAAGTGCCTACTAACGTAGGTAGGTACTAACGTAGGTCGCTCGCACGTCGCGTACTTGAATGACCCGCGATGAACTCTCAGCTGTTCATGCTGTAGTAGACGTAATCTGCGTGCTGCGTGTACATTGCTGCTTTATTTATTTTATTTGTTTTTTTGCTTTTTTAAATGAGATAATTAGGTAGATATGTCTTATTATGTTGTACTGTGTGTATGTAACTAGAAAAAAAATTAAAAAGAGATAGTCAAGTCAATTTTTTTTTTCGCGATTTTTTTCGCTTAATGTTTTCAGTATCATGGTCTGATTGGAACCTCCAAGTTTTCGGAAGTGGTCTGGTAACACCCTGTATAAAACTCTTTTGAAGCTGACAGAGAATCAACGCACAGCCTAAACTATAAGTCCTAGAGGTATGACATTTGGAGGGTAGTATCCTTATATCGTGTAGGGGCGCACTAAGAAAGGAATTTTGAAACATCACTCTCTAAAGGGTAGAACGCGAGCAACGCCGTGGGCGACGGCTAGTATTACATATACCTACCTACATATACTTTAAACTTACTTATATACTTACAATACTTTTTTACCATAGATGGGTAATTATTTCATGAATGCCGCGGTAAGTAAGGAAGGTATCAACAGTTAGGTATGTACCTACCCACTGTAATATCTTAAATAATACCTACTTACCTATAAGTATCTCATTTACTATGATTTATCACCCCTAATAAGCTTGTTATGTTGCGGTGGACACAAATTCCTACTAACTGAGACTAACCGATATTTTATAACCAAGAACTAAAGAATTTGCTTCAATTTCACCAACCTTTTTTTTACGACCTCAAACAAAAGCGTTCTAAATTCAAAATTCAAAACAATTCTTTAAAACAAACGATGCGCGCGAAACATTTTGACGTTTCGTGAAATTAGACTTTATGGTTGCGTTCAGAAATCTCGTAATTGTTCAAAAAGGTTTTATATTTTCATAATGGCCGACTCCCCGCTGTTGTATTTTGTTTATTTAGCTACCAGTAGCCGATGATTAGGCTCGGTGGCCATTGCAATGTGTAAATAATCTTGTTTCGTATTGTAAAGTTGTGTGGACGATGACTAATAAAATTGTCACGGTTGCGCCCAAACGTTGTTACTATAACAAGGTTTTACAATTAAAATGCTGAAATAGTTTTTTTTTTTTTATATCAGAGTGAGTCCTACCTAAGTATGGCGGTACGCATTCTATCCGACCAATTATCCGACTATTTCGTCTACTTATTCTGATAAGGAAATAAATTAGGCATGCAATTGAAATTAAATAGATTTGTGTCTTTATTATGAACGGCCGCTTTTACTAAAACTCATTAATATATTAACAAAATAGGTAAGTATTATTAATAAGTACATTTAAGTAGAAAATAGCACCGTAAACGCACAACGCTGCGGTATGCGACATGCGGCGCCGGACACATAATCGTATGAAAAACGTCTTTTGTTCTGTCGCAGTCTGCGTCAGCGGCGAAGAGCTAACGCGCTGCGTTGAGCCTGAAACGCTGCTTAAGTTTTTACTTTCATCCTGTTTTGTCCTCCGTTCTCAGTCACCAAATTCCGTACCAACAAAAATACCTTTTCTCATAAAACTATCCGACAAAACGTTACCCGAAATAAAACATACATCAGTCGGGTCCGCCTTGGGGGTGATCCCACATTTTAACCCGAAAAAATAGTGCAGATAGCTGGATGATTGCTCCTGTATATCCGTTATGCCCGCCGGCCGGCGTTTACGACCTGCCCGGGTGTACCCGGATTAAAAAGTAAACGCCTACCTTTGGGTTAAAGGGGAAATAAGATACCGGGCTTTTGGGACTCCATTGTGTACTCTGCCTGCCTGGATGATACTATATCCAGGCAGGCAGAGTACATCCTGAAAGGTACTCCGATTTTCCATCCAAAAATTGATTGCTCTGGGCGGAATCACCAGACCAATATAGCAAATTCTTAATTATTTTCTTTTAATATGTAAGTAGGTAAATTAAGATATTTTTAAATAAATTACATTAAAAAAAGCTTCCTAACTCTGGAAATATTATTTTATTTATTATATTTTTGTTTCTGATTTTTTTATTTTTTTTTACACAACGCCTTCTAGTCCCAAACTAAGCAAAGCTTGTACGATGGAAACTAGATGGCTGATAGAATACATACATACATTTTTTTTTTGTAAATACATACTTATATATATAATACATAGAAACACCCAGACAGAATTCAAAAATATCTGTTGATCTTTTTTTTTTAATTTTAGAAGTTACGCGTGTTTGAACATTGAATGGTGGTTTTGAATCCTAATTCATTTAATTAATAATTAAAACCGACATTTCTGTAGCAAAATTTTTGGTAGTTTCTCTTATTACTATACCTACTTAGTATGATTCAAACCACCATTCAAAGTTAAAACACAACGTGTACTTAATTAATACATTTTTGGATTCTTTTGACAGGTAGTAAGTATAAAAAAATGGTTTATCAAGTCGGCTGTTTGACTTGACTTATATTGTTACAATTAAGGGTTAGTTCCGCTATGCACGAGTCCCGCTTTGCTCGGATTCTTAATATCACTTGACATTGGCAAAGTTGTCTGTCGAAATGACGGACACAGGCCATTATATTTATTACAATTTTAACACTTGACATTGGCAAAATTGTCTGTCGAAATGACGGACACAGGCCATTATTGAAGAGAAGAAGAAGAGAAGAAGAAGAAAAAATGGTTTATATGCCTTCACTTGCATAGATAAAGAAAAATAAACTCAGTAGAGGTGATCTCTACTCCAAGGCTGGGGATATCATTCGGATAGTAGCGGGATGAGGCTGCCTTTTATTCCTTCGGTCGGATTTGATGAAAAAGCTAGATGTTTTCTGAATAGGTTTGATACTCTGCTGGAAACGTACGACTTTATTGTTGGGATTTTTTTTCTCTACATTACACTATTTAGGTTAAAATAAAAAAACAAAACATCTAGGTACCTATCTAAACATATCTAAAGTTTCTTTGTAAAAAAGAAATCTATCGTTCTTAGTCAACCTATTTTAAGTAAGTGACGAGATTTTATTTTAATTTATTTTATTTTATTTTAATAATTTTTGGAAAACTAACAGCTAGGTATTTATACAGTAGGAAGATAGACATAATACAGTACACTGAAGGCCAATTAAAAGTTTCCACATATAAATAGACTACAAGAAAGTACAAATTAGATGTTTACGTAAAAAAAATAAAAGATTTTTTTTTCAAATCAAATTTTTATCCACTAACAACTATCTATGTAGGAAGGAACACACACATACGACTTAGATTTATCGGTAGTGTCGTTTCAATTTTTTTTTGTTATTTTAACGTAGTTATCTCAATAATTATTCTTCTCCATACCAACTTAAAACAATAACCGATTTTATTATATTACTAAGAAGTAAACCTAACGGTCCGAGAGTACTTACTAAGTACAAACAGTCTCATTGTAAAATGATAACCGCCGGAAGATAAACTTTTACAGCGCCTCATTTTCTCAATAAACATAAAAAGCAAGGTCACAAATCCTAATTTTCCATCAAAGTGTCCTAACCCTACAATAAAAACTTTCATTCGGCCAACGGACCTCACTATCAAAAATTCAACACTGGCAACCCAATTGCAATAAAAAAGAAAAAAGGATTGTCTTTGATTCCAATTTTGAATTCAATCTGCGCGGGTCGCGCCATGATTTTATTTTCATGAGTGCCCCGGGACAGGGGCCTGACGAAAATTTTAATAATAAATGAAGTAACTGCTTTTGTATTATGTGTATAAGCGACGGATAATGCTGTGTTATTCGTATTATTGTGTTGGTATGATTGGGGGATTACATTCGTATGTTAATATTGTTTGTGATTGTTTGACAAAATATTTTGGGGTGCTTTAACTTTAAGCAACTCTCCGTTATCGCAACGCGATCAAACCTATTAAATAAAAAGAAAATAAAAACTTGTCCATACTAATAAGTATTTATACTTATTAATAAAATAAGTGATACCTACTTTTGTTTTTTTTTTGGTCACCTACCTACATAATTACTATTCATAATAAAAGACCAAACCATACCTTTACGGCCTAATAATTTCCTAATCATAGAATATCCTTGACAATAAAAATGTTTACAGCGTTCAAACATAATTTACAACTTAAAAGTCAAAGCCACACCGACATTGAAGAATTCTGAAAAATCTGTGACAAAAACAAAGACAAGAAACGCCACAACAAAAGAAGAAAAAGAAGACAAGAAACATTTCTGTGCCCACAAAATTGCGGTAGTATCTCTAATTACACTCGCAATATAACAATAAAATACTACTGTAAGGTGGTGAAAGAAAAAAAAAAGAATTTCTCTATGGTTGGTATAATGGGCGGCGACCCTTGCGATAGTCACGGATTGTAAACGCACCCGAAGTCCCGAACGCATTGTCAAACATGACAAAACATTTTGATTTTTGAACGGAACGTATTTTTTTTTTATTCGAATCGCCCTTGAAAAGTAAATGACTGTGATGTTTTTGTTGATGTTGGGACAATTTTACAAGTCAATTAGTTTTTTGCGTTTTGTAAAGAAAGTGCTGACTTTTTTATTTAGCAATATTTTGCGGTCACGTTTTCATGATTTCTATTAGCAAAAACTTATTTTTAACCGCCTTCAAAAAAGGAGGAGATTCTCAATTCTGTTGTATTTTTTTTATGTTCGTTATCCCATAACTCCGTCATTTATAAACCGATTTGAAAATTCTTTTATTATCTTTATATTTCCAGACTAGTGGTTGCGTCTTTTTTTTATGCCGTATTTTTATCAAAAGCCCCTAAAAACCCTACTAACTCCTATAAACCCCTCAATCTCATTCGGATACCCCGTTGGAACGAAGTCAATCGATTAAAGTTTCGCAAAAAAAATCTACATGGCCGCCATCTTGCAATGCCCACCACTAATTGCAGTAAAAACGCAATTAAAATTTAAAAAAGTGTAAAATTCCATTCAAAGTCCACAATCTCCTTCGGATACCCCGTTTAAACGAAGCAAATCGGTTAAAGTTTTGAAACCGGAAATGACACGGCGGCCATTTTGAATTTCTGAAATGTCATAATTTTTCTGAAATATACAGGATACAAGCTACCTGTCAGTGAAAGAACGGTAGTCATACCTTAAACTTGGTAAAACAAAGTAAGTCGCCAAAGTCGGGTCTGACTGAAAAATTCAAACTCCTATAGCATGCGGGGTTGCCAGCTGCGGGGAACGAAAATGATCAAATGTCATTTGGGTGGGCCCAATCTTGCCAGCTAGTGGAAATTTTAATTCAAAATGTCGTTATTTCTACTTTTCACGTTCCCGAGAGATAGCGGGGAAACTACCCTAAAAATGGGGAAAAATTTTCAACCAGGCAACACTCCTTTACCAACTGCACAACCGGTCCATACAATTCATCCAGGTAGGGGGTTGCCAACTACCCGATATTTCGGTTTGAAAATCGTGATTTTTTCGAAAATCGCAACTTTTTTACAAAATGGCCGCCACGCCGTCCGCCATCTTGGATTTTTGAAAAGTCATAATTTTTCTGAAATCTCAAGGATATAGGCTATCGTTCTGCATACTCGGTGTTGCCAGCTTTTGAGTTTCGTAGAACAAATTAATCCGCCAAAGTCAAAAAGTCCCAAAAACTAAAAAGTTGCAAGTCTCTCGGGGTTGCCAACCAAAAGTTACGAAAATGGTCAAATGTCATTCGTGAGAGGCCAACGCTCCTATGCAGCCCAAGTCTCTATTCAAAATGTTATTATTTCTACTTTTCATGTTTTTGGGGAAAATCTCGGAAATTACCCGAAAAATGGGGAAATTTTTATAACCAAGCAACACTCCTTGATGAATCACACAACCGCTCGGTACAACTCGACCCCCTAAAATGTTGCCATTATACATAAAAATGGTTTTGAAAATTTAGCAAAAACCATGACTTTTACAAAATGGCCGCCACAGCCTCCGCCATCTTGGATTTTTGTAAAGTCATATTTTTTCCTAAATCTCAAGGATATAGGCTACCCACCCCTATACTCAGTGTTGCCAACTTGTGAGTTTCGTAAAACAAAGTAATCCGCCAAAGACAACCCTAAAAAGTCGAAAAATTCAAATCGAAATAGCGCGGCCGCCATCTTGTTTTTTTTTTTTTTCACCAATTCCCAAAATCCCAACCTACAATCAGTCGGATGACACGCTCGGACGCCCTCTATCTGTCATAGTTTGCGAACGCGCAAATCAACACCGGCGCCATCTTGGATTTCGAGAACCGCTATAATTTTCCTCTACTCAGTTGGTGTTGATACACATTTTCGTAGAACATCATTGTGGTGTAGCTCCACTCCTTCTGTCTCTCAGGGCATGTCAGTGAGTGGTCAGTGGTAGTGTAGCTTTATATAGTATAATTGGTCCTATCAAAATTTTATCAAAATATGTTCAGTAGTTTGGCAGTCAAATAAGAATAGTTAAAACGCGTCATACGTAATCAAATCAAAGCCCCTAAAAATCAAAACGCCACTTTTCACCCGAAAATCCCCATAAATCCGCTTAAATCCAGCTAAATCCGGATTAATAGTGTGTCAAATAACCGGCAGGGGGCGCCATTGACACCTGCGCCCTTTGTTAGGGCACTTGTCGTGATATAATGTTGGATTAAGTTGCTTATGATTTTGCTAGACTCATTTTGATGTGTTTTTAATATAATATTACGTAATTAAAAAGTACTTAGAAAACACTACATTTTTATGTAAAAGTACCTACTTAGAAAAAACTATTTCTTTAAGTACTTTTCTTTATAAATGGAGTGGGAGTTGTATTAGATAATGAATTGAAAAAGAGCGTGAGGGAAGAAAGCCATATTACGAGAAGAGTGCTAGACATGAATGTGGACGGATGTAGAAGTAGAGGTAGGCCAAAGAAAAGATGGATGGACTGTGTGAAAGAAGATATGAGTAAGAAAGGAGTGAACACCGAGATGACGGCTGATAGAGGAGAGTGGAAGACGAAGACATGTTGTACCGACCCCACTTAGCGTGGGACAAGGGTAGGAAGATGATGATGATGACTTTTCTTTGTGAATAAACTCGATTTGTTTAATAAAAATAAAAGTATATAAAAAGACTAAATTAGTAAAAAAGTTACATAAGGAGATGGCCCACCCGATGTTATGGTAACCTCTGCGTTTTTTATATTATTTGTTTAGACAAACAAATACTTTTCGCCAATATTTTGACGCCATGCCTGACATGGCGCTCCGAATGAATCAAGCAACAAATCGTGTGGATATAATGTGTGCTATGGAGAGATAAAGTGCGCACACGTCGATTGACTCTAAATTTTCTTTGTAATAAAATCCGAGCAACAAATAATTATACATTTTAATAACTAAAAAGATTTTAATTGAAGAACCCATCAGCATCAACATTATTTATTTATCTAATTGGTAGACACATAGGCATACGGCCTACGTGATGGTAAGCGGTCACCGTCGAGAACCACCGACAACACTAGAAGCACTATCGGTGCGTTGCCTACCCTGAAGGACTTTAAGGATATTTGTATGAGAATTGCATTACTGAGCACGTCTTCTGAGGACGTACCGTGCGAGGCATTGCGTTCATCTCGCTGAGACGAGACGCCACATGTGTTTTAAGATTCCGGTTTTCCCATACGCAAGTTTTTGAAAACAATCAGTTACCAACATACAAAAAATATAAATAACGTTTTAAGAAACACCAACATAATAAAACCAATATTATCCTTCATAATGAACTGACGACGACACTACGTCATAACTTTGTAAAAGCATCAATGCACGACGACACAACATTGTAATAACGTCATCCGCCAAACAAGGATATCACATTATCTCCCCTCACGCATTCTCTAATAACAAAGTTGTCCGTGTGTTTGTTAGTTTGTTTTTTTTTTCAGCAGTAGAATGAAAAAGTTCATCTAGCAAGCTTGCTCATATGAGTTAGTGGCCAACTCTGGTGACGGAGTTTTTAGGCCGCCTTAAGGCCTCCGTCGTGGCTTAACGACTGCTAAAGCCGGGACAGTTTAACGTGCACGAAGCACGGAAGCGCTCAGATGTAAAGGCCACGGTCACCCATCCAAGTAGTGACCGCGCAGAACGTCGCTTAACTTAGATAATCGGTGAAGATTGACTAAGCAAGCCTAGCCACAAGCGCATTCGCGTTTTTTACAGCTATTTATCATCATCATCAATCAATCATCAATCATCAATATATATAAAACTCTTTTGAAGCTGACAGAGAATCAACACACAGCCTGAACCATAAGTCCTAGAGGTATGAAATTTGGAGGGTAGTATCCTTATATAGTGTAGGGGTGCACTAAGAAAATAATTTTGAAAAGTCGCACCCTAAAGGGTAGAACGCGGGCAACGCCGCGGGCGACGGCTAGTTATTTATACATATAAACCCGCGTGCTCAAGCATAGTCTAATCTAAAAAACTCTTCACTAATTGCTCCTCTATTAGTCTCTGGTTTTATTTAAATGTGACATATTAGGAGCGTTCCAGAAGCATGCTTTGAACTTAAGTGGTAATTTTTTTAAGAGGTTTTTTTTAATGTTGCGTTGATTTCGAACTGTCGGATACGGATATGTCTATATATAAAATGTCATCGTGTTTGTTTGAAATGGATGAGTAGGAGATCACATTTATTTATACCTACTAATACTATTGATTCATCTATCTTCTTTTTCTCTTCTCTAAATATATAAAACTCTTTTGAAGTTGACTTAGAATCAACGCACAGCTTAAACTATAAGTTCTAGAGGTATGAAATTTGGAGGGTAGTATCCTTATATAGTGTAGGGGTGCACTAAGAAAGGAATTTTGAAAAGTCGCATCCTAAAGGGTCTAAAATTTGAATCAAAGATTTTAACCAAATAATGCGTTTTTATATACTTCACTTGACACTGGCAAAACTATCTGCCGAAATGACGGACAGAGGTTATAAATTAAAGAAGAAGGACCTGTCAAATTAAGTTACTTCAACAAAATTAAACAACAGAATCGGGGCACTGTATTTATCCACTCTCAGTAACTTGCTAGAACCAAAATTATCTAAGTTTTAACTTCGCCATATTTATCTCCTTTAGAATACTCATTCTCTGCAAAGTTGCGCTGTAACCCCCATTTGAACCCCCTCCCCCCTTTTACTCCCAGGGGGAGGGGGTAGGGGGTGTTTTAATGCAATAATTCTATGTGATCATACAGCGTTTACGAGTGCGCGTCGGTTTGGAAGGGGTAAGAGTTTGCAGATATATCTTGGGATTTTTACAGATTTTGGTAATTTACAAGGAATTAGTCCTCGTGCAGTGGCGACCTCGTAAAGATTTGTAATAACAAACGAAGGTTTTAATTACAAAACCTTAGCCCGTACACTGATTAACTGCTCAAACACTGAGGGCCTAGTACGAGTTATCAGTGTATAGTGTGGGTGTGAAACGTCTGACGCCCAGCACACCAGTGTGCGCTGATTTGTATGGAGACACTGAGCGGATTCTTTGAGAAGCTCGACATGCGAGTACGGGCTTGGTGTAGACCAAGCTTCTCAAAGAATCCGCTCAGTGTCTCTATACAAATCAGCGCCCACTGGTGTGCTGGGCGTCAGACGTTTTACACCAGATTTACACACCAAAACTCGTACTAGGCCCTCAGAGCATAGATTTTTGTAGGAAAATCTCTACTCAAATCGGGTTATTCCTATCGAGCCCACCGACCGGCCCACTAGTAAGTTATGCTTGAGTAACGATATCTAGGTATCGGCATACGGGCCTTACAGGCGGGACACAAGACATGTCTTGAGATAGTTACTTCGTGTGCTCCTCGGGTCCATTCCTTCTTCAGATTAAATTCACGGAGCTGAGCGACTCATCTCTGTACAGTCACGAACAATGGTTTTGACACCTGTATTTGGCTAATACCTAGGTACCTCTTAGGTTTATACCTAGTGTGGGTACCTACCTACCTATGTTTCTCTAACCATGATCCGCAGCTAATGAGTTATTGGCCCTTTTGATTTTGATACTGAAGTAAATTATCTTATTTTATTATTATCTTAGTAGGTGCCTAGCCGTGTTGGCCGTGTAGGATTGCACCTCGACTTTCGATCCGAAGGTCGTGGGTTCAAATCCCGGCCGTGCATCAATGGATTTTTCGTTCGGAAAATTTATATGCGCATTAACACGTACGGTGAAGGAAAACATCGTGAGGAAACCCTTGGCTTAGTCAGCTCCGCACGTATTGACGATGTCTTTCCTGTGGATGTGGCTGACTAGGCTGAGAGGATGGTATAGGTGCTGGGCAAGCCTACTCCATCTAAACACTGTCCCAGGCACTACAGTGTCCCGTTAAGTGTAGGCATAGGTTGCCTCCTGACGCTGTATAAATCATCTTCAATAGATGTAAAGGCCTATTAGCTTAGTAGGTGCCTACCGCTATACTTTGCTCTCAAACGGTGAAGGCATCGCCAAGTGAAATGGTATCTACTTAATAAAAATACTCGGCTACATACTCGACACCTACCTACTTAGTTTTTATTTTACGTTTTTACCAATATTTTTGCCTTTTCCTAAGCATTTACATGCCTATTAGGTAATATATAATACACTATTTTTAAATTTAAGGTCATAACTGTAACATTCTGGCAAATACCTAAATATCTTTTGTTTCTTCTGTTTGTCTGTAATGTCTAACAATATTTATTTACTAGCCGTCGCCCGCGGCGTTGCTCGCGTTCTACCCTTTAGGATGCGACTTTTCAAAATTTCTTTCTTAGTGCTACCCCTACACTATATAAGGATACTACCCTCCAAATTTCATACCTCTAGGACTTATAGTTTAGGCTTTGCGTTGATTCTAAGTCAGCTTCAAAAGAGTTTTATATATATTGATGATGATGATGATGATTTCGTGCTTTACAGACTTGTGCGCATCATTGTACCACCGTAGAATGCTCAATTATTAAAACAATAATCCGGGACGCAGCCGGGGCTGCCTCCGACCGCTTAGCTGCCAATTTGCAACCTCGTAAGGTTTCAGTATCAAAACATCACTGAAAAACAAGAATACCAACATTTTTTGGCTTAGATTTGTATGACTACTTCTTAGCAAAGGTCAATCTCACTGAAAATGAGCAAATTTGAAAATAATTCTCTTGATAGAATTTGAATTTTCTCAAACACGGATCACGGGTTAGGGTTTCTATTGTTAGTATGAATTACCTACTACCTAAATTCATGTAGTTACGTACTAGACCAAAATCATTGTTGGGAAAATCATAGTGGCTGAAATCTTCAAAAATCAATTCATGAAAATGATATTCAGACACCGCCATCTATTGTCGAGTAGCAATAATCCGAGCCAGAATAATTACAAGGTATTTTTATGTATTGAGGCATACTATGATTATAATTACCTACTTATTTTTAACTGCGTATTAGAATTTTGAATACCTACTACTCCGCTTGTAATACGTAGTAGAATGCATCTCGCTTTTGGTCTACGTCAAAATGAAAATTATTTCTCAGCTTTCAGCGGCATCTATGGTTGAGTAGCGCTACTACTCTCATGTTGGTGTTCGATTTTAGTGACATCTATTGTCAAATCTAAAAACTTTTTTTTATCGTTTTTCTGTCTTTACTACTAGATGTCGCTAAAACCAAATCTTGAGTTTTGAACGGATTATTTAGTTCAGAAACCAAATTTCTTTTCCCGACTGTCATGCTATGTCACTGTCAAATAGACAGAAGTAGTAAAAAAAAAAACAATCATCTGTTTTGATTCTATGATTTGATCATCGTTTCAAAATAACTCTAAAATTCACTGTAAATTCGGATATAGTTATTAATACATCATCTACAATGGTCTAACGTAAATACAAAGCACTTCAGCCACGATGGAGCAAGTCTACGCATTCGGAGTGTCTTGCATCGAGTTTATTCAAGACTGGTAAATTATCGATTAGTTTATCCGCATTATACCGCATAAACAGATTGATAGGGCTTCTAAATAGGTACAAGAGCCTTCTGGATTACCTCTGTGTCCTTCTAAGAGGGCCAAAATAGTGCCTGAAGCGATGTTTTAGTAAAACAATTTTTTAATATTAGGTTACACCTATTTTGCTGTACGGCACTGTGTAAACCTATAATTTGAACACATTAGCGTAAAGAATGTCGCTAATGCATGTAATAGGTGTAGATAATATCTAGGTACCTACCTACCTAGGTTAGGTACTGTGCGGCAGAAATAAAGAGGGTGGCAGTAGGTAGGTACCTAGTTCCCATAACAAAGAAGGTACTTTTATTATACATACCCGCTTTCATCAATATCTTTTCTTCAAAGGTTCCGAGACTACGACGGATACTTCGAGTTCGTGAACAATGTCTCCAATCCACATCACATCACGGAGATGGTCTTCCCATTGCTAACGATCATTGACTCCGTGTTTGCGTCTCAGTTGTTACTGTGCATGGCTTTCGGGGGCTGGCTGAACACTGTCATGAAATGGTATGGATTAGATAGATGGATAGACAGAAAATTCTTTATTGCAACATAAAAAGTAGTATATACCGACAAACTTAATGTTAAAACCGCATTATCTACCAGCTAACCTTCTATGTCTGTCTATGTTTTATAGGTGTTACTACATATTATAAGTATGTAGGTATGCACAAAAAATGTATATAAGTATTCTATCAGTAATCTTATTCCCATAGTACAAGCTTTGCTTAGTTTGGGGCTAGAGAGTGTTAGTTAGAAACATTACAAAAACTAATAAACACTTATTTTTAATTCCAGGTGGTTTTTCGAAGATCGTCCATACTGGTGGGTTCGTGAGACCTCCTACTACACGTCAGGGCTTCGCCCCCGGCTCGCGCAGACGCGGCAGACATGTGAGACAGGCCCGGGCTCTCCTAGCGGACATGCGGCAGCCGCGGCGACTATGCTCACACTAGCTGTTATGTTCACGGCTCACATAGCTTATGATAGGTAAAGCAAGCAAGCTCGTATGAGTTAGTCGCAGACTCTGGTGACGGAGTTCTTAGGCCGCCTTAACGCCTCATGGCTTAACGACTGCTAGAGCCGGGACAGTTTAACATGCCCTCCGAAGCAAGGAAGAGCTCAAATGTAAATGCCATTAACGGTCACCCATCCAAATAGTGACAGCGCAGAACGTCGCTTAACTTAAATAATCGATGAAGATTGACTAAGCAAGCCTAGACACAAGCGCGGAGCGGATTTTCGTTTTTGCGTGAACGAGTAACAAACGTCCATACATTCTTAGAAACTTTTTCGTTTATAATATTTAAAGAGTTATTCATCAACTTATTTTGTTTTTTACAGGAAATTGACAATAAAACCATGGTTGAAGAGCATAGCGTACCCGGCATTAGCGTGGGCATTAGGATCTGTCCTAGCGGCGAGAATGTACGTCGCGGCGCACTTCCCGCATCAATGCATACTCGGCGCTATAGTGGGTGAGCACCTTTATCTTATTTATAACTAACTTCAAAAAAGGAAGAGGTTCTCACTTCGGTTGTTTTTTTTTAAAGAAAGAAAGAAAATACATTTAAGACACAAACAGGCAAAAACAAAAAAAAGTTAAATGTTTGATACCTTAGAACTTCATTTATCGACAGACTTGAAAAATGTTTTTTTTTAATTTGAAAGAGTGGATATACTTCCAGATTAGTACATACAATTTTTATCAAAATCGGTTTAGTAGTTAATTGGTAAAAACACTTCATTCCCGAACATGACACTGTATTTTGCTTTCTTGTGACTTTTGTCTGTGGTGTTTACGATCAATAGAACAAACCCAATGAACTGCTATCATCATCATCATCTGATATTGAAGGACAGATATAGAACAAACATCTATGTTTACCCGACATGTGTTCTTAGTAGGGATCGAACCCACGACACACAGCACGGAAGGCAGAGCTATTACCGACTGAGCCTTGACGCCTGTCCAAAATGTTAAACCAAATATTATTTCTAGGTTTATTCCTAGCTCCAGCACTTTGCCTCTACGTATCAGACCCTTTTATTTGGCGGTACGGATTTCACTCAGCCTACCCCCCCGGCTTAGCGGTGCGATGGCACATCCTGAGTGCGTGTTTGACGGCCGCGATAGCCGGTATTACTTATGTTGCGGTCTCTGTTCGACAAGACCCGATGACTACAGTGCAATTAGTAAGTATTTTAATCACCCACGATGTCGGCCTCTTAAGGATTTAAGAGGCCGACAATGAAATAAACGAATCCTTGGATTATTCACACAACGCCGTCTAGTTCCAAACTAAGCAGAGCTTGTACTATGGAAACTAGATTGCTAATAAATTAAATATATACTTATACATAGTAACACCCAGACATACACACACATCTATGTTTGCCAGCCACAAATGTTTGTTCTCAGTGGGGATCGAACCCACGACCCACAGCAAGGAAGGCAGAGCTATTACCGCCATCGATATTTTGGTTTTTCTCCATATATCACCGAACAGCGGCGATGAGCTTGCCACCTGTCACATGGAATACAAACTACTCAAAAATGTCCACTGCCCATTGCTCCATGTATATTAAGATAATCTATGTTTCAGGCGTTCCGTTGGTGTGAGAACCCGGACAGTATCCATGTCACCACTACGCCGATGTTCGCACTCGTGCAAAGCACGGCGTATCTACTAGGCTGGGCTGTATCTGTCACTCCGACTATTGCTCAGTAAGTTACTAAGTATTAAGTAGACAAAAGTGCCCACTGACGCTGTATAAATCTAGTCAGCAAAGGACTCTGAATTGTTATTATTATAGGGGTAGTCAAAACCAAATCCAAACATTTAGCTGCTAACTTATAATCGATGCATAACTTTATTTAGTTTTTATAAGTAGATTGATATACAGGGTGGTGCTACCTTGGCGACATTAATTGAACACATGGGTAGAGCTACTTATTAGTATTCTTAAAAAAATAATTAAAGTACAGTCAGCTGCACTAGAATGTGTACGATTAGTAATTTTCAATGTAGGGCCGCAGCATTGTTATGGACTTAGACGGTCCCAATACTAAATAAATAAGTAAAATTAACAGCTGTGTTCATAATTTTTTAGTTTTTATCCTGTAAATGTCTATTGCAATACGGTGACACTAGTTTGAAAGTTACGAACACATTTTAGTGCAGCTGACTGTACTTTAATTATTTTTTTATGAATATTAATAAGTAGCTCTACCCGTGTGTCAATTTTTTGTCGCCATTGTAGATACATGCTGTATACGTCTTTTTTGTACACCAAGAAAAGAAGAAAAACAATAAAAGATAAATAAGTTTCAAGCATGAGGTACAGAGGCGGTCTTATCGCTATAAGCGATCTCTTCCAGACAGTATGGCTCTAACTTCAATCTCTCTTTCAGATATCGTCACGACACGAAAAACAGATCCATTATAATATCTGCTTTCACAACTGCCTTAATAATATACTTCTTTAGACAAATTGACGAGAATTTATGTCGTTCCAATACTTTTCGATTTTATATGTCGCAGTTTGTAATGTTTTGTGTAAAGCCTATGTTACTACTAAGAGTTGTACCAGCGGTATCTATGTGGCCTTTTAGTGGTGATATTAAGGGTAAAGTTGAATAAAAATAGGATATAAAAGAAAAATTTAGGTAAATTTGTGATTTTTTTGGCTTAAATTTGAGGATGGAAATGGATAGATTTATATAATTAAAAGAAAACTTTAGGTAAATTTGTGATTTTTAGGTCAAATTTGACGATTAAATAGATAGATTTAGATAAATTTGTGTTTTACACAATTCAGTTTAGGTTGTTTTGTGTTTTAGAGTGCTTAATTTAAATGGGATTTAGTTTTAGGCGGTAAATTTAGATAAATTTGTGATTTAGGAAGCTAAATTAACTTTTTCTGTGTGGTTTACAACTTAATTTAAACCAAATCGGTATAAAGCAAGCTTAATTTAAGTAAATTTGCTATTTCGTGCACCAAATTTTAAATATTATATGTTATAGAGCACTAAATTCAATAAAATATAAATTAAATTTATGTTTTAAGTATTAACTTTTTCAAATTTCCGTAAATTTATGCTTTTAGTAAAAAAAATGACTAAAGTTATCAAGATCTATTTATACAGGATCTGATTAGATGTTTCAAATTTGAGATTTATAACACCAAACTATTGGATATAAAATAATATAACTAGAAATCGTTACTCAAGCATAGATTTCAGTAGAGATTTTCATACAAAAATCTATGCTCGAGTCCGAATCAGTGCTTGAGAGCAGTAAATCAACATACGGGTTTTAGTTTTCTAAATAACTTTAGCCACGACTATTGTTCCTATTTTGTTTCTCTTGTACAAATAATTCTGTGATATTTATAATTAACTAGCAGAGGGCCTAGTACGAGTTTTTAGTGTATAGTGTGGGTGTGAAACGTCTGACGCCCAGCACACCAGTGGGCGCTGATTTGTATGGAGACACTGAGCGGATTCTTTGAGAAGCTCGACATGCGAGTGCGGGCTTGGTGTAGACCAAGCTTCTCAAGGAATCCGCTCAGTGTCTCCATACAAATCAGCGCCCACTGGTGTGCTGGGCGTCAGACGTTTCACACCAGATTTACACACCAAAACTCGTACTAGGCCCTCTGGTGCCGGCGACTTCGTCTGCGCATGATTAGAAGTGCAATATGCTATGCGAAATCTTCTAGGCGTTGGTTCCCGTTTATTTTTCGGGATAAAATGTAGCCTATGTGTTAATCCAGGTCACGGACAATATATATTCCAAGTTTCATCCAAATCGGATCAGTAGTTGCGTGAAAGAGAAACAAACATCCATACATCCTTATTGTATAAGAATTGAATAAATAAATTTGTTCCATTATTTGTTATAGCAATTTTGTTCTGTAAGGAAATAAAATCTGTTGAAAAAACTAGTTTTTCGAACTTATTTCAAAGCGGAACCCCATTTTTACTAAGATGTTTCTATAGTATTAGATTCGTTACCCGCGGTCTGTAAATGGCAAAAGAAAAGTAGGCAATTGCCCTACTTTTAATCAGTTGCGCACCGAGCACCGCAGCCGATTCTGATATTTTTATGGCGTATGAGGTTTTTATCTGACGCGTACAGGCTCAATTCTACTCAATTTTACAATGGTTAATGTTCTATTTAGTTCTAAATATGGTTACGATTGAACTTCAGCTTAGCTGGAACGTTACTATGCAGCTGGATCGTTGTTAACTAGTAGAATACGATAGTCTAAAACACCATATAGATGCGATCCGATTCAGGTAACAATTTTTTAGAATTAAGCCTCTGCGGCCCTGTATGTATATGCAATGATATCAATATAATATAAAACTCTTTTGAAGCTGACTTAGAATAAACGCACAGCCAAAACCATAAGTCCTAGAAGTATGAAATTGGGAAGGTACTATCCTTATATTGTGTAGGGGTGCACTAAGAAAGGAATTTTGAAAAGGGTAGAACGCGAGCAACGCCGCGGGCGACGGCTAGGGTAAAATAATATTTGCATAATATTTGGTGCATATCAGGAACTTAATAGAATTGGGAATCCGCACAGTTAGGAATATGTTAAGTTGGAAATCTGTAAAACCGGGACTGTGTTAAATAGGGGATTTTGAATCGAAATATGTACTATTGGAAATAAACCCAACGATGCATGCGTATAATAAATAAATAAATAAATATTCACGGACACTTAACACAACGCCTTCTAGTTCCAAACTAAGCAAAGCTTGTACGATGGAAACTAGATGGCTGATAGAATACATACATACATTTTTTTTTTGTAAATACATACTTATAATACATAGAAACAACCCGTCTAATTGATATCATGCCATGACTTTTTATCATTTTAGATAATCAGGAGCTTTATTAAGCTTCATTTGATTATGATATCAATGCAAATACTTAATAAAACTTAATCTATATTATTAAATCCAACTTGATACCTAGTTATGAAATAATTAATTTCTAGGGTTTTTTATTAGTTTATTTTGAGAAGTGCGCTCGAGTCGGTGAACATGATTGGATCTTACACGGCTTCTGATTTACTTAAATATGTTAGTATTTCTTTTATTGTGGTAAATATTTGTTTTGACCGGCGTCATGGCTCAGTCGGTAGTAGCTCTGCCTTCCGTGCTGTGGGTCGTGTGTTCGATCCCCATCGAGAACAAACATAGTGTGGCAAGCATAGATGTTTGTTCTGTGTCTGGGTGTAACTATGTATTTTAATGTATTTAGAAAAATAATAATATAGGTAAGTATATTCTATCAGCAATTTAGTTACCATAGTCCAAGCTTTGCTTAGTTTGGGACTGGAAGACGCTGTGTGAAAATGTGTGAAATTATTCATTTAAATACTTACCTACTACGTATTTTGATTATGAGCAAAATACGTTTTTTTTTTCAAAATTAATATTCCTTCTGAAAGACAACTAAACCCCGATTATTGGTTAGGTAATTTAGGTACCTAATTGTAAAATCATTTTAAGGCAGAATCTCTGCTCAGAGATGCTAGACTCCTCGAGTTGAAATCCGAAGACCAGTCTAACTACAGCTGGCTGAAGTCCAAACATCTTCACCCTGACGTGGAGTTACACTTAGAAGACGTCAAACCAATGATACTGAAGGTATTTTTTACTTATAAAACGTTAAACCAATGGTACTTAAGATATTTCTCACTTAGAAGACATCAAACCAATGGTAGGTACCTACTAAAGATATTTTATACTTAGAAGACGTCAAACCAATGGTTCTAAAGGCATTTTTTACTTAGAAGACGTGAAACCAATGGTTCTAAAGGCATATTTTACTTAGAAGACGTCAAAATAATGATAAATTTGTATTTTCCAAGATTTTTCCCGACAGATGTCGCCAGAGAGCTGCACAGCTGTAGCTGTCAAACTTGACACATTGACAGAACAGTCAACGTCAACGGAACACATTCTGTCTACCCTCAAAGCTCTGCTGCAAGAGCAGGACAGCATGGAAATAATGGCGGGAACTGTGAAGAGAGCGAAAGAGACGAAGATTCGTAAGGTCAAAGTACATCCCGTACTTGAGGGTAGGCAGGCCACAGTTTCTTTTGTTGTTCAATATAATAAAATCTAATAATATAAATATTCATGTACATTTAACACAACGCCTTCTAGCCCCAAAATTAGCATAGCTTGTACTATGGGAACTAGATTGTTGATAGAATACATAAATAGATTTTTTTTTGTACATACAATCTACCTAGTTCCCATAGTACAAGCTCTGCTTAGTTTGGGACTAGAGGGCGTTGTGTGAAATGGTAATACATATTTATTTATCTAGGTATATCTGTGGCGATTGCATCGTCCTCCTTCGTTTTTCCCAACCCTACGAACGTGTCCCGTCACTAGGCTGGGAAAAACGCCGCCATTACTTTTGACAGCCTTGACACGACAATTTCGTCTCACTGTTAGTTTTATTATATAAAAGAGCTGTATTAGGTCTGAAAGCAATATACTTCGTACTTCGTATCCAGCATTTATTATTTATAATCGTGGGAGTGTAAGAAACTTCCACATATCTTTATCACTGTTTATTTTTAGCAATTGATACACGAACGGGTTTGAACCCACGACCTTAGGATCGAAAGGCTACTATCACTAAACCACCAGTGTTACTCCAACGTAATATTCTGTGGTAGGTAGGTACCTACAATACATCTGACCAAGAAATAATGTAGAGTTTTTTTTAATACCTTACTTGAGTGAGATGTCCATTAATTATCTCACCGTATTCGTCCACAGCCATAATTTACATTTCATTCAACTGATGATCAATTAAAATGAAACAATCCAATAATATGGTGCTCAAAATGTCAAGTGTAAAGTTGCCATAATTATACTTTCCGGTTTGAGCATCAATCGGACCGACTTGGCCTTGACCGCTCTATAAAAAATGCAGTCGAGAAATGTAAATAAAACTAGGTAGCTTCGTACACGTGCGAAACTTTCCACCAAAATCTGTCAACCAGCATACGATGAACCTCGTAGCAAATGGCTGCTTTTGGTTTGGAGAGTTCAAGCTGTATCTAAGAATCTACGTCTTTGATTTCAATAAAAATTATGATGAATCATCAATATATATACCTAAAACTCTTTTGAAGTTGACTTAGAATCAACGCACAGCCTAAACTATAAGTCCTAGAGGTATGAAATTTGGAGGGTAGTATCCTTATATAGTGTAGAGGTGCACTAGGAAAGGAATTTTGAAACGTCACACTCTAAAGGGCAGAACGCGAGCAACGCCGCGGGCGACGGCTAGTTTAACATAAATATCGAAGCATCTTACTGTAGATATAGTTGTTAAATTCTTACCACGAACCCCTCAATTCAATACATCGACGCCACCATACGATGCATAGGGTCAACATGACACTAAGATAAATCCACCATTATTCAATTAATCCATCCAAACCACCAGTTACACGTTTCCATGATAATATATTGACAGGCGTTATAGCTCAGTCGGTAGTAGCTCTGCCTTCCGTGCTGTGGGTCGTGGGTTCGATCCCCACTGAGAACAAACATTTGTGTGTTGTAAACATAGATGTTTGTTCTGTGTCTGGGTGTTTCTATGTATTATAAGTATACGTATTTACAAAAAAAAACTTATGTATGTATTCTATCAGCCATCTAGTTTCCATCGTACAAGCTTTGCTTAGTTTGGGACTAGAAGGAGTTGTGTTAAGTGTCCGTGAATTAAAAAAAAAACCACATGTTACAACCAAAGTGAATATTGTTTGTTTATTATCCATATCTATGATTTACATAATTATAATGAATCGTGTGTTATCCAACATTCATAATTACATCCTCACTCACCACCACCAAGATCACCATTGATGTTTTTTTTTTTAATGATAAAAGTAATGGAACTAGCTGATAGCTCACCTGATGTTAAGTGGTAACTTCTGCCTATAACAATGCATTACCTCACAGAGCAATTCCAATGAGGACGTGCCCTGTAAGGCAATGCACTGCGTCCATCACTCTGAGACGTAAAGATCTTGAAATATTATATTATACTTAGTAAAACTTCCACCAATTTGTCGGTGAAATTTATTTTCGAGAGCGACATGACCGTGATGTGTTGTTGTTAGATATAACCTCCTAAGACCCCGAATTGATGATCGATAACCTCACTCATCTTTGGAAGGGCGTGAAAAACCGGTATTGAATTGCGGTTTTGAGGGCCCAAAACCGGAAACCGGTGTTAGCCCCGTTTTTTAGTAGATTTTGAACAAATTCTTATATTATACCCACAAAATCTACAAATAAAACAAAAGGGAATGGGCATCCTAGACCAAAACTAAAAAAATGTGCCCTCAGGGCTGACACAGTGTAAACCAAATAGTAGTATAACATAAACTATATTTTCATGAATAACTTGATTTCTGCAGGATGGATTTTCAACATTCTTACAAAAAAATGAAGCTCCTTAAATGCCCTTTCAAACGCATTATCAGCTATTAGAGTGGGCACGTTACATGTGAACCAAAACAGGGTAAATAAAAGTATGTGTTTTTAGTAATAACTCGATTTTTACATGTTGTATTTTTTGAATTCGTAGAAAGAAATTCTTCTTTGCCGTATCACTCTTGTCAGAGTGGTCGTCATATTGGAGCAGTGGCCCGTCTTACAATCTTCCACTATTCTTCCCGAACCACTGTTTTTCTGGCACATTCGTTCAGAGGAACATCAATTGCAGCCTTGACTTGGTCCGTCCATCTCATCGGTGATCGGCCGCGCGCTCTTCTGCCCTCGAACTTTCCCTGCACCACCAGACGTTCAATGGAGATTTCCCCTCGACGCAACACATGCCCAAAGAAATGAAAGAAATGAAAACCTTTAAATAAACTTTCTAACAAAATACATGCCCTCTCTGAGGGCCTTTGGGATGCGAAGTAAAACAGTGCTAAATAAATAAATAATAGTTAAAAAAAACTAAAAAACACGCTTTATATAGAAAACCAAACTAAAAAATAGAAAATAAATATACCTAAATGAATAATTATATAAAGCGTATAAAAACAGATTTTCAAGATTAACTCGATTTCTGCAAGATGTATTTTTGCTTACGTATGAAGAGTGTAAGCCTTTTCTAAGTCTTATGAGACGCACTATGAGTCAATGTCAACCCTGAGGGCACTTTTTTTTAGTCTTGTTCCAGGCTCCATAGGAAATTGCCTATTCTCCTTTTAACCACAATTATGTCTTTTCCGTATGCATCAGCTTTGTAGGGGAGATTTCCTTATACATTTTACCATTTTTGGAACTTTTGTGGATATAAATCAAAATTTAAATCAATAACGGGAAAACCGGTGTTAACTCCAGTTTTGCCTCTCAACCCCGGTTTTGAAAAATCGTAAGTTTTGTCTCCAGTTTTCCGGTTTTTCTGAAAACCGGGAACCGGGTTTGCACGCCCTAGTCCAAACTTTGGGCTCGGTTATCGGTAATTAACTAGAAACGTAATGTCACCAACGTATTTTCAGTTATCAAAACACAGGGTTATGCGCCGTTAGAAGGTTATCCAACAAAGTGATATAAAAGTCGACGCCGGCTACTGGTCTGCTACTACTACTAGTTTTTTTACAATGTCGACACTACTTGTGATTCTATTCGTCGTGAGTGCGAAGATGGGGTTGTGCGTCTACGCCACACCGGAGCCCGGTGAATTGGGGACGACACTTATTACCATGGCAGCACAAATCTACGAAAAGATCGAAGAGGCCAACGGACCGGCGACTGCTTGCTTTGAAATGTACGAACACAGCGAGTACCGAGGCAACAAGAGTGCAATTTGTGGATCAGCCAGAAAATGTATCGAGCTACCATCCAACGTTAGCACTTCTGTGAGCTCGATCAAGTTCGTCAACGGCGGTCGCTTCTTTGCAGTTAATAAATTACGCGTTTACAAAATGGAGGGATGAATGAATGAATGAATGAAAATGCTTTATTGTACGTAGATAGGAATGTGAAGTTTACCGCGATTCAGACGGCTACGATCAATACGGATCCTCGTATCTGGTGTGGAATGATGGTTATCATAATTGTGACGGTTACGATTTGTTCAGCAACAGTTGCGATAAATCCTTTAACGACAATATCAATTCTGTTCGCTTCTACTAAATAAATAACAAATGATAATGATGATACGACAACAGCATGTCGTTTCTCGTTATTACTTTATTATTTTGGACATTATCGCCGCTTCATTTTTGTTCGGCATCACCACATTCGACACCACAACCAAGTGTTCACTCCTTACGGTACGTTAAAGTCCGGCAAGTATAAGTTGGCGGTGGCGATTTGAGGAACTAAAACAGCTATCTTGAAGATTCACTTTGACACTTCCGAGTTCATAGTAAACATCGTTGCGAATATATTGCTAACTACTGTGCTATCATCATGCCTAAAGTGATAAAAAGTGGTACAAGAGAAGCAGTTATAAAAGTACATTCGTTTTGAACACAGTGGCGCACAGCCGCGCCAAGTTATACTTGCCGGACTGTATGTAGGGAGTCACTGTTCGGTTACCACAGAGAAAATTAAATTTATGGTACACTAGCTGATACCCGCGACTTCGTACGTGTGCAAAACTTTCCACCAAATAATATCTGTAAACCAGCATACGATGAACCTCGTGTCAAAGGCTGCTTTTGGTTTAGAGAGGTCAAGCTGTATCTAAGAATCCATGTCTTTGATTTCAATAAAATATAGTCTACGAGTATGTTTCAATTCGGAACAAAGGCTTCCAAATGATATAAGTTTCGTCTAAATTGGTCCAGTAATAGTTAAGGCGTGATCCGCGAACAAACAAACAGATAAACAGACAAACTCGATTTTGGGAATCAAAATCGTTCATTTAATTATATCTACATAATTTCGTTTATCTGCACAGATATAATGTCAAGATATTTTAGATATCAACCGCACGGTACCATATCATATACTGCAGTATTGACTTGCGATTTCGAAACGTCGTCACCCAAACCGAAAAGCATTTTTCAATGGAGACAGTGACCGTACCAACAACACAGAGGGCCTAGTACGAGTTATCAGTGTATAGTGTGGGTGTGAAACGTCTGACGCCCAGCACACCAATGGGCGCTGATTTGTATGGAGACACTGAGCGGATTCTTTGAGAAGCTCGACATGCGAGTACGGGCTTGGTGTAGACCAAGCTTCTCAAAGAATCCGCTCTGTTTCTCCATACGAATAAGCGCCCACTGGTGTGCTGGGCGTCAGACGTTTTACACTAGATTTACACACCAAAACTTGTACTAGGCCCCCAGGTGTACCGTTGCGTTGCGAGCGCACGAGAAAAATCCGTACGATGATATCCACGTGAGCAACAGCGTCGGTGTATGTTGTGTCAACGAATACCATGCCGATGATCACAACGACTCTTACAATGTATATGCCGGACAAAGGGTGATATCCTAATCGCTATTCTTTTTCATTTTTATTGTAGTGTTAGAATTAAGGTGCTGAGGGTACCAGTTTTGGTGTGTAAATCTGGTGTAAAACGTCTGACGCCCAGCACACCAGTGGGCGCTGATTTGTATAGAGACGCTGAGCGGATTCTTTGAGAAGCTTGGTCTACACCAAGCCCGTATTCGCATGTCGATCTTCTCAAAGAATCCGCTCAGTGTCTCCATACAAATCAGCGCCCATTGGTGTGCTGGGCGTCAGACGTTTCACACCCACACTATACACTGAAAACTCGTACTAGGCCCTCTGTTTTATCATTATTACTAGGTCAATCAGTGTCAGTAGTATAAATATAATATAATATAATAGTATAATGTTCTATTGATTTGTTATGTTATATATATAGGTATATAATATTTGTATATTAAATTATGTAGTAGGTATAGCTCTTAGTTTTTATGTAAGATAAATATTATTCTCTGTAATGTCGCACGCCAACCTCCTCATCACACCACCACGTTTGGGTTGGCTGGCAGACAATGCTTTCAGCATTAAGTCCACCCTTTGTAACAAATTTATGATTTTGTGCAATAAAGTATTAAATAAAATAAATATAAAGTGCATTTATGTAAATATATATGTACATGTATATAGGTAGGTATAATATATCATTCAATTGTTATGATCTAGCTAGGTGGAATAATTAAATCATGCAACAACTAGCAAAAAAATTGTTTTATTTCTTTTTTATTTTATAAGACCCTATTAACGTACGGCATTTAGCATAAATAGCACCACCGTCACGATTCCATGGAATAGGGTGGTTCTATGGATGGTAATAGACGATTATCTAAGTTTGACCGGAAGCTGGAACCATATATGGTCCACCATATGTGGGTCATCATCATCATTATTGTTAACATGTGCGACGTAACCTTCTTTTTGTTAGTAGACATAAACAACGGTCGTCGTCGTCAGCGCTGGTGTTTCGCATTATTGTGATATCATCATCATCATCATCAATATATATAAAACTCTTTTGAAGCTGACAGAGAATCAACGCACAGCCTAAACTATAAGTCCTAGAGGTATGAAATTTGGAGGGTAGTATCCTTATACAGTGTAGGGGTGCACTAAGAAATGAATTTTGAAAGTCGCACCCTAAAGGGTCTAGAACGGGAGCAACGCCGCGGGCGACGGCTAGTTTTTGATAAAATTTCTATGGGATCTTCTGGAAGTAAGTATGTAAGTACCTACTTATGTTTTTGCAAATAATATTTTTTTAAATCGGTTTATAAATGAGGGACTTTTAAGGTAGGTCCGGTAAAATATATAAAAACAGATTTTTTACAAAATATTTATTTACATTTTTACAGATACAAACTGAACGTTTACAAAAATGTTGATTTTATGTAATTTGAATTGAATGGCAGTTAGATTTAGCTGCAAATATCAGACACTCCCAAGTTGACTAGGTAGAATGCGATCATTGCATTAGCATAAAGGATGTACGATGAAGGTTCGGAGGCGTCTGATTTTGACAGCTGTCAGTGTGAAAATTGTGGGATTTTTCACCAGCAGTATGGGTAGTTGGGGCACAGGGCCGCGGGCAGATCAGCGGGGTATCTAGCAGCAGCGCTGAAAAAAGAAACAAGTTTTTTTGATCGAGTCAGCGCAGCGAACGAGATTTTAGTGACAACTTGGACAGAAATGCTTTGTATGTTTGTTCGACGAGATCTTTTAAACCGCTCATCCGATCTTCATTCAATTTGGTAGGTATACGGATAGTACTCTTAAGTTTTACTGGTTTGTTAAATGAAGTAAATCGGTCAAGGGGTTGGAAAGTTATGAGGTTCCAAGGGAGTAAAAAAAAAAAAAGTCGTACCAAAATATCAAGTGGGGTGTCGTTATGATAGGGCTTTGCTTAGACATTCCAAAACCGGTCCTATTTTTAAGTTAAATAGTTTTTGAGTTGTTGTAAAAATTGTTTTGATTCAGGCAGTTTCTTTTTACGAATTATCTTAGAGGTTTTACTAATACACGTCACTTGATAAGGATGTGTTAGTATTTTATATTTAACGTAATGGGGATTAATGATCTTTTTAGTTCACTAATCCCTGTTGACGCCGATGCGAACTCGTAACGGGGATTAGTGAACAAAAAGTTCACTAATCCCACTAATCTAAGGGTTTGTCAACGGGGATTAGTGGAATATGCCATAAAAAAATATGACAAAAATATCATAGAGATAAAAAAAATATGACAAAAATAAACAAGCGACCTCATTCCACCATCGAATATTTTTTATTATTTTTGTTAGGGAAGAAATTATATTAAAAAAAAAACCTTTTATACTATAAAATAAAATTAGTAAACTTACGGAACATTTTGCGGGGCGTAGTTAGCGTACAGGGCTGGGTTCAGGCCCCACTGAGGGATGGGCATGCCACCGGGGGTGAAGCGACTCAAAGTATCAACATCGCAATAGGGGTAGTTGGGGCAGATGGCGGGGTGGACGCCAGCGGGGTACTCCACGGCTAGGGCTACTGCGGCGCAGGCGAGCACGAAGAACTAACAAGGAATAGAATAGTATTATAAAAAACAGAAGAAAGATTTGTAACTATAGATACGTAAGTAAGTACCTACGCATTTATTACAAACTAGCTGGTGCCCGCGACTTCGTCTGCGCAGGATTAGAAGTGCGATTTGCTATGTAATCTTCTAGACGTTTCTGAAGAGTTCGCGTCACGTTGGATCCTGTTGATTTTCCCGGATAAAAAGTAACCTATGTGTTAATCCAGGTCACGGACAATATATATTCCAAGTTTCATCCAACATAGCCGGTGGTGGGTGCAGTTCAATGCATCACAGGACACGTCCTCAGTGGATGTGTTTAGTGAGGCAATGTATTGTTATAGGCAGTGGTTAACACAACATCAGGTGGCTCATCGGCTTGTTCCCTCACTTATATAGAAATAAGTTGTTAAAAGATGTAGTCCGTGAGCACGATTAAGTAATGGATTATCTTACATAGTTACAAAGCAATAACAATTAGTATCGGCCATTATTTTGACTGTGCACAACTAGTCGCGTGCCGCGGATTTTTCCCGGTCAATTATTATAATCCAGAACTTGCAATAGGTAGATTACTAAACCGTTGCAGTAACCAGTACCTCGTGGGCGTGCATTGCAGTTATGCACTATTTGGTGTTATTGTACTGCTATGCTAATGGTTTGGTATGATTTATTGTGCGCAATAATTGATCGAGTGAGCAAAGCGAACGAGATCTTAGTAACAACTTGGACAATAATGCTTTGTATGTTTGTATGTTTGTTCGACGAGATCTTTTGAACCGCTTATCCGATCTTCACAGAATTTGGTAGGTATGCGGATAGTACTCTTAAGTTTTTCTGGTTTGTTAAACAAAGTAAATCGGTCAAGGGGTCGTGAAGTTATGAGGGTCCAAAGGGAGCAAAAAAAAAGTAGTACAATAATATCAAGTGGGGTGTCATATGATAGGGTTTTGTTTAGACATTCCAAACCCGTTTTTATTTTGATTCTAGGTCTAATAGTTTTTGAGTTGTTGTAAAAATTATCAAATTGACAAACCCAGTATTATAACGTGAACTACCATTTCTTGGAGTTTCAATGATTTTGTAGTTCAAGTAAGACTGGTACATAGCTAGACGGCGATTTCGAAGCGATTTGCAAAGTTTATTCAACCATTGGTCAATAAAAATTGTTTGGGTTTTATTAACCTCCGACCATCACGAGATCTCAGTTCGGGGCGAACTACTAGTGTATCTTTGTATAGATTTGTATTCAGCTTAATAACGCTAACTGTACTTACATTAAGATAGCGTATAAACATATTTGATCTATTATTCAAATGAATTATGTAATTGATCCACTACCACGCCTTATGTACTACAAATGTAAAACTATGTACTTAATGTCAATGTCACAGATTTGATTAATCTATTATGCATGTTTGACTGTCATTATACACCTTCATACACGTGCTAATTGTAGGTAGGTAGGTAGCTATGTTATGTTTCGTGCCAAGTGGCATTTTGATGCAAAAAATACTAAATTACCGCGAACTCTTAAGCTTTGGTCTCGCGATCGTAACGCACAACGCTGCGGTATGCGACTCAACACAGCGTACCGCGTTTGCTCCTCGCCGCTGACGCAGACTGCGACGGAACAAGAGACCATACTAGACGTTTTCCATACGATTTTGTGACCGCCGCATGTCGCATACCGCAACGTTGTGCGTTATGACCGCGAGACGCTGCTAAAGAAATCATTACTCAAGCATATTATATTTGAGTAGAGAATAATCTATGCTTGAGGCCTGATCAGTGCTTGAGCAGTAAATCCGTATATATATGGTCCTTATTGTGAGTGGGTGCAATATTACTGGAAGCTAAATGTTGTAAACAATAAAATGAAAATAAAGAATTTAGTTGAATAATATCTTCACAGTGATCTAGTATTGTTTGACTTGGAAATTAATTATTTATTAATTTTAGTAATTTTATTTTGGTTTGGCTAGAAAATCATAAGATCCATTTACTCTTTTTCATTTCAATTTTATATGGATTACCTAAATATTTTATTTAGTGTTATTTTTTTATCAAACTCGCATGTTGACACACTGTATTACCAATTTTTCAAGAAATAGCTGTTCCACATTTTTAAATAGATAAAAGTTTTTATTTAGCACCTTCTGAATTGGTATTGGTTGTATTTACTCAATTATTATAATTAATCTATGTATTTAATTTACTATAACTTTGTTTGTTAAACCCACTTCCTACATGCACACACATAATTATAATATTTTTTTAGATGGGTGTTTAATTTTTTTTTATATATTAAAGTAAACACTAGTCAATCACCTACTATTTTTATTTTTACATGCAGTCACATTTTTTATTAAAAATAGGTGTTCCATATATGAAAATAGGCCATAACTTTTATATAATTGTAAAATGTAAACGTAAATGTACTTACAAGTTTTCCAATCATGTTTAGAATTTGTGTGTATCCTCTCGACTTAGCAGTGAGACTGATGTTGATTGTTGTGTTACCAGCGCTTATATAGTCCGCTCGTGGCCCTGGATATAGGGTTGATTTGATATTAGAACAATCTCCTCATTACTGGCTGGAGTGGTCGATATTCGGATTCTTTCGGACGTTTCGTTGTAGTCTCGTCTTGACATCCAACATGTCGCAACGGTTGACTTTGTTTTAAGTCAATATACAAACTTAATTCGAGATTTTAAAAAAATACACTGATCTATTTATTTTGTAAATACTATAAAAAAATATTACATAAAAATATTTAGTGCATTGTCACGTAAGTGAGTGCTATTAGTTTAAAATATTGTGGTTTAATAACGGAATCAGAGTAACAAAATATTTAAACATAGATGTTTGTTCTGTCTCGTTGTTACTATGTATTTAAAAAAGTATTCTATCAGCAATCTAGTTCCCATAGTACAAGCTTTACTTAGTTTGGGACTAAAGGGCGTTTTTGTGTAAAATGTCCAAGAATATTTTATTTATTTGTTATTAATATTAATTAACTTAAAAATATTGCCCCCAAACTTTGACCTGAATCCGGCCGTGAAAATTGGAAATGTTTTTTTTTATTAGAACATGAATAAACAAAAGAAAAAAACTATTTCATACAAAAGACTTAAACGCGCTCGCCTTCGCTTAGAGAGAATTTTTTTTAGGTTTTAGCTCAGAATATTGAAACCTCTTTGGTAATCTTTTTAGTAGATAGATAAATAGATATACCTACTCTTTATTGCAGATCAATAAAAGAAGAAAAATAATAAAAGAGAAATAAGTTCTAAGTATCATGTACAATGGACGGTGTTATCGCTATAAGCGATCTCTTCCAGACAACCTTTAGTAGGGTTATTTGTGAAAGAGCTCGTCCTAGGAAGTACTCATTTCATCATGCCTATGAGAAGCGCTCGTGGCTAGGCTTGCTTACTGTCTATGTCAAGCGACGTTCTGCGCGGTCACTATTTGGATGGGTCACCGTTAGTGGCATTTACATCTGAGCACTTCCGTGCTTCGGAGGGCACGTTAAACTGTCCCGGCTCTAGCAGTCGCTAAGCCATGACAGAGGCCTGGAGGCGGCCTAAAAACTCCGTCAACAGAGTTGGCCACTAACTCATACGAGCTTGCTATCATGCCTATTTCTGCCGGCAAGCAGCGATGCTGGCATTGCTGTGTCCCGGTTTGAAGAGTATGGGTGCCGGACGTCGCCGGTGCTATTACACGCACATACTTAGGCATCAAACGCACTAGCCGCTAGTGCGTTTGAGGCCTTACATCAGTGTAAAATTCCACTTAAATTAAACAACAATATGCTCACAATAACACAAGAAAAACTATTATAAAAGGGCTAGGTATGTGTTATTTCTAAAAATGACAAAATTCGAATCCTTTTCCAAACTTACTATTGACTTGACTTGACTTCTTGGTTTGTGGCTTGAGAGAGATATTAGCAGTGACATTTAAGTTAACTGATACAGATTACTGACACCTAAGTTAATTGAAATTGACACCTAAGTTCGTCAAGCGCTACTTAGCAAACGACAAAACAAATAGTACCTACAGGAGCCGTCAGTTAAATATTAGCGCTATCTTATACAAGGATAATCTTTATGGTATACGAAATTATGGGTTATTTCCATCGAGCCCACCGGCTGGCCCACTGGTGGGGCCGATGGGAAAAAAATCCCAACGAGCCCACTATGCAAATGACTGAGCCCGTTATCAGTAAAGTTAAATACTTAAATAAATAATCTATATATTCTATTATAAAACTTTAAAAAAGCCAAAAACTAAAATTAAAGATACCTGTGGATAAACTAAATATGCAGATCTACTAAATAAACGATTCTGATTCTGAAAATCGAGTTTGTCTGTTCGTTTGTTCGCGGATCACGCCTAAACTACTGAACCAATTTCAATGAAACTTATAACCATTTAGAAGCCCTTTTTCCGGATTGAAACATAGGCTATATTTTATTGAAATGAAAGACGTGGATTCTTAGATACAGCTTGACCTCTCTAAACCAAAAGCCGCCTTTGGCACGAGGTTCATCGTATGCTGGTTGACAGATATTTTGGTGGAATGTTTCGCAAGCGTACTAAGTCGCGGGTATCAGCTAGTGTATAAATACTCATGGAAATGTTACACAACGCCCTTTAGTCCCAAACTAAGCAAAGCTTGTACTATTGGAACTGAATTGCTGATAGAATACTTAGATATATTATTTTTTGTAACATATAATACATAGTAACACCTAGACACAGAACAAACATCTATGTTTTGCCACACAAATGTTTGTTCTCGGTGGATCGAACCCACGACCCACAGCACGGAAGGCAGAGCTACTACCGACTGAGCCACGACACCTGTCAATATTATTTTGTTAAAAAATCATAAAACTATCTGCAAGCTTAACAAGCCATTATGGTTAATTAAGTATGTAGGTAGTTACATACCTAATTCGTTTACCGATAATGTATTTATCGATACCAAAAGCTATTAAAAGAATAAATACCTAAGAACCAGTTGAATCACAACATTAATAAAACTGTCATTGTAAAATCGATATCAATTTTCTTACAATAATAAAGGCGTTGGGGCATTTCGGGTCCCGATTTCCATACATTTAGTAAATTTTTAGATTAATTTTGTTATATACTTTTGTTGATTTTATCATATTGTATTATGCAGTAGCAGTCACGAAAACGCATAATAAAGTAATTATTTTGAAGTAAACCCTTGTTAACACGCTAAAAAACATTGAAAAAGACGCACTTTTCGAAGTAAAATGTCTAATAACTAATGATTCCCGCTGCTTTATATGGCATTTTTTAAAACTGCATTGGAAGTGATTTGTAACAAATAAAATTCCATCATGCCAAGTTTAAAAAAAATGTGAGACCTGAGCTCTACCCAATTTGCCCCAGACCCTTTCATAAAAAAATATTAAATGCAATAATTTTACTCACATATTGTAGATGCCCTTTTCAAGATGGCCCTTATTCGGACCTGTCATGATATTTTTAATTACAGAAAACCTGTGTCAAACGAAAATACTCTTTATTTTCAACAGTCCACCGTCCAACTTGATTGTAACTCCAAGGGACAAGCAGACGTCAATGCACGGGATTTTGAGCTGTATGCGGTAGCAATAAGGCAGCCAGAGACCAGTGGTGTCAAATTAGCTGATAGTATTCCATGTTAGGTATTTATTAAAAGAAGCCAGTTCCACCACAACTTCTCGCGGTAACATTGTTCTGTGTAAATGTCAAAAAAGGAAAAATGACACAAAATAAAAAAACTTGGACATTTCACACGACGCCCTCTGATTGCTAATAGAATACTTATTTTGATTTTTTGTTAATATATAAGTAGGTACATACCTATTTATACATAGCTACATCCAAACGGAGAAAAAACATCTATTTTAATGTTTGTTCTTATGGATCGAACCCACGACCCACGAGCTATTATGACGCCTGCCGATTTCGAAAATCTCTTATCGTACTGCTATGTCTTCTTTAGTCTTTTTTTTTTAAAGAAAAGAACGTAGAGCCACAGGCTAGGCGTCAAAAAATATAGAAAAATATTATAAACCAATAAAATATGCAAATACTTAACTCAGTAAATTAAAATGTAATGATTTGTCACAGTAAACACTTATAAATAATTTATAATAATAATTAATAGGTATTATTATAAATTTTATTAGGTATATGTATTACTAGCTGTCGCTCGCGGTTTTGCTCGCGTGGTAGCAGCATACGCATTATTTGGTTAAAATCTTTGATCCTAATTTTCGACCCTTTAGGATGCGACTTTTCAAAATTCCTTTCTTAGTGCACCCCTACACTATATAAGGATACTACCCTCCAAATTTCATACTTCTAGGACTTATAGTTTAGGCTGTGCGTTGATTCTCTGTCAGCTTCAAAAGAGTTTTATATATTTCGAAGATACCTACTCAGGTAACAACAAGTACATAAATAATTAAATATTACTGTAAATTCAATAAAAATTGACAACAAATAGCAATAATATAAATAACATACAAGAATAATCTACATAAAGTTTTTTAAACATTTTTTTCTGAAACTGGTTTTTAATACAAAGTAAGCTTCATTGATCTTCTTAAGGGCATAGTGTTTTTGACTATCTTATCTTTTAAATTAAGGGGTAGGTGCTTACATATATTTTGTATTTTAACAGTTTTTTACTGTGATATCAGATGACAGGCGTCATGGCTCAGTCGGTAGTAGCTCTGCCTTCCGTGCTGTGGGTCGTGGGTTCGATCCCCACAGAGAACAAACATTTGTGTGTTGTAAACATAGATGTTTGTTCTGTGTCTGGGTGTTTCTATGTATTATAAGTAGGTATTTACAAAAAAAAAATATGTGTGTATTCTATCAGCCATCTAGTTTCCATCGTACAAGCTTTGCTTAGTTTGGGACTAGAAGGCGTTGTGTTAAGTGTCCGTGAATATTTATTTATTTACCTTTCTCTGCCATCTTCAGTATATCCTGAAAGATATAACCTAGGAATTTTAAAAGAAAAGAGTGAATAGGTGGATTATAGCTAAGCGTGCTCCACCCTAGGCTGCAGCTACACTTACCACCAGGTGTGCTGGCAGCCAAATGCCATAAAAAAAAGGTTCTTTTGAAGCAGTTACCAAGGGGTGTTTTAAAATTCTACATGGGTCAGCAACGCGCGTGGACACGTCTGATGTCCATAGGGTACGGTAACCGCGTCCCATCAGGTAGGACGTACGCTTATTTGCATAATGTGTTATATAAAAAAATATATATATTACTCACATTTTTTTTCGGTTTTTAACTCAATGCTTTGAATAAGAAACTCGAAAAAAGTAAGCCATATATGGTCGAATACTCAAACGCCACTCAAACCCCACACAATTAAGTTACGCTTAAATTATTGCCATCTTTTCAAATGAGTAATGTCAAACAGAGGCAGAGCAATTTTAAGTTGTGCTCAAATTTGAATGACGTTTCAGTATTCCAGCCTTAGGTGTGTACATAAGTAAACATTATGATGGTTGACCAAAGAAGCAGAAGTAATGTCAAAAAACAAAATTGTGCTCGTTTTTCATATCAAGTAGATTTTTTATTTACTAGGTATAAGAAAAACACACATAACATAATTTAAAAGTTAGGTTATTATTATTTACTAGCCGTCACCCGCGGTGTTGCTCGCGTTCTACCCTTTAGAGTGTGACGTTTCAAAATTCCTTTCTTATTGCACCCCTACACTATATAAGGATACTACCCTCCAAATTTCATACCTCTAGGACTTATAGTTTAGGCTGTGCGTTGATTCTCTGTCAGCTTCAAAAGAGTTTTTTTATATATTTAGAAGAAGAAGAAGAAGAAGATTAGAAAACGCTGCGCTTTAGTTTTAATCAATGTTTAAGCAATTCGGTGTAACTGGGGCAAATAATTAGAAATTGTTGTTACTATAATTGTGGATCAAGGGGAGATCCGAGATCCTTATCGGTAATTACAGATAAAGGCGTACCTATTACCCGTAATAGGATATTTACTAACAAAGACATAAACAGAAATAATCAGAAAATGTATATTTATTTATTGGTAAACTAGCTGTGACCCGCGGCTTTGCTGGCGAGGTAGCAGCATACGCATTATTTGGTTAAAATCTTTGATCCTAATTTTAGACCGTTTAGGGTGCGACTAATCAAAATTCCTTTCTTAGTGCACCCCTACACTAAATAAGGATACTACCCTCCACATACCTCTAGGACTTATAGTTTAGGCTGTGCGTTGATTGTCTGTGAACTTCAAGGGTCTTATTCCAGAACGGGGACTAAAGAAAGTCACGGTTTAAACGTCAAGGTTTATACAACCCGGCCGAATTAAGCGGTGTAGCGGGTGAAGTATCGAGTTCCGAGCCAGGTGTCATGTTAATTCGGCCGGGTTGTATAAACCTTGACGTTTAAGCCGTGACTTTCTTTAGTCCCCGTTCTGGAATAAGACCGGCTAGAGTTTTGTATAATTTGGATTAGTCAGTTTGGTGTATAGATACATTTTATAGTGCTAAGTGCTTGAAGAAAACTAATTTATCTTTTTGAAAATATTTGGAGGAGGCTTACGTCTAGCAGTGGACTTCTACAGGCTGATATGATGATGATTGAAACCCTAGATTTTAGTAAATATGTAAATATCAAAAGAACTAGTGTGACAACTGACCTAAACTGGTACTTATGCAATCACAATGTCGCATTTAGATTAATGACATTTTTAATTTGTTTCCAATAATGTATTCCGTTTTCGATGTTGCTACAATTCCAACCAATTTAAATACTGATAAGTGCATCACAAGAAGTACTTCTTTTATGTCATGGATCTGTGAAAATATCTGTGCTTTTTGGATGTGGTATCTTCTACCACTAAGCTGCAAAAACTTAGGCTATATTTTTATGAGGCAAAGAACCGTGATAATATAGAAATCGTTACTAAAGCATACATTTGAGTAGAGTTTCAAACAAAAATCTGGGCTTGAGTCCGGATTACTTTACTTGAGATGTGATAAAATACTTATGTAGATATCCGACATTGTTTATCTTTTGATACTATCAAAATCTAATATTTTGATTGTAATATGCATTGCTTCATCGAGTACAAGGCATTGCACTGCGTCCAATACTCTGAGACATAAAACAGAGCCAATGGCACCCAATGGTAAATAGCCTAAATACTTATAGTCAAGCGTAATTAAAAAAAAATACTGAGTAAATTTTACAGATCTTTATTTTTAGTTTTCTATCTAAGTTAGTGACAAACTACATCAGAAGGCGCGTCGTGTAACTAGGGAGAGAAAATTAATATTTATTTTGAAAAGCAAGTTGTTTTAAGAGCTTTTTCGTTACAATACGCTTTTTCTTAAAAGCTATTTCATTTATAACGAAAGCAAAACGGTATAACAGTTACAAACGAAAACAGCGTATGAAGAAAAAATATATAAAGAAAAATCTCTTTTGACAGCATGCTTTTTAAAAGAATATTTATTTTCATGTCACTACGGACACGACAACGACGCGACGTCTTGTCGTCAGAGCCCTGAGTCTATCTCGGTGTTGTGTTTTCTTGCTATTTTTGGCATTCGGAAACGGATTCGCAAAGTGAAAAATTTTGTATGAAAACCGGATAAGCGCCTCTAGCAGGAGATTTGGGAACTGTTTCTGCGAGTCTATAGACATAGACTCGCAGAAACAGTTCCCAAATCTCCTGCTAGAGGCGCTTATCCGGTTTTCATACAAAATTTTTCACTTTGCGAATCCGTTTCCGAATGCCAAAAATAGCAAGAAAACACAACACCGAGATAGACTCAGGGCTCAGGTGTGCGCCAACGCTTACTTATATTAGTATATCATCGTGAAACAATGTAATTATCGGCTTTTTATTTTATTATCTGTGGTAGTCACATCCAAACTTTTTTACTTGAAAGTTTGACATTTAAGTCTTCGGAGTATCGGCTTCCGCATGCCATAGGCGTGGTGGGTACTTGCTTAAGCCTTGGTCTCGCGATCGTAACGCACAACGCAGCGGTATGCAGCATGCAGCGCCGGACACATAATTGTATGGAAAACGTCAAGTATGGTCTTTTGTTACGTCGCAGTCTGCGTCAGCGGCGAGGAGCAAACGCGGTACTCTGCGTTGTGCCGCACACCGCAGCGTTGTGCGTTACGATCGCGAGACCAAGGCTTTAGACGTAGGTAGGTAAGTGCTTGAATACTATTACCTATATACTTTGAGCTCAATATTGTGTGGGATGTGGAGCAAATAATAAAATGTACCTATTCACGTCAAAGAAGAAGTCATATATTTTTTGCGATATTCGAAAATAGGGAATATGCTTTAAAGTGACTTCATTGTAACACTTATTTAAAAAAAATTGTGCAAATAATCAGGTATCTTGGTAAAAAAAAAATAAGTAAAACAACTAAAAAAAAAAGAAAAAAAAAGTTTTAGTAAAGTAACTAAAAGTAAAATAACTAAAAAGTGTATCAATAGTTGTAAAAAATTTACCTGCCACCTAGTTTTAACAATCTTGTTATTTTGGGTATGCAAATTTAGTAAGAATTTGGACCAGTTGAGCTATCTATAAATCGTTTGCAACGGTTTGCAGATAGCTCAACTGTTTCATGTGTATTTTGTAAATATTGTAAATTTCTAATTTTCTTTGTGAATACTGAATTCAGTGCTTAATTTGGTACGAAAATTAAAAATAAATTAACAGTTTTTAAGATAGGAGTACTTAATATACAGCATGTATCTACAATGGCGACAAAAAATTGACACGCGGGTAGAGCTACTTATTAGTATTCATAAAAATATAATTAAAGTACAGTCAGCTGCACTAGAATGTGTACGATTCGTAATTTTCAATGTAGGGCCGCATCATTGTTATGGACTTTGACGGTCCCAATACTAAATAAATAAGTAAAATTATCAACTGTGTTCATAATTTTTTAGTTTTTATCCTGTAAATGTCTATTGCAATACGGTGACACTAGTTTGAAAGTTACGAATCGCACACATTCTAGTGCAGCTGACTGTACTTTAATTATTTTTTTATGAATACTAATAAGTAGCTCTACCCGCGTGTCAATTTTTTGTCACCATTGTAGATACGCTGTATATTAGGTATGTAGCTAGGTAGGTATGTGAGTTATATAAAAAACAGAATCTCTCAATCCACACCAGCGGGCCTAAGATGCGCACGCGAGTCATTTGTCATGTCGTTCTGTCAAAATGTAAGCATTTTGTACCAGTTTTTGAATTTTTGCATTATCTGTGGCAATGTTGTCGACAAAACGCGCCTTGAATATTCAACTTTTGACATTTCTGCATGACTATTATCTCGTCCTCAGACAGATACGACAACTAAGAAGTGTCAAAAGTGTACAATAACAAGGCGCGTTTTGTCGACAACATTACCACAGATAATGCAAAAGTTCAAAAGCTAGTGCAACAGGCATGACTACAAAATGAAAAGGATAAACATCCTTCTCTCAGGGCTGTCCAGGCAATAGAACTCGTGTAGCCAGAATGAATAATATTACGATAGGAATAATTTTTATCGACATCCATTACTTACGTACCTACACCTGCAGCAATGTAACTACTTTTATCGTTTTAATAAATAAATTCGATCAGAAAACATAAAACATCATGCAACCAATCTACATCTATTCCATATAGGGTTACCAGATGGTATCCAAAAGGAGGAAATTTCCACCTTTTCCATATTTTGTCCTCCTGTCCTCCCTTACCTCCTCTAAGTCCTCCTTTTGTGAGTTTTCTCACTGATTAATACTCAGTGGAGCAAAGAGAGGAACAGACTAAGTATACAGTCAGTTCAATCGTTGATTCTTCCTCAATAGGTACAGAAAAACATCGTGGCACATATCAAATTCTCATTGAAAATAAAAAATCCTGAAATGTAATGTGAAATGAAATGAAATGTGAAATGAACTGAAATGTATTTATTCGCAAGAAGTATGGTCAAGAAGTATGGCCTGTGGAATCAAACCTGCGCTTCTGTGGTTATTTGGTTGCAGGCTGAGGTCGTCGAACCAGTTCCACCTGACCTTCAATGTCGCAAACTGGTTGTAGGTAATCAGAGTAAGTAGGTAGCCATCCGTAGAGACTACCTACTTAGGCCCGTATGCTGATACATAAATACTTACTCAAGCTTATATTCGAGTAGAGATTTTCTATGCTTGAGTCCGGATCAGTGCTTAAGAAGTAAATCGGCATACGGGCCTTACTTACGTATATTCCAGATATCCCCACTAAGAAATCCTTAGCAGTGAAGAAATTACGTCATTTTGTTTACAAGATTAAACAGAATATAACAGACAGGCGTCATGGCTCAGTCGGTAGTAGCTCTGCCTTCCGTGCTGTGGGTCGTGGGTTCGATCCCCACCGAGAACAAACATTTGTGTGTTGTAAACATAGATGTTTGTTCTGTGTCTGGGTGTTTCTATGTATTATAAGTATGTATTTACAAAAAAAAAATGTATGTGTGTATTCTATCAGCCATCTAGTTCCCATAGTACAAGCTTTGCTTAGTTTGGGACTAGAAGGCGTTGTGTTAAGTGTCCGTGAATATTTATTATTATTATTATTAATATCATTATTAAAAAAAAAAAAAAAAAAAAAAATATATATATATAACAGACAGGCGTCATGGCTCAGTCGGTAGTAGCTCTGCCTTCCGTGCTGTCGGTCGTGGGCTAAATCCCCACTAAGAACAAACATTTGTGTGTGGCAAACATAGAGGTTTGTTCTGTGTCTGGGTGTACTATTATAAGTATTTACAAAAAAAGTATCTAAGTATTCTATTTTCAATCTAGTTTCCATAGTACAAGCTATGCTTAGTTTGGTACTAGAAAGCGTTGTGTTAAATGTCCATTAACATTTATTTATGGAGGGACGTGCATTTTTAGACTGGATCATTACGTAGGTATCTTAGGCATTCCCAATGACAGATCTACTAGTAGGTAGGTAAATAATTATTTTACTAGTAGTTCGCCGCGAACTGAGATCTCGTGATGGTCGGAGGTTAATAAAACCCAAACAATTTTTATTGACCAATGGTTGTAATAAACTTTGCAAATCGCTTCGAAATCGCCGTCTAATAGCTATGTACCAGAACAAACATACAAAGCATTTTTGTCCAAGTTGTCACTTTATTAATTAATAATTCATCTTAGGTAATACTTGTTTATAAGGTTTCTTAATGACAAAGGTCAATGAATCTACTGTCCTTATACAAGGTGCGCCTATTTCAGGCATTTCGTGCTTAGTAGAGGACTTTAGCAGACATGTTGCGGAGTCTTCGTTCGTTATGAATTCGACCACCCTGTAACAATTCGCGATCATATTTGTTAGTTATACATTACTGTTGACTCATCGAACACTTTGAAGGACTGGAATATAAAAATGTAAATATATGACAATCTTTACTGACAAGTGTAAAAATATAATATGCTAGCTGATACCCGCGACTTCGTACGTGTGCGAAACTTTCCAGCAAAATATCTGTCAACCAGTATAAGCTGAACCTCGTGCCAAAGGCTGCTTTGGGTTTAGAGAGTTCAAGCTGTATCTAAAAATCCACGTCTTTGATTTCAATAAAATATAGCCTATGTTTCAATCCGGAAAAAGGGCTTCCGAATGGTTTAAGTTTCGTTGAAATTGGTCCAGTAGTTATGGCGTGATTCGCGAACAAACAAACAGATAAACAGACAAACTCGAATTTCGGAATCAGAATCGTTTATTTAGTAGATCTGCATATTTAGTTTATCCATATCTTTAATTTTTTTTTTTTTTTTACAGGTCCTATAATAGTACTAGCCGTCGCCCGCGGCGTTGCTCACGTTCTTCCCTTTAGAGTGTGACGTTTCAAAATTTCTTTCTTAGTGCACCCCTTCACTATTAAGGATACTACCCTCCAAATTTCATAACTCTATAGGACTTATAGTTTAGGCTGTGCGTTGATTCTCTGTCAGCTTCAAAAGAGTTTTATATATATTGATGATGATTGATGATGATAGATAGATAGATAGATAGACATAGTTACTTATTAAAGTATCTTTTCCGAAGAAAACTTTTACACCTTGTAGCTATAAACCCGTTATGCAAATCTGTGAAGACATCGATTCATTTAGTTATAATCTGAACGTCTTGTTGTCAACATGATCTGGTTAATTTGTTTGTTTGTGTACGCAGAAGCTATGCTGAACTTGCCTGAAGGTATTGTTTTGTATTATTTTAACAACCCAGTTGTTGCATCTAATTAAGTGCCCACTGGTGGACCAGATGGGAAAAAAGTCCCATCGAGCCCACTCATTTGTATAGTGGGCTTGTTGGGATTTTTTTCCCATCGGCCCCACCATTGGGCCAGCCGGTGGGCTCGATGGGTATAACCCTATTTATACAGCGTCAGAAGGGGGGGGGGGGGTGGTCAATCGTTCTTCCATAAACTCCTGCCGTCTAAGCCTGGCAGGTTTTCTGAACTGTTTTCATACTAAATCATTGGTATTCTGTGTGACTAAATAGTGACATTAGCGCGTTTCAGTGCGTTTTTTGCCGTCAAAAGCTTCTTGTTTTCATATATCTGTAGCCACGTCACTTGACATTATGCTGGACAGCGAAAGCAGTTCAGAGCGTAGGATATGGGGGCAGGGGCCACTTTTTACCCATGCCCCTATGAACGGGACGCTGCAGTGCCTAGGGCATTATCTATCCTCTCAGCCTAGTCAGCAATCATAGCCTCATCCACTGCTCAGTAGGTACACAGGAAAGACAAGGTTAATACGTGCGGAGCTGACTAAGCCGAGGGTTTCCTCACGATGTTTTCCTTCACCGTTCGAAAGCTGGCATACATAAATAAATTTTCCGAGTAGAAAAATATAAGCAAAGAAATGTATAGGTTTTTTATATGGCCAAATATTCTTGGACCAGTTTTGACGAATCTTAACATCGAAGTTCGAAACATTCAGTTTATCTCAATGTACCTATTCAGATTTGATGAACTGGAGGATTCATCAGACCAGGTCTGATGAAGAGGATTTTTATAAGTAGTAGGGGGTCTTCATTTTTGTTTTTCTATGGAGGCTGTTTTTACAGGGGCACCATGTGAACACAATGGTATGAAGGGCAAGTGTATTGCGGTGAAGCTATGCCCTTCTGCCACTATGGTTCAGATTCCGCAGAAGAAACGTTTGCCCGAAGTAAGTTCCTATACGTTTATATAGTACCTAGGTACTTAGGTATTCGTACATAGAAATGCTAAAACCATGAAGGGTCTACATCGTAATATCGAAGCTCGCAAATCATTAAATTGAGACGACCGACTCTGTACTCTACGTAATGTAGTATAATATACTTATATATATTAGGTAGACTAGCCGTCGCCCGCGGCGTTGCTCGCGTTCTAGACCCTTTAGGGTGTGACGTTTCAAAATTCCTTTCTTAGTACACCTCTACACTATATAAGGATACTACCCTCCAAATTTCATACCTCTCGGACTTATAGTTTAGGCTGTGCGTTGGTTCTCTGTCAGCTTCAAAAGAGTTTTAATATTGATGATGATATAGTAGATATAGCGGCTTTCGGAGTGCATTATTTGTCAAATTCCGCATATGATAATTTTTTTCAGTATTGTTCCTTCAACGACATAGACCCAGTTATCTGCTGTACAGATTGTGAACCTGAAACGAAAGATCCACGGTAAGTGAGCCTACAAACTATCATCATCATCATCAACCTATATTGGTCCACTGCTGAACGTAGGTCTCTCCCAAGACGCGCCACTGAGCCCGGTCTTCGGCTCTTCTCATCCAGTGTTTGCCAGCTACATGTCTCAGATCGTCGCCCCACCTAGCCGGAGGGCGTCCTACACTACGCTTGCCTAAACGCGGTCTCCACTCGAGTATTAGTTTGCTCCAACGATTGTCGGTTCTGCGGCAAACATGGCCGGCCCACTGCCACTTCAGCTTACTAATCCTCTGAGATATGTCGAACACCTTGGTTCTCTGTCGGATAACCTCGTCCCGGATTCTATCCTTCAGAGAAATTCCGAGCATAGCTCTCTCCATAGCTCGCTGAGCGACTTTCAGCTACAAACTATACCTACGGCCTACAAATGCAATAAAATCGAAGTTCAAGTAAGCAAGCTCGTTGGGTTAGTTACCAACTCTGGTGACGGAGTTTTAATGCCTCCGTCGTGGCAGAGCCGGGCCAGTTTAACGTGCCCTCCGAAGCACGGAAACGCTCAGATGTTAATAGCCACTAACAGTCACCCATCCTAATAGTTACCGCGCAGAAGGTCGCTTAACATAGATAATCGGTGAAGATTGACTAAGAAAGCCTAGCCACAAGCACTTCAAAATGCAGAACAGATCCGTAAAAAAGGTAACTCTGCTCAGCAAATGCTAAAGGTGCATTGATTGAGGCTTCTTTAGCGCTGGTTTTCACGAGTTCCTATAGAGGTCATTTGCTGGCCGATTCTTGAATATAGTAATTTAAGGGTAGGTATATTCATATTGGTCTTCTTCTTCTTTTCTTCAGTAATGGCCTGTGTCCGTCATTTCGACAGACAAAATTTTGCCAATGTCAAGTGATACAATTGTAATAAATAAGTCAAGTCAAGTCATTTGCAAGTCGGCTGTCGTTTGTTTTGAAAAGAAAATGGTAGATTTTCTCTTCAAAACCTAACACGAATTTTCACATTCAGAAAAACCACTTTACACACATTTATTCCAATGGCTCACACTTTATGTTACGACCTAAGTATTATTGGTTAAAATTCCACCAAAATTAAACAACAATACTCACAATAACACAAGAAAAACTATTAAAATAAAACAGCTATGTGTCGTTTCAAAAAATGTCAAAACTCGTGTCCTTCATATTGGTCTTCTCAAGCTGAGCTAACTAAAATGATTGCTAAATCTGTTGTCATCTCTTTACGTTGTCTTTGGGCAAGTGACAATGATAGAGCATTTTTGAAAGCCACGCTAACATGACAGTTAAATATGATTATAGGGGTTAATGCACACGCCGATAAGTTAAATGAACCCTTGTGAAACGGCATGTTATTGACATGACAGCATAGTTTTTTTTAACAGAAAAGCAGTGATAACAGTGGACGGTTACCGTTACAAGACTGGAAAAAGCAAAGCCTGGGATGGTAAGTTAAATAAGTAGATAGGTTGGATATTTGATCGAGTAAGCGAAGCGAACGAGATCTTAGTGACAACTTGGACGATAATGCTTTGTATGTTTGTATGTTTGTTCGACGAGATCTTTTGAACCGCTTATCCGATCTTCACAGATCTTGGTAGGTATACGAATAGTACTCTTAGGTTTTACTGGTTTGTTAAATGAAGTAAATCGGTCAAGGACTCGTAAAGTTATGAGGGTCCAGAGGGAGTAAAAAAAAAAGTCGTACAATAATATCAAGGTTTTGTTTAGACATTCCAAAACCGTTTTTATTTTGATTCTAGGTCTAATAGTTTTTGAGTTGTTGTAAAAATTATAAAATTGGCAAACCCAGTATAACGTGAGCTACCATTTCTTAGAGTTTCAATGATTTTGTAGTTCAAGTTAGACTGGTACATAGCTAGACGGCGATTTCGAAGCGATTTGCAAAGTTTATTACAACCATTGGTCAATAAAAATTGTTGGGGTTTTATTAACCTCCGACCATCACGAGATCTCAGTTCGGGGCGAACTACTAAGTTATGTATAGCGGGATCTTATTCAACTATTTCAGAATGCCTGGAGTACATACAGAGGCTAGACTACAAATGCAGATCGAAATTCGACGACTTTATCATAGAAGTGGATTCCACCAATAACTGCACCTACGTGGACAGTGTTTTTAAATCAGTTGTCTTCAATGGAGAGGATGCTGAACGACGGGAGTTTCCCCATATGGTACGAACATTACCTACTATGTTTTTTTTCCATGATGGAGACCTTAATAATCCACCACCAGAGGGCACTAGCAGTACGTATGTAGGTACTCGTAGGTATAGCTACTTTCTATTTTTAACCGACTTAATTTTTGGGACGAATCAGTGCCTAAAAGAAATATAAATAAAACTGAAAGGTAGTGTTTCGTCCCAGTGGTACGAGATAACGGTAGTTCGAAACTAGAATAACTCCAAATAGGAGGTTCTCAATTCAGTTGCATGTTTTTTTTTCATGTTTGTTGCCTCAGAACTCCATTATTTATAAATCGATTTGGAAAATTCTTTTTTCATCTGCAATTTTTCTTATATTTCTTCCAGATTGGTCCCATTTTTTTTTGTCAAAATCTTTTCAGTAGTTTTGGTTTTATACCTAAGGATAACTGGAAAAACATGTCATTTTCGTACAAGACATTGCGTATTTTGCTTTCCAAAGACTTTTCAGTGGTGTTTACGATCAATAGGACAATCCCAATGAACTGCCATCAGCATCTTCTGATGATGAAGCCGGAACGTAGTCAAATTGAAGTCAAATTTTTCTAGTTTTTTTTTTAAATAAATGATCTCTTATCTAGGCACTGGTGGGATACGGCGCAGAGCTGACGTCAGCTGGATGGCTGTGTGGTGGCTCCGTGATCAGCAAACGATTTGTGCTCACAGCGGGGCACTGCGCTGAGCATATTGAGAAGTAAATGTATCTGCATACTATTATTGATCGAGTGAACGAAGCGAACGAAGATCTTAGTGACAACTTGGGCAAAAATGCTTTGTGTGTTTGTTCGTCGAGATCTTTTGAACCGCTTATCCAATCTTCACAGAATTTGGTAGGTATACGGATAGTACTAAGTTTTACTGGTTTGAAAAATAAAGTAAATCGGTCAAGGGGTTGGAAAGTTATGAGTTCTAAATGAAGTAAAAAAAAAAAAGTCGTACCTACCAAAATATCAAATGGGGTGTCGACATTTTTGTACATTTTTTTTATTCCGTTTGGACCCTCATATCTTTACAACCTCTTGACCTACCACGAGATCTCAGTTCGGGGCGAACTACTAGTTATCATCATCATCATCATCATCATCAGCCCGTTCACACCCACTGCTGAGTATAGGCTTCCTCTTTATTCCGCTATTCTTCTTGGTCCCTCGCCTTGTCTAGTGATTTCCAGCTGGTACGATGTCATTTGACCAACGGACGGGTGGTCGGCCTCTTGTACTGTAAGCATTCCTTGGCATACTATTATACATAATAGAGTTAAAAATAGAATAATCAAAATAAATATTCTTGGACATATCACACAACGCCTTCTAGTCCCAAACTAAGCAAAGCTTGTACTATGGGAACTAGATTGCTGACACTTTAAATCGGTTCATTTTTTTTTTGTTAATTCATACTTAACTTATGATACATAGTAACACCCAGACATAGAACAAAACATCTATGTTTGGCTCACACAAATAAATAAATAAATAAATATTCACGGACACTTAACACAACGCCTTCTAGTGCCAAACTAAGCAAAGCTTGTACGATGGAAACTAGATGGCTGATAGAATACATACATACTTTTTTTTTTGTAAATACATACTTATAATACATAGAAACACCCAGACACAAAACAAACATCTATGTTTACAATACACAAATGTTTGTTCTCTGTGGGGATCGAACCCCCGACCAACACCACATAAGCGTTTCCCATAAGCCCCCATGTTTTCAGAGGTCCAGCGACTTACGTAGCAATGGGTATCTTGAAACGTACGGATCCAGTGAATCTATGGGACACGTATAAAGTGAAGAGGTTCATCAGACACCCGAAATACGAGGTGCCTATTAAATACCATGACATCGCTCTCATCGAGACTGACAAACGGTATGAGTAATTTAATTTTTAATAATGAATTTATTCACAAAGAAAATTACAACTAATACAGTATTTACAATATTCACAATATTTACAAAATACACATGAAACAGTTGAGCCATCTAAAAACCGTTGCAAACGATTTATAGATAGCTCAACTGGTCCAAATCAGTATTTTTAATTAATTATTTTAATTTAATTTTTATTTTTTTAACTATCCCTGTTGTAGGTATATTTTTTTGTGGTCAAACTATATTGTATAAAAAAAAAAAGGTATATTTATTTTTAGTTTAATTAATCGGGTGTAAATTATTGTCCTCAAAATTAAATGTTGAATATACTTTTTGGTGATTAAGGCCCGCATGCTGATTTATTGCTTAAGCAGATTTAAGTATAGATTTTTGTATGAAAATCTCTACTCAAATCTATGCTTGAGTACCTAACGATTAGTATATCGGTATACGGGCCAAAAGTTTTAAATAAATTAAACAGATTTTCACAACTGTTTTTTGAAAGTTAATTGACCAATTAAACTTTATACTTTCGTTGTTCGAGAAGCTCATTTTATTTCGACTTCCCAGTATAGTTTTTTTACACCATGTCATTTCATTTCTACCGTGAATGTATTAACAAAATATGAATCTAGACATCTGTAAAATAAACTTCGAATTTCTTAATTTAGTAGTAGGTACCAATTTATTCACAAAGAAAATTACAACTAATACAGTATTTACAATATTAATTTAGTATAGTGCCTTCGGTAAGATCGGCGTAAGTGGAAGTCCGGATAAATCACGTAACTAAGCAATTATCATATAAAAATATCGCAGAATTGCTTGGCATCCGGACTTACTATTACGCCGATCTTACCAGAAGGCACCTTACCTAGTTAATTTCGATCACAGAATCAGATTCACTAAAGACGTCCTCCCGATCTGTCTGGCGGATGCAGCAGTCGATGACGACCAAGCGACGGTAGTTGGCTGGGGCGCGCTTGGACATCAGCAAGAAAATGCTGATACCTTGCAAAAGGCACGTAATAGATGGATAGATAGAAAATTCTTTATTGCACAACTTAAAGTAGTGTATGGCGAACTTAATGCTAAAATAGCATTCTCTACCAGCGTAAAAGAGCAATTTTTCAACAAAACTCACAAACCTTTAGAAATCAAGAACTTAGAAATGAGTTCTCGATTTCTAAACCTTTAAAGATATTCAGCTCAGAGTTTATTAGGAACTAGCCGTCGCCAGCGGCGTTGCTCGCGTTCTAGAACCTTTAGAGTGTGACTTTTCAAAATTCCTTTCTTAGTGCACCCCTACACTATATAAGGATACTACCCTCTAAATTTCATACCTCTAGGACTTATAGTTTAGGGTGTGCGTTGATTCTCTGTCAGCTTCAAAAGAGTTTTATATATATTGATGATGATGATGATGATTAGCTTTCACCCGCCACTTCGTCCGCGTCCCGTTCGATCCTGTTGACTTTCCGGGATAAAAAGTAGCCTATGTGTTAATCCAGGTTACGAAATATATTATTCCAAGTTTTATCCAAATCAGTAGTAAGTTTCAGTGTTATTGAAACACAAACATCTAGGTAAACTTTGACATTTATAAAATTAGTGCGGGATAGTGCGAAGTAGGAAAGGATAGAATTGACCACCCATACAAATTCATCACTTGACACTGGCAAAATTGTCTGTCGAAATGACGGACACAGGCCATATAGGGTAAAGAAGAAGAAGACCACCGTGCCTAAGCAAGCAAGCTCGTAAGAGTTAGTGGCCAACTCTGGTGACGGAGTTTTTCGGCCGCCTTGAGGCCTCCGTCATGGCTTAACGACTGCTAGAGCCGGGACAGTTTAACGTGCCCTCCGAAGCACGGAAGCGGTCATATGTAAATGCCACTAACGGTCACCCATCCGGTGAAGATTGACTATGCAAGCCTAGCACTTCCGTGCCTAGGGAGGAGATACATAGGTACAGTTGTAAGAGTTTTTTTTCTCTCTATTCACCTTCAACTATTTAGGCTCTTAAGAATTCCTCATAAAAAACAAGTTAAACCTTAATTTCAGGCCTATGTAGATAAGTTCACGCTGGATGAATGTACCTCCCTGTATCCAGTACACCGCCATCTACCGGACGGAGTCAACGAGTCTTCACAAGTATGCTATGGGGACAGGGAGGAGAATACTGACACTTGTGGGGTATGCAAACATTAACTACGAATTTTATTCTAAGTTAAAATACTTGAAAAACCGACAATTTGACAACGTTCCGGCTTCATCATCAAGATGATTATGATGATGGCAGTACATTGGGATTATTCTATTGATCGTAAACACCGTATTCTTATTTAACTGCCAAACTACTGAACCAATTTTGATAAAAAAAAATATGGGACCAATCTGGATCTGAACTACCTACCACCGAGCCGATGTTGACGACACTTTCAATTATTATTTTTTTTTAAATCGGTTCTTATGTTGCGTCCGAGGTAAAAAACTTATAAAAAAATACAGCCGAATTGAGAACATGCTTCTTTCAAGTCGGTTAAAAACCCTATCTTTTTATTACAGGGTGACAGCGGTGGACCTCTCCAAGTAACCAGAAGTAGTGTGACTAGTTGCGTTAATTTCGTGGTAGGAGTAACTTCATTCGGAAGACCTTGTGGGTTCAAAGGAGGCGCTGGGGTTTATACTAAAGTCCTGCCGTATCTGCCGTGGATTGAAAGTGTAGTTTGGCCTTAGACCCGTATGCTGAGGGCCTAGTACGACTTTTCAGTGTTTAGTGTGGGTGTGAATCGTCTGACGCCCAGCACACCAGTGTGCGCTGATTTGTATGGAGACACTGAGCGGATTCTTTGGGAAGCTTGGTCTACATCAAGCCCGTACTCGCAGGACGAGCTCATCAAAGAATCCGCTCAGTGTCTCCATACAAATCAGCGCAGACCGGTGTGCTGGGCGTCTGACGTTTTACACCAGATTTACTAGGCCCTCTAATTTACGATTGCACACGGGCGTTAGAGGTTTCAATAAAGATATAAATAATTAGATTTTTCAAATGCACATTCATTTTATTCGTTACAATAATAATTATTATATAACAATAATTAATAATCTCTTACACTATTAAAGCTGGCACAGATTTTTAATTGGTTTTACCGCAATTCCGCTAAATTTATTAAATAAATATTAAGTTAAATAATTTTATCTTAAATAATAATAAATTATTAACAATAGAACAAAGCTTTGAGTGTCTAGCAATTATACATTTTAAAAAGGAATTAAAAGTATTTTAAAAAATAACTAGTACTTATAAAAAAACGTATACTCAAATTATTATCTTAAATATTTAAACAGTTATAAATAACTCAAATGCATGTTTATTTCGCACTATGCATTAAGCTTTCTTACAACAAATCCGATATTAATTCGATAACATTTATTTTTAATAATAATAAACTATTTTATGGATTTTATCTTATTTATTTTACCATAACTCGATGTAAGCTTGAAATCTTGGAGCATATATAATGTTTTGACTTCTTCTTCTTCTTCTTTTGTATATGGCCTCTGTCCGTCATTTCGACAGACAATTTTGCGAATGTAAAGTGAAATATTTGAATTAATAATATAAGTCAAGTCATAACTAGCCACAAAAGCCACAAACCAAGAAGTTGAAGTTGAAGTCAAGTCACTCGTCAAGTCGTCTGTCGTTTGTTTTGAAGAGAAAAAGGTGGATTTAACCTTCACAATTTGAAAATGAAATCTATCATTTAGGGAAACCAATAACGTGTGTAAATCAAAGACGCACATTGATTCCAATGGCTCACACTTTATGTTATGACCTCAAGTCAGCACGATCACACAAGTAGGTACACGTGTCTCACACACACTTACGTGGATTAGAAATTATAGTAATAAATAAGATAAAATCCACATAATATCAATAGATCAAACACAGCTAAAATATAGATAGTTATAATTTATAAGTAGACTTTACAACAATTAAAATGTAGTACAACAAGTAACATTTACAACAATTAAGATAAAACTAGACACAACAGTTTAAGCTTCAACACATACACTTGCAAGAAACGTAGATACTGAGGGTCTAGTACGAGTTTTGGTGTGTAAATCTGGTGTAAAATGTCTGACGCCCAGTACACTAGTGTGCGCTGATTTGTATGAAGACACTGAGTGGATTCTTTGAGAAGCTTGGTTAACACCAAGCCCGTACATGCATGTCAAGCTCCTCAAAGAATCCGCTCAGTGTCTCCATGCAAATCAGCGCACACTGGTGTGCTGGGCGTCAGACGTTTTACACCAGATTTACACACCAAAACTTGTACAAGGCCCTCAGTAGTAGTCAAGAGCAAAAATTTCAAGTCATCTATAAAAACTTGAATATCGTGGAAACTATAAATGCTAGCTTAGTGAAATAAATTGTGTTTGATAGACAATTTAATATCTCTTCAATAAATAAAAGTAATTGTTTACTTGCATTATTAGCTTGCATAATTTCACTAATAATGATAATAATATAATTTTTTTTTCAATCCATCTTCTAAATATATAAAACTCTTTTGAACTCTTTTGAAGCTGACTGAAATCAAAGCACAGCCTAAATGCCGGATGACAGCTAGTTAATTATATATTTATTGAAATAATTTCACAAAATATTAAAGGTTTTATAGATGACTCAAAAATTTTCTGGACTGTATTTAATAATTTACCTACTAAATATTTATTTTATAAATAAATACGTTTACTTAATTATACTTTTTAAATAAAAATAAATTAATTTACCAAAAGTGATTTAAATATTTATTTTAGTAAAATGGATCTATAGTTTTTTTAAATGATATAACTTCTTGTGAACAATTTTTTATCAATGTAAATTAAATAAACTTTTAAGTCATTTATAATAAAAAGTTATACTTTCAAGTTTTAATTATTAATTTAAATTATGTTGAGGAAAATGCATTTTCTAAATTGCAACTTAATAATACACAATTTTATAGGATCGTTTGTTAAATAGCTTGATTTTTTGGACGGAATGCAAAATTAACTAATAATTTTCGAAAAAATACAGTAAACAAATAAAAATAATCTCAATATAATATAACTAGCGTGTTTTTTAGATTAAGTTAAATTTAACTAATAAATATTTATACTATAAACGGTCTATAAATGGATATTAAAAATTCTATAGAAATATATTTACAAAAACAGTTGCGTAGGAAATCCGAGAAACATTTTTGTTATTGGCACAATTTTGATATAATTTGGATTTATTTCCAATAATATATTTTTTATTAAGTGCGAAAATCATATTTATAGCAACTATACTATATTTATTTAAATAACAGCTAACGAATGCATAGTGGTAAATATTTTATATAATTTAATATTAATATTATATTGGTATATTTTTACAAGGTAAAATATAATATAATTTTACCAACATTTTCTACTCTAACCGCAAAATGGACGTTAAGTTTTGGCAAGCATTAATTTAATAAAATATTGTGATATAAAACGTGGCAAGAAATAAATGCGTTGTACTTTTTAGAGATCTTTTGTGCTACTATTGTGAGTTTACACTAAAAACTTTTTCATTACAATCTCTTTCACATAAAAAGTGTAGTTACTTTTTAACCGAATTTAGGTTCACATACCTAATATTAATACAGGGTGTTACCAGACCACTTCCGAAAACTTGTAGGTTCCAATCAGACCATGATACTGAAAACATTAAGCGAAAAAAATCGACAAAAAAAAAATTGATTTGACCATCTCTTTTTAATTTTTTTTTCTAGTTGTAGTGTACACAGTACAACATAATAAGACATATCTACCTAATTATCTCATTTAAAAAAGCAAAAAAACAAATAAAATAAATAAAGCAGCAATGTACACGCAGCACGCAGATTACGTCTACTACAGCATGAACAGCTGAGAGTTCATCGCGGGTCATTCAAGTACGCGACGTGCGAGCGACCTACGTTAGTACCTACCTGCGTTAGTAGGCACTTACGACACAGAATAAATAATAGTACTACGCCTCGACCTTACCTACGTGAATGCGTACATTGCGGGCTGGCGAAATAAATACAAATCTTTAAACATTGTTTTCTCCGGCTATAATTATTTTTCAGGATAACTGTTTTTTTTTTGGTTGGGTGTTGGTGTGCTGTAGCTCCCCCTTTCGTTTTCGGAAGTGGTCTGGTAACACCCTGTATAATTCATCTTAGAAGAATTTATGAACAAATCTGATACGCGAATTTAATTTATAACTTATATTAAATTAATCAAACTAAATCATACCAAATTTATTAATTTATTTTTATTAAAATGTAAACGAAATATTAAAATTTTACATTTAGGTACTTTTAAATAATAATGTTTGTACAAAACTTGTTATTTGATTACAAATTCAATAGGTAACCAACATTAAGCTGTGAAGCTGTAAAAACGCTTCTTATGTGAAAATTACTGTAATCATTATATTGTAAGTTTGAAAAAAAGATTGATCAATCGTTAAATAACCGCTATCAATATTTACCTACTTATTCTAAATACAACATACAACAGTGAACACAGATTGATCGTAACATACCTAACTACCATAGCAATAATACCTTTATAATCACTACATAATACTAACAGCAATAAGCTGAGTCGGGACCGATTTGGCTGCATACAGCGCGGAACGAGACTGGCTAGTACCCACTTATTATGTTAGGTTACCTATAGCTGTTGCTTAGCTATTACTATTTGTTTGTTTCTTGTACGTATCTATAAGTTTCCTATATTTTCTATGTCCGTTCTGTATGTTCTGTGTGTATGTCACATAAACGATCTATCTATCTATCTAATAACAGATTAAATAATAGAATTCAATTTTCATTTCATTGCAATGACGTAGGAGATTTAATGTTTAAAAATATGGTTGAATTTAACTCGCATTCGTTCAATTGATTGATTTGTCAGTTTGTAAATAACTATTAACTGCGAGTTTTGGTGTGTAAATCTGGTGTAAAACGTCTGACGCCCAGCACACTAGTGGGTTCTAATTCGTATGGAGACACTGAGCGGATTACTTGAGAAGCTTGGTCTATACCAAGCTGTACTCGCATGTCGAGCTGCTCAAAGAATCCGCTCAGTGTCTCCATACGAATTAGAACCCACTAGTGTGCTGGGTGTCAGACGTTTCACACCCACACTATACACTGAAAACTCGTACTAGGCCCTCTGCTGTCAAAACACAGATGACACAAAGCTACGTATTGATTAACCGTTAATTGATTTGAATGCACTGTTTACTAATCGGTATAAGATTGATTCTAATGAAGCTTCCATAAGGGTCGACCAATCTATTCAGATATGACCTAATGATTAAAATTGATCAGTAATTGTCAAAACGGTTGGTCATTCAAGAATATGAATAAGAATCATTTATTGTAAAACTGTTATTTTAAACTGTTATTCAATTTAATAAAAAAAATATTGAGATGAATAAAATGAGGTTGATCAATAAATACTAAAAGATAATTGGTTGATCAATAATACAATTTATACCATACCCCCTCTAAAAAGCTTATTTTATTATCTGAAAACAGTGAATAAAAAGCACTTTTACTCACTGTTTTGGTGTTTGAATTTAGAACACACTAATAATACAGGGTGTTACCAGACCACTTCCGAAAAGTTGGAGGTTCCAATCAGACCATGATACTGAAAACATTAAGCGAAAAAAATCGCGAAAAAAAAAATTGACTTGACTATCTCTTCTTAAATTTTTTTCTAGTTACATACACACAGTACAACATAATAAGACATATCTACCTAATTATCTCATTTAAAGAAGCAAAAAAACAAATAAAATAAATAAAGCAGCAATGTACACGCAGCACGCAGATTACGTCTACTACAGCATGAACAGCTGAGAGTTCATCGCGGGTCATTCAAGTACGCGACGTGCGAGCGACCTACGTTAGTACCTACCTACGTTAGTAGGCACTTACGACACAGAATAAATAATAGTACTACGCCTCGACCTTACCTACGTGAATGCGTACATTGCGGGCTGGCGAAATAAATACAAATCTTTAAACATTGTTTTCTCCGGCTATAATTATTTTTCAGGATAACTGATTTTTTTTTGGTTGGGTTTTGGTGTGCTGTAGCTCCCCCTTTCGTTTTCGGAAGTGGTCTGGTAACACCCTGTATATATTTGACCTCCATCTAATTATTGTTTTTGCGCAAGGAGGTTGTATATCATTGGCTATACAACCTCCAATCTTTCTTTTTCTTGTAGTCATGGTATAAAGTATAGTATGCAACTCTTGAATAAAACGGATTTATACCGAGGGCCATGAACCACTCACGTCGTTCAGGATTCTAACACTTGAATTATTAAAATCCAGTCATTAAAATCCTTCACTTGCTCGTGATGCATTTATGGTCCTCGCTTTAAAAAAAAAAAAAAAAATTTAATGTATGTATGTATTCTATCAGCCATCTAGTTTCCATCGTACAAGCTTTGCTTAGTTTGGGGCTAGAAGGCGTTGTGTTAAGTGTCCGTGAATATTTATTTATATATTTATTTAAATCCGTCTTTTATTCACTAGTTGCATAATATACTATTAATTGTCAAAAAAATCACCCAAATTGAAAATAAATTGATTGCATGGTCTATTGACTTATTGATTAGCAGTGCATAAATATTTTGAAAAAACTCCGCCCCTTTTCAGGCTCTGGTCCCATTAGCATTGGTACTTGGTTCTTGTGCGTTATTGTTACCTGTAAATAAAACACAATAAATAATAAATAACTTGTTTGTTTGTTAACACATACCTAGCTATAATACACTAGCTCATACCCGCGACTTCGTACGCGTGCGAAACTTTCCACCAAAATATCTATCAACCAGCATACGATGAACCTCGCGGCAAATGGTTTCTCTTGGGTTAGAGAGTTCAAGCTGTATCTAAGAATCCACGTTTTCGATTTCAATAAAATATAGCCTGTGTTTCAATCCGGAAAAAAGGCTTCTGAATAGTATAAGTTACATTGAAATTGGTCCAGTAGTTAAGGCGTGAGCCGCGAACAAAGAAACAGATGTACAGACAAACTGGATTTTCGGAATCAGAATCGTTTGTTTAGTAGATTTGCATATTAAGTTTATTTTTAAATTTAGTTTTTGACTCTTTTACACTTTTATAATAGTATAGATAGATAACACCCATGTAGGGAGAGATAAGTTACTAGTAGCGCCATCTAGTTATGACTGCAGTATTAAGTTACCTTGCAAGGAGGCTGCATCCATGGTTCTCCATCGATCTGCATGGGGAATGTCCTCTTTGTGGTGATGGTGATAGAACTGCATTGAGCTAAGCGTCTACCTGATGCACGAAGACCTATAGGCGTAATTTTACTTTAAGCACAGGAAAAAACTTGCTATAAGAAAAAAAAATGGATGTTCACAACGCCCTCTAGTCCCAAACTATGCATAGCTTGTACTATGGGAACTAGATAGATAGATCGATAGAATACATTTACAGACCTACCTATATACATTTTTTTGTACATACATACATAGATAGGTACTTATTTATTTATTTTATTTTTAAAAGAATGGATACCCAACACAGGTTTACACATAACAAATCAAAGTACATATAAAAGGAAATAAAACAAGGTGCTCCCATAATACATATAATAATAATATAATAATATATAATAACTTATAATACATAGTAATACCCAGACATAGAACAAACATCTATGTTAATTGTTCATTTAGGTACATAATCTTAGACCTCTTTAGATTCTGACAAATTAGAATCCAAATGAATGAAACTGGGGTTCAGAGCTGATGTTTTTTTTTATGATTTAAGTAATGGAACGAGCTGATAGCTCACTTAGTTATAGTAACTTCTGCCTATAACAATGCATTACCTCACAGAGCAAGTCCAATGATGCCCTGTAAGGCAATGTACTACGTCCATCACTCTGAGACGTAAAGATGTTGAAGTCTCATGTGCGTGTAATTACACCGGCGCCCTTACCCTTCAAACCGGAACACAGCAATGCGAGCATCGCTGCTTGGCGGCAGAAATAGGTACGGTGCTAGTACTGAACCCGGGCGAGCTCTCACAAAGAGCTCTACTACTACTCATAAGTCCTCATAAGTTGGAAACGGCTGCACCGACTTTTACTAAACATAGTATCCATCCCAAAACAATTATAACTTAGGCACCTACCTGTTCTAACTTGGCCCATATGCAAACAGTTTTCCAACCCAATTACTTCTATTAGCTTGTCACCGATGTCTGAAAAAAAAACAAAGTTTCATTTTCATAACTTTAAAGCGTGCATTACAAATTATAATTAAAATATCCAGACATACAGTAGGCAAAACAACCGATTGATTGAATGAGAAATAAAAGAATGATCAGTGACAGAATAATGAATGAATCATTAATGTATGAATGAGTGAATGAATTTTGAAAGAAAATTATATCCGCCTTAGAAGAATTCAGAGTTCCTAGTGCGTTGGGGTAACATTTTCTAAATGAATGTTATTTTAAATAATTTTGATGTTAATAAATGAATGACGATTGAACAATAATGAATGAAGATTGAACAATAATGAATGACGATTGCACAATAATAAATGAATGACAATTGCACAGTTATGAATGAATGATAATTGAACGAAATGAAAATGCTGATTGAGGAATCTTAAGACATGTTTTTATTTTGTTTCTTTTTTCCTACCTTGTTGTGCATTTGGGAATCTCCCCCTGCGATGCGCTCCGCTGGAGCCCCACAGGTTGGAGCCCCCGTGTGCATATGGAATGTTCAGCAGCGCTACGCCCTGTAATGCTGGACCCTTGTTCAGTTCTAGCGATGATCCGTCACACTGTGAGTATATTATAATAATAAATAAATATTTATGGATATTTTCACAAACGCCCTCTAGTCCCAAACCACAGATCATATAATACTATACTAGCCCAAACTAAGCCGAGCTTGTACTATGAGAACTAGACTGCGGATAGAATACTTATTTTACATATTTTTTATACATATATAGTAACTTCCGGACATAGAACAAACATCTATGTTTGCCACACACAAATATTTGGTCTCAGTAGGGATCGAACCTACGACCCGCTGAAGCCGGACCGACTGACCTTCACTTGTATGACAACAGGTTGTCAAACTTAAAAGTTACTAAAAGAAATGACAGATTTAAAAGCCATTTTAGCTAGAGCAGCTTCAAAACACCAATATTAGCCTTTAACTGGTATGATAACTGTTATTATAACTGATAAGGCAAGGTTTAGGCAAGCGTAGTGTATGACGCTCTCCGGCTAGGTGGGGTGACGATCTGAGACATGTAGCTGGCAAAAACTGGATGAGAGGAGCCGAAGACCGGGCTCAGTGGCGCGTCTTGGGAAGGACCTACGTCCAGCAGTGGACCGATATAGATTGATAATGATGATGATAACTGATAAGATAACCGTTATGATAACATCTATATTCAACAAGCAATTTGAATCTATTTCCTCTTAAACCCACCTCAATATCAATATTCTCGTGTAGATTCTTGCAGCTCGCCGCGAACTGCTCTGATGTCGCGAACTCAAAGTACCACAGTTTGTTTTTCATTCGCGAACTGAACTTGTCAGGGTTTTTCTCGCGTTCCGTGTGGAATTTCACACAAATCGCTGCATCCTATAAGAAAAGAATTTGGCCTTTGCATGTAATCTATATGATTTATACAGCGTCAGGGGTCACTTTTACCCCATGCCCTTTAGAACTTGACGTTGCAGTGGCTGGTACATGTTTATATGCAGTGTGCTTGTAGTACTATACCACCCTCTCAGCCAGCTCAGGGCACATCAGTGGACGTGCTCAGTTAGGCGATCTCAGTGAGGTAAAGATGCTTCTACTACTTGATCACTACTTGAGGTGCTTGGTGCCCCCTGGGAAGCTCCCCTTGGGATACTTATGCCACTAATAGAATTTACCAAAATCCAAAGTTTTGAAATGTTTGGTATATACCTAAAAATAACTTGTTTTGTTTTATTTTGAAGGAAAATTGCAAGGTCTTTGAGAGAGACCTTTGCCTAGCAGTGAGACAAAATAGGTTAAAAAAAATTGTCTAATGTTAAAAAACATAGTAATAAAAACTATAGATACTTACCACACCGATGGAGAAGTAGTTATTGATGATATTGTACGGAACGCAGGTGGGATGTGGCGCTGAGTTTGGCATGATGTGAAGATCGCACTGAAATAACAGAAATAGAAAGCATTATTAGAATAAAATAGAATAGAATCTAAACTATTTAATAACACATACAAAAAAGCATTAAAACCAACATTACATTATGGAGAATAGATGCGTATAAAGATACTAGCTCAGCAAATGTTAAAGGTGCACGGTGGCTCTTTTAGCGCTGGTTATTAGATGATATTTCTTTTTTTGGAACCCTAAGGGTCAATTTGCAAACACACGCAACCTAGAAGAGCTGAATCCGTAGTGAGAATCAAATTTCATATTTTGTAAAACTCGATAGCACATAGCGCCTCACTGACGAGCGTGGTAGTGAAATAAACTAAGTTGAGTGAGTTTATCACATTACAATGTATAAGAATGACGCATAATTGACGCACGCTTCGAAATAAACAATTTAAAATTTTGTTATACCATAGAATACTCTTAATAATACTAAGTTCACCAAAACAGTTACCTCTGTAGAAGAGTTGTCGACGCTAATCGACCACCGATCCATCATGACAGTACTAGCTTTGGCGATCTTATCTAGTATCTTGTGGATTGACTCTCCTTCATATCTAGCACACACGTAAAAACATTTGGTTAGGAATACTATTTTTGGACCTATCGCCAGCTTTTGATACTATGTCTATAGCTATAAATAAAAACAAAACAGTTGGGAATGTGGATAACCAGGTTCGGATACTAAATGCTACTGCTAGAATAAACTTCTAATAGTTTTAAAAGTGATTTGGTAGAAATCATAAAAAAAATGTGAGAATGAAGCTGGGGTTACTCAGGGAACGTCACCGGATCCTATACTATTTGAACTGTTTGCGATTGTCAAACATTGGATATTATTAAAACAGGAGGGCGAAGCATGGCTTGTTCTTCCCAAATGACATTTTGACGAGATTTTATTAAGAGAATCTCTCAGTTTCTCTACTTACCCGCCACCCCAGCGCAGACATCTTGCTAAATCATTCCCGGTGCCTAGTGGAATAACTCCTACAGCTGGTTGCATGTCCATTTCAACTTTATCTGGAGAAAGAAACGTCATCATAATCATCAGTATGAGTAATAAAAAATATAAAATGTAGTAAGCAAACAAGCTCGTAGTGGCCAACTCTGGCGACGAAGTTTTTAGGCCGCCTTAAGACCTCCGTCGTGGCTTAACGACTGCTAGAGCCGAGACAGTTTAACGTGCCCTCCGAAGCATGGAAGCGCTCAGATGTAAATGCCACTAACGGTCACCCATCCAAATAGTGACCGCACAGAACGTTGCTTAACTTAGATTATCGGTTAAGATTGGCTAAGTAAGCTACGCCACGAGCGCTTCAGTGCTCTAAATTGTAGTTGTAGAGCTTCTTGTGAGGGTTCGTCCGGGTTCAGTACTAGCACCTATTTTGTTGTTCAATAATGCTCGCGTTGCTGTGTTCGGGTTTGAAGGGTATGGGCGCTAGTGCTATTACACGCACATGAGACTTAACACCTTTACCTCTTAGAATGATGGGCATAGTATATTGCCTTACAGGGCTCGTTTTCAAACTTTTCAATGGGCTTGTTCTGTGAGCGTTGACATTATTGTAAGCAGAGGTAACAGCAGGTAAACCATATAAGCATATTCCATGACGTTTTCTCATTAAAGAACTGTACTTATGTAATTTCTCTTTGTATACAATAAAGTGTTTATCTATCTATCTATCTATCTAAAGAAATCAACAATAAAGTTATCGTACCCATAGTTTCAAGCACCCATCCAACGGTGCCATCACCGCCACAGCAGATCACGCGGTAGTTCCGTACATCTTTGAACATCTGCAGACCTGCAATTAAAGTATGATAGGAACTAACGAGTTGACAATTATTAATCAATATATCAATATATCAATATATATAAAACTCTTTTGAAGCTGACAGAGAATCAACGCACAGCCTAAACTACAGGTCCTAGAGGTATGAAATTTGGAGGGTAGGTTCCTTATATAGTGTACGGGCGCACTAAGATAGGAATTTTGAAAAGTCACACTCTAACGCGAGCAACGCCGCGGGAGACGGCTAGTAATATATAAAACTCTTTTGAAGCTGACAGAGAATCAACGCAGAGCCTAAAGTATATGTCCTAGAGGTATGAAATGTGGAGGGTAGTATCCTTATATAGTGTAGGGGCGCACTAAGATAGGAATTTTGAAAAGTCACACTCTAAAGGGTCTAGAACGCGAGCAACGCAGCGGGCGACGGCTAGTCAATATATATAAAACTCTTTTGAAGCTGACAGAGAATCAACGCACAGCCTAAACTATAAGTCCTAGAGGTATGAAATTTGGAGGGTAGTATCCTTATATAGTGCAGGGGTGCACTAAGAAAGGAATTTTGAAAAGTCGCACCCAAAGGGTCTAGAACGCGAGCAACGCCGCGGGCGACTATAGGCTAGTCTATAATACTTCCTTTAGAGAAGTAAGCTGTGTTGCTTTGTTTGTAGAAGATAAGATAAGATAATGTTTTATTGAGCATCCACAGTAAAAGAAAAATAGAAACTAAAAACTAAGGAATATAAGTAACTAAAATTGATATAAATGAAACTATAAATATACCTAAACATTATCATATAGAATAAATAATTGTATATGAACTCTCAGGAGGTAATCTTTGGGTTAGGTTAGCAGCTTATAACAGAAAAAATAATTGTAGTCTTAGCGCCGTCTAACACCAAACTTAGCAATGATTCTACTGTAGCAACTATCAAACATCATAGTTCATACAATAAACCTTCTGAAACTGATAAAAAGATAGACGAAATTGAATTTAAGATCGATGTAAAAAACACTTCATTTAAATGGTTTTTGATTTGATTTCAGAGGGCCTAGTACGAGTTTTGGTGTGTAAATCTGGTGTAAAACGTCTGACGCCCAGCACACCAGTGTGCGCTGATTTGTATGGAGACACTGAGCGGATTTTTTGAGAAGCTTGGTCTACACCAAGCCCGTACTCGCATGTAGAGCTTCTCAAAGAATCCGCTCAGTGTCTCCATACAAGTCAGCGCACACTGGTGAGCTGGGCGTCAGACGTTTTACACCCACACTATACACTGAAAGCTTGTACTAGGCCCTCAGTATTTGTTGATGAGATTGAACCCACAATCACAGAAGGCAGAGGTATACCAACTGAGCTGTGACAGATAAAACTCACCTTGCATCGGTCCTCCTTTCGTAATATCATGGACCTGTCTCGGGTTAAGGATGTACTGCAGCTTCCTCAGAACTCGTGACCCCTGCCTACCCCCCGACTTGGGGTTTATAAACACGAGAAGGGGGCAAGTTCCGTCAGGGGGGGTGATTTGGAAAGAAATAGGAGGAGCGCGTGGTTTGGTCTCTTTTTCTTCAGGGGTTATTGAGATGGGGAGGGATATTGAGGTTGGTATTGAGGGCTGGAAAGAAAAAGATAGTATTAGATAAGGTATTGACCAATTTTGTAGCGATGATGACTGTTGTGATGTAGAGTGATGTGATGGCAGGATTCTGGGAGTGTCGTGTTGGAGCAATGATGAGAAAATTCTAGGCACGATGATGTGGGAAGATATTGAGGACAATGATGAAGGAGAATGTTGGGAGGGGATGATGTGAGGATACAAATGCAAATTCATTTATTTACCAAAAAGAGATGTTGGGAAAGATTTTGAGGACATTAATGACGAAGGCTGTTAGGAGCGATGTCTTGGAAGGATACTGGGCAAGACGATGAGAAAAGCTCACCTTTGTACATGACCTATCTTTAAGTTCTTTTAATGTCATTACTTTTGTGTACAATAAAGAATAAAGAGAAGATATCGGAAGGTGATGATGTGATAAGATATTGAGTGCAATGATGGAGAATGTTGGGAGGCGCATGAGAGAACCATTTTTTGTGTTAAACAGGAAGAAGAGATGACTTCAGGATGAATCTAATACCTTTAAACGAGCAATTATTGTATATAATCTGAATCTCGGAAACGGCTCCAACGATTTTCATGAAATTTAGTATATAGGGGATCTCGGGAGCGATAAATCGATCTAGCTAGGACTCATTTTCAGAAAATGTCGTTTTATTCGTGTTTTCAAGTAAACACTTAAACAGAAAAATGTGACTCTTCCCGACATCTATTGGCGAATAATAATACTATTTTTTGAAGTTATACTTCTAATCGTTAATAGATGGCAGTGTTCAGCATTTCACCTATATAAATACTAATTAATAATACGATACTAAAAAAGTACTGGTCAACCAGCTGATAAACATTACCGGTCGTATTCCAGAACGGGGACTAAAGAAAGTCACGGTTTAAACGTCAAGGTTTATACAACCCGGCCGAATTAAGCGGTGTAGCGGGAAGTATCGAGTTCCGAGCCAGGTGTCATGTTAATTCGACCGGGTTGTATAAACCTTGACGTTTAAACCGTGACTTTCTTTAGTCTCCTTTCTGGAATAAGACCGTACCTGTTCATGTTGATACTTGTGTGGCAGTGAGCGTTGCCTGTCCAGCACGAGGGGTCGGATGGCGGTGGGCGGCAGGATGTGAGGCGCGTGTCGGCCGAGCGAGCACGCGCCGCCCGCGCTGCCCACACAACGGTTATGTAACTGAAATATATAAATGTTAGCATTTCCCTTATTTTTATACTTTTGGGTGTGTTTTGAACAATAATTGCTAGTGTATAAACTGTTTGCACATGTATTTGTTTAAGGATTTTATCAATATATAGGTACCTATTTTATGCTTGATTTGGCCATTCAATGTAATGAGTGCATTGCCGGACTGGAGTTATTGATTGAATCCTTATTGTTAATACAATCTGTTTTGATGTTGGACGGCACTAGTTTATCCTTACTAGAAAGCGTCCCTTCCTTTATGAGTTGTGTGTAAAAATAAGACTGGCCGGCCGTAGCCATTATTATCGGGGGTTGTCGTGCGAATCCATTTGTAATCTGGTTATTTAATTATTTCTGTGCCTATATCATAATAAAAATCAAAGTTTGTATTAACCTAGGTATCTATCTTTTATTGGAAATAGTGAGTACGTTCACATAAAGTAGAGTAGGTAATGTAAAAATATGTTTTTATTGACATAATAATGTTTGAACACAAAAATGTTGAATTCATGGGCTCCTGAGATAGTTATAAAAACTGTGTTATAGAAAACAAACGGTTATATTAATTACGAATATTGTATATCTGGACCTGGCTGAAGCATTTGATACTATCATTCTCATTTACAATTGAAAACACGCGTAAAGGTTTATTAAAAATAAACTGCATTAGGGTACGAAGACGGCACATAATTGCTTATGTCAAACAAGCTGCAAAATAGCGTAATTTGACAGAAGAGACCGAACCAGTAATAGAGTGCCTCAAGGAAGCGTGCTTGGTATGAAATTGTTTATATGCCGGAAACTATAGTAAGAGATATTGTCACGAATTTAAGCTATTCTGTGGTAAATATTATATTAAAAATTCAATGCCTTTCTAGATCATGGAATACTCGATATAAGACCTACAGAAAGAGAAAAGAAGTAATACTTACAGTCACGTGACACCACCGACAATGCAGTCCCGTGATTCCGTTGTATCCCTTTATCTTTTTCCTGCACCTCGCGCATTTGCCGTGGCAGTTACCTGAAAACATACATTTTGATAATAACCAGCCAAAGTAGAGAAAATAAAATAGCCACCATTTTGAATTCAAAACAAACGACAGCCGACTTGATAAATGAAATGAATTGACTTATATTATTTCATTTCACTTGACACTGGCAAAATTTTCTGTCGAAACACACAGAATACCATTTCAAAGTAAGGTACGTACCTTCAATCCAATGATGCGCCAAAGTAGCAGGCGCTCGCTTAGACTTAGAATAAGTAGCTATACACGACGCGGGCGCCCTCTGCACACAACGTTCGTGAACCGTGAACTTGCAGACTGAAATAAATAAATAAATATTATTTTCTCACACAACGCCTTCGAGTCCCAAACTAAGCAAAGCTTGTAATATGGGAACTAGATTGCTAATAGAAACTTACTTAAATACATTTATTTTGTAAATACATACATAGTAACACCCAGACACCAACCCCACCATCTATCTATATCCAAATAAAATTATATCTACTAGCTTTCGACTTCGTTCGTGTCCCGTTGGATTCAGTTAATTTTCGGCAGTAAAAAGTAGCCTATGTGTTAATCCAGGTCACGGACAATATATATTCCAAGTTTCATCCATATCGGATCAGTAGTTTTTGCGTGAAAGAGTAACAAACATACATACAGCCTTGCAAACTTTCGCGTTTATAATATTAGTAGGATTATCCCAATCGGCTGCGCCAACTTTTAATTTCTAGCCTATAGCCAACCTGACAAACTATATCCATACTAATATTATAAATGCGAAAGTAACTCTGTCTGTCTCGCTTTCACGCCAAAACTACTGAACCGATTTGAATGAAATTTGGTACACAGATAGTCTAGAGCCTGAGAAAGGACATAGGCTTTTTCACACTTTTTAATGCGAAAAAGAGGTTGTAAGGAGTTAAAAGGGGGGGGGGGGGGGGGAAAGTCCCTTAACCTTTTCCATAAAAACTTTTTTAATGTCACATTTGAAATCACACTGTCAGTTGTTTGACAGTAAGAGTTTGAATGACAGGACAACGTCTGTCAGGTCAGCTAGCTCCAAATAAAATATCATCTTATAACCCAACCGGCTGCGCCAAGTTTGCCCTATAGGTTAACCAATAATCGAATTTACTTACATATACAACAGAGTCCTTTTTTCCCCAACCCGACCAGCATATTCAAACAGAGATTGCAATATGCTGGTCTGCTGAAGTGTTTTAATCTCCATGCGTGTTCACCGTCTTCTTTTACGTTTGTGTCTAGCCCTAGGAGTACTAGAAGCGGTATTGTAGTCATGCTGAAATAGAATGAATATTTTTATTAGTAAAAATAGATAAAATAAAAAAGTAAAAAAAAGAGAAATTTAAAAAAAATTGTTAAAATTGAGAAGGAATGATGGAAGATGGACGACAGCGATTACGGAATGGTGGCCAAGGGACGCTCAAAGACCACGAGGCAGACCATCAGGTCGATGGTCCGATGATATTGTCGCTGTAGTTGGGCAGCAGTGGAGAAGACTCGCGCAGGACCGGAGAGACTGGCGTACTAAATAGGAGGCCTATACCCAGCAGTGGGTGCATACAGGCTGAATAGATAGATAGATAGAAAAATATATAGATCTCTTTTAAACAACCTTTGGATAGACTGGATTTTAAATGAACGAAGGTGACGGTGTAATAAAAACACTACATTTAATTAATTTCATAAAAAATTGGTAGATAAGTTATCTGTAGATGAGACCGACTAGGCAGAAAGGATGTTATAGGCAAGCCGACTCTATCTAAATGATGTCCCAGGCACTAGAGTGTCCTTTTCATCGGAACATGGTTAGAAAGTAATAAATAAATATTCTTGGACATATCACACAACGTTCTCTAGTCCTAAACTAAGCAAAGATATATGGAAATTAGATTGCTAATAGAATAGGTACTTATTTAAATATTTCGCGGGCGGAAGCTAGTAAAGTAGGAAGAAGGATATTTTTGTTTTTTTAGAAATCTGATTTCTTACCCCCCGCGCTTCCATTCGTCCAAAGAAACAGTGCCGTCTGCATCATAGTCTATTTCCACCATCATGTCTTGGAGAATCTGAAAATAATGATAAAAAAAAACTAAGTACCTAGATGGCCGGCCTGAGAAGTAACACTCAGTGATATATTTCATCAATCCCAATGATATATTTAAAAATTATTAATATTCCATTTTAAATTTATTTATTCACAAAGAAAATTACAACTAATGTAGTGTTTACAATATTCACAATATTTACAAAATACACATGAAACAGTTGAGCTATCTGGAAACCGTTGCAAACGATTTATAGGTAGCTCAACTGGTCCAAATCAGTAGCAATCGGAAGCGTGCCCAAGACACTGGCTGCATACTGTTACTACCTCAGCCTGGACTCTCTTTTAGTAAAGATACCATCCTCATATCAAGGGGACGGTCATGGGTTCGAACCCTGGGGCGTTATGCTCACTTCGGCAGAGATTTTACTCTAATACCCGCCCTTCACCAGTGGATGAAACGAGATTTAGGGCAAGATAATGACGTCATCCATCCTTATAATAAAAAAAATCTCTGCCAAAGTAAACAAAGGCCCTTTGTACTTGGTTATTGAGACAAAAAGCGTTCAGAAAAGCTACATATATGAGAGCACTCACAGGTTTAAGTTCAGACGTCTCCCAGCCTAGATACTCGGCCACAGTCATCATTTGGTTGACGATGCAATCCATCTCATTTGTATCCAGGACTCCATTGCCGTCCGTGTCGTACAGGCGAAACATAACTAAAAGTATAAACATAGAACTTAGAAAAAACATCTATGAATTTAAGTATTTGAGCGAAGCGCTTGTGGCGTAGCTTACTTAGTCAATCTTCACCGATTGTCTATGTTAAGCGACGTTCTGCGCGGTCACTATTTGGATGGGTGACCGTTAGTGGCATTTACATCTGAGCGCTTCCGTGCTTCGGAGGGCACGTTAAACGGTCGGTCCCAGCTCTAGCAGTCGTTAAGCCATGACGGAGGCCTTATGGCGGCCTAAAAACTCTGTCAACCGAGTTGGCCACTGACTCATACGAGCTTGCTTGCTTAGTATTTGAGCATACGAGGCTTTGTGGTAAGTTACTTACATTCAAGCTTGTCTTCCGGTCTACCAGCTTCTAGAAGTGAGAGGTAGCACACAATATCTTTGAGAGACACCCTCGCTGTGTGGACCTCAACAGTTGAATATCTTCTGATGTTTCTGAAATCTGAAAGAAAACACATCTTGTTACCCGATAATTTATGAGGATACACCTGGAGACCTGGAGTAACCAGCACCTACTTAAATTCTATTCTTTGGAAATCTTAATAAATTTAATACACTCGTATAGTTATCTTTTTCTAGTTCTTTGAGTATTCTTGTAGGTACCTTCAATTTTGACCTGGTTGACGCGTAAAGAGTTGCTACTCTTTCTGCTGGAGTTCCTGGACATCTGGCTGTGGCTGGGGCTGGTCTCGTTCCGGCGGTCCAAGCACAGCTCGTGGGAGGAGTACGATGGATGGGTGGTCACTGCGAACATCGGGTGGACGCTTCCTGGAAATAATATCAATTTTTTTTTCAAGCGACTGGCGTTACAATCTCAGTCGGTATTAGCTCTGGCTTCCGTGCTGTGGGCAGTGGGTTCGATCCCTGCTGAGAACAAACATTTGTGTATGGCAAATATAGATGTTTGATCGATGTCTGGGTGCTTGGTCGAATGAACACACTCTGGGTGTTACTATATCATAAATATATATGTACTAGCCGTCTCCCGCGGCGTTGCTCGCGTTAGGGTGTGAATTTTCAAAATTCCTTTCTTAGTGCACCCCTACACTATATAAGGATACTACCCTCCAAATTTCATACCTCTAGGACTTATAGTTTAGGCTGTGCGTTGATTCTATGTCAGCTTCAAAAGAGTTTTATATATATTGATTTACTACTGAACCAAACTACTGAACAGATTTTGATAAAAATTTATGGAACCAATCTGGAAATACCTTTTAGATAAAATACCAATTTTTCAAATCGGTTCATATATGACGGAGTTAGAAGGTAAAAACATTTAAAAAACATCTGAATTGAGAACCTCCTCCTTTTTTGAAGTCGGTTAATAAATGAATTTGAATATTACCCGTTCGACTTCTGGATCCCTTGTCGCCATCAACAGAATCACCAGAGCTCTTCCCCAGCTGCTGCAGCCTCTCCGCTAGACCATGGATCTTGGAGGCTAAGCTCATCTTACCCTGGAACCATCACTTGATGTCAAGATTAAGTTTACAGTCACAAAGATGAGGATCACTTTAAAACATACAACTTTAAAGAATCTCTGATTTTGGAAGTTATAGCAAGCTCGCATGAGTTTTTAGGCCGCCTTAAGGCCTCCGTCGTGCTAGAGCCGGAACCGAGAGTTTAACGTGCCCTCCGAAGCACGGAAGCGCTGAGATGTAAATGCCATTAACGGTCACCCACCCATCCAAATAGTGACTGCACAAGAACGGCTTGCTTGCTTGTGTTGTGTAAGCCGTGTAAGGTATAAAAAATGACCGAATGTAATCTTTGTAACCAGTTTGAAACTGGCTGGTATGCAATAGGCTCTGTATGAAGTACTCACGTGGTCTCCATGAGCGGTGACAGCAGCGCAAGCGGCCGTCGAGCTGGCGGCCGCCATTTCCCGGAGTGCTGGCCGTCGCTCCCGACGGACGAATGACAGGAACAGATGCCTGGTGAAAAAAAACCATAGTCAGAGTGGTTTTATTCAATAAAATCGGTGCCGACGACTTAATTCGCCAGGACTTAAGTCCCCTAGGTGATTTAAGTATACTATTTAGTATCCCTCGAATTCATAAACAGAGGCTGGACCATCCGCCAAACCGTTTCCACCAGCATTCGCCTAGCGCAGCGTCTGAATTCGTCTCCAAAGCCTCTGAATCATGTATTAAAAAAAAACTAACCTGGTGAGCTCATCGGGAGTGGACACCTCCAGAAAGGTGTCCAGGAACCATCTGAAGTTCTCATAGTCGATGTCCTGAAGCAAAGAAACATTAAAATTTATTATTGAACTAGCTGTCGCCCGCGGCTTTGCTCTCGTGGTACCGTACGCATTATTTGGTTATAATCTTTGATCCTAATTTTAGACCCTTTAAGGTGCGACTTTTCAAAATTCCTTTTCAAAACAAACGACAGGCGACTTGACAAATGACTTGACTTGACTTATATTATTACAATTATATCACTTGACATTGGCAAAATTGTCTATCGAAATGACGGACAGAGGCCATTAATGAAGAGAAGAAGAAGAAGAAACCTGTTGTACTCAAACCCACACCCGAGGACATGACAAAACACTACCTAATATAGGACTGAGTGGGAGGACGATATATTGTTTTTCCTAGTTACTTTCGCACTTCTCTCGTGTATAGAACAGGAGCAAGTGGCGGGAAGACCACAACATGCGTCCAGTGAGATTGTTTGGCATCTGGGAAAAATTCTCTGACTTTGTTAGTATGTTGGTTCTATGTCTGTCTAGGTAATGTGTACCTAATAATGTAATATATCTAAAGAATGTCCTTAAAGTCCTTCAGGGTAGGCAACGCACCGATATTGCTTCTAGTGTTATCGGTGTTTCTAGGCGACAGTGACCGCTTACCATCAGGTGGGCCGTATGCCTAGTTGTCTACTAATTATCATACAAAAAGTATGTTTTTACAAAAGAAATTATATTAAAGTACCTACTCTATTATTTATCTAATTCTCATAATACAAGCTTTACGTAGCATGAGACTAGAGGGCGTTGTGTGAAATGATTATGAATATTTATTTATTCACCAACTAGCTTCCGCCCGCGACTTCATTTGCGTCCCGTTGGATCCCATTGATTTTCCAAGATAAAAAGTAGCCTATGTGTTAATCCCAGTCACGGACAATATAATATAATATTCAAAATTTTATCCATATCGGATCAGTAGTTTTTGCGTGAAAGAGTAACAAACATCCATACATACATACAAACTTTCGCGTTTATAATATTAGTAGGATAAAACATTTATTCACAAAGAAAATTACAACTAATGCAGTATTTACAATATTCACAATATTTACAAAATACACATGAAACAGTTGAGCTATCTACAAACCGCTGCAAACGATTTGTAGATAGCTCAACTGGTACAGATTAGTAGGATAGAATATGAACACCATCTCCTAGACTAGACTACAAAGCTTCAGTTGCTAAGCAACGCTCACTCAAACATCTTGCCAATATCGACTAAAGTAAAAGCCTTGAGAGGGAAAATATTCTCTTGAATCTGAGATTATTTTCCCGTTATTTTCGTGTGATGTTATTACAAAAATGATAAATAACGTACTTAATAAGGACGTGCTATCAATGAGCTAAAGACCGATTTACAAACTCATAAATAATATTAGGAAGGGCGCAGTTTCTTGTCCGTTAGGACCATTAGCCTCCCAAGTACCGTTCTTGTCGATCGACATTTAGAATCGTCAAAATTCGTTTTATCGACAGTTGCGGGTAGGTTACCAACTTAGTCGATCGGTAGACAAATTCGTTAAATTTTAACGAATTGGCAATGGTGTATGTTTACTATGTTTTGATTCTGACAAACGAAAGTGAGCCTTATTTTGACGATAGTAGGGCATCATTAAAATTTGTCGACAAGAGATCCGTACTACCGTGGAACGATACGATTCGATACGTTTATCGACTTTAGCGATCGACAACTAAGCGATCGATAAGAACGGTACTTGCACTGTAGGGTCGTTAAACTAACAATTAGGGTAAGCAAAGCAAGCAAGCTCGTATGAGTTAGTGGCCAACTCTGGTGACGGAGTTTTTAGGCCGGATTAAGACCTCCGTCATGGCTTAACGACTGCTAGAGCCGGGACCGACAGTTTAACGTGCCCTCCGAAGCACGGAAGCGCTCTTGTGACATTAGCGCGTTTCAGCGCGTTTTTTGCCGTCAAAAGCTTCTTGTTTTCGTATATCTGTAGTCACGTCAATTGACATTATGCTGGGCAGCGACAGCAGTTCAGAGTTTACGATATGGGGGCAGATATAAATCCACCAACTGCCACTCATCCATATAGTGACCGCGCAGAACGTCTTTGAACTTAGATAGGTACCTAATCGGTGAAGATTGACTATTAAGCAAGCCTAGCCACAAGTGCTTCAGACCGTAGCGAAATTACGTCTTAGAGCAAGAGCGGTGTAGACCAAGCTTCTCAAAGAATCCGCTCAGTGTCTCCATACAAATCAGAGGGCCTAGTACGAGTTTTGGTGTGTAAATCTGGTGTGAAACGCCTGACGCCCAGCACACCAGTGGGCGTTGATTTGTATGGAGACACTGAGCGGATTTTTTGAGAAGCTCGACATGCGAGTACGGGCTTAGTGTAAACCAAGCTAGCGCCCACTGGTGTGCTGGGCGTCAGACGTTTCACACCCACACTATACACTGAAAACTCGTACTAGGCCCTCAGCACCCACTGGTGTACTGGGCGTCAGACGTTTTACACAAGATTTACACACCAAAACTCGTACTAGGCCCTCAGAGTGATGCTTCACATAGCACGAGGGTTAAAACTGTTGATGATGATGTGTTGTGTATCGGTTGGCGCCCATAGGTTTCCCACTAATAAATACAAACGACCCAATGGCCGCCACCCGTCTTCATTTGGAAGGCTTGTAGCTCGCAATGGCTTAAGTTTTACTACCCACGATGCGGGTGGAATAGTATTTCTTTAACCGACTTTAGAAAAAAAAGGAGTTCGAGGTCGAGTCGATACAGTCCGGTCAGGGGATCGACGCATTCGTGAAGGTAGCCGTTTGCGTAATGGAATTTTTTGAAGACCAAATATATAAAAAAAAACAATTCTTTTAATAGCCAGTAAGCTTAGAATAGTTACACCGTGTTTTGTCTCTTTCAATTGAATTCGAATAATATTCACGGACACAACGCCTTCTAGTCCCAAACTAAGCAAAGCTTGTACTATGGGAACACGATGGCTGATAGAATACATTTTTTTTTTGTAAATAGATAGTTAAGTATAATAATACATAGTAACACCCAGACACAGAACAAACATCTATGTTTGCCACACAATGTTTGTTCTCGGTGGGGATCGAACACACGACCCACAGCACGGAAGGCAATGCTACTACCGAAGTACCGGCTGAGCCTGTCAATCTGCTTGTCAATGTAAAAGATAAAAAGCACGGTGTAATTTTCTATTACAAGGTAACATAAACTGAAATAAGGAGGGAAAGAAGGAAAAATATTTATTTTGTTATTTTTTAAATTATAGGAGATATTTTTATCTTTTGAAAACATATTTTCCTACAAAAATTCTCGAAACCCATAATTTCCTTGCAAAAATACAATACGAAAGCTCAATAAAAGTTCAAGGAAATTTATAAGTCTTCAAAGGAATGGAGGTACCGAGATTTCATCAATAGGGTACTTATTTTCTTCCAAGTAAATTACTCAGAATTCCTCTCAGAGAATCAACAGACCATTCATGAATGCTTTATCGAATGTAAGCGGATGAAAATGCTCTAACAATACTCAGGGTGACCTCGAGGTATACCTCGAATGAGGCCTCGAGCTAGTAGGTACCGAAAACATAAGTAGACAAGTAGGTACTTAGCTAGTAGCTCATTGTAGCTGGCAGACAATGCTTTCAGCATTAAGTCCACCCTTTGTAACAAATTTATAATTTTGTGCAATAAAGTATTTATAAAATAAGTATAGTGTCATATGATCTGTGGTAAGTACTGTTAAGTTCTTCTTCTTCTTTTAAACCTATATGGCCTGTGTCCGTCATTTCGACAGACAATTTTGCCAGTGTCAAGTGTTAAAATTGTAATAATTTAAGTCAAATCAAGTCATTGTCAAGTCGGCTGTCGTTTGTTTTGAAGAGAAAATGGTGGATTTTCTCTTCAATACCTGAAACAATTTTTCACATTCAGGAAAACCACTTTACACACATTTATTCCAATGGTTCACACTTTATGTTACGACCTAAGTATTATTGGTTAAAATTCCACCAAAATTAAACAATAATACTCACAATAACACAAGAAAAACTATAAAAATAAAAATGCTGTGTTCAAAAAATGTGAAAACTCGAATCCTACTTTTAAGTTAAAGTTTCGATCTTCCCTCGATCAATGTCAAAATGTCTATTAACTACTAGCTGATACCAGCGACGTCGTACGCATGTAATGTTTTTTTCATCCCACCATCTCGGAAAGAGTATTTTTAATCTTCAATATCTGAGTGGAAAAGCCGTTTTTATTCTCTAGAGGATAAAGTAAATTGAATTTAGAACATCGTGTGCACTAAGTTTGTGAATTAAAAAAAACATTAAACCTATTTACTGCTACCTCTATGGTGCCGAATATATCATACAACTTTTTTTTAATTTGTTAAAAACTCAGACTCGGAACCTCCTTGGTGTTCTTTTTTCAATTTGCTTTGTACGCGGTTCTTTACGCGGCATTTTTTCACGTCATTGTTAATCCTTATATTAAAAACAAGAAACTTGAAAACAAGTGAAAAAACTAAAATGAGTGATTCTAGCGACGAGGAAGTTTGTTTGACGCCAACAGAATTGACTGAAACTGTTAATAATGCGCAAATTAGTCATTTCCTCGCTGAGGTGGAATGAAAAGTTACGTGTTGCACTCGAGTGCAAAGATTTTTCACCTCGTGCTCTTTTGATTCCCTCGCTAACGCTCAGGATTCTAATTTAGAATCCTTCGACTGCTCGGTCATCAAAATTGAACACGCGGTTAAAAAGCAACTTTGCACTCTTGTATAACAAATAACTATTTTTTGGATTAGGTAAATATATGAAGTTTGAGTCGGTAGGTTAGTACCTACTCATTATATTCACGTCATTTTGAAGACATAATAATTTATAAGTTTAACAAAAGTGGAAAAACCGACTTCAATTTGAAACGCTAAACGCTTCCATCATTAAAATGATGATGATGATGATGATGATGATGGCAGTTCATTGGGACTATTCTATTGATCGTAAGCACCACATAAACGTCACATGAAAGCAAAATATGCAATGTCGTGTTTTTTCGAGTTATTCTTATTTATATGCCAAACTACTGAACTGATTTTGATAAAAAAATTATGAGACAAATCTGGAAGTATCAGATAAAAAAGAATTTTTCAAATCGGTTCATAAATGACGGAGTTCTGAGGTAACAAACATAAAAAACTGAATTGAGACCCTCCTCCTTTTTTGAAGTCGGTTAAAAATGATAAAAACTAAAGTGGTTTGGTATATTTCGGTGTAAGCCGAAACTAGTATCATGTAAATGAGCCTTGACTTGCATATTTGCAAGAGTGACTTTAAAATTACCAGCGACGAACAACCCCACACGTAACTCCTTATCTGGGTCGCCAAAATATCACTAGGTCACGCCACCCCATCCAACCTTCAACCCTAACCTTTGCTGATATGGCTTATATTCCCTTGGTCACGGTTATAGAACCTAGATAGTGTGATCTCCCCGACCTCTGTGGTGCGAATGACTTAAGACGTTAAGATTGCATATTTTTATATATTTTATTTGGAGCGCGCTAACCTTCCAAATTATACACGAGTTGATACTTCGTACGCGTGAGAAACTTTCCACCAAATATCTGTCAACCAGCATACGATGAGCCTCGTAGCGAAGGGCTGCTTTTGGTTTAGAGAGTTCAAGTTGTATCTAAGAATCCACGTCTTTGATTTTAATAAAATATAGCCTATGTTTCAATCCGGAAAAAGGGCTTCTGAATGGTATGGTGTGTCTGAAAGGGATTAGAAAAAAAGCTTCCATCATCAATCATCATCATCATCAATATATATATAAAACTCTTTTGAAGCTGACTGAGAATCAACGCACAGCCTAAACTATAAGTTTTTAGTTTTGTATTTTAGTATTAACACTGTATTATTTGTATTTTAGTAAGTTATAAATAAGTATTTTAGTTTTAGTTTAATTTTAATTTTGTATGGACCTGTGTTGTCTGAGATAAAGAATTAATAAAAAATTAAAAAATAATAATAAGTCCTAGAGGTATGAAATTTGGAGGGTAGTATCCTTATACAGGGTGTTACCAGACCACTTCCGAAAACGAAAGGGGGAGCTACAGCACACCAAAACCCAACCAAAAAAAAATCAGTTGTCCTGAAAAATAATTATAGCCGGAGAAAACAATGTTTAAAGATTTGTATTTTTAGGTAAGGTCGACGTAGTACTATTATTTATTCTGTGTCGTAAGTGCCTACTAACATAGGTAGGTACTAATGTAGGTCGCTCGCACGTCGCGTACTTGAATGACCCGCGATGAACTCTCAGCTGTTCATGCTGTAGTAGACGTAATCTGCGTGCTGCGTGTACATTGCTGCTTTATTTATTTTATTTGTTTTTTTGCTTTTTTAAATGAGATGATTAGGTAGATATGTCTTATTATGTTGTACTGTGTGTATGTAACCAGAAAAAAAATTAAAAAGAGATAGTCAAGTAAATTTTTTTTTTCGCGATTTTTTTCGCTTAATGTTTTCAGTATCATGGTCTGATTGGAACCTCCAAATTTTCGGAAGTGGTCTGGTAACACCCTGTATGGTGTAGGGGTGCACTAAGAAAGGAATTTTGAAAAGTCGCACCCTAAAGGGTCTAAAATTAGGATCAAAGATTTTTGTCTAATGCAGGGGGAAGAAGAAATCCAGAACTGTGGAACAATGCGTATATATTAAAATAATTAGGTATAAGCACAGCTGGCCAGTATGGCTGCCGGAAAAAGAGGACGAAACAAATAATGCGTATGCTGCTACCACGCGAGCAAAGCCGCAGGCGACCACTAGTTCTTCATACGTAAGAAAAAAACCAAGTTATTCTTCATTTTTTTTTCACTATTTTACTTCGCATCTTTCAAAGCCATGGCATTTTTTTTTAATTGACTAGTTACAATAAATTTTTTTTATACTGTAACCTATACCGTTAAGGAAAAAAAGAAACCAGTAGGTAGAAAGGGGAAATAACCCATAAAAATAACTAGCTCTGTTTTGGTTGAGCTATAACATTATTTTATGGTCTACACGCAGCGTGATGAGGTGAGTGGGTTTGCCACCCGGTCCAGAACATCACAAATCACGGGTCGACTTCTATCTTATCGTTCTATCATTATTTTTCTAGATTACCACCGTTTCTTCGTCCTTTATATGTTGTAGATTATTTTAACAATAATAATAGGCCTGTACATGTATTGAAGATGATTTATACAGCGTCAGGAGGCAACCTATGCCTACACTGAGCGACACACTGTAGTGCCTGGGACAATGTTTAGATGGAGTATAGGCTTGTAGTACTATACCATCCTCTCAGCCTAGTCAGCCATATCCACAGGAAAAAGACATCGTCAATACGTAAAGAGCTGACTAAGCCAAGGGTTTCCTCACGATGTTTTCCTTCACCGTTTAAATTTTTCTAATGAAAAATACATTCTTAGACAAATAAATGTAAGAGTTCTGAGGTAACAAACATATAGAAACCAAACAAACAAACAAATGGAGAACCTCCTCCTTTTTTTGAAGTCGGTATAAACGGCTGATGATATTCACAAAAGCAAAACAAGGGCTTTGCTTATTTGTATTAATCTGTATTTATATTCATAGCACGAGGGTAGGCTTCGGCAGATATGATTGGATTTGTTGTAATTCTGAATTATTTATGACTGTACAATTTTAATAACGGCATGGAGTTTTATATTCGAACTAGCCGTCTCCCGCGGCGTTGCTCGCGTTAGAGAGTGACTTTTCAAAATTCCTTTCTTAGTGCACCCCTACACTATACAAGGATACTACCCTCCAAATTTCATACCTTAGGACTTATAGTTTTGGCTGTGCGTTGATTGTCAGTCAGCTTCAAAAGAGTTTTATATATATTTAGAGATTGATAAAAGATTCTGGTACCCCTAATACAAGCTTTGCTTAGTTTGATACTAGAGGGCGTTGTACGAAATGTCACAGAATATATTTATTTATTGCCTACTGCTAAAACAGTAGGCAAATTGCTGAGCTAGGACCCATTTGCTGCTGTGGCAGGCACCATACATACAGGGTGTTACCAGACCACTTCCGAAAACGAAAGGGGGAGCTACAGCACACCAAAACCCAACCAAAAAAAAATCAGTTATCCTGAAAAATAATTATAGCCGGAGAAAACAATGTTTAAAGATTTGTATTTATTTCGCCAGCCCGCAATGTACGCATTTACGTAGGTAAGGTCGAGGCGTAGTACTATTATTTATTCTGTGTCGTAAGTGCCTACTAACGTAGGTAGGTACTAACGTAGGTCGCTCGCACGTTGCGTACTTGAATGACCCGCGATGAACTCTCAGCTGTTCATGCTGTAGTAGACGTAATCTGCGTGCTGCGTGTACATTGCTGCTTTATTTATTTTATTTGTTTTTTTGCTTTTTTAAATGAGATAATTAGGTAGATATGTCTTATTATGTTGTACTGTGTGTATGTAACTAGAAAAAAAATGAAAAAGAGATAGTCAAGTCAATTTTTTTTTTCGCGATTTTTTTCGCTTAATGTTTTCAGTATCATGGTCTGATTGGAACCTCCAAGTTTTCGGAAGTGGTCTGGTAACACCCTGTATAGGCACCAATTTATGTTATTTAAGTATATATTTATTTTTCCTTTTAAATCCAGTGTTCTCGATATTTTTATTATTATTATTTCATTTGTACTTGTCTATATGTTTTGTATGTTGTGTGCCATGTTAGTGAATAAATGTATGTCTATGTCTATGTCTATTTTATCTCGTGCGTTGAGATCCCCATTCTCTGCAGAACCCTCTCCATCAGTAAAGTCTGCAATTTGTTCGTTTTATCTCATCCTTTCTGGTACATGTGAGTTACGCAACACGAGAGAACAAACTACATGCTATAGCTAGGTACTATATAGCAGAGGGCCTAGTACGAGTTTTCAGTGTATAGTGTGGGTGTGAAACGTCTGACGCCCAGCACACCAGTGTGCGCTGATTTATATGGAGACACTGAGCGGATTCTTTGAGAAGCTCGACATGCGAGTACGGGCTTGATGTAGACCAAGCTTCTCAAAGAATCCGATCAGTGTCTCCATACTAATCAGCGTCCACTGGTGAGCTGGGCGTCAGACGTTTTTCACCAGATTTACACACCAAAACTCGTACTAGGCCCTCTGAGCGGATTCTTTGAGAAGCTCGACATGCGAGTACGAGCTTGGTGTAGACCAAGCTTCTCAAAGAATCCGATCAGTGTCTCCATACAAATCAGCGCACTCTGGTGTGCTGGGCGTCAAACGTTTTACACCAGATTTACACACCAAAACTCGTACTAGGCCCTCTGAGCGGATTCTTTGAGAAGCTCGACATGCGAGTATGGGCTTGATGTAGACAAAGCTTCTCAAAGAATCCGATCAGTGTCTCCATACAAATCAGCGCCCACTGGTGAGCTGGGCGTCAGACGTTTTACACCAGATTTACACACCAAAATGTACTAGGCCCTCTAGTGGAAAATCACCCTGTTTGCGAAAAGCGTAGTGCTGTAAAAGTCTGGGAGTACTCTTTTTACACTTTGTCTATGCCCTGTGGGCGTAGGAGATAATTACTACCTAGAATCTAGATTATCTGGGCGAGATCTAATTCGGTGCCACAAAAACAATGTCTAAGTAATTTATTTGATACGCTAGGCAATTTCTATTGAGACTAAAAGTCACCTACTGTCGTGTGAATATCTTGCTTATATTGCTTCATCTCTCATCATCATCAAATGATGATGAGGGATGATCTGTTGAGACTTGAGATCAAATGATTATGACGGTAGTTCGTTGTAATTATCCTATCGTAAACACCACTGAAAGGAAAGCATAATACGCAATGTCGTGTACGTGAATGACGTGTTTTTTCTAGTTATTCCTATTTAACTGCCAAACTACTAAACCGCTTTTGATAATAGTTATTTGTTATACAAGAGTGCAAAGTTGCTTTTTAACCGCGTGTTAAATTTTGATGACCGAGCAATCGAAGGATTCTAAAATTGAATCACGAGCGCAGCGAGTGATTCAAAATTAGAATCCTGAGCGTTAGCGAGGGAATCAAAAGAGCACGAGGTGAAAAATCTTTGCACTCGAGTGCAACACGTAACTTTTCATTCCACCTCAGCGAGGAAATGACTAATTTGCGCATTATTAACAGTTTCAGTCAATTCTGTTGGCGTCAAACAAACTTCCTCGTCGCTAGAATCACTCATTTTAGTTTTTTCACTTGTTTTCAAGTTTCTTGTTTTTAATATAAGGTTTAACAATGACGTGAAAAAATGCCGCGTAAAGAACCGCGTACAAAGCAAATTGAAAAAAGAACACCAAGAAGGTTCCGAGTCTGAGTTTTTAACAAATTAAAAAAAAGTTGTATGATATATTCGGCACCATAGAGGTAGCAGTAAATAGGTTTAATGTTTTTTTTAATTCACAAACTTAGTGCACACGATGTTCTAAATTCAATTTACTTTATCCTCTAGAGAATAAAAACGGCTTTTCCACTCAGATATTGAAGATTAAAAATACTCTTTCCGAGATGGTAGGATGAAAAAAATATTTGGGACCACCTCTGAAGTATAATCTATCAAACAAAACAGAATCCATCAAAATTGATTTATAAATAATTGGCGGAATGATCGCGGAACATACATAAAAAAACACAGTCGAATTGAGAACCTCCTTTTTTTGAAATTGGCTAAAAATAATAAAATTATGAAACTGATAATGAGTTTTTTTTTTAATGATAAAAGTAATGGAACAAGCTCATAGCTCACCTGATGTTAAGTGGTAACTTCTGCCTATAACAATGCATTACCTCACAGAGCAAGTCCAATGAGGAAGTGCCCTGTAAGGCAGTGCACTGCGTCCATCACTTAGTCACTTAGTAATTACACCGGCGCCCTTACCCTTCAAACCGGAACACAGCAATGCGAGCATCGCTGCTTGGCGGCAGAAATAGGTACGGTGCTAGTACTGAACCCGGACGAGCTCTCACAAAGAGCTCTACTTAAATGCTTAAGTTTGTCAATAAAATCATGATAAAGTTCAAAGTTCTTTCGCTAAAGTTTTTATTGTTGTAACAATAAAATCAAAAGCTACTGAAACAAAACAATAATATTACTTTACTCAAGAAACATTAAACGAATAATAAGTATTATTCTTAACTCGGTCAAAACAGTCTTGAAGGTTCCCCCTGGCAACCCTACAAGATCAGAGTTGTAAACGACAAAGACGTGGCATGCCGCAGGTCGGGTGTAAATAAATGCAAATGTATAAAATAAATAAGTATTCACATACATTTAACACAGCGCCTTCTAGTCCCAACCTAAGCAAAGCTTCTATGGGAGCTAGATGGCTGATAGAATACATATATTTCTTCTGTAAATACATATATACTTATAATACATAGTAACACCCAGTCACAGAACAAACATCTATGTTTGCCGCACATAAATGTTTGTTCTCGGTGGGGATCGAACCCACGACCCACAGCACCGAGGGCAGAGCTACTACCGATGGAGCTATGACGCCTGTCTGTATATTTTGATATTTTCATGTTATTTTGTTTACTTATATTATAAGTGGTGTACAATAAAGATTATTCTATATCTATCTATTTTAAACTATGTGGCGTAAAAAAAAAACTTAAACTGAAGCACAGATCATATATAATACTACTGAAGACTTTCAACTTTTTTGTTTCTTCTTTCTTGTCAAACTCATAGTAATAATAACCGAACTTGACAAATTACAAAAGACTAACTTTTTGTATTTTACAAGAGCTGCGGCATGCCACTGTCGTGTGCAAGAACCTACGTAATACCTTCCCAACCTCAACCTATAGGGGTGTACGTAAATGAATGAACTCCAATCACTTGTTATTCAATGGATATAAGATAGCTAGGGATGGGACAGATATAATTAATCTTGTTTTTAGAAAAAGATTCAGCAAATTTGTTTTTAGACATTTCGCATAGTCATTTAAAAATGTCATGAAATGATAATTATTACATGAACGTAGGCCGTCTACAGCTACGTAGATGATCTACGTACCGATTACGTAGCATTTGTACGAGTACGCTACGGCCTACGGTGCTAAGTGGTGCTACGGGTCATTCGTAGACGGTCTACGAAAACCTGTTCAATTTGAAAATCAACACGTCGAGATACTAAGCTAAGGGGATAATGTCTTATTGGTTATCCAAAATTTGAAATGAAGACTGCAATCTTGATTATCTAGACATAGTCTTGATTTTTTAAAAGACTCAGAGTTTCTATTTTAAGGGAACCGACTCAAAACTATGGAATAGTCTCTTGGTTATTTAAACATTTCTTGATTTTAAATATTGTCATAAATTATATTCAAAGGAAATTTACCCGAAAGATTATCAAGGCTACGAGATACGGCATAACCTTGATTTTCAAGTCATAGCCTTGAATTATAAATAACTGCCAGAGGTTCTATATTAATTAAATCCGCCTTAAGATTATCAGACTGTGATGGCTAGTCTTGATTTTTTTTTCATAGTCTTCCAACCTTCTCTGTGATTTGTTTTTTGATGGATGGAGCAAGACTCTCTGTGAGAGTCTGAAATTTTGTGGACGAGTTGATTAGTAAATTTTTTTTTTTTTTTTCCTTAACCTATTTCGTCCCACTGCTGGGCAGAGGTCTCCCCCAACATCTTCCACTTTTCTCTCTCCTGGGCCTGCTCCCACCAACTTCTATCAAAGGCGTCGAGGTCGTCCCGCCAACGCTTTTTAGGGCGACCGCGAGACCGACGCCCTTAGTAACTTATTTTTAATTTATTGTAATTTAATGTGTAATATTTGATGTAATGTGCTTTGTCTGACTATTTCTTATTTTTATTAATTAATGTAATTGGTATGTATAAACCGTGTCAACTAATTCAAATAATTATTTCATTTCATTTATTAACCAGCTTGTTACATAATATAACTTTGGCATGTCAAACTAATACAAATTATTTACCTAATCCTAAACTAATTTTAACACAATACCTACCTATATATTATATATATATATACATATTTATTTCACACTGCGGTGGACGCTACCTACTCCTGCAAATCGGAAAAGGAACAACTCATGTACTCTCTCACTTGATCAAATGGATGACATTCAAGAAACATTTTAATTTTCCGCTTGAATTGAGCTAGAAATAAATAAATAGTCTTGATTTTTTGGTCACAGTCTTGTTTTAAAAGTATTTGACATCACTACCATCTTTGTTATGAAGACATTGTTATGATTCTCGAAAGATTCTCGAAGTTGGATCTTTATTAACTTGTTTGTAAAAAATATTTGAGAGAAAAATACTTGATTAATTAATCACTTTCGCTTTTTTTTTTGTACATTGACGAGAACGTCCCTTGGGGGTATCGTTGTGTTATAAAAACCTGCAAGGATATAGTCCAGGGGGTCAATCGCGCTAAGTTATAACAGCTCACCAGTTACTGTTACGTTATGGCCGATTTACACTGTGAATCAATCTAGTTGAAAGAACTCCTGGGAGTCAATCTCTCTGAAACACTGTGAAAATCGGCCATAACGTAACAGGAACTGGTGAGCTGTTATAACTTAGCGCGATTGACCCCCTGTCATCTTAGTCAAAATTCGGTAAGAATCTTGGAATTTAAGATACCAAGCCATAAACATACATAAACTTGTCTATTGACATCCTAAAAGTTGTCTCAAAAACCTACATATATATATGTATTTATATGTTTCTATGTATTATAAGTATGTATTTACAAAAAAAAATGTATGTATGTATTCTATCAGCCATCTAGTTTCCATCGTACAAGCTTTGCTTAGTTTGGGACTAGAAGGCGTTGTGTTAAGTGTCCGGGAATATTTATTTATTTATATGGTAGGGTGTTCGCGACTATTAAAATATCAAGGTCAAAGGTCACAAAAATCGACCTTTGCAAATATCTCGTTTCCTATGGGCTTTTTGCTAAGTCTTCGCTGATGTTATTCCAATGGTTTAGAGTTGAAATTGTAATAAATAAGTTTTAGAATTTGGTTTTCAATTGTTTATTTGATAACATGGTAAGTATCGGTTTTTGCTGAATTTCATAGTGCATTTAGAGATTTCGTATTCGGCGGTAGTACCTCTGCCTTTCGTGCTTTGGGTCGTGGGTTCGATCCCCACCGAGGACAAACATACATGTTTGTTCTATGCCTGGGTGTTCTATGTACCATAAATATGTATTTACAAAGAAAGTGTATAATTATAAGTATTCTATCAACAATCTATCTCTGCTTAGTTTGGGACTAGAGGGCGTTGTAAATAAATAAATGTCCAAGGATATTTATTTATTTATACAAAAAACCTACGCAAAGGAATTAGCGAGGAACCAAATCTTATTAGTAGGTCAAGTACATTAAACTAAACGAGAGTTCGTGACGTCAGAACCCCTCACACTGACGTCATTAAAACATATCCAGTGAGCCTACGACAAAGCAAAAACAATCTTATCCCAAGAGCATAGCACTGAAAATGCGTGTTCATTCCATGACGTCACAGAAGGATGTACTGAACAGGAAGTTACAGCGATCTTCAATCTTATTGCGTAGGCGTTAAGTGTGATTACGCGATGGGTATAAATAGAGATTATTTTTATAGCGTACCAGATGAATAGTGAATTGAAATCGATTATTTGTACATGGCAATTTCATGTGGAATTTCATCGTTAAAAAGCTGCCGAAAAATTGACGCCGAGTACTTCTTCTTTTTTTTTCAGTTTTGTTTGTCGCGTTGACAGGCAATAATTTTGTCATGGGCTCCAAGTCTAACAAAAAGTGAAAACAAAAAAAGACTTGGCAAAAGGACAAGCCTCCAGTGTCACAACAAGAAAAAAAAAAAAGGCGCCAAGTCTGTTCATTTTGTTTTGACTTTCGACTCGAGTATAGCACACGCAAACGCATTCGCAAAGTGAGAATTTTTGTATGAAAACCGGATAAGCGCCTCTACCGGGAGATTTGGGAATCGTGCAATCCCCAACATAATGTCTCGCTTTGCGAATGCTATTGCGTGTGCTACACTCGAGTCGAAAGTCAAAACAAATGTACAGACTCGGAGCTTTGAATTTTGAAGGAAAAATCCGCCATTTTGCCTTCGAAACAAACGTGTCAAACAAAAGTGACAAACGTCAAGTCAAGTCATTCGTCAAGTCGTTTGACGAATACTTGACATGAATAATACTATTTCAAATAATTCACTTGACACTGGCAAACGAAGCCGCATATAAAAGAAGAAGTGGCAAGTTTACGTATCTATTTTGACAAATCAACTTTTTAGAGTCTCCCTTCTTCACTGGTAACTTTTCTTAACCTACCTACTCAGATCTCCGCCTTTTTTTAAAAGATTAGTAAACCCGTAAACGCCAATTAACACTGACACTGGCAAATTCGTGGCAGCTATAGCCACCGAACAGCCACAACAAAAGAAGAAGAAGAAGTGGCAAGTTATTTTTTAAAAAGTCAGTAAGTCCTCAAGTGTTGTCATTTGTTTTGAAGATCCCAAAACTGGAAACGTAAAAACGTGCTCAGTAGCAAGTTTCTTAGAAAGCCACGGCGGAGGCCTTAAGGCGGCCTAAAACTCCGTCACCAGAGTTGGCCACTAACTCATACGAGCTGGCTTGCTTTATGTAGCTCCAAGTAGCTTACACTTACACTAAATTTAACTTATAACACACTTTTTAACTCATTTTAACATTACTGAACAAAATATTACGATATGAAAACAAAAACTCGTCACCGAACTCAATATGAGTTCGTTCATTAGTTTCAAAACTAACACAATGCTAGAAAATTGGACAACTAAACAAACAACTATTATTTGACGATATGTTGTTTGAAAAGTTCAATCAAATCCCACTGTAATATATTTTTTTACCTATAACTTTTTGATGAAAAAATTCGATTGTCCACAAGTGTGTTAACCACGTTTAGACCAAGCGTTTAGGTAAGCGTAGTGTAGGACGCCCTCCTGCTAGGTGGGGCGACGATCTGAGACATGTAGCTGGCAAAAACTGGATGAGAAGAGCCGAAGACCGGGCTCAGTGGCGCGTCTTGCGAGAGACCTACGTCCAGCAGTGGACTGATATAGGTTAATGATGATGATGATGTGCATTTACTGAGCAGTGAGCACGTCTACACTAAATGATTTCTAAACCAAGGATAGGTGGAACAGATCCACAATACAACACGTCCAAACTAGATTTTAATTTAGATACCTACTTATTATCAATAATATTTTATTACTAGTTATACTAGTTATCAACGCACAGCCTAAACCATAAGTCCTGGAGGTATGTAATTTGGAAGGTAGTATATGGGTGCACTAAGAAAGGAATTTTGAAAAGTCACACTCTAAAGGGTCTATTTAGAACGCGAGCAACGCCGCGGGCGACGGCTAGTATAATATAAATCCGATAATCTCTCCACTTGACTCCGATACCGGTAATACCTACCGTCATAATGAAATCAGATCAGAGAGAAGTGGCGATGGCTTAATAATGCTTGGGTTGATAATATTGCTTTGATAACGTTCAAGTACGGATAAAGTGCCCTCCAGCTTTGTCTAGCTATTTCACGAATATTTTGATAGATTAGCTGGCGCTTGCGGCTTTGCTCGCGTGGTAGCAGCGTACAATTGTTATAGGCAGAAGTTACTACTTAACATCAGGTGAGCTACCAGCTTGTTCCATTAATTTTATCATTAAAAAACAATAAAAAAAATTGATTTTTTTTGTAAATTCTGAAACCTGTGTCGGGTCAATTTATTTGACGAATCTTTTTACCAATTTTGAAGGGTCTATCATGTACGGTATATTAAAGAAACGAATTATTTAGTTTAAATCTTTGACCCTAATTTTGGACCCTTTAGGATGCGACTATTCAAAATTCCTTTCTTAGTGCAACCCTACACTATATAAGGATACTACCCTCCAAATTTCATATCTCTAGGACTTATAGTTTAGGCTGTGCGTTGATTCTCAGTCAGCTTCAAAAGAGTTTTCTACTAGTTAAGTATAAAAACATCCATTTTTCTCAGTGTACTAAGAGGGTGTATAAACTTTTGATAGTAAGATCAAAACAGTATCGAAAATTGTAGTTCACATTTTTGAAAACTCCATGCATGTCTGACATCTGTCTGTGCTCTCGAATACGTTTTTTTTGAAGGAACGGTGGTTAATCTGAGATGGATATGTTATTGTACTACATATATTGACAGGCGTCATGGCTCAGTCGGTAGTAGCTCTGCCTTCCGTGCTGTGGGTCGTGGGTTCGATCCCCACCGAGAACAAACATTTGTGTGTTGTAAAACATAGATGTTTGTTCTATGTCTGGGTGTTTCTATGTATTATAAGTATATATTTCCAACAAAAAAAATGTATGTATGTATTCTATCAGCCATCTAGTTTCCATCGTACAAGCTTTGCTTAGTTTGGGACTAGAAGGCGTTGTGTTAAGTGTCCGTGAATATTTATTATTTATTATTATTATTATATGTACATGCATATGTATTCTGTGCATGCGGTACCACATGGCGAGTGAAGCCGCGGCTGGAACCTACTAAAACAACCCTTATGATAAAGTACGCACTCAATTGGTGTTTAAAGAGAAGTTTCTAATGAAAAGGCACCCCAACAGACCCTTGATTATAAGTTTAGGGTCCCGTTTATACTGGAGATGAGAGATGAATGGGATTCCAAGAAGTTAATTAAATTTTCGTTCAACTGACTCTTGTTAACTCAGCTTTGACATAAGAGTAAAGTTGGACTGACTACTTGCATGCAGCAGGGCTAATTCTTGACCACCACCGTTCCCAACTAGATCCGGATTTTGACAGAATGCCTGTCGCCCACCAGTGGGCGGCCGGTGGGCTCGATGGGAATAAGCCTTTTGGAGGAGGTTTTTAATTCAGTTGAATTTTTTAATATTTTTAATGTTTGTTACCTCACAACTCAGATATATAAACACCGATTTGAAAAAATCTTTTTTTATCTGAAAGGGTATACTTCAAGATTGGCTGTATAAAAAAATCATCAAAATTGGTTTAGTAGTTTGGCTAAAAAAAAAAAAAACATGTCATCCACGTACACGTAACGTATTTTGCTTTCCTGTGACTTTTCAGCGTTTACAAATTTTACAATCAATAGAACAATCCCAATGAATTACCATCATCATCATCAGAGGGCCTAGTACGAGTTTTCAGTGTATGGTGTGGGTGTGAAACGTCTGACGCCCAGCACACCAGTGGGCGCTGATTTGTATGGAGACACTGAGCGGATTCTTTGAGAAGCTTGACATGCGAGTACGGGCTTAGTGTAGACCAAGCTTCTCAAAAAATCCGCTCAGTGTCTCCATACAAATCAGCGCGCACTGGTGTGCTGGGCGTCAGACGTTTCACACCAGATTTACGCACCAAAACTCGTACTAGGCCCTCAGACGATAAAGCCGTTGTATAGTCAATTTGAAGTCAGCTTTTCTAGTTTTTAAACTATTGTCAGACCGGCGAAACTTTCGAACTAGACTCGTGCTTTCGAAAAACGTACAATGTATGAAACGGGGGTTAAAATTTTAATCACGTTTCATACAAAACGAGATTTTTAGTGTGTAATTTTGGTAGAATGGGAGTCCCGCTTCTTCTTACGTAGGAACTACGTATTACATATTCTTTGCTATTGTGAATTTCAATAGACTTCAGCGACGACATCAATTAACTACGAACGAATGACTCAAATTAATGAACGAATAAATGAATGAAACTAATGAACTCACCCCATCCGGACTCTGCTTCTTGACCTCCACGAACTCGTTGAGGACTTCTTGCAGCTTTTTAGTCGAGTCTGAAAAAAAACAAAAATTGACTTGACGAAGCCTCTAGTTTAGACTAGACCTTTTTGTTAGATAGGTAGGTATAGTAGGATTAGAATAATAGACTACGAGTCGACGTACAGTCAGCGTCAAATTGATATGAGCGTCTAGAGTAGTCAAAATGATCTGAAAAACATAAAAGCAATTTGATATATGCAGTTCGAATCATCATATATCTGTAAGGACACAAGGTGTTCAAAATATCTTACTACTTACTGTTTCATATTTATATGAACAGCCAGGTTGTTCAAATTATCTCAGCTAACAAAGCTTTCAGAGGTAGTATGCAAACTCTTTTGAGTGAATACTTGAAATGTCAATGAGAGCTTTGTTTGCTAAGATAATTTTGAACACTCTGAATTCTCATATAAATATGAAACAATGAGTAGTAAGATATTTTGAACACCTTAGGTGCTTGCAACAATTATGATGATTCGAACTGCGTATATCAAATTGCTTTTATGTTTTTCAGATCATTTTGACTACTCTAGACGCTCATATCAATTTGACGCTGACTGTACTAGGTCGAGTCGAGAGCCGACGGAAAAAATAAAACTTCTTTTGTGCGACGCACAATGACGAAAAATTCTAATTTATGTATGCAATAGATATGGTGTGACCAGGCTAAGTCTGCAATGGAATAAATTGGCAACCCTACAAAAAAATTTCTTTATTCTTTATTGTACACAAAAGTAATGACTTACGGGAACTTAAGTAGTTTTTTTTTTTATTGGCGTAGCACAAAAAAAAAAGTCGTTATTCAAGCATAGGTTTGAGTAAGGGTCAATGTTTACTAGCGCAGAGTCGAAGCGAATCGAAGAAACTTAACATGGCAAATTCACCCTTATCTCCACAACGTAATGAACATTATTTATTCTTAGATAAAAAATGACGCGCGAATTCACGCGCATTCGTGCGATTTCGCGCGTCTGAACGCGTGAAGAAATATGTCCATTACACTGTGGAGATAAGGCTGAATTTGATATGTTAAGTTTCTTCGATTCGCTTCGACTCTGCGCTAGTATAAATTGACCGTAAGACATTCTCATATAAAAATCTGTGCTTGAGTCCGGATCAGTGCTTGAGCTCAGCCCGTAGTCTGAATTTTGTTATGTTTGTTTGCGACAAGCGAGAATCGAGAAACTCGCAGTTTTTGTATAGAGAAAAATAGTTTGCCAATCTCCCGCTAGAGGCGCTTATCGGGTTTCCATACAAAATATCTAGCAAGTCGCTTCTTGATATGCGTTTCGATCAACAAAACAAAACTCAGACTATGTTGACCCAACTATAGTAGCCATTTATTATAAGTGATGCATACTTAGCGTGGTCAGACTCATCTACATAATACAGTAGGTTACGTATAGCGTGCGGTATTTCCCAGGGGGTGCCAGGGGCAAGGAGTGGTTCATAAAAAGTACTCTTTCATGGCATAAGAAATTACTATAGGTACCTCAGGTAATCAGCTTTATCAACAAGATTTATAGATTATATAGCTAATACCCGCGACTTCGTACGCGTGCGAAACTTTCCACCAAAATATCTGTCAACCAGCATACGATGAACCCCGTAGCAAATGGCTGCTTTTGGTTTAGAGAGTTCAAGCTGTATCTAAGAATCCACGGCTTTGATTTCAATAAAATATAGCCTATGTTTCAATTCGGAAAAATGGCTTCTGAATGGTATAAGTTTCGTTGAAATTGGTCCAATAGTTAAGGCGTGATCCGCGAACAAACAAACTGACAAACTCGATTTTTGGAATCAGAATCGTTTATTTAGTAGATCTGCATATTTAGTTTATCAATATCTTTAATTTTAGTTTTTGGCTTTTTTACAGTATTATAATAGTACAAGCCGTCGCCCGCGGCGTTGCTCGCGTTCTAGACCCTTTAGAGTGTGACTTTTCAAAATTCCTTTCTTAGTGCACCCCTACACTATATAAGGATACTACCCTCAAAATTTCATACCTCTAGGACTTATAGTTTAGGCTGTGTGTTGATTCTAAGTCAGCTTCAAAAGAGTTTTATATATTTAGAAGAAGATTGATAGATAATTCTATAAGTGCCTACTTAGTCTACCTCTCTAAAACATATAACAACTCACACAGTTAGGTCAAACTAGTTAAATAGTAAATGTATTTAGTAAATGGTTATTACTAAAAGTAATCTACTTGAAAGGGTACTTAATGTTATTGGCCTTACGCTAGCCCTATTACGTTAAACACACATAAACCACAGATCATATAGGTAATACTAGCTGTTACCCGCGACTTGGAACACGTGTATTGATTTTTTTCGGAACCAAGTATCATTCATATCCAGGTCTAACATTTTTTAGCAACAAATCTCTTGTAACGATTACCAATCACAATGAATTCATTTTATTATTAGAAAAATATATAGTTATGCTTTTTGTTAATGATTTCATTCTAAGTCAACTTTTCTTTTTCCCATCCGGACCACCAGTGGCTTGGCCACCGCCGATGGGCTCGGTGGGAATAAGCCTAGTGAGATTAAAGTCAAAAGATGGTCTATTCAATATAAAAAAAAAACACGTGAACAGATAACTTACATGAAGCTAATTCCTGCAACTGCTGGAACTCTGCAGGTGACAGCTTGTCCCATTGGAAGCCGCTGGCCGCCATGGTGGCGCCACCTGGTGACAAAACATAAATTGTAAAACTTGGAATTTCTAAATGAAATTGGCAGGCGTCAGCTTTGCCTTCCGTGACGTGGGTCGTGAAGCTGACTGACAATCAACGCACAGCCTAAACTATAAGTCCTAGAGGTATGAAATTTGGAGGGTAGTATCCTTATATAGTGTAGGGGTGCACTAAGAAAGGAATTTTGAAAAGTCGCATCCTAAATGGTCTAAAATTAGGATCAAAGATTTTAACTAAATAATGCGTAGATATGCTGCTACCACAGGCGACAACTAGTTTATACATAAACTCTTGAGTTTCCCTCTCAAGCTTGCTCGCTCAAAACTCAGACTACTTCATCCTGTCCACTTCCCAAAGCTATTTTTACCCTGCAGTATTGAACGGTGGGTCTCTGGGTCACCATGATGGATAGCTGGTCAACTGATACGCTTTTATGTGGAGACATTATGATGTATCATGTCAGATGAGCTCACGTGCATTTGCAGGAAGCTTGGATTATCGGTCAGTGACCTAGGTCACAGAATAATACCTACCTTGTAATAAGACCACTTCGTATACCAATCAATATGAACGAAGTTTTTTTAACCCACTTCAAGAAAGAGAAGGTTCTCAATTCTGGTGTGTTTTTTTTATACTTGTTAACTCAGAAATCCATCATTTATGAAACGATATGTTTTTTTTTTATCTGAATGGGTTCTTCCAGATTGGTCCCATAATTTTTTTATCAAAATCTATTCAGTAGTTTGGCAGAATAACTGGAAAAAACACGTCATCAGCGCACACGACATTGCGTATATTTTGCTTTCCTGTGACTTTATGTGGTGTTTACGATCAATAGAAAAGTCCAAATGAACTGCCATCATCATCATCATCATTTAATGATAAGGAAGCGTTTAGCGTTTCAAATTGAAGTCGGTTTTTCCATTTTTTTTAACTTATAAATTATTATGTCTTCAAAATGACGTGAATATAATGAGTAGGTACTAACCTACCGACTCGAACTTGATATAACTTACCTAATCCAAAAAAAACGTTACATGCGTACGAAGTCGCGGGTATCAGCTAGTAGTTAATAGACATTTTGACATTGGTCGAAGGAAGATCAAAACTTTAACTTAACAGTAAGATTCGATGCCTTCATCATCATTAATTGAAGTCGGTTTCCAAGTTTTTACACTTTTCAGTGATAATGTCCGTCCGAAATCGATGTTTTGTTTTTCAACTCAAACTTAGAGCACAATTCCTAAACAAACCTTTGTTAGGATATGTTCAATATTCTGAGGCAAAAGCATACATATTTAGTTTGATAACGCCAAGTGCACTATCCCTACGTGCACATAGAAAGTAGGTTATCTGTACCGTGTGCCAATCGATAATATCATCGGTAGGGGTTGGTCTAGGAATATAGAGTTTGTAGATATCCCTTACCTACAATATTAGTTTTACTAACCAACATTTTACCGATACCCGTAGGTATGTATCTTTCTATCATCAATATATAAAACTCTTTTGAAGCTGACTGACAATCAACGCACAGCCTAAACTATAAGTCCTAGAGGTATGAAATTTGGAGGGTACAGTGTAGGGTTATACAGTATATAGGGTTATACAGTATACAGTATATAGTGTTATACAGTGTAGAGGTTCTAAAGGGTACAACGCGAGCAACGCCGCGGGCGACGGCTAGTGTAAATATAAAATAAAATAAATAAATGTAGACATTGATATTGGAACGTTGACTTCAAATAAAAAAGAAATCTGTTGCAAATGGGTTCCTTCGGATAAACGTAATAAAAGAACACTCTAGGGTTCTCGATAAGTTAGGGTTGCCAATCTCGTATCTTACGAGGTTCTGCTTTTTTCATACCACTAGGATAAACAAGTTTTTTTTTTTTTTTTTATTGTTTCTGAAAACACAAACAGTGAAAAAAAAGTACCGCCTGATTTTGAAAGCCTGTAAGCTTTTTTATTGTATTTGTTATCCTGATATTTTACTTCTGCTGTGTAATGTCGTGGTGTTGATGTCAGCAGGGATAAAAAACCGAAAAATATATATTTTTTGTAAAAATTCACATAAAGCGTCATAAGGTCTAATTAAGGTCACGTGTTGTGTAATAACACGTGTTTGGTTTCATAACTCTGACACTGACAATGGCAAAATAACGCTTTTAGGATATAATTCGGGTTTTTCATTTCTTTTTTTCAAAATACGATTTTATTTATTAAATTTTTGTGTTGAATTTATATTCTACCATTCTCAGATAAAAAAAAATATAAATGTGAGAGACAGCCCTGCGATAAACGCAATTACAGAAAGGGTTGGCACTGGCACTCAGATTGTGAAAACTTCTTGTCTTCGGGCAGCCCTTGTCAAGCGGGCAATTTGACAAGTGATTTTGTACTTTTCTAGATTTTGTTTTATTTATTTAACTTTCTTTATCCTACAAGGTTTTGGTTAGAACTTATTTTATCTTTAGTTTGACTAAAAATTTAACATTTTTTTTCTAAAATGAAAACCTATGCATATCTGTAGTAGATTGCTCAGCTAAAAAAATCCTATGGAAAATCCTCATGAGTGCAGTTTTTTTTTTTTTTTTTCTTCTTATCATGCTACGGTGTAGCAGTTGAGAATACTAAGTACCTACTTGGTCCTTCCTGACATTATAAGTTGATTTATAAAAGGTCCGGGGCAGAAGCTACTTTGTATTTACGTAGGTACTTAATTAACATTGACCAAGCGAGAAAAGCGAGCTAAAAACTAGAAAGTTCTTGCGCTCGCTTCGCTTGATCGTGTACAACGTAAATTGATCGTTATAATTTGGGAAAAACATCTCAATATTAGCACAACGTAAAATTAATTTCAAAGTATTTCTTGTAATTATATAATTTTGCCTCAATTACAAAGCAAACAACTTTCCGCTCGCACATTTTCACATTTTTGAAGATAATAAACTCACTGAAGTTATTTATGTCTAAAAATGTTTATTTTTTCGTGTTTTTAACTTTTACTTTTAGTTTAGAAAACTTGTTTGGATCAAAATGATATTTATACTTAGCCTTGTGCAATGTTATTGCACACAACACTGTTTGCGATTTTTTTATAAATACTTATTATAATATCATTCATTAAGTTCTTTCTAAATGTTGAAATGTGGGAGCGAGATGTTGTTTTACGGCTGTCAGCGTCTTAAAATCGTTATTTGCAGTACCTTGATCACGAATAAATGTCACAATCGAGATACACTGCGCGGTGACATTACAACGGCTGGCAGTCGAGCTGGCGTTGACGCGCAATACCTATACTCGAATACGCTAACGCGGTGAGTGACACGAGTTTTGACATTTTTTGAAACGACACATAGCACTTTTATTTTAATAGTTTTTCTTGTATTATTGTGAGTATTGTTGTTTAATTTTGGTGGAATTTTAACCAATAATACTTAGGTCGTAACATAAAGTGTGAGCCATTGGAATAAATGTGTGTAAAGTGGTTTTTCTGAATGTGAAAATTCGTGTTAGGTTTTGAAGAGAAAATCCACCATTTTCTTTTCAAAACAAACGACAGCCGACTTGACAAATGACTTGACTTGACTTATTTATTACAATTTTAACACTTGACATTGGCAAAATTGTCTGTCGAAATGACGGACAGAGGCCATTCATGAAGAGAAGAAGAAGAACTCGAATACGCTAACGCGGTGACTGTCAAATTTTTTCGTGATAGAGGTACTGGCTCCGCTGCACATAAAAACTGCAGTTTTCAGGAGAAAGTACATAACACAGCAACTCAACCAACAACCCTCACTAACCACTCTTTGTAGATCATGGAAATATTTGTGTTCGCAACAGAACCGTCACGTTCTATATCAAAACATCGATCTCTATACCCTACTCACACCTATGTCAGTGTATTGCCACAGGGTAAGAGGAAGAGCTAGGTAACTAGATACAAGATACAAGATTTTTATTTGCATAAATAAGTGTTACAATTTGGTCTTATCTGTAGGAGGCACTTTACAACTTATTCACCTTTTCCAGGTATCGCAAATGTTTTGGGCGCTTAAACTTAGGTAGGTAATTAACATTAATTCTGGGTACATACCTTTGGGTATGCACTATATTTTCTTTACTACTTTAAACCTTACATAAGGTACTTACTAATTATTTTAATACTTAAATTTGTTATGTCTAATTTGACTAGGTAGGTATTTAAGTTAATATTTTAATCACTTTAGTTTTAGGTATTATTCTTTTTCAAAGTAGTCTTCGGTTGAGTAAAGGCATTTTTTTACTAGGTATGATTTTAGTTTTCTTATGAATGGTTTTATTTTCTAACAACAATAACAGCTAGTAACAAACATTTTGATGGCAAACACGGGCGACGGACTCGTGGTCACACCGGTTTGCTACACCAGTGTGACTACGAGTAATTTCTTTTACTCGTGGTTACACTACTCTGAAAAGGATCGCACTTGACTGAATAGTAGGTATGTACTGAAGTGCAGTACTTTGAAACTCTTTGACAAACAGAAAAAGAAAAAGACAATTTTATTCTAAATACTCAGATGCAGTTAATTCATAATCAAAACACCGTTGGCCATTTTTTGGAAATTTTACGCCAAATTATGAAGGGGAGAAGTCAATAATACGAAGTCTATTTTTATATTTGCGTATAGCCTGTATCGCTTTATTTTTTAACCAACTTCAAAAAAGGAGGAGGGTCTCAATGCATGTTTGTTCTGTCTAGGTGTTGCTATAAGTAAGTATGCATTTATAAAAGACTATATAAGTTTTCTATCAGCAATCTAGTTCCCATAGTACAAGCTTTGCTTAGTTTGACTAGAGCGTGTGAAATGTCCATGGATATTACGGTTTTTCATTCCTACTTATACTCTTTTAACACTAGGTGTCGTCGGTCGATTCTATATCTAATCTATTTTTTTCTCCATATTTCAAAAACTGCAAAGTTTAAGGAATTTATCTAGCCTAGCCATTATCACTATGGCCTGTGTCTTTTCCGAACAGCCCTTCGCCCGCGGCGTGCCCATCGAAAAGTTTTCCAACAAAAAGGTTTTGTTTTTGCTGTCAGAAACACTTAACTTTTGTTTTTTGTTTACTACAAAAAGTTTTTTATGTTTTGACAATGCACTTGAAAGATTGAAAGGGTTCGGGTACGTACCTCTACTAGAGAGCTACCAAATGATTTCTTCTTCTTCTTCTCTTCAATAATGGCCTGTGTCCGTCATTTCGACAGACAATTTTGCCAATGTCAAGTGTTAAAATTGTAATAAATAAGTCAAGTCAAGTCATTTCTCAAGTCGGCTGTCGTTTGTTTTGAAAAGAAAATGGTGGATTTTCTCTTCAAAACCTAACACGAATTTTCACATTCAGAAAAACCATTATTTGCTAGCGTCTCCCAACTTTTGAGAGACGTTTGAGAAGTTTGATCTATAGATACAAATGCCTGTTTATCTTAAGAATAAGAATAATTTATAAATACAAAACTTAAATAATAACAACAGATAGTGTAGGTAGGTACTTAATTAGATACATTTAGGTAGGTACACTTCTAATTGAATTCTTTTTAAGCAGGTAATATATCAAAGATTATTTTTTAAACTTTGTAGATATACTTTATTTTATGTAGGTACGAGTACTCGTAACAATAGGGTCGTTTGACAAAATACTCGGATGCTGCATAAAAACAGATGAAACCTTGTTCACAGACAGAGATAAATGCAGTATCATGTAGGTACTAACAAGCACGATCAATAGTTGGAAAGGACTGTTACTATAGGAATCGTAGTTAATTTTCAGCTTCAGCGGTTCACTGGAATAACTATAATATTATATTCATAAAATCTTGTGAAAATATGATTGGGTTGGGATTTTGGGATGTTGTAAAAGTAACAGAATGACAGCAGTGACTTTGGATATCCCATGACAAATAAGTATTGTATACTTACAAACACGAGTTTTGACATTTTTTGAAACGACACATAGCACTTTTATTTTAATAGTTTTTCTTGTGTTATTTCGAGTAATTTTGAGGAATTTTAACCAATAATACTTAGGTCGTAACATAAAGTGTGAGCCATTGGAATAAATGTGTGTAAAGTGATTTTTCTGAATGTGAAAATTCGTGTTAGGTTTTGAAGAGAAAATCCACCATTTTCTTTTTAAAACAAACGACAGCCGACTTGACAAATGACTTGACTTGACTTATTTATTTAAATTTTAACACTTGACATTGGCAAAATTGTCTGTCGAAATGACGGACACAGGCCGTTATTGAAGAGAAGAAGAAGTATACCTACTTACCTACAGGATGTAAGAAGATTTACTCCTTGGGGAATTTCAGAACATTTCTGCCGCCACATAGTGATGCTCGCATCGCTGTTTCAGTTTGAAGGGTATAAGTGCCGGTTCTATTACACGCACATGAGACTTAACACCGACATGTCTCAGAGTGATGGACGCAGTGCAATGCATCAGATGCCACGTCCTCAGTGGATGTGCTCAGTGAGGCAATGTAACGTTACAGGCCGTGATTACCACTTCAAATTAGATGGGTAATCGGCTTGTTCCATCAGTTTGTAGTAAAAAAAAAGTGTGTGAAATTCACACGTGGTAGAAGTGAAACCTTCAAAGAATACTTAACCAATAAGCAGTAAGTAACCTACTAAGTTTCACTTCAAGATAAAAAGTAAAAAGTTGCAGAAAGTTTATAATATCGCACTGGATTTGAACTTGCTCCCGTGATCGGTCTGACCGCAGTCCAACGGTATCACTGTTCGGCCAACAGTAGCTCTGCTGCGATGGTTGAAATTACGGATATGTCTCTTTTTGTTTGCGCTCTTTTGTTTTCGCAAAATGTAAGTGTAATAGTAACTAGTAGCTCATCTGTAATCTGTTACCGTTTTCGTTTCATCGAATCTCAAATCACAACGGTGCTAAAGAAGTTTTCACTTCAAAAACTTCGTACAATTTTAAACTTACAAAAACTAACCTACCCAGATCCCTAGCTAGTTTATCTAGAACGATCATCAAACTATTATATGCACTACTGCTCTGAAGCGTAGTTACAGCGACCGCGCCATCAGATCCGATATTACATTACTGTTATAAAGTTAGCTGGTTTCTGCTGTAGAAAATGTGCGGGAAAATATCGAGAGAAAATCTACGTGAAAATAAACTTGTTGGCAATGTTTTGGTATTTTAGGGGAAGGATGTATGATTTGACATTGCGTAGATAGATAAAATATAGAAAATACTTTATTGCACACCTTAGCTTAGGGATTACAATAAAAAAAAAAAAAACTTAAATTAGTTGTACAATGGGCGGTCTTATTGCTAATGAGCGATCTCTTCCAGACAACCTTGGACGGAATGGATTGCGTACCATACCATAATAAGACTTAAGACAAAGGTATATGTTAGGCTCAGCGAAGGAGCGAAGCTTGGAGTCCATACTCCAAGTTCTGATGATTAACAGCGATGATGAAGAGGATCTAAACAGATTTTAATTACAAAATTAAATACAAACTCATTTATTTACCAAAAGAGAATACATAATAAAGAAATGATCAACGTTTTAATTTTTTTGTAAAAGTAACTTGTTAACTGTACTGATACTGAGATATTCTCTTGTCTGTTGTTGTTGTCTTGTCTCTCTTGGTTATCTGGAAGAGATCGCTTATAGCGATAAGACCGCCCATTGTACCTCATACTTAAAACTTATTTCTCTTTTATTGTTTTTCTTCTTTTCTTGGTGTTCAATAAAGAATATATTATCTATCTATCTATCTATACTCTATGATCAGATTATGGGCTGTTTAACTTCACTTCAAACTTTGTAAATATAACATAATAATATACGATGCAGATACGTTGCTTCCGATCCATACAAGCATAAAGAAAACACAGATACTCGATTATTCGTACCAATGTCGCGTGATGGTCGGACGTACCGATATTCAAGCGCGTTAAATCGATACGAATTGAGTTACCACTAATGCACTCCGGGGCGATGAAACCGGATACGATCCGGTTATAACGCGTCACAACCGGTTATCTGACGCGCCAGAGCCGGTTATCTGACGCGTAGTTTGATTTATGCTTCAGTGCAGCGATGAAGTAAACATTACGTCACTTCCACCCCTAGTTGTGTACGATCGCCGCGTTTCCGCTAACTGGAACGGTAATGGAAATCAAAAACTTTGGTCGTAATTTTTTACAACCTTACCTTTTTACAGCCTAACGTTTTCGGACCCAAATTAGGTATTTAAAACTGAAGTAGGGGATCATCAAGTCATAAATATGGTAGTGTAGCGCCATCTATCTCGCTACATGAGAACTATCCTAGATCGCGCAAACGAAGTTATCACGGAGTTTGAACATAAGTAATACTACCGAATACCATCCATTGGTCCTCGGACCCCGAGCCAAAGGCCGCTCGGCGTGGAAGATCTTCCCTTTTCGTAGGAGGACACATATCCTACAATGTTCTCCTCAGTAGGTTTCATTAATATTTTAAAAATGGCGACTAAGGTTTCAGATTTTAATTGCAATTGGCAGTAAGGGTATCGGATACAAAGCACCGATGTTACTGTTTTTAGCAGTATAGTATTAATTAGAGTAGAGTAGGATGTACAATATTGCACAGGGATGGTTTTATAATATCCAGCGGACAAATTAGAAAGAAAGGATAAGTCACATTCCTAGAAGCAGAAGCTACATTGTCTAAGTTGCTCTTTAAGCAACTTGTTGCTTCAATGCTAATTCCTTAGGTAGGTATTTATTATTATTTATCCCGCAACTGCCCCACATGCCCCACTTTACCCTAACTTTATTTATAATTTCATCAAAACTTTTGAATCCCCGTCGAAAAATAAAACAAGGATAAACTGACAGCGCCTTCCTTGTACCAATTACTCTGACAACTGGCAGTATTGGGCTTTATTGAGAGTGCTGGCTTTGTCTCAGCCACCAGCTGTGGGTTAAACAGCTGGTTTAGTTATGCAGATATACGACAAAAAGATCTTCAAAGTAGGTAATATAAAACCAGATCCACCGTAGTGCGAACTGTGCGATTGCCTCACAGGGCACATTCTCAGTGGGGAGACGTATTATCTTGGACGAATATTGTTAGATATAGATACACTAGCTGGTACCCGCGACTACGTACGCGTGCGAAACTTTCCACCAAAATATCTGTCAACCAGCATACGATGAACCTCGTAGCAAAGGGCTGCTTGGTTTAGAAAGTCAAGCTGTATATAAGAATCCACGTCTTTGATTTCAATAAAATATAGCCTATGTTTCAATCCGGAAAAAGGGCTTCCGCGAATGGTATAAGTTTCGTTGAAATTGGTTTAGTAGTTAAGGCGTGATCTGCGAACAAACAGACAAACGATTTTCGGAATCAGAATCGTTTACTTAGTAGATTTGCATATTTAGTTTATCCATATCTTTAATTTTAGCTTTTAGGCTTTACAGTTTTGTAATAGTATAGATAGAAGTTACAAACGTTTCTTTGCATAAACAAGTGCAACAATTAGATCATCACTTAAAATAGTACGGAGGCGTCTGCTTCTTCTATCACTGTTCTCAACAAAAACACTGAACCAGCTGTTATATTTCAGCTGCGGCGTGAAATGGTCTTGCATTAATTAAAATTGAGACTTTAAACGGCTTTGGACGAGTCCATTATGAATATTAATTGTGCTTAATCGTTCATCGGCTCTGCAGAATTACGGGATTCCGTTTTTAGAGGAGTTTCGTTTGTCTGAATATCTTAAAATGGTCCTTGGGACTTAATTATTAACACCTACTGCCCCTCTGAATACCTCTAGTGGAATGTCCCGTCATGGTTTACCAGCGCTTAGTGAAAGCGAGAGGGAGGTGGAGGGGTTTTCGGACCACCGGTATCTCGTCCCACTGGGACGAAACGACTTTTGCGCATTCAACGTCACTGCTACCGTGTTGGTACTTTGTAAACGAAAAGTAGAAGATATTACAGAAGGAAACACAGGGGCTAGGTACGCAAGCGCGATATTTGTCTACTCGTTCTCGTCAAAATGAACGCAGCTTGCACTAGTTTTTGAACTAGGGTCGAGCCTTTGAATTAAAGCCGCGTTTGGCCGTCATCATTAGCACAGATAATGCAATAGTTCAAATGGTACGTACAAAATGCCTTCATTTTGACAGAACGAGGACAATTATCTCGCGTGCGTATATTATATCCTAGCGCCCGTGTTTCCTGCTGCTTGATCTGTGGTAATCCATTGTTACAGGCAGAGAATGCTTCGCCCACAGCCGAGAATACCATTCTCCCTAGACAATCAGACTGGCGAAACTCTCGAAATAGACCCGTGGTTTCGATAAACGAACAAGGGGATCAAAATTTGAATCACGTTTCATACAAAACGAGATTTTCAGTGTGTAATTTTGGTAGAATGGGAGTCCCGCTTCTTCTTACGTAGGAACTACGTATTACATATTCTTTGTAGAGAATACCAAAAGACAGTCGTAAATTTACCAAGGAATATGTCATACTGCGTACCATTTACCTACTGAGGATTTCGTCAATGGGCACCACCTACTGTCTTTATTAAACCCTCTCGTATTTCCATATGGATTCCTTATTCCGTAAACTCACTAATACGAGAGTTTCCGTGTTAACAGAGATGGAGTAAGGGAAGACCTAAGCTCGTATGAGTTAGCGGGCAACTCTGGTTGGTGACGGAATTTTGAGGTGACTGCTAGAGCCGGGACAGTTTAACGTGCCCCTTAGAAGCACGGTAGCGCTTGTAAATGCCACTAAACGGAGACGCATCTAATAGTGACCGCGCGAACGTCGCTTAACTTAAATAATCGGTGAAGATAGACTACGCAAGCAAGCCCTAGGAAATTAGGTAGTCCAAATACTTTTTTATCTATAATATTATGAAACTGTAAAAAAGCCATAACTAAATAAAGATATGATGGATAAACTAAATATGCAGATCTACTAATTAAACGATTCTGATTCTATCTTGAAGGAGGTTCATCGTATCCTGGTGACACATATTTTGGTGAAAAGTCTCGTACGCGTACGAAGTCGCGGGTATACAATGGTACCTAGCTCCACCCCTGATGCAATAATGAAGAGGCCGGAATTCAATGCTTATGTCGACTTTCCTAAGGGCATTCTCACATACACGCGGCTGCCGAGTGCCGGCTCGACGGTAGATTTCTGCCTACGTCTTAAGACAGAGGGCCTAGTACAAGCTCTCAGTGTATAGTGTAGGTGTGAAACGTCTGACGCCCAGCACACCAGTGGGCGCTGATTTGTATGGAGACACTGAGCGGATGCTTTGAGAAGTTCGACATGCGAGTACGGGCTTGGTGTAGACCAAGCTTCTCAAAAAATCCGCTCAGTGTCTCCATACAAATCAGCTCACACTGGTGTGCTGGGCGTCAGACGTTACACACCAAAACTCGTACCTACTACGCCCTCTGTATACTAGTTTTCTGTTCAAGTGTGTACCGTGCACCGTGTGAATGTATTAAGGTACTTATAACCTTTTAGGGATATGAAATTCTTCAGGGTGGAACGTCCCAGACGATAGTGTTAATGTAGGATGTATTATTATAGATCGAATATATATAAATAATATTTTTTTTTTTTTTTTTAATTTATTTATGGTTTTAATAATACATTGTAACTTATTTTGTACTATAGCACTAAGGAAACCACAAGGTTTATATGAATAATGCTATATTATGAGTCTTGGCGTCGATAGCCTTACATTAGGTAGGTAGATAACTAGATTAGATAGATAGGTAGGTAGGTAGCTAGCAAAGTGCATTCCATTTATTTAGGTAGCTTGTTTTAGTTAGGTACTTAAGTAGGTAGGTTGATTAGCTTTTTTAAATAGTAGTAGTAATAGTAAATATTCACGGACATTTAACACAACGCCTTCTAGTCCCAAATTAAGCAAAGCTTTTACAATGAGCACTAGATGGCTGATAGAATACATGTCCTATTATAGGTATACATCTTTTTTCTAAGTATGTACATACTTATAATACATAGTAACACCCAGACATAGAACAAACATCTAAGTATAGCCTACCTACCTACATAGTTTACAAAATATCCCAGAAGTGATAAGCACCATGCTTCGGGTTCAATGGCCTTTCTTGGAAATAGAACAGCTCTAAATAGGTAACTGATTTTAGATCGATTGAACGAGACGCATCGTACCTATCTACGTACTACCTATCTCATCAATTGCCGATAACGCCACAGATCATAAATAATACTAGGTATACCCTGTGCCTTTTGCAAGTAACACCCATTACATTGACAGGCGTCATGGCTCAGTCGGTAGTAGCTCTGCCTTCCGTGCTGTGGGTCGTGGGTTCGATCCCCACCGAGAACAAACATTTGTGTGTTGTAAACATAGATGTTTGTTCTGTGTCTGGGTGTTTCTATGTATTATAAGTATGTATTTACAAAAAAAATATGTATGTATGTATTCTATCAGCCATCTAGTTCCCATCGTACAAGCTTTGCTTAGTTTGGGACTAGAAGGCGTTGTGTTAAGTGTCCGTGAATATTTATTATTATATTTATTTATTATTTATTACTACGTATACTCGTATGTACCTAGGTAGTTATTTACAAAAAAGTAGATAATTACTTAAACAGGTGTTCTATCATCAATCTAGTTCCCTTAATACAAGCTCTAGATTGATTGATTTTCTTCTTTTTTTTTCATGTAGGTATTATATAAATAGGTTTTAAAAAAAAAAGAATCTCTATTTGAAGTATTTTCTGCAGATGACTTCGGGTGCTCAATTGGAAGGAAATTTTTAGGGCATAACAAAATAAATAGGGTCACGCACAACGTCAAATCCCCTTGATCCACCCGTCCTGGAGGCTGTACGACGTCAGAATCAAGGCTAAACACGCACGAACGAACGTGCTTTGAAAGGGCGTTTGCATCAAAGAATAGGTAGGTATATGTAATACGTAGTTCCTGCCAAAATTACCCACTGAAAATATAGTTTTGTATGAAACGTGATTCAAATTTTGACCCTCGTTTCATACATTGTTCGTTTTTCGAAAGCACGAGTCTAGTTCGGGAGTTTCGCCAGTGGTTTGCACTCTGGCCGACAACGACATGTCAGCTCGAACAAAACTTCTTCTTCTTACGCGAGCAACGCCGCGGGCGACGGCTAGTGGTGGATATTTTTCTTCAAAACTTGGAGACGAATTTTAACATTCAGAGAAACCACTTAGGTACACATTTATTGCAATGGCTCACACTTTGTATTACGACCTAAGTATTATTGGTTAAAATTCCACCAAAATTAAACAACAATGCTCACAATAACACAAAAATAACTATTAAAATAAAAGTTATAGGTGTTGTCTCAAAAAATATCAAAACTAGCTCTCATTTCTACAGCCTACAGACTCTGTCTTATCAGTTCGACAGACAATTTCGACAGTGTCAAGTGATATAAATTATAATTTGAAATAATATTTTTTCTGAATGTGAAAATTCGTGTTAGGTTTTGAAGAGAAAATCCACCATTTTCTTTTCAAAACAAACGACAGCCGACTTGACAAATGACTTGACTTGACTTATTTATTACAATTTTAACACTTGACATTGGCAAAATTGTCTGTCGAAACGACGGACACAGGCCATTATTAAAGAGAAGAAGAAGTAAAGTCAAGTCATTCATCAAGTGACAAGTCGGCTGTCGTTTGTTTTGAAGGGAAAATGGTGGATTTCCCCTTCAATGAAAGCTAAATGTCGAATAGAAATGTTTCTGTGTTTTACGTTTTTCGCTTTCCGTCGATATCGTGCAGATGTAGCATGTCGGGGCAGTGTGAAAACAGGGAACGGCGAAAGCAAATGTTTGAAGAAGCTGATTTTCCTCTAATATTAACATTTCTTTGGTAAATAGAAGAATGTTGTGTCGAAAGGAGAAAAATATCGTAAAAAAAGCTTTTGGAAACTGCAATTAATTTTGAAAAGAAAAACATTTAGCAATTACTTGGTGAAATGAACTTCGATGAGATTTTGCATAGGTCTAGGTAAGTTTTTTCCGAGTTGTGTTTAACTTTGAGTGTAAAAAAGAAACAGGACTTTATATTTTTTTACCAATGTTGATGATCAGTGTGGCTTCATGCCGTATAAACAGATCTTCTATATCACGAAGGCGGTTTGGCTACATTTGTAGTGGTGCATGAACGAACACCAACAATACGCCCCTCTCTTTCTATCTCAGTATGTTCGAGTGCTCTGGAGCTTACGCACACAAACACAGCTAAACCTTCTTCGTGAAATAGAAGCACCAGGCTCCCAGAGGGCCTAGTACGAGTTTTCAATGTATAGTGTGGGTTTGAAACGTCTGACGCACAGCACACCAGTGGCCGTTGATTTGTATGGAGTTACTGAGCGGATACTTTGAGAAGCTCGACATGCGAGTACGGGCTTGGTGTAGACCAAGCTTCTCAAAGAATCCGCTCAGTGTCTCCATACAAATCCGCGCCCACTGGTGTGCTGGGCGTCAGACGTTTTACACCAGATTTACACACCAAAACTCGTACTAGGCGCTCAGCTACAGTTCACGATTTAATCTGACAGCTATACGGAAATGTAACGTATTCAAATCATATTGCGCGTCAACTTCACTGCCAAATGTCGTAGCGTCACCGCGCAGTGTATCATTTCCAAAACCTCGTCGCCAAAACTATCTCGTAGGCACATTTTTATCTCACAATTTGTTTATCACTATAATTCAGTCGTACTCATAAAAAGAACATAAAAAATGATTTGAATAAAACGTTTGAAACAGTTACTTTGATCTTATAATAAATAACGGACAAAGAAATTGTGGGCGTAAGGTAAAAGCGATTAGAAAATATCACCATTCAAAATATTTTGCGTATTTACAATATCTAAGTCAAAACAAGACATGTATAAGAAAAACTTTTAATTGGCTCGAACACTCAAAATGTCATTTAGTTTCTGATACTTATGAATAAGACTTCCTTAGGGTAACTAAAATAAAAAAAAACAAAATTCCCGTAGAACTTCACAACACACACTACCACACACTAGGTATATGGGTAACCAACAAATTTTGGTTACCCATATATACCCAATAACAGGCTTTTGTGTTGAAAGACTGTTTGCTGCCGTCAAAACTGAAATTGTAATAAAATAATTTCAACTTTTTTAGTTGTGGCCCCTCTTCAGCCATCTACCTGAATTGAGCCAATATTTTTATTAAACTGGGTATTTGACGGCCAAATGGGTCGGTTCAGTTATGAAGTTTACACATTTCACGTCTTATAGGGGTTAAGCTAGTAGCAATAGTAAATAGTAACTAGCGTGAAAAAGAAGAAGAGATGTCAGTACTAGTCGGTAGGACTATGGCCGCAAATATTACAATTTTAACACTTGACATTGGCAAAATTGTCTGTCGAAATGACGGACACAAGCCATTATGGAAGAGAAGAAGAAGAATCAGCTTTAGTAGGTTTTGAACTTTTTCTTTTTATATTTTACTAGCCGTCTCCCGCGGCGTTGCTCGCGTTAGAGTGCGACTTTTCAAACTTCCTTTCTTAGTGCACCCTACACTATATAAGGATACAACCCTCCAAATTTCATACCTCTAGGACTAGGCTGTGCGTTGATTCTCTGTCAGCTTCAAAAGAGTTTTATATATATTGACTAGTGGTTGCGTTGCGCGCGAGCTGCGAGCAGCTCGCGTCTTTTTTTTATGCCGTATTTTTATCAAAAACCCCTCAATCTCATTCGGATACCCCGTTGGAACGAAGTCAATCGGTTAAAGTTTCGCAAAAAAAATCTACATGGCCGCCATCTTGGAATGCCCACCCCTTATTGCAATAAAAACGCATTTAAAATTTAAAAAAGTGTAAAATTCCATTCAAACCCCTCAATCTCCTTCGGATACCCCGTTGAAACGAAGTAAATCGGTTAAAGTTTCGAAAAACGGAAATGACACGGCGGCCATTTTGAATTTCTGAAATGTCATAATTTTTCTGAAATATACAGGATACAAGCTACCTGTCAGTGAAAGAACGGTAGTCATACCTTAAACTTGGTAGAACAAAGTAAGTCGCCAAAGTCGGGTCTGACTGAAAAATTCAAACTCCTATAGCATGCGGGGTTGCCAGCTGCGGGGAACGAAAATGATCAAATGTCATTTGGGTGGGCCCAATCTTGCCAGCTAGTGGAAATTTTAATTCAAAATGTCGTTATTTCTACTTTTTACGTTCCCGAGAGATAGCGGGGAAACTACCCTGAAAATGGGGAAAATTTTTCAACCAGGCAACACTCCTCTACCAACTGCACAACCGGTCCATACAATTCATCCAGGTAGGGGGTTGCCAACTACCCGATATTTCGGTTTGAAAATCGTGATTTTTTCGAAAATCGCAACTTTTTTACAAAATGGCCGCCACGCCGTCCGCCATCTTGGATTTTTGAAAAGTCATAATTTTTCTGAAATCTCAAGGATATAGGCTATCGTTCTGCATAATCGGTGTTGCCAGCTTTTGAGTTTCGTAGAACAAATTAATCCGCCAAAGTCAAAAAGTCCCAAAAACTAAAAAGTTGCAAGTCTCTCGGGGTTGCCAACCAAAAGTTACGAAAATGGTCAAAAGTCATTTGGGGGAGGCCAACGCTCCTATGCAGCCCAAGTCTCTATTCAAAATGTCATTATTTCTACTTTTCATGTTTTTTGGGAAAATCTCGGAAATTACCCTAAAAATGGGGAAAATTTCTAAACCAAGCAACACTCCTCATCGAATCACACAACCGCTCGGTACAACTCGACCCCCTAAAATGTTGCCATCTACCCTAAAAAAGGATTCGAAAATTTAGCAAAAACCATGACTTTTACAAAATGGTCGCCACAGCCTCCGCCATCTTGGATTTTTGTAAAGTCATAATTTTTCCTAAATCTCAAGGATATAGGCTACCCACCCTTATACTCAGTGTTGCCAACTTGCGAGTTTCGTAAAACAAAGTAATCCGCCAAAGACAACCCTAAAAAGTCGAAAAATTCAAATCGAAATAGCGCGGCCGCCATCTTGTTTTTTTTTTTTTTTTCACCAATTCCCAAAATCCCAACCTACAATCAGTCGGATGACACGCTCGGACGCCCTCTATCTGTCATAGTTTGCGAACGCGCAAATCAACACCGGCGCCATCTTGGATTTCGAGAACCGCTATAATTTTCCTCTACTCGTTTGGTGTTTATACACATTTTCGTAGAACATCATTGTGGTGTAGCTCCACTCCTTCTGTCTCTCAGGGCATGTCAATGAGTCAGTGAGTGAGTGAGTGGTAATGTAGCTTTATATAACTATAATGATGATTTAACATATTACCTCGCGATTTCTTCTAACTTGAACCACAATTCCCCGAGTCTCAAGTGATATTCTTTCACGGTGCAATTTGGAACAAGCAATTTTCTCTGAAAAACGTCTTGCGTTTAGGATCATCTTCAGGCGACCTTCATTCGGTTGATGACTGTCGTAAGTACGTTTTTTTTTTTAATTACTTTCTTAATAGAATTTTCGCTATTATAGCCACTGAAGTATGATGAAGCCGGAAGGTAGTCGAAGTAAATTTCCCTGGTTTTTACAAGCTTTTATCGTTTATAGGCTGTGTGTTTGATTCTTTAGGTCAAATCTTGTAAGTTTTAACCCACTTCCCGATGTCCGATTTGGCTGAAAGGCATGGGGCATGGGGTTGGGGCATTCATCATTGCAAGTTTAAAAAAAATATAGGACCGGTGCTTTATCCAATTTGCCCCAGACCCTTTGGCATAACCATTAGCCTTCAGTGGCAAAGCAATAATATGGTGATAGCGAGCTGATCTGATGATGGAGCCGGAAGGTGGCCATGGAAACTTTGTTATAAAACGACGCTGCCCCATCGAGTTTAGGCTTGTTTGGTTCGTCCTGCAAAGAATGATGGTCCTTAATGATATCAGAGGGCCTAGTACGAGTTTTCAGTGTATAGTGTGGGTGTGAAACGTCTGATGCCCAGCACACCAGTGGGCGCTGATTTGTATGGAGACACTGAGCGGATTCTTTGAGAAGCTCGACATGCGAGTACGGGCGTGGTGTAGACCAAGCTTCTCAAAGAATCCGCTCAGTGTCTCCATACCAATCAGCGCCCACTGGTGTGCTGGGCGAAAGACGTTTTACACCAGATTTACACACCAAAACTCGTACTAGGCCCCCTGATGATGAAGCTGGAACTCAGGATGAGGAACAAAAAGTCATAAGAACTATTTAATTAAAAGACGCAAAAAAGCTTGTTTTTTAAAATAACATTAAAATGAATTATTTATGAAAAATTATTTTCTCGAAAAGTTATCGAGCTATCTCGTAACATGCAAATAAATATATAAATAGATGGATAGGTAACTACTTAGTTTTCCTCTCGCGTTTAGGAGTCGTGGGGTAGTTTGCTTTGCTGTGTGGCTCTTAAAACAGCGGACAACGATAGAAACTAGAAATTGATAGACGTCACAAGGTATATATCCATTTCCAAATGACTTATTTCAATCGATGAGACGATAAGATAAAATATCTATACTATTACAAAACTGTTAAAAAGCCAAAAACTAAAATTAAGGATATGGATAAACTAAATATGCAGATCTACTAAATAAACGATTCTGATTCCGAAAAAGAAAATCGAGTTCGTCTGTTTATCTGTTTGTTTGTTAGCGGATAACGCCTAAACTACTGAACCAATTTCAATGAAACTTATACCATTCAGAAGCTCTTTTTCCGGATTGAAACACAGGCTATATTTTATTGGAATCAAAGACGTGGATCCTTAGATACAGCTTGAACTCTCTAAACCAAAATCTGCCATTTGCATTTGATATTTTGGTGGAAAGTTTTGCACGCGTACGAAGTCGCGGGTATCAGCTAGCTTTATTATATAAAGAGATGTATCGCCAGATTTATGGCCACATTTCGAGAAGAAAGGGATTTATAATGCAAACAGTCTGTGACGCGACGCGACGCGTGAAAACTACGGAAAAAGCTATAAAATGGCTCTTTGATAGCAAACTGTTTTCTTTGATGTTGGGTTATTTTTTCCGACTGTTATACGATTTATATTCAAAGGTCTATTTACCGTACTAGGATTATCTACCCAGAGACTACATGATGATGATGATGTCTTCCTGGTTTCGGTGAACTATTATCTAATATCCGAAACTATTAACTGATTTAGTTACCACGTTATTTAATTTAAAAATCAATTTATTCAGTTAAGTTAAATTTCCAGATAAGGATAATTTAGAATTATAAAGATCAAGGCATGGTAGTTATTATACTTGTACAAATAATAAAAAAAACATGATTGCAGCTTTAGGCACGATATACCTACAAGTAGGTAGGTACTTTCCGTACATACATGGAACAAGCTGATAGCTCACCTGATATTAAGTAGTAACTTCTGCCTATAACAATGCATTACCGCACAGAGCAAGTCCAATGAGGACGTGCCCTGTAAGGCAATGCACTGCGTCCATCACTCTGAGACGTAAAGATGTTGAAGTCTCATGTGCCTGTAATTACACCGGCGCCCTTACCCTTCAAACCGGAACACAGCAATGCGAGCATCGCTGCTTGGCGGCAGAAATAGGTACGGTGGTAGTACTGAACCCGGACGAGCTCTCACAAAGAGCTCTACTACTACTAAAATATATTGTACTACAGTTAAACTAAGTACCTACATAAGTATCTGCCTACTCATATAGTCAGTTAGTAAATAAACGAGTATAGGTACCTACGCTCCTTATCACTGGTATACCTAGTCAATAATGCGTCAGAAACTAAAAGTACCCTTATCAGTAGCTAACTAGAAACCGGATAGGTAAGTAGGTAGTAGGTAGGTACTATGCAGCAGGCGTTTGCAAAGGCAACTTCATTGTTCACATCGTCAAATCGACAAACTAAATCGATGAAAGAAAACACTAAAGAAATCACCTTACGCAAAAGAAGTCGACTCCCGACGACAATGGGACAATTTATCAGCCAATTTTTTTTAAATTCATTGCTCTCTTCATTAAGTCGACAAACTCTCAAATGATAAAATAAAACACGGTGAAAATCACCTGGCGCAATAGGTCGACTCCCGACGCGACGGGACAATTTACGTAATCAGCCATTATTATGTTCCGGGTTCGTTATATCATGTTTGTGGTTATGACAGCTCAAATTAGCTCCTGCGGGGCTAGGATGCGCACATATTGGCGTATTGTGTCAAAATGAAGGCATTTTGCACTGTTTTGAGAGTTATTGCATTATCTGTGGTAATTAGTAAAAAGATTACTACTTCCGATTGGTACTGATTTGGACCACTTGAGCTATCTATAAATCGTTTGCAACGGTTTGTAGATAGCTCAACTGTTCCATGTGTATTTTGTAAATATTGTAAATACTGTATTAGTTGTAATTTTCTTTGTGAATAAATATTAGTAAAATATAAAATATAAAAAGTTTCAAAACCACATTTATGTGTAACCGCCTACACACCCACAAACTACGGATAAATCTATATTTTTATATCGATTGCCCTTTGCTACAGACTATTCAACCATCGCATATGGCATGAAAAAGATGAGCTAGGTAGACAATTTTTTTTTTCATAATATAGGCAAACGTTTGGCCACAACCTCACTTGATGTTAAGCGATGATGCGGTAGATGTGTAGCACATTTGCCAAGAATATCCTATTCACTCTCCTCTTGAAGAATAGGTATCAAATTATAAGCATTAATTTAGTATGCTTTCAAACTATGTATATAAGTATTATATCAGCAATCTAGTTTCCATAGTACAAGCTCTGCTTAGATTGGGACTAGAGAGCGTTGTAATGTCCAAGGATATTTATTTATTATTATTTTTAAATGTTTAATCGCTGTCGCTATTGCTAGCTTTTGCGTAGTATTCCAAGAGCAGCATCTAGCATCTACTCTAAATCTTAAACAGCTTTATCTTCACCTGTCGTTTTCAAAAACATCTTTATAACCCATAAACAATAACTAAAATAAAATATTTAGCGCGTAGCCCACACAGTAGGAAAAGCGTGGCTCATGCGAAGATTGCCGGTCATAATAATCGCTCTCATATCTTTGATGTACCAGCTGGCAGGGTGCCACAATTAATTCCAACGTATTTCCAACTAGTTGATTCCCGCGATTTTCTTCGCATTAGCTCTATTGAGTGCTATACGATGCGAAGCGCTCGTGGCTAGGCTTGCTTAGTCAATATTCACGATACCTAAGTTAAGCTACGTTCTGCGCGGTCACAATTTGGATGAGTGACGGTTAGTGGCATTTACATCAGAGCCCGTAGTCTTAGTTTTGTTTTGCTAATCAAAACGCATAACGAGAAGCGACTTGCGAGATGTTTTTATATGAAAATCCGATACTTGCCTCTAGCGGGAGGTTCGCAAACTATTTTTCTCCATACAAAAACTGCGAGTTTCTCGAATCTCGCTAGTCGCAAATCAACATAACAAAAATCAGACTACAGACTAAAAAACTAATCAGACTAAAAAAGGTTAGGTAGTTAGGTTCTGTTTCCAAATTGATTCCCGCATGTCTGTGTCACTATTGTAGATGAACACGTTTTCTAGGATAACTAATGGATTTTTATTTTTAACTTCTTCCACATTTAGGTATTCTTCCAAACCCTTACATTTAGGTAATCTTTCTCTAACTTCCTGTCTTTCCTCCTCTGTTCTATACCCTACAATAAGTTAGGTAAGTAGGTAGTAGATAGATAGATAGATATTCTTTATTGCACACCAAGAAAAGAAGAAAAACAATAAAAGAGAAATAAGTTTTAAGTATGAGGTTCAATGGGCGGTCTTATCGCTATAAGCGATCTCTTCCAGGCAAACAACAGTAGTAGGTAGGTACCTTCCTACATTGCAAGCCCATAATCTGGCATCAATGGCCGGTCGGTCTCATTATGCCACCAGTGCGCAGTGGCAGAGTATTTATAACCCGTGAATTTTTAACGTCGAATTATTTCTCCAGTTTCTGCTGTTTGTCAGTCAGTAATGAACGCAAGACGTTTTATATTTACAAAAAAATATACAGCCGGGGATAATTGAGAAGCGACTGTCAAAATAAAGGTTATTTGGGGTCAGTAACACGTGCGTTATTTAGGATTTTAGTATAATAATTATTTATCTAGGCCAATATGAAGTTTTCCATTTGGCGTCGACAATTTTTCTTATGAAAAATTAACTGGGCTCAGCGTGAGTATTGAAAAAATACAGTGCAAACTGGGCGCATTGATTACTGGCCACACTGAGCATGAGTTCTTGGAATTAAGGTAATAAAGAGTTTCCCAGTAGGTAGGTAGGTACCTACAAAATATTCTGTGGTACGTATTTGTACAGTCAACGTAAAAAAGTATTTAGACAAAATTGATAAATCACATTGATCGCTTTGATGGTTGAAGAAGGTTGGACGAGATGAAGAGTAGAATAACAGAGATAGGTCTGTTGAGTTAGGTGTAGTACGTACGTATGACTGAATTTACTATAAAATTTACGAATGGGGTCACGCGACTGTTGCACGCGTCGATCGATAGTCAAGTGACTGTTGGTACCTAACTAATGATGAACTGAACTAACCGATGATTGAAGTTTACAAGAAGTTACAAGAGGTCACGCGACTGTTTATGTAAAGTCGATCGATAGTCGAGTGGTCAGGTGACTGTTGAAAAATAAACGCTAAAAACTAAATTAGTCTCCCTCCTGCCAGGCCAAGTTGTCACTCTACAGTCGCTAGAGAAGATAATAGAAAACGTCTAAAATGTATGTGAATGAAATTTTTATGAAACTTTTAAGAGGTCATTCCTAGTTGTCGCCAGAATAACATGTGAATGCTATGCATTCTATTCTCTAGCGATGTCAACGTGGCTCTAGGGGTTGGTGTGGAGTGCAATGCCGTCACTGTCATTGAATAATAGACTTTGTGGCGTCCTTACAGTAGGTACTAGGTACCATGGCGGGCAATGACGTCACTGTCACTGAATAAAAACATTATGGCCCCGAGTACTGTGGCATTCTTAGTTCCTTTTCTGGCCACCACCAAATAAAGCTAGGTAAAAAGTAATACGACACCGCTTACATAATCTCCCTGGACCAGTGCTTCGGCAAATCTTCTGTGGTACTGCGTTCGCCTATTAAAAGAGTATAAACCATTTATAATCTCCTTTGTATTCGCAAATAGTTTAGTTCATGGTGGCCATGTGACGAAAATAGGCGACTGCTGACGGAATAGCGGTGTTTCCTTCAGCCGTTTATTTAGCTGTGGTTTATCGGCTATTTGGGATTGTTTGTACTTTGGATCACCAATAATTAAGCGGTTATATCGAGGCAACGCGTCTGCGTGGAACAAAGTTATAAAACCAACCTTAGGGCCTTCGGGTAGCTGAAGTCAGTAAATCGAACGACCCTCTACTAGATAGAAAACCAATATCTCAAGTGATATATATAATGCATCATGAGATCCTGATGCTTCTAGTATGATTACGATGTATTATCAAGAGTCGTGGTTGCATTTCACCTGTCATGGATCCAGCTAAAACCATGACTTATGATGATCCTCGACTGATTCTGAAGTATCTAGTTTCCCCAAAGATTATGCTGGTATTGAGAAAAAAAATCAAGCATAATATATTTTTGAGTTTAGATTCTCATACAAAATATCAAAAAATCTATTCTTGAGCCCGGATCAGTGCTTGAACAGTAAATGCGAATACGTATCTATGCCTCAGATTATTTTAGTACCCATTATTTAGGTACTAATTCGTAACTAACCAACGATTAACTAACCCATAATTATTGACGTCAGGCTCTTTTGCGCAATTTCAGAACATTGTAACGGGGTTAGAACGCAATCATTAATTTTAGTTTCAGTCATTCATATGAACGTATTCTATAACAAATAGTCACCTAGGTAAATTTCAACGGCAAACTAAAGTTGAAGATGTAGATATACGGATTGCGAGGCTTAAGTAGAAGTGGGCAGGACACTTGACACAACGGGAAGACCACCGATGGACAAAAGCAGTGACCGAACAGTGGCGAAGAGACATGCGGCAGCCTAGAGGCAGGCTACCAGCTCCATGGTCAATCGACATTGTGAGGGTGGTGGGAGAACCATAGATCCGGTTGGCACAAGACGTGGCACGATAGCGAAGAGGCTTTTACTGAGCAGTGGGTGTTACCGGCTGATTATACATATAGATAGACTAGCCGTCGACCGCGGCGTTGCTCGCGTTCTACCCTTTAGAGTGTGACGTTTCAAAATTCCTTTCTTAGTGCACCCCTACACTATATAAGGATACTACCCTCCAAATTTCATACCTCTAGGACTTATAGTTTAGGCTGTGCGTTGATTCTCTGTCAGCTTCAAAAGAGTTTTATTATATTGATGATAGGTAAATTAAAAATATCTATGAACGTATAATAAATAGGTACCTGTACCTAGTTAAATTAAACATAACTAAATAAATAATATACTACAGTCACATCATTTTTGCTGCTCGTTGTTCTACAAAGTTTTTTGGAGATCAATTTGAGTTTAACTGACAAATATGAAAGGCAGGATTCCACAGATGCCAGAAACGGGTAAGATGCATGAACTACAACACGTGGGATGGAATAACGTTATCACACAGAATAACCGAAAATTATTACAGGAAATAGTTTGAGCAGCTCTTTTGGTAGCTTTCATTCTTGGCCCTATAGACGGGCACGAAACGCTGGCAGTACTGCTTGAAGGTTGAAGTATTTGTCCAGCATTAATTCCATCTCGCAGTCTTAATCCACCAGCAAGGTAATTTGTGAGTTGTAATCATTGTAATGCATTACACCTGCTGGCTGAACTAAACCTTATTTGCAATGGACCTGCTGGCTTAACCCAGCGCCACAAAGCTTAAGCCTCATTTAAATATTCCCTTACAAATACGGTCTGCTAATGGCAGGATAAATTATAAATGAGCTGGTTCAGTCTGAGAGGATAATTTGCCTGAGCAGAGCAACCATGAGGATGGTAGCCCACTTAAATCAAGTATGAACCTATCTGACCACTCTTCTGGACTGGTTTTTGAACCACACAGCCACAAAATTGTATGAGATTACAGTTTCTGTATGTGCCGTTTGTGCTTGATTGGATCTCTGTGGCAAGGAAGTTATATACATCAGTGCTTGCTGTATGACTCTGTACTTCTCTTCTATTTCCTTCTAGCAGCATGATTGTTATGCATCAAAGTCCTTGCTCTGTAAACGACTTTGTAATTATTGTCCATTTTTACCAGCCATCAGTTTTTACTCATTCACCCGCACAATCCCTTCATATTTTCCTTTTTCTATTTTCATGTTTTAAGGTACAAATTCGTTTAGAGTTGAACGTACTTCACATACTAAGCAGTCATGAGCTTGTTTCTTTTAGGTAAGTGTCTTCATCTCTTTGCGTGTTTTTCTACTTTAATGGCTCTTTTTCTGTTTCATATTTTTATGTAAACTTTATTTTCGTCGTTTCTGCACACACATTCTCTTTTTGCACGGGAATAATTACTCTAGAGCTCAGTATTTTACGAATATAAAATCCTGTTCTGCGATATTACTGACCCATCGTCCTCTCGGTGACACAAGGTCGAGAGTCCCGTAGCGTGACGGAGGATTATGTTCGCGAGACAAAGCGGCTCTAATGATGTTAACACGCAGTTTTAGACGTTGTGGAAAATTTATTACAGGACGGTTGAGTAATTTTCTAGAGATTTTTTGCTAACAAAGCGAAATTTACTTTAAAGAAAACAGAATTAAAAATTTGGAGGTATATAAATGCAGCATTTATTATTGGCGTTTACTGCCGATGATCTTCTGTTTTACTGCTCAAGCACTGCTCCAGCCAGACTCAAGCATACATTTCAGAGGTGTTTTGTATGTTTTACTCAAACCTATGAGTGCTACATCAAAGTAGTCAAGCGGATAGAAGACATTGAGGATCATACGCAAGCTTAACTCAAGACATAGATTTTTAGGCATCTTTCAATCGAAATATGTCAGAAAATGCTTGAGTTTCAATAGAGACATGAACAACCTTGGAGTATAAAGTGCCCGAGTCAGTCACTCGTAAACATTTTGATGGAATTTAATCCTTTGAAGACTTAACGTCCTTTGTATGACAAATGACAACCTAAGTACGTTTTAGGTATGTAAACTGCCTACATTACTCCACTTGAATACACATGAGTTATTTACACTGTTGACCTCGACCCGGGGATCAACATGTCAGATAAGATAACGAGAATACCTACGCCTATTATACAAATTAGTTTAAATGCTTTGAGGTAACACAATTTCACAGAAGTACCGCTTACATTTTAGGTAAACAAGCCTTTATACATTCGAGAGCAAAAGTTCCGGGTCATCAAGTAGGTATACAAACTTGAATATCTTGAAAACCATGAACTCTAGGGTAGTCCACTCGACTGTAGTATACCTATGTTTGCCATTTGCCATGCCTAGCTTTCGCCTTTATTTACAAGAAGCTTTGATACCCGCTGCTTAGTCAGCCCTTTGTGTTTCAGTGGTCAACCCCGCGCGTATTGACTTTGTTTTTTCTTTGAATCAGGTTGCCTAGGCTGAGAGGAATAGAGAATGAAGCTGGACAAGCCTACTCCATCTAAAAACTAGGCTCTACAGCATCTCGTACTTCGGAGCATAGGTAAAAGTGCCCTTGACACTGTAGAATTATCAAAGATTAGACGCAAAGTTTAAAATGAAGTTCAATATTCAAATAATATTCTACGGGATTTGTTATTTTTAACAACAAACCCCCAGAGGTAATATTTCATAATTTTTTGGGGTTGATGTTTCTTCACGGTTTTATTTTAGCCTGGGGTAGAAATATTTTTTCGGCAAATCCCGGGTTTTGGAAGCCTTTGTCCAGCGTCGGTATATAGGTCATCAGCCCTAGGCATGAACACCATTGTTCTTTGTAGGCGCGTAAAACACCGACTCCAATTTAACTCCATGTACATGGTTGTAAGACATGTTGTGCCGACCCCACCTAGTGGGATAAGGGCAGGAAAAAGAAGAAGAAGTACATGGTTGTAAGGGATGGAATATTGAAGATATTCACGCTAACCCTTATTATTTTCAGCCGTGGTTTTCCCACTGCAGGGCAAAGGCCTCCCCTCCCGAACCCTTACCATAAGTTAATTTGACAATAAAATTTAAAACCTCCGATCATTAAATCAGCAGAAAGCATGCAACGTTTCTTTGCACCAAATAGAAGACTAGTCCTACTTCATCTTTTTCTTTTGTTTGACGGAAGAAGAGACAGCTATGTTTTTTTTTTTTTTTTATTAATTTGGTTTACAACTTGAATGTTGGTTTAAATGGATGTTTAAATGTTGGTGTACCTACTCTTTGATTGACAAGTGAGAATCAAGAAACTAGTAGTTTTCGTATGGAGACAAATAATTTGCAAATCTCTGTTGCGGCGCAGCGCCTGTCCATTTCAACGAGCAACCAAACTCGCGCCTTTTGCGCAATACTATTAAAAAGTAAATTCATTACTTCTAGACTCATTGAGCTGTGCACATCTAAATTTTATATAATTGTCTAAACTACGAATAAACCCTATGTAAAGTCTACAAAGTCTTAATATTTCAAAATCCACACCGGTTATTCCCCCAAAGAATAACATTTGGCGACCGTGACAGGACAACAGGCTTGTAATCCAAGGAACGCGTGTTGTCCACCATCTTTATACGAATTTGCTGTAACCGGCCGGCGAAGGGAATTTGAGGACTTTGTCAAGCAAGTCTAGTGGAACATCTAAAGTTTCACGCCTGCGAAGCAAGATCTCATGAAAGATAAGTGCCCTTCCTTTATATTAATCCCTAAAAACCCCTCTTTCTTTCCATCCAAATCCATCCAACAACGTCATCATAACCTCACCTCTAAATCAAAGTGTAAAACTCACAAAAGTCTAAAAGTAATCAATCTAAATCTAAATGCGTGCCTAAACACGTATCTAAATACATAATTCTAACTAAATATCATTCTAAAGTGCATTACAAAATACAAAATACAACTTTATGTAGCTAAAGATCTAACATTGCATTAGGTAAATACATAAAGCTTACAATTACTAATTACATAATCCCTAAATGTACAGAATCAACACTAAAGTGATTCATACATAGCTAAAATACAAAGATAAAATTACCACTAAAACTAACTACATAACTAAATCTAAGATTTTTACAAAATACTTACCTATTTACAAGCTGTTTACATCTAAATTACATTCTAAATATTCTAGTTTTAATTACCTAAACCCTCCACTTGCAATCAATTCAAGCAAAATAATAAAAATAACGTTAATTAACTTTGTGTTAGCCTAAACTAATAATCAAAGTTTTGTTCTAAAAAATAACGATAAAAGTTTTATTTTTCGTAATTAAAGTCAAAATAAATTGCTCACTTATCCCTGTAATAGTAAATTCAATAAAATACTGTCATTATTTTGTAAAATTAACGCGTTTCTTTGGCTGAACAATTCCAGGATTGATGCGCAGGCGCACAATAGCAGCGACCTTGAGCTTGCTATCAGTACCTATCGCTGCGAAACAAAGGGCGCTCAGCTGTTGTATGACCTACTGAGCCTACTGCATCGCCCTGCGCCGGCTTACCTGCAGACTTCGCCAGATAAGGAGCGTGAGAATAAATTATTTTACATTTGATCATCTCGTACCTATTTTTTGAGCTTTTTCAAGTTGTTTGTTTATTTTAACTAAGTAGATATCGTCTAATAATCTTGCCTAGTGTTTTAAAGTAAAGTAAACTACAATGACTGAGAAACTTGATAAATTTAAAATGTTATCGCTTAGACGAAGCTCAATTAAAGGACAAATTACCAAGTTTAAGAAGTACATAGATGAGTTAGTAGCTAAAGGAACCGATTTAGACCATTTAGAATTATCGGAATTGACTCTTAAACTTGGAAAATTCGAGATGTTGTCTTCTAAATTCGAAGAAGTGCAAAGTGAGCTAGAAATTCTGAATCCTGATTGTATTGATGTAGAAATAGATGCTCGAGACCTCATTGAGCGTGACATAATAAAGTTAATGGCTTTGGCTAAAGATCTTTTAGATCAAGAAAAACAATATACAATGGAGATGTCCAGAAGGGAATCTCGCGCTCAATGCAGTCACGATCATCAGGAAATAGGTGTTAAATTGCCAAAAATTGAAGTTGCTAAGTTCGATGGTGCTTACTTTCGTTGGTTGGACTTTCGTGATACATTTACATCTCTCGTGCACAAAAACGAGCGTTTGTCGTCTATTCAAAAGTTTCATTATTTGATTTCGTATCTCGAAGGTGATTCGGCTAGGATAATCTCTAACTTGGAAGTTTCCTCTAAAAATTATGATACTGCTTGGAGCTTATTGTTAGAGCGGTACGATAATAAGAGATTATTGGTGAATCATCATCTAAAATCATTGTTCAATATACAGCCGATTACTCGCGAGTCTGAGAAATCGTTGCGTTTCCTTGTTGACCACGTCACAAAGAACTTGCGAGCTTTATCAAGCTTGGGTCAACCTACCACTCATTGGGATACCTTGTTGATCTACATGCTATCTGCAAAGCTGGACACTCGTTCTCTTGAGAAGTGGGAAGAGATGCGCAACAGTTTCTCTGACGTACCTACTTTGCAAAATTTTAATAAGTTTCTAACTGATCGTGCGGACGTAATTGAGGCTTTAAACCGTTCCAAATTAGATAACAATAATGCGAAATCATCATATAATAATAATAATAAACCTAACTATTCCAGTCAAGCACAATCATCGTCCAACAGCAATCAACAAAATCGCTCCAACAATAATTATCAAAATCGTCAAAATTATAATCAAACAAAATCGTTTGCTAGTGCTGCTGGCGTCTTCGTTTGTATCATTTGTAGCTCTGATCATAGGATCTATGAGTGTCCTACGTTTAAATCGAAAAGTATTCAGGAGCGCATGGCTGACGTAAATAGGTACAAATTGTGTGTCAATTGTCTTAGACAGGGTCACCCGGAGAGCGAGTGCCGCATGGGATCCTGTCGAGAACGAGGCTGCAAAGATCGGCACAACTCGTTGTTGCACCAATCAGATCAATCACAAACAGTTGTTAACTTTTCTAAAGAAGGCGATGCTGATGTGGTCAATCGTCAGGTAATTTTATCTACAGCCTTAATTGAGGTTCAAAATCCAATTACGAATAGATGCGAAAAGGTGCGCGCTTTGTTGGACTGCGGCAGCCAATCGTCGTTCGTAACAAAATCGCTGCAAAATAGATTAGGTTTAAAAACAAATCCTATAGACAAAATTAATGTTATCGGTATAGGTAACAATTGCAATAACTGTGTGACTGAAAGTTGTATCGCACAGCTAAATTCACTAACTACTAAATTCAATGTGACTTTGTCATGCTTTGTTCTTGATGAATTGACAGGAGAAATTCCAAAGTCTCCGATTGACATCAAGAAGCTAAAGATTCCACAAACGATAAGATTGGCCGATCCAGACTTCGACCAGCCTGCACCAATTGATATTTTGATTGGTGCAGATATATTCTGGGATATCCTCGGATGTGATCAGCGTTCGTTGGGTCCTAACAACCCGAAACTGAGGTTGTCTAAATTTGGCTGGTTGATAGCTGGCCCAATCTATACCACGAAATCCAAACCACAAAATAATGTCCACTGTAATCATGCATTTGTTTCAGATGGTTTTCAAAATGATAATGTTGACGAAATGCTAACAAAATTCTGGTCGCTTGAAGAGCTACCGCAAAAGTCTTTTTTAAGCCCAGAAGATAGGAAGTGCGAGGAGCTTTTTAACTCTACCACGTCGCGGTTAGAGTCAGGTAGATTTTGCGTAGAGTTGCCACTAAAAAACTCTCCTGATTGCCTGGGCGACTCGTACAATTTAGCGAAAAAACGCTTTTTCTATTTGGAGAAACGGTTTAGGAAAAATCCTGATCTAAAACTAAAATACGTGGAATTCATTCGCGAATATGCTGCGTTGGGGCATTTATCCGAATCATCTATAACTAAACCGGAAATATCATACTTTTTATGTCACCATGCTGTTATAAAAGAATGTAGCGAATCTACTAAATTGCGCGTTGTGTTCAACGGTTCTGAACCCACTTCCTCAGGTTATTCAGTAAATGACATTTTGCTAAAAGGCCCGCATATTCAAGACTCTCTTTTTTCCATTTTAGTTCGAGCTCGGCAATATCGATACGTACTTACTGGCGATATTGACAAATTTTATCGTCAAGTTAATATAGCTAAAATTGCAGATCGTGATTTGCAGCTCATACTATGGAGGGAAGAAGAGTCAGAGCCTCTAAAAACTTTACAGCTGAATACTCTCACTTATGGTACCGCAAGTGCGAGCTATTTAAGCACAAGATGCCTGTGGCAGGTGGGGGAGGAGTGTGATGATCCTTTGATTAAGGACATCATACAACATGACTTTTACGTTGATGATCTGTATACCGGTTGTGATGATGAGAAGCAGCTACAGGTCATACTAAATTCAGTAACACAAAAACTAAAAGAGGCATGCTTTAATTTACGAAAGTTCAAAACGAATGCTCCTCACTTGCTAAAGGAAGTAGTATCCGAGAATTGTGAATCACTCTATCTCAGTGAGTCCACAAGCACTCTTGGTCTTGGATGGAACCCCACTAGTGATTCACTACATTTTCCATTCGAAATGCCTAAAGACAAAATTATTACAAAGCGGTTCATAATGTCCAATTCGTTCAAAATATTCGACCCTCTGGGTCTGCTTAGCCCTTGCATAATAAAACCTAAAATGATGCTCCAAAAGTTATGGCAACAAAAAGTAGATTGGGATGAGCCTGTGCCTCAGCCAATCAAAGAATCCTGGGCTGAGTTTGTTGATAACTTACCTTCTCTTTCTACATTGCAGATCCCTCGAAAGGTTCTCTGCAATGCACCTAAAGAATTCGAAATGCACGTTTTCAGTGACGCGTCTCAGTGCGCTTACGGTGCGTGTGTCTATATGCGAACAATTGATGCAAACGATGACGTAAGGGTGAATTTGTTGTGTGCTAAATCTAAAGTAAGTCCGCTTAAACCTACAACGATTCCCCGCTTGGAGCTTTGCGCAGCATTGCTTGCTGCTAGACTCTCCAAGAGCGTCGTCGACTCTATCAGACACAAACCTTCTCGAATCGTTCACTGGTGTGATTCTAGCGTAGTCTTATCGTGGCTCTCCAGTGACGCAAGTAAACTAAAAACGTTTGTGGCTAATAGAGTCGGAGAAATAATAGAAATTTCAGCTCTGTCCTCTTGGCGCTATGTGCCGACCAGTGTCAATCCTGCTGACATGATTTCCAGGGGAGTGAATGCCAGTCAACTTCGCGATCTAGAGTTGTGGTGGTCAGGTCCTGATTTTCTGCAGTATGCTGAGTCTGAGTGGCCCATTCTTCCTCCGCTGATGCATCAGGATTTACCCGAAGTTAAGTCGGTGTCTCTACCCATAGCTGCTATAGAGCCGCTGGTTTCAGTTGATTTTCAAAGGTATTCTAAATTGAGTAAAATCCAAAGATCGTATGCATATATCAAAAGATTCATACATAATCTGAAAAATCCTAAATCTAAATTGTCAGGTCATTTATCTGTACAAGAATTAAGTGACTCTTTTCATTATTTGTGCTCTGTTGCTCAAAAGGAATCATTCCCTGATGAATATAAATTGCTGTCTAAAGGCAACTCATTAAATCATAAGTCTAAATTGCTATCTATGTCACCATTTTTGGATGAGAATAAGTTGATCAGAGTTGGTGGTAGAATTGAGTCGTCAAATTACGCTTATGAGAACAAACATCCAATCGTACTCGATTCTTCTCACCATCTCACTAAATTGTTGTTCGAGCAAGAGCACTTACGTAATTTTCATGCTGGGCCTCAGTTGCTCTTGGCTTCTGTTCGGCAGTCTGTTTGGCCCATCAACGGGCGTCGCCTCGCTCGCCAAATTGTCCATCGATGTGTTCGATGTAGACGTGTGCAGGGTAAAGTCTTGCAGCCAAAGATGGGTGATTTACCCGCACAACGTATTAATCCTGATTTCCCTTTTATTTCAGTGGGAGTGGACTACGCTGGTCCCTTCCACATTCTAAATCGTAAAGGTCGTGGGGCTAGGTTACAAAAGGCCTACATGTGCTTATTTGTGTGCTTGAGATATAAATGTATCCACCTAGAAGCCGTATCCGATCTATCAAAAAACGCGTTTATGATGTGTCTTCGCAGATTTGTAGCTCGACGAGGTAAGCCCATCGAAGTTTTCAGTGACAATGGAGGTAATTTTACAGCTTCCGCTAAAGAGCTAAGTACCTTTCTTAAACAAAATTCAAACTCTCTGGCTGACCTTGCATCTCAAGAAGGCATCAATTTTATTTTCTCACCAAGCTACGCTCCTCATTTTGGCGGGATCTGGGAAGCCGGTGTAAAATCCGCTAAGCATCATATTCGTAGAATAATGGGAAACACTAATTTAACTTTTGAAGAGATAGGAACTCTATTTACGCAAGTGGAGGCCATCTTAAATAGTCGTCCCTTGTGTCCCCTCTCTTCCTCACCAAACGATCTCCTTTTCCTCTCCCCAGGGCATTTTCTGATTGGGAGACAGCTTACCGCAATGCCGACGCAAGACCTGCTGGACGCTAAAGACAGCAACCTTCAGCGATACGCACGAGTGGAGAAGCTGCGCCAACACTTCTGGCAAAGATGGCAACGAGAATATATCTCCGAACTGCAACTTCGTAGAAAATGGAAGACGAACAATGGCAGCCTAAACATCGGAGATCTTGTATTACTTCACGAAGACCATGCCCCACCTCTGAATTGGCGTCTCGGTAGAATTTCTAAATTATACACTGGACCTGATGGGATCGATCGTGTAGCAGATGTCGTGACTACTCGAGGCTGCGTTAGAAGGGCGTTGGTTCGTCTTTGCCCACTAATGATGAAAGAAGAAGAAGAAGAAGAAGCAAGTTGAAAAATGGCTTTTTCAACGGGGGCAGGATGTTGCGGCGCAGCGCCTGTCCATTTCAACGAGCAACCAAACTCGCGCCTTTTGCGCAATACTATTAAAAAGTAAATTCATTACTTCTAGACTCATTGAGCTGTGCACATCTAAATTTTATATAATTGTCTAAACTACGAATAAACCCTATGTAAAGTCTACAAAGTCTTAATATTTCAAAATCCACACCGGTTATTCCCCCAAAGAATAACAATCTCCCGCTAGAGGTGCTTATCGGGTCTTCATACAAAATATCTCGCAAGTCGCTTCTCGATATGCGTTCGATCAACAAAACAAAACTAAGGGATCAGCCCGACTGCCAAACGTTGCACCGTCATCGCGCAATTTATATCGGATACGCTACTGTTACGTTACGATACGTTTACGACTGCTGACGCCTAGCAAGCCCGCTGCTATCACGTAGTTAGTGTAATAAATTTAGGCCTGGTGTACAATGTGTACATAATTACATTGTAATTACGAGGTACATAAAGACGGTGTTTGCTTTTAGTTAAATAGAATAATAGCTTCTATTTTGGGTGCTACTCGTATACTCATTCCAGTTTTCCCCTGCGTCAGTCCCCTGCGTGGGGGATTTCTGGAACTTTTGTCCAATAATTCCCTTAGCGACCCCAGTGATTGCCGGCAGGGGGACACTGGAATAAAATTCCAGAAATCCCCTTAGGGGTCTATTAACACCGTATCCACAGGAAAGGCCTAGCACAGTGCGTCTGAAAACTGATGAAAAGTTTCACTGATGGACGCAAACGCCTCCTAAAGATTATCAAAATGATTTTGAGCCTATTGACCTTCTCAATGTCGTCAGCGTTAAATTGAAAATATCTGCAAATTGGTATTCAACAATCTACAATGCAAACATCAGGATTATGTATATCACCAACATTATTTAAAGAAACGTCTAAACTCTAAACAAACATGCGTCGACTTGCTGAGGAAAATAGATAGGTAGGTCTACTATTTTTAATGAATTCATCTGAGCATTTCAGTCGAGCTGCTAGAAAATAGATAAGACCTTTATAACAAACTTCAAAAAAGAGTAGGTTCCCAATTTAGTTGGTTTTTTTAATGTTTTTTTACCTCAGAACCTCATTTTTTACCTCTTTTACCTCATTTAAGAACCGATTTGAATTATTTTTTTATCCCAGATTGGTCCCATAAAAGTTTTATCAAAATCGGTTCAGTGGTTTGGCAGTTAAATAAGAATAACTGGAAAAAACACGACATCCTCGTACACAACATTGCGTACCTATTTGGCTTTCCTGTGACTTTTCTGTGGTGTTTACGATCAATAGAACAGTCCAAATAAATTACCATCATCATCATCATCATTTGATATAAAAAAAATTTGGTCACCCGACTGTTTTTCTTTTACTTTGGTAGGTAGTCACGCGACTGTCGAATTCAACTCGCCTATAATGTTACTTGCATGTTATGTACCTAGGTAAGGTACTCTATGTAAGAACCTATAGGTAGGTAGGTACTTCCTTACCTACCCACTACCCACCAATAGTCACACGACTGTTTTTTTTTAGTAGTCACCCAACTGTCGTCCACAACTCGCAGGGAGTCGTAGGTAGGATTCGAAGGCAGGTTGGTAGTAAAGTAGGTTGTCTTAAAGTAGTTGTACTAAATAGGTAGGAAGGCATACCTATTTAGTAATACTACAACCTACAGGTAAAACATAAGCAGGTAGATAGATTGGTAGGTACCTATACCTTAGGTACCTACCCAATAGGTACTTACGTAGTTCCTACGTAAGAAGAAGCTGGACTCCCATTCTACCAAAATTACACACTTAAAATCTCGTTTTGTATAAAACGTGATTCAAATTTTGACACCCGTTTCATACATTGTTCGTTTTTCGAATGCACGGGTCTAGTTCCAGAGTTTCGCCAGTCTGTATACCTTACCTACCTAATTAGACATTCTAAAACCAACAACTCACCGTCACAGCTTCCAATTTCAAAAGTCCTCACATCGCACTCGTTTTATTTTAAAAAAATCCTTACACGCCAGCACGTAACTACACAACTCTAACAAAAAAAAATGTGAGTTCTTTGTTTATGTTTGTAATTTGGTATTACACGTCTTGTCTTGTATCTACACTCACTGTAATTCTAACATAATATCTATTACCTACTACGCTCACAGTTATTAGCTACTCCATTAATAGCACTGTACCTACATAGTGTTTTTAAAGATTTCTTGAAAATAAGCCCATTTTTGTGGCATGGAAAAATTGCGATAAATGCCGGCAGCGAAATGAACTTACGGCCTCCCACCCGGCGCGCTATCTGACAACTGTCTGACTGAAATGAAAACCTAGGGAAAATAAGTAGGTAGGTATTATATTATCCTCCCTCTGGCCCTCTGTCGTACTCATTCAGATCTATAAAGAGAAAGTACACAATACGACCATCTCTATCTAGCCAGGCCGTTGCAAATGCAGCTTTCTTCTTCATTTATTATCCTGGAAAATGTAAAACTGAAAATAACGCAGTAAAATTTTCAGGATTGACTGTGATCCTGTTTTTTTGAACAGCCGTTTTGTACTCTTTTCTTTTGGGTTTAGCTACAGCTTATCTATTAGTTGACTTGACTTCACTTTGCATGCACCATGTACACAAGTAGGTACCCTTACTATGACTGTATGTTTAATTCTTCTGAGTACCTATATATTTACCTACATTTCTTCCGAGGTATACCTACATAGATAGATGTACCCACTACCCACCCTTCATACACAAGTGGGCGTGCGTAAGTAGGTACCTAAAAAATAGTATGTATGGACTACTTACAATTTTTTTAGGTGCCTATGGACTAAGTACCTACATACTATTTTTTTTCTCGTAATATGACCGAACCTAAGTATTAACTCCAGCCGGCAGCATAAAAAAAAAATTAAACAATTATTGACATATAACTGACACTTGACACTGAAGGACCAACTGTCATATCATGTCACGAGCTCGGTTTGTTTTGTTTGGTTGCTTGCTTTTGTGTTTTGTTTTCATTTCAAATGTTTCTATAGTTTTTATATCTTATACAAAACTTGTGTTATCTTATCGGTGTCTATTGCGCGTTGCGTCCGCGCCTCTAATTTTCCTACGAAAAGGCAGGCTCTAAATAAACAAAAACAGCATGCCTCGAGTGAAACTAAATCTTATTGCAGCGGCTTGTGAGAATATGGGCATAGGAATTAATGGGACCCTTCCTTGGAAGTTGAAGTAAGTATCCAACTACAACTTGTGCAGTTTATTGAACCCAGACCAATGGCCTAGCATGAGCGCCTGTTCGTAAGACCGCGTGCAGACTATGCCCATGCCGCTACCAGCATTAATTCCGGACTTATTGCCACAGCAACATCGCCTTTATTCTCACTAGGGAGCTAGGGCATGAATTTGGGCCGGGAGACGGGACACGAACATGCCTCTGCCCCGGCTCCCGGCCCAAGTTCATGCCCTAGCTCCTTACTGAGAATAAAGGCGATGTTGCTGTGGCAATAAGTCCGCGGCATTATATTAAATATCAATTTTTTGATATATTATAGGTGATGTCATTTGATATGGGGTTCCATATTTAAAAGGTATTTGGCTGGTGTTCTGTTATCTTTAAAGTTCAGGAAGGTTTAGGATGCTCTTTGCTCATCACAATGGCAGGTCTTAAGAAAACTGTTTTATTTCCAGTAAAGAAATGGCATACTTCAACACAATGACCAAAAAAGTAACAGAACCGTCTAAAATAAATGCTGTGGTCATGGGACGAGTGACTTGGGAATGTATTCCGGATAAATACAGACCATTGGCTGGCCGAGTTAATATTGTGCTCACAAGAAACGTTAAGAAACTAAAGAAGAATGTAAGATTTATTTGTTTTATGAATACACTAGCCGTAGTAGATGAATACGCCGCTGCATTGCTCGGGTTCTAGACCCTTTAGAGTGTGACTTTTCAAAACTATTTTCTCAGTGCACTCCTACACTATTTATAAGGATACTACCCTCCAAATTTCATACCTCTAGGACTTATAGTTTAGGCTGTGCGTTGATTCTCTGTCAGCTTCAAGCCTTATGCTCAGTTTGGCAAAGATTTTAATTCCCGAAGCTTTATAATGACATTGTTAATTTTTTTTTATTGCATTTTAAGTGTATTGTAGCATTTGTAGCAAAGTTTCATCAATGCAAGTTTTAAAAAAATGTGGGACCGGGTTTCATCCAATTTGCCATAGACCCTTTAGATTTTATTTATTTTCAGGTACCAGATGGCGTAATAGTTGTCCAAAGTTTAGATGAAGCTATAGACTACATGGATGGACGAGAAGATATCGAGTCAGCATGGGTTATAGGGGGCGCTTTTATTTACAAGGTATTTACTTAATTTGGGACTAGATGGCGTTGTGTGAAATGTCTAAGATTATTACTTCCGGCCGCCATTTCGTCCGTGTCCTGTTCGATCATGTTCATTTTCCGGGTTAAAAAGTAGCCTGTGTTAATCCAAGTTATGAACTATATAATATTCCCAGTTTTATCCAAATCGGACTAGTAGTGACAGAGTGATTGAAACACAAACATACAAACATTCAAACTTTGGCATTTACAGTATTAGTAAACAAGCATGCTTGTGTGAGTTAGTGGCCAACTCTGCTGACGGAGTTTTTAGGCCGCCTTAAGGCCTCCGTCATGGCTTAACGACTGCTAGAGCCGGGACAGTTTAACGTGCCCTCCGAAGCACGGAAGCGCTGATGAAAATGCCACTAGCGGTCATCCAAATAGTGACCGCGCAGAACGTCGCTTACCTTAGATAATCGGTGAAAATTTAGTACGCAAACCACGAGCGCTTCAAATAATATTAGTAGGATTAATAATATGTATATTATTTGTTACAGGCCACAATGGAGCACAAAAACTGTGGAAAAATCTACCTCACAGAGATTCAGAAAGCATTTGTCTGCGACACATTTTTTCCGCCAATTGACGAAAGGTTCCAACTTACGACGCAAGATGGCGTCCCACAAGAATTACAAGTTGAAGGGGACATTTCTTACCATTTTCGGATCTATCAGAAAGTGTAAACTATTACCGTACGTTTCCACTGCAAAACATTCACAATAAAACATGCACAACTCTGTGAAGATATCGATTTGCGTTTCCACCGCCAAACCTTGTGCATGTTTGACATTTTGAATCTTGTGCAGATTGTTTTAAGGATTTTCTTGATTGTAAAAACAAATCTTTTGTAAGGATTGTGATGTGAAGGCTTTATTGTGAATGTTTTTAGTCGAAACACGCAGTTAGTTATAAAATCTAGCATAAGTTTAAGTGGCTGAACTTTTACTAGTAAGCTCATTGTGAAGGGTGCTATTACATTAAGAGTCTGTATGGTTAGGGGTGTTTGACATCCACAAATAAAAAAAAACGATCCCTATTGGTGGATTTCAAACACATCCTTAGCAATTTAGCTCTGAGGGCCTAGTACGAGTTTTCAGTGTATGGTGTGGGTGTGAAACATCTGACGCCCAGCACACAAGTGGGCGCTGATTTGTATGGAGACACTGAGCGGATTCTTTGAGAAGCTCGACATGCGAGTACGGGCTTGGTGTAGACCAAGCTTCTCAAAAAATCCGCTCAGTGTCTCCATACAAATCAGCGCCCACTGGTGTGCTGGGCGTCAGACGTTTCACACCAGATTTACACACCAAAACTCGTACTAGGCCCTCTGGTGTAAGAGATCTAAAATATATTCCTAAAAAACTCGAATATTATATCTAAGTGTTAAGAATCAAAGAATATTCATATCAATAGATCTAAGATATAGTTTTTGATACTACCCGTTATCTATGATCAAAACATTTAGGTACTTTACTATGTATGTTTTTTTTTATTTTTGTTATTAAACTAAGTTGAAATAATAACCCTTTTATCTAAGTACTTACTTTACACACCTACCTACTAGGTAAGTACCCCACTATAATGAATCAAGAGTGAAGAATGTCTGAAGTAAACTGAATTCCCTTCAAAGGTTGTCTGGAAGAGATCGCTTATAGCGATAAGACCGCCCATTGTACCTCATACTTAAAACTTATTTCTCTTTTATTGTTTTTCTTCTTTTCTTGGTGTGCAATAAAGAATATATCTATCATCTATCCCTCCCAGCGATTTTCTACATTCAAAAATGACTAAAGTAATTTACTAACTCGTAATGTTGCGTTCACACTACGCCGCAGTCGGCAGGGAAGTGGGCACGAGCATAGTGTGAACACGATAATGCCTCTGTCCCGGCTCCCGGCCCAAGTTCATGCCCTTGCTCCCTAATGAGAATAAAGGCGATGTTGCTGTGGCAATAATGCCGGCAGCGGCATGGGCATAGTGTGAACGCGGTATAAGAGTTTTTTTCCAGATCTTCGCTATCAAATGTAGTATGATTCCTTTTAACCTTTTACACAAATTCTGTGCTTTTACTGTTAATATGGGGTCTCATCATAGATTTAGTATACTTGGTCTGTGGGTCTCATAATGACCTAATGCCGAGTACTAGGTTCATTGCATTACATACCCATCAAATGGATTATTTTCAATAACACAAAAGGTTAACTGGTAGAGAATGTAGCATTAAGTTTTCTTAAGTTCAGTTCTAGATTCCTACTAAACCTACACAATTTATTATTAAAATAAAAAACGCAATATTGGATAATATTATTTATTCCGTCAATGAATGAATACAAAGTGAAACTATTCTAAACCGGCCCCAAACAAATCGGGATGGAAAACGAGACAATACTGCAATATGGGACCGAAAGTAAAAATAAGATGATTGTCGGGTTTTAGTCAAAACCTATTTGTGCCTAGAAGTACTTATTCAGAACAGTGGACGAAAATATGCATACAAATCATAATATTCAAGGATGATTGTGCTCGCGTCTATATGAGTTACCTTTCACAACCCAGCACGTGTCCCCGGGCCTAGTAAGAGTTTTGGTGTGTAAATCTAGTGTGAAACGTCTGACGCCCAGCACACCAGTGGGCGCTGATTTGTATGGAGACACTGAGCGATTTTTTTCGAGAAGCTTGGTCTACACCAAGCCCGTACTCGCGTGTCGAGCGTCTCAAACAATCCGCTTAAAGCAGTTGACTGTACTAAATAATAAAAACGTTGGTTGAATTTCATTTCAGTTCATTATGAAAATTTGAGTGAGCAAAACTTGTTAACGCTTCAAACTGGATTAATAAAACCGGTATTGATACGTGGCACAGTTCGGTTAGAAAAAAATACCCGACAATCCTAATACTAGAGAAAAATAAAGTGCTTAATCTAGACGTAATCTATATATACTAAACATGTCAAGAAACGCTACTCCACATCTATTTTAGTCGAGAAAAATATTGATTTTAAACTTTTAGCTGAAATTGTACCTCGCTTCAGAAAACTCACTCATCCACTAAACTCAAACTAAGGTATTCAGAAAGAGGGCCTAGTACATTTTGGTGTGTAAATCTGGCGTGAAACGTCTGCCGCCCAGCACACCAGTGGGCGCTGATTTGTATGGAGACACTGAGCGGATTCTTTGAGAAGCTTGGTCTACACCAAGCCCGTACTCGCATGACGAGCTCTCAAAGAATCCGCTCAGTGTCTCCATACAAATGCGCCCATTGGTGTGCTGGGCGGCAGACGTTTCACACCCACACTATACACTGAAAACTCGTACTAGGCCCTCTGTCGTGAGTTGCATAATAAAGGTAACTTTCTTGCCAGTTTCCAGTAAAAAGCTGTCAAAAAATTTGAAGCCTCGATTTAGTGAAAGTTTAGTTTTGGTCTAAGTAAAGTTAACTATAAGCCAAGAATAAGTGTTTGTGGTCAGTATAGTTATTATGTGTTTACAGATTAATAATGAACTTAAGTGGAATATTATTAACTTATTTTTAACTCTCACCCAGTTTCAAATAAAAGTACACGACGACAATAATACAATTATATTATAATAAGTATTTAAAGAAAAAAATATATTATTTTAAGATTAAAATACTCCTACAAAATCAGTAATGAAAGAGTTTAAAAACTGAAATAGTAGAAATAATTTTCAATGATTTCTTTTGTCAATTCTAAAGTAGTTTTTAGATGTTTTTATAGATATATCACCATAGATAGTTTTTAGGTGAAAAAAGGCCAAAATTCTAACCTTTCATTTACCATTAGCAGTTAAGAAAACTCTATGGTGTGGATCTGACGTTGCAAAGGTTAAAACCCAAAAGAAACCACACTAAATCTCATAATATAACACTAGATCTAAACTACTAAGTAACTTGTTAATACGCTACAAGCAAGAAAAGTGATTATATTTCAATATGGTGCATCCAATACTGATATTATATTAACAGAATTCAATCAAAAACTAACTCGGAAATTAGGAAAAACGGTGTTCGTTGAGATGTTAAAGTTAAGTATGAGAAGGTTAAAACTATTTGTGGTGAAAGTTGAAACTTTTGTAATTAATGTGGATTATGTATGATTAATCAAACTAGTGTTTTAGATCTTATAGATATTACTGCTTTACTGAGTCTAGCATCCTCTTCTAAATCCTTAGTTTTACCCCACATAACCCAGATTTTACTCATCGCAAATTCTACCCTTCATAACCCAGATGCGGTACATAGTTTTAACCGATCGTAACCCAGTTTTTACTCAACATAACTGATCGGAACCCAGTTTCAACCCTTCGTAACCCAGTTTTTACTCAACATAACTGATCGGAACCTAGTTTCAACCCTTCGTAACCCAGTTTTTACCCAACATAACCCAGTTTTTCCATTAGATGTTACATCCGAGTTGATAGTTTGATTACTGCATGGTGTAGTGCAAGAATATGTAGTCAGGATGGTCGATCTCACGCGGCATTAGTGGAGAGCCTGGGGGCAGCACCTACGGAACAAATCATCATCATCAATATATATAAAAGTCTTTTGAAGCTGACTTAGAATCAACGCACAGCCTAAACTATAAGTCCTAGAGGTATGACATTTGGAGGGTAGTATCCTTATATAGTGTAGGGGTGCACTAAGAAAGGAATTTTGAAAAGTCACACTCTAAAGGGTCTAGAACGCGAGCAACGCCGCGGGCGACGGCTAGTCAATATATATAAAACTCTTTTGAAGCTGACAGAGAATCAACGCACAGCCTAAACTATAAGTCCTAGAGGTATGAAATTTGGAGGGTAGTATCCTTATATAGTGTAGAGGTGCACTAAGAAAGGAATTTTGAAAAGTCACACTCTAAAGGGTCTAGAACGCGAGCAACGCCGCGGGCGACGGCTAGTCATCAATATATATAAAACTCTTTTGAAGCTGACAGAGAATCAACGCACAGCCTAAACTATAAGTCCTAGAGGTATGAAATTTGGAGGGTAGTATCCTTATACAGGGTGTTACCAGACCACTTCCGAAAACTTGGAGGTTCCAATCAGACCATGATACTGAAAACATTAAGCGAAAAAAATAGCGAAAAAAAAATTGACTTGACTATCTCTTTTTAATTTTTTTTCTAGTTACATACACACAGTACAACATAATAAGACATATCTACCTAATTATCTCATTTAAAAAAGCAAAAAAACAAATAAAATAAATAAAGCAGCAATGTACACGCAGCACGCAGATTACGTCTACTACAGCATGAACAGCTGAGAGTTCATCGCGGGTCATTCAAGTACGCGACGTGCGAGCGACGTACGTTAGTACCTACCTACGTTAGTAGGCACTTACGACACAGAATAAATAATAGTACTACGCCTCGACCTTACCTACGTGAATGCGTACATTGCGGGCTGACGAAATAAATACAAATCTTTAAACATTGTTTTCTCCGGCTATAATTATTTTTCAGGATAACTGATTTTTTTTTTGGTTGGGTTTTGGTGTGCTGTAGCTCCCCCTTTCGTTTTCGGAAGTGGTCTGGTAACACCCTGTATAGTGTAGAGGTGCACTAAGAAAGGAATTTTGAAAAGTCACACTCTAAAGGATCTAGAACGCGAGCAACGCCGCGGGCGACAGCTAGTTTATAGGTGTTTAATATTTCCTTCAACTAATAAAAAAAACGAATAAAAAAAAAACATAATCATTCGATAAAAAAAATGGAGGTGATCGAATATTTTTAATAACACATGTTATTTTCAAGACAACGTATGTAGGTAATATTTTTATTATTCACTTTACTGCATTGAAATTTGAACCTACGCTTGCTAGATATAATGAGTAATTTTAAACTCATCACGAAAATTATTCTTTCATTTTACTGCATTGAAATTTGAATCTACGCTTCCTAGATATAATGAGTAATTTTCATATTTTCATTAGAGTGACCAGCCTGAAGGTGGTGCTATGTGCTGGGAAGCGGCCGTTTATTTTAACTTCCGGGGTGTTTAATTTCGTTTCCGATTTCATCTGCATTTTTGACTGTGTACTCTATTATCTATAACATAAAGCTCAATATAGAATGAACCACTACTTACGATAATTAAGTCGTTTAGTGTATATTTAACAACATTGATCTGCATTCAATTGTATGCTTTAAGTTGGTTAAAATAAAACACAATATAATTTTTATCCAAGGATCATGAATACAATTGTTATTTTTGGCAAATTGAATGAATGACAATGATTGAATGAATGAGACCTAAGATACGAAAATTTATTTAGACTTGCGATTTGCATTTTTGCGCCATCGTTAGATGGAAGAAAGTGTTTGTTTCGAAGTCATATTATGTGAAAAATGCCGAGAATAAGTTCGGATATATGGAACCATTTCGATCAATGTGCGCGCCGATGCGCCGGTACATTAGAATAGAATAGAATAGAATAATTTTTGGCAATAAAAATTATTCTGTTCTATTCTAATGAACAGGCGCGGCGGCGGCGGCGTCGCAAAGTTGGCTACCTGCAAATACTACAAGAAAAAGTTTTAATTTTATTGAAATATGAAAAGTAAACCTGTGTAGGATGCCTTTATATTTCTTATCTGTGGACCGTTCGTGTGAACGGTGAATGTTTTTGTCTATGAAAAATTGTCTGTGCTCGCTCTCTGCTAATATCAATCATTCACTCATGCGTATAAATAAATTTATCTAAGCGAGTTTATCGAATATTTATTCAAATAAAATTAATCATTAAAAATAACGATATATTTTTTTATCGTTATAACATTAACTAATAAAAAAAATTAACCGACATTGACACCTCTGAGCTAGTTCATTGTAAAACCCTTGCTTTAAAATGATTCTCCTTTTTTATACAATATAGGTAACCGTTTGACCACAATCTCACCTGCTATCAAGCAATGACGTGGTCGACGATGTAGCACGGTTACCTAGAAGATACCTATTCACTCTACTCTTGAAAACTTCCAAATTATAGTCATTCAGGAACACAGACGCCGTTCCTTAGATCGTTTTTATCATTGCTGGTCATCATCAGACCTTGGACCTACTCCTATTTCTCAAATCTTAATACATTGCAACACCTTCCGTTACCGCTAAGCTCGTTACTTTCCATGCTACGGTTGCCTGGAAGAAACCGCTTTTTGCGATAAGGCCGCTCATTATACTGTCTGTTTTATGATATATTCCAGAAATCCCCACTAAGAAATCTCTAGCAGTGGGGATTTCAGTTTTTTTTCTTCGTCTACGAGGTAGCAGTGGGATTTTTTTTCTTCAGAAATCCCCACTCCTACGATGTTTACGACGTAGCAGTGGGGATTTATGATTTTTTTTCCAGAAATCCCCACTAATTATATTGTTTCTATCAAAAGCCTTTCTTTATCTTTTGAAGTTGGCTGATGTTATTTCCTGTACTTATGTATTTTCTCTTTGTGTACAATAAAGTGTTCATATATCTTTATTTTCCCTTAATTTATCTTTATTTTATTTTTTATAATATACATATCTTTATTTTCCCGGGTCCAGGAAAAGAGGTAAACCGAAGATGAAGTGGACAGACGTGATCAACAAAGACCTTAACGTCCTGAAATGTTTCCCAAGACGACGCGTCGGATAGAGCGAAGTGGAAAGAAAAAGCGAGGAAAGCAGACCCCAACATCAGATGGGAATAATAAGTGCTTAGGAGAGAGGGAAAGAGGGAGAGAGGGAGGGAGAGAGGGAGGGAGGGAGGGAGGGAGGGTGGGAGGGAGAGAGGGAGGGAGAGAGGGAGGGAGGGAGGGAGGGAGGGTGGGAGGGAGAGAGAGAGAGAGAGTGTTTATATATCTTTACCTGGAAGCCCATGAACATGAAAGTGCGCAGCAGAGTGGCGCGATCCTGACGGGACTTCAGCACGCAGATGATGCAGCTGAAAACAATAAAACATTATCATCATTCTTTCAGCCCGTTTGCACCCACTGCTGAGTATAGGCCTCCTCTTTATTACGCCATTCGGTCCCTTGCGAGTCTTGTCCAGTGATTCCCAGCCAGTTCTACGATGTCATTTGACCATCGGATGTATATATATATGTATATATATAATTATATAAACAATAATATAAATAAATAATTTATATGTTTAAAAACTTGAAAAACCGACTTCAATTTGATACAGCTTCATCAGTAGATGATGATGAAGTTCTTATATAAAATTATAAACGCGAAACTTTGTAAGAATGTATGTATGTATGATTGTTATGGATGAAACTCGGAATATAATATTGTCCGCGACGTGGATTACATAGGCTACTTTTTATCCCGGAAAATCAACGAGACGCGAAGTCGCGGGCGGAAGCCAGAGTGAATTAAACAATTCGTATGTTGTTATACGTACTTGGAGCACCCAAGGCGTTCTTCAGCAAAGTCCAGAAGTAGCAGGAAGCTCTCCTTGCTGCCGGCTTGGAGTACGCTCGGTACGCGAAGGAACATACTGCCTCCAGATACCACCTGGAAATAACATTAATAAAGAAAATTAATAATAAGCAAGCAAGCTCATATGAGTTAGTTGCCAACTCTGGTCACGGAGTTTCAGGTCCCGATTTGCATATACATATAGTTAATTTTGCAAATAATTTTGTTATTTATAACTTTTGTTGGTTTTATCATAATCTATTATGCAGTAGCTGTCGCGAGAACGCAAAATAAAGTAATTATTCTGACGTTAACACCTGTAAATACGATAAACATCATTGAAAAATACGCATTTTTCGAAGTAAAATGTCTAATAACTAATGATTCCCGCTGCTTTACAATGACATTGTTACATTTTTAAAAACTGCATTGTATGTGTACTGTAACAAACAAATTTCCATCATTGCAAGTTTAAAAAAAAATGTGGAACCTGGGCTTCATTTAATTTGCCCCAGACCCTTTGCGCTATCCACTTAGGTTAGTTTGAAAAAATGAACCCGCAGAATCGGTTTTATTGAATTTTACACACACACTCTCGTATTACAGTATACACTTGGACACATACACATTTAGCTTCCATTATTTATATATTCTCACAGGGTCCTATGACAGTCATGGTCCTAGCAGAATAACAGCGCCTACTGCTAAAACAGTAGGCAAATTGCTGAGCTAGGACCCATTTGCTGCTGTGGCAGGCATCATATGGTATACATATAGGAACCAATTTATGTTACTTAGTATATATTTATTTTTCCTTTTAAATCCAGTGCTTTTGATATTTTTATTATTATTATTTCATTTGTACTTGTCTATATGTTTTGTATGTTGTGTGCCATGTTAGTAAATAAATGTATGTCTATGTCTCAGAATCGACCCCATTTTACTATTATACAACCTTGGTTAGTTTGAGACTAGATGGCGTTGTGTGAAATGTCCATGAATATAAACCACTAGCCGTCGCCCGCGGCGTTGCTCGCGTTCTAGCCCTTTAGAGCGTGACGTATCAAAATTCCTTTCTTAGTGCACCCCTATACTATATAAGGATACTACCCTCCAAATTTGATACCTCTAGGACTTATAGTTTAGGCTGTGCGTTGATTCTCTGTCAGCTTCAAAAGAGTTTTATATTATTGATGATAATGATAATAATAATGAGATCATCATTGCATTTGAGATATTATTATCAATTACACAATATCCATACAAATATAGGTTATCGCGGTTAACGCACTCCCTGATAAGCTGCGTGTTATTTGTATTTTAATTAATATTACGCTTAGTTTGATATAACAGGAATACTATCTATCTATCTTTTGAAGCTGACAGAGAATCAACGCACAGCCTAAACCATAAGTCCTAGAGGTATGAAATTTGGAGGGTAGTATCCTTATATAGTGTAGGGGTCCACTAAGAGATGAATTTTGAAACGTCACACTCTAAAGAGTAGAACGCGATCAACGCCGCGGGCGACGGCTAGTACTATTATAAAACTGTAAAAAAGCCAAAAACTAAAATTCATGATATGGATAAACTAAATATGCAGATCTACTAAATAAACCATTTAGATTCCGAAAATCTAGTTCGTCTGTTTGTTCGCGGATCACCCCTTACTACTGGACCAATTTCAACGAAACTTATACCATTCGGAAGGCCTTTTTCCGAATTGAAACATAGCCTATATTTTATTGAAATCAAAGACATGGATTCTTAGATACAGCTAGTTCTATTACAGTGCCTTCTGGTAAGTCCGGATGCCAAGCAATTCTGCGATATTTTTAAATGATAATTGCTTAGTTACGTGATTTATCCGGACTTAATATTACGCCGATCTTACCAGAAGGCACCCTATACTTACAGCTTCGGCCGGATCAATTGCTTGAGCAGTAAATACGGGCCTCATCATCATCATCATCATCAACCTATATCGGTCCACTGCCGGACGTAGGTCTCTCCTAAGACGCGCCACTGAGCCCGGTCTTCGGCTCTCCTCATCCAGTGTTTGCCAGCTACATGTCTCAGATCGTCACCCCACCTAGCCGGAGGGCGTCCTACACTACGCTTGCCTAAACGCGGTCTCCACTCGAGTATTAGTTTGCTCCAACGATTGTCGGTTCTGCGGCAAACATGGCCGGCCCACTGCCATTTCAGCTTACTAATCCTCTGAGCTATGTCAACCACCTTGGTTCTCTGTCGGATAACCTCGTTCCGGATTCTATCCTTCAGAGAAATTCCGAGCATAGCTCTCTCCATAGCTCGCTGAGCGACTTTCAGCTTGTGGACCAACCCAACTGTCAGTGTTCACGTTACGGGCCTAAATGATCATTGATTTTACTGAATAAATGTCTGGTACTCACAGCTTCCCAGCGTGTAGCTGTGTTCTCAGTGAGGTAGATCTTGAAATCAATCTTCACCGGCTGACGTTCCTTGCGCTCCAAGATCTTGGCAACCACCTATGGTATTTATTTATAAGTGAGGTTAATCCACTAAGCTGAGGGGGTGTTCAACTGAGCTAAAAGGCCTGTCAGCTGAGCTGTGACGTGCTAAAAGGCCTGTCAATTGAGCTTTTAAGGCCAAGGACTGTTAAATTTAGTTATCTCAAAGATGTAATAAAAGGACAGAGTAATATGTAATCTGTATCACATCATCATCATTATCATCTGCATGTTGTACTCTGTATCTGAAAGGTTCAGTTTCTAAATAGGTTTAAACTAATTACATAAATAGAAAAGAGATTAAAATAAATTACAATAAACTACAGAAAATTTAAAACAAAAGCAGGCATTACAAAAAAAAAAAAAAAAAACTAGCTCTGGGTGGAGATAACAGACAGACGGACAGACACACATCGGTGTGTTCCGTTTTTGCAAAACTGGACTGGAACACTAATAATCGAGGTAGTGTTATTTAGATTTTTTATATAATGAAACTGGCCCGCTGTGAGTCGAGTTGGACTCGTTTCCGGTTCCTACTAAAGGGTGTTGGAAGGTATCTGTACTGACCTGTTGGTTCTGCTGCAGCTGATGATGCGGTGCTGGTGATGAGAGGCTCTCGGCACTGCTGCACAGAGAACTTGACGAGCTCCAGAGTAGCGCACTCAACAAGTCACCTGCAATGTTATTATAACTTTATAACGGGAGTTATGACTTGACAGGCGTCACAGCTCAGTCGGTAGTACCTTTGCCTTCCGTGCTGTGTTCACAGCAGAATAAACATTTGTGTGTGGCAAATATACATGTTTGTTCATGTCGGGGTTTGGTATACCCTATAGTACCATAGGAAGGGAAGGGGGATCTATAGTCCATTGTAGGGGACCATTATCATTACGTCGCAAGTAGGGTTCAGGGAGGTAATCTGTTTTTTCCATCAATTCCAATCAGGCACCAGAGATGTAACACCTTAATATGTTAGAGTGATGAACGCAGTGCAATGCGTCACAGGGCACATTCTTAGTGTTACTATGTATTTACTAAAAAGTTGTATATAAGTATTCTATCAGCAATCTAGTTCTCATAGCACAAGCTTTGTTTAGTTTGAGACTAGAGAGCGCTGTATGATATGTCCAAGTATATATAAGTATTTATCATGTTTGTTCTGTGTCTGGGTGTTTCTATGTATTATAAGTATGTATTTACAAAAAAAAAAAAATTATGTATGTATTCTATCAGCCATCTAGTTTCCATCGTACAAGCTTTGCTTAGTTTGGGACTAGAAGGCGTTGTGTTAAGTGTCCGTGAATATTTATTTATTTTTATGGAAGTTATTACAAAAAATATGTATATAGTATTCCTTCACTTATTTTTACATCTATAGGCCTTTACATCTATTGAAGATGATTTATACAGCGTCTGGAGGCAACCTATGCCTACACTTAACACACTAGTGCCTGGGACAATGTTTAGATGCACGCTTGCCCAGCACCTATACCATCCTCTCAGCTAAGTTAGCCATGGTTGACACCTGTGTTACTAATTACCATGTATGGACAGATATTCGTCGAGCATCTGCCTCTGTCGCACTTCCATCTTTATACTCGGACGAGACAAGGACGTCTGCAGCGATGGACCAACGTCCGTTGGCTGGGAGGTCTCAAGACTAATCATGGTCAATGGCTGGTTTACTGGTCTTCTGATTTCGATTTTAAAAGTCTTTCCGGACAGATTTTTGAACCCTATTTCAATATTCTAGGTTCACGCCCAGTGAACTAAAGATATGTGGAATTGTGGAAGCCACTGATGGAAATGGTGAGCAGAAATCATGGAAAAACACAAAAAAACTCGAAAGGCTTGTTTTCAAGTTGTAATAATGTTTTGGTATTTGAGAATTATGTCATGTTAAGCTACTGTCAATTCTGATGTTTACTCAATTGAGTTTGCTTGCAGGGGTTTAAGACCTTTTTGCAGTATAAGGCGAGTTATCTATCTATCTATACTATTATAAAACTGTAAAACAACCAAAAACTCAAATTAAAGATGGATAAACTAAATATTGTTAGCTTTAGTTTATTTATCATAGTATTTTCTATAATAATTCGTATTTCCACAACTTTTTTTATAGAAGAGTTCCCAACTTGTAACACTTGTATAACAGTGTAACTCGATGGGAAAAAACCTCCCAACGAGTCACACTGTGACAGGATCTGGTGTGACTCGTTGGGAACCATAAAACACTGCCGGCCAGCGCAGCAGTTTTTGTTTTTTTTTTACAGTTTTATAATAGTACTAGCCGTCTCCCGCGGCGTTGCTCGCGTTAGAGTGTGACTTTTCAAAATTCCTTTCTTAGTGCGCCCCTACACTATATAAGGAACCTACCCTCCAAATTTCATACCTCTAGGACTTATAGTTTAGGCTGTGCGTTCATTCTATGTCAGCTTCAAAAGAGTTTTATATATATTGATGATGATGATGATGATGATGATGATGATGATGATATTGAATATAGATGGATAGATAGATAGATATAGATAATATAGTTACGGTTGTTGTCGTCGTGTACGGGGGTGGATGGTAGTGCGGGGCTCTGGGCCCCGCCGCCCACCCCTCCGGGCGGGGCTGAGCTGTGTACAGGGACATCAGGACCACCTGCCAACAAAATACAACACTATATCCTGTGTGCTGTGCCTTACCACCGAGCTATTCCAGTTTCGGACTACCGTTATCTCGTACCACTGGGACGAAACAATAACTTCAATTTTATTAATATTTCTATTATGGTTTCGTCCCGAAATTCGTTTCAATACAAGCAGAAGTGACCTTTCTTTATTATTACAAAATATGTAGAAAGGTATTCATTAGGTAGGTCATTAATCAGTATTTTTATCGCTGACAGTACATATTTCACTTGTGTTTGTATTAAAACAAATTTTGAGACGAAACCGTAATAGAAATATTAATAAAATTTAAGTTATTGTTTCGTCCCAGTGGGATGTGATACCGGTAGTCCGAAACTAGAATAACTCTTACCACCTGTACAATGGATCCTTATACTGTATTTTGTGTGCTATACAGCAAATAAATAATCAACATAACTTCAATTATAACTACGGAACGGATTAACGGTGTGAATTAATCCATCAGGGGATTTCTGGAGTTTTAATCCAAAATTCCCCTGCCCCATCACAGGGGCTTAACGGATTTATGGATAAAAAGCACAAGAAATCCCCTCGCAGGGGTTTTAAAGAATGAGCCGAATTTGACATATCCTTGGGTAGATTCGGGAGGCTGGCGTCAAGGTTTCGATCTTGGTAGAACACTAACGGGTGGGTATTAGGTAACTTTATAACGTAAACAATGCTATGTCTCATACCTATGGACCCATTGTTAATTTGTTACGAATGTTATGTACCTAAGAACTATGTTTTTATAATAATTATGTTATTGTTCTGAGTGCTCACTGCTTTAAACATGTTTCTCAGTAAGTAATTTATTTTAATTTTATAAGAAACTAGCCGTCGCCCGCGGCGTTGCTCGCGTTCTACCCTTTAGAGTGTGACGTTTCAAAATTCCTTTCTTAGTGCACCTCTACACTATAAGGATACTACCCTCAAAATTTCATACCTCTAGGACTTATAGTTTAGGCTGTGCGTTGATTCTTTGTCAGCTTCAAAAGAGTTTTATATATTGATAAATAATCTTAAACCTTATTGGTTGACTTACCACAGAGGCCCGGCGCCCAGGCACAGCGAGAAGCACTCGGCGTCGGAAGCCGACAGGGCCGACCGCTTGCTGCCGGCAGACGCGGTCAGCGACGCACCGTCACCGCTGTAACAAACATGTGGTCCGTGTTAATTCCTGATGTAGCTAAGTTTGTGTAAAATGTTAATTTATATTATGTTACCTATACGTTAAGATATTGCCTATATTAAAATAAGTATAACGCTGTGTACCGCCGTTGCTGCCGGCGTACGCATTGGCGTCACATAATACCAGCGTTGTAGCAGCACACTTTCTGCTACAGCTTATGCTGAGTGACGACCTATTTTGTTGTCATATATTAGATATTAATTTTTATTGTGATTTCTTTGTTGTAACTGTGCAAGTTTCTTTATATGACTCAAAATAAACATTTTCTATTCTATTCTAAACATGTAGTTGAGGAGAACATTGTAGGATATGTGTCCTCCTACGAAAAGGGAATGATCTTCCACGCCGAGCGACCTTTGGCTCGGGGTCCGAGGACCAATGGATGGTATTCGGTAGTATTACTTATGTTCAAACTCCGTGATAACTTCGTTTGCGCGATCTAGGATAGTTCTCATGTAGCGAGATAGATGGCGCTACATAGTACTTTTTAGTTCTGCGGCACGAAGAGGATCTCACTAAGAGAGTCTAAGAGCAAGGAAACCCCACACATTCTTTATTTTATAAAAGCTGATTGTTAATAATAATAATATAATAAATAATAATAGGCCTTTACATCTATTGAAGATGATTTATACAGCGTCAGGAGGCAACCTATGCCTACACTTAACGACACACTGTAGTGCCTGGGACAATGTTTAGATGGAGTAGGCTTGCCCAGCACATATACCATCCTCTCAGCCTAGTCAGCCATATCCACAGGAAAGACAAGGTCAATACGTGCGGAGCTGACTAAGCCAAGGGTTTCCTCACGATGTTTTCCTTCACCGTAAAGCTCGTGTTAATGCGCATATAAACAATTAGTAGGATAGGATTATCCTACTAATATTATAAATGTGAATGTAAGTTTGTTTGTTACGCTTTCACGCGTAAACTACTTAACCGATCATCATGAATCTTTGTACACATATTCTTGGAGGTATTAGAAGTAACATGGGATACTTTTTATCCCGGAAAATCAACGAGATCCAACGGGACGCGAACGAAGTCGCGGGCGGAAGTATTCACATACTTATCAGATTCTTTTATCGCTGTTTGTAAATACATTTCTATTGTCAATGACGAAAGTAGACTTGACTACGTTGTTGTCACACATTCGTGATAAGATAAAGAATTAGATTAAACTGGATACAAGTGAAAAGATATAACTGCATTTAGCCATTTTATTTCAACACCCATATTTTTTAAACATAATAATGTTGTAGACGATATCGGGGTCGGCCAAGAAAGCGTTGGCGCGACGAACTAGATGCCTTCGAGAGAGGATGGTGGCAGGAAGCTCGGGACAGAGAACATTGGAAGTCTGGGACGATATAGGTTAAATAAAATAAAAAATTAAAAAAAAAGTTGTAGACGTATGCGGATCACGAGCTTGAGGTGGAGATGGGCAGGACACGTGGCAAGAAGGAATGATGGAAGATGGACCACAGCGATTACGGAATCGTGGCCAAGGGGGGCTCAAAGACCACGAGGCAGACCATCCGGTCGATGGTCCGATGATATTGTCGCTGTAGTTGGGCAGTGGAGAAGACTCGCGCAGGACCGGAGAGACTGGCGTACTAAAGAGGAGGCCTATACCCAGCAGTGGGTGCATACAGGCTGAATAGATAGATAGATAGAAATATATTAAAATAAACATGGATGAGATCAGCACAGGACCGTGAGGAGTGGGCACAGATAATGAGAGGTCTATACAAGAAAAGAACTCTAAAACAATTCTAAAATACAAAATATGAAAGTGACCAAGCAGCTCACACCTAGTTCATTCCCCTGCAACGTATTACCAACCGTATCCTAATAGTATTAGCTGCATAATCGATTGTCCACGTTCTTATCGCTGTTTTGAATGTTATGCGAGACGAACGTGATGGATGTGTGCGTTTGATAATAGGCTTTAGTATGCTACGAATGGTAGTGTGCGTTTATCTGTGAACTAGATTGTGACAGGTAGATAGGTAGGCACCTACTTTATTAATCGAGTGAGCGAAGCGAAGAGATCTTAGTGACAACTTGGACAAAAATGCTTTGTATGTTTGTTCGACGATATCTTTTAAACCGCTCATCCGATCTTCATAAAATTTGGTAGGTATACGGATAGTACTCTTAAGTTTTACTGCGAAGGCTAGTAGTTTATAATAATGTATAACCTCACCGAGCACGTCCACCGCGAACGTGCCTTACGAGCACCACTGCTTGTTTTTCAATAATACGTGACTACGACGTAGAAGTTTAAATTTAGATGATTCAAATGTGGCTACAATGTTGTTATGATAAAAGATCTTGTTTTGTATGTTTCATTTGGTGAGGTATAATTTTAATTACTCAGCTAAACTAAATAATACGTATATTTAACACTAGCTTCCGCCCGCGACTTTGTTCGCGTCTCGTTGATTTTTCGGGATAAAAAGTAGCCTATATGTGTTAATCCAGGTCACGGACAATATATTCAAAGTTTCATCCCAAATCGGATCAGTAGTTATTGCGTGAAAGAGGAACAAACATACATACATCCTCACAAAATTTCGCGTTTATAATATTAATGGTTAATGGTGGCCTCGCGAGGGTCATAGGTCACTAGGCAGACCACCAGCCAGGTGGGCGGATGGCATCGTGAAAGTGGCAGGAGCACACTGGATTCAGTTGGCGCAGGATCGGAAGGAATAGCGTGACAAAGAGGAGGCCTATACCCAACAGTGGGTGAGCATAGGCTGATTAGATAGATAGATAGAATATTAATAGCGAATGAACTAACAAAACCTTGAATGGCTTACAATGGTGAGGTCAAACCAACTTACCTATACAGCTTGACCATGGCGCCTAAGTAAATAACTCCTAAACAAACTAAAACTTGATAAACAACAATCACAAAACTGGAATGTTTCTGAAGTATTTTTAAAACAACGCTAAAAAATTTTGTAAATTTTCAAAGGAAATTTCCAAAAGAAAATCTTTATGCTGTAAGCCGTGCACAGCATTCTATTATTTGGGTGTATTTTTTACACCAAAACTAATTCAAACTTGAAATTTTATAATGTTTTGATTTCCGTATATCCGTGTGTTGCAACAAGAAATCTCTTTCGCACTGGGGAAAGAAGAAATATCCGAGGAACCAAAATAAAGCGTGTCTTGCCAAGACGAAAATAAACCGGAGAGATAGATTTAAAAGAGTAAGCTATGCCGTTTTCGACCATCGGAGTAATGGAATGTTATTTTGAGTGATAATGGTAACATCCCCAGGAAGATCGATCCAAAGGTTGTGGGTTCGAATCCCGGCGGTGCATCAATGGATTTTTCATTAGAAAAATTTAAACGGTGTAGGAAAACATCGTAAGGAATCCCGCGGCTTAGTAAGCTCTTTACGTATTGACGATGTCTTTTTCCTGTGGATATGGCTGACTAGGCTGAGAGGATAGTATAGGTGCTACAAAGCCTACTCCATCTAAACACTGTCCCAGGCACTAGCGTCCCGTTCAGTGTAGGCATAGGTTGCCTCCTGGCGATGTATAAATCATCTTCAATATAATGTAAAGGCCTATTAACTAAAGGTAACATAAAATAATACTGAACTGAATTTTACCGAAAAAAAGGCTTGGGACGAACTAGCTCCAATTCATTAAATAAAAAAAACGTTAAAATGCCTTTTCAACGTGATCAGTGAGATTTTCAATTCATTTATTCGATAAAAATATTTTTCAAATTTACTTGAATTGGGCTTAGTAACTAAAACTATGATTAGGCAAATTTGACTTTGACATTATAACTCTGCATTGCAACAAAAAACTCTACGTTTCAACGTCATTCCAGTTAAAATGTTGTTTGATTTCTCAAAGTAACTACGTATACCTCTATTATTAACAGTGCAGTGTAAGTACGTAGTATTAGGTATTCTGTAGCTACCTACTACGTACTTACACTTTAGTACTCTACGTACTTTACATGTGAAAGTATAACATATGAAACAGTACCTCAGCAAAATAAACTATTTGTGACCTCAACATAAATACATTGCGTGATAATTGTAAGCAAATCGAGTGAGCGTATCCGAGATAGACTGCGCGGTGACGGTACACCGTTTGGCAGTTGAGCTGACGTGGACGCGCGATATAACCAGTACCTCTATCACGAACAAATTTGACAGTCGCCACGTTAACGTATTCGAGTTACATTGCGCGTCAATGCCAGCTCGACTGCCAACCGTTGTAGTGTCACCGCGCAGTGTATCTCGGATACGCTAGCGTGACGATACGTTTGCGATTGTCACATTTATTCGTGATCAAGGCACGCAAAGTGTCACATTTGTTCGTGCTGTAATTCAAAAAGCAAACGTTTGCAATGGAGAATGTTCGAGAACGTTCTGAGAAGTTGGTATGATAATAATACCGGAATGTTCTTGAAATTCTTGAAATTAATATTCGAAATAACTTTTACTAATGTTTTTTAAACTCTGACTTTAATATCTATGTCGGGATACGCCCCTCATGGATCTTAAGCTTTGGTCTCGCGATCGTAACGCATAACGCAGCGGTTATGCAGCATGCAGCGCCGGACACATAATAGTATGGAAAACTTCTAGTATGGTCTCTTATTCCGGTGCAGTCTGCGTCAGCGGCGAGGAGCAAACGCGGTACTCTGCGTTGAGCCGCATACCGCATCGTTGTGCGTTACAATCGCCAAAACGCTGCTTGACAGGATTTTTGTTTAGAAAATAGCGTATAGTACAAAATTGCACAGCTTCCCCAAGTCTTTAGGAGAATTGCCAATTCTACTTTCTCTGATTTACGATATGACGATAAGGAAAACTACCGATTTGGCCTACTTCCATAAAAACACTGTAAACAATAGGTTTTCGTACGTCACAAATTAAATAGTTTCTTTTATTTTTGCAAAAATATTTATGTAATACCGCGTTCACACTATGCCCATGCCGCTGCCGGCATTATTGCCACAGCAACATCGCCTTTATTCTCATTAGGGAGCAAGGGCATGAACTTGGGCCGGGAGCCGGGACAGAGGCATTATCGTGTTCACACTAGGCTCATGCCCACTTCCCTGCCGACTGGCTGGTCCTATCTAGTCTGTCCAGGCTTTGAGGCCTTAGGCTCACTTCGACAGAGATTTTACTCTAACTGGGATATCTTAGGGTGCTTTTCCAACAGCTTCTTTTAAGCCACGTCGCTAAGGATGTGTTTAACATCCACCAATAAGCAAGCAAGCTCGTATGAGTTAGTGGCCAACTCTGGTGACCGAGTGTTTAGCCCGCCTTAAGGCCTCCGTCATGGCGTAACGACTGCTAGAGCCGGGAACTAGAACTAAAACTAGATCAAATCTCTGACAAACTAAGCATATGGCCCAGGTAAAAGTGAAAAGTGTTGTTCAATCTATTTCGGAAACCTCTTTAACGATTTAGGTAGGTACCTACCTATTCTACTGTACAACAAATTATGGCAGAGTTTCAAAGATTTTGTACTTACCTAGGTACTTACATCTGACGCATTTAGTTGTAACTATTGTGACTATCTACCTACTTATTTAGTTATTTACATTTTAGCATAATATGTTCTGTGATGTTTAATTCATACCAATTAATCTACCTAGCTAATACTTATTATCAACGTCATAGCTCAGTCGGTAACAGCTCTGCCTTCCGTGCTGTGGGTCATGGATTCGATCCCCACTGATAACAAACATTTGTGTGTTGCTAACATAGATGTTTGTTTTATGTCTGGCTTTTACTATGTATTACAAGTATGTATTTCCAATTATGTAAGTATTCTATCAGCAATCTAGTTACCATAGATAGATAGATAGATAGAATATTCTTTATTGTACACCACTTATAAGTCAAATAAGAAAAAAAATACCATAATTGGTAATACGATCAAGTTTTAGGAGGTAGGTACAATGGGCGGCCTTATTGCTTAAAGCAATCTCTTCCAGGCAACCTTTGGATGGACAGGATCTAATACACAAAACACGGACGGGGCGTACATTAAAAATAATTGGAATTATTGAAATTAAATTACCATAGTACAAGCTTTGCTTAGTTTGGGACTAGAAACTGTAAAATGTCCATGAATATTTATTATAGCGCGTGCACACTATGCCCATGCCGCTGCCGGAATTATTGCCGCGATTAATTCCGGAATTATTGCCACAGCAACATCGCCAAGTTCATGCCCTAGCTCCTTGGTGAGAATAAAGGCGATGTTGCTGTGGCAATAATGCCGGCAGCGGCATGAATGAGGGCAGCGGCAATGGCATAGTGTGAACGCGGTATTATATTGTGGCAGTAGTTGTGCAGCAATGGTGAAGACTCGCGCAGGACCGGAGGGACTGGCGTACTAAGAGGAGGCCTATGCCCAGCAGTGGGCGCGTACAGACTGAACAGACACATAGAACATTCTAGTTCCATTACCAATGCTTGCTATTGAAATACGTTAGCTTTTCGTAATCGACTGACATCTTTATTCAATACCAAGCTTTAAACATAGATGGCTCTGCTTGTACCTAACCATACATATTTTCAATTTTGTTACCTACATTCTAACACTTGCATGCTCATTTGAACCTTAAACACATGGTATTAATGATCATAACAGGATTGAACGAGTCCAAGGACGGTTGCTTATAAAAATCAATTGTAACTAATTTGTTGTTATTGACGTAGATTCTTGCGAGTAATTTTTCATTTGCCTATTTAGTTTTAATATCGGCATGTAATTGAAGAGGACAGATGAAAAATAGAACAAATCAATATATATAAAACTCTTTTGAAGCTGACAGAGAATCAACGCACAGCCTAAACTATAAGTCCTAGAGGTATGAAATTTGGCGGGTAGTATCCTTATATAGTGTAGGAGTGCACTAAGAAAGGAATTTTGAAACATCACACTTTAAAGGGTAGAACGCGAGCAACGCCGCGGGCGACGGCTAGTATAATATAAAAAATATTCTTAGATATATTATGTATTTCAAACAACGCCCTTTAGTCCCAAAATAAGCAAAGCTTGTACTAATGGGAACTAGCTGATAGAATATTTATATGTTTTTTTTTGTAAATACATACATAGTAACACCCAGACATAGAACAAACCTCTATTTGCCACACACAAATGTTTGTTCTCAGTGGGGATGGAACCCACAACCCACAGCATAAAAGACAGAGCTATACCCACTAAGCTGACTGACACATACATAGTGTTTTAACTGTTTAAAAAAATATTGAGACAAGTGTTGGAAGGAATGGAACTTTCCATACCACTGATGATCAACAATAGACTCTACTACATTGTAATAGAGATTAAAACACGATTCAAATTTTTTTTACTTCTGTGTCATGTTAGTATTCTTGAAAATGCATGGAACTTTCCGCACAACTGTTTGAACAACAATAAACTCTATTGTATTGTAATAGAGATTAAAACAATGTGAGCTTTATGAATGTTTACATAATATGGTTTTAATCCTTTTAGTTCTATGCATAGTTTTGAGTGTTGTTAAGAGTACAGTAGTACATTTTACAGTATTTACTTAGGCCTTTACATCTATTGAAGTTCATTTCATATTGATGAAGCATCAGGAGGCAGCCTAATCCTAAACCACAGATCATATATTACACTTAACGACACACTGTAGTGCCTGAGACAATGTTTAGATGGAGTAGGCTTGCCCAGCACATATACCATCCCTCTCAGCCTAGTCTCTCCTGTGGGTAAAAGACATCATCAATACGTGCGGAGCTGACTAAGCCAAGGGTTTCCTCACAATGTTTTCCTTCACCGTTAAGTCTATGTTAATGCGCGAACAAATTTTTCAAATCCATTGATGCACGGCCGGGATTTGAACCCACGACCTATGGATCGAAAGTCGAGGTGCAATCCTCTATAATTGAGACACTTATGCCCATATACCGATACAGAAATTGTTACTCAAGCATAAATTTGAATACAGATTTTTGTATCTTAAGCAGTAAATCATCATAGGCGCCTTAGGATACTTTTCCACGAGAGTTATAAGCTAAGCTATGTGTACAAAGTTTTTTTTTTATATTACTAAGTAGGCAAACAAGCGTACGGCCCGCCTGATGGGAAGCGGTTACCGTAGCCTATGGACGCCTGCAACACCAGAGGCATCACATGCGCGTTGCCGACCCTTGAAGAATTTTAAAACAAGAATTTTAAGAATTCTGTCAGCAATCTAGTTCCCATAGTACAAGCTTTGCTTAGTTTGTGACTAGGGTGTTGTGTGAAATGTCCATGATTTTACTAAGAAAGATGAAGGTAGACTTTAGGGGTTAGTTTTTTAAACAATAACTTTGAATCTTTGAATATGGCCTAGAAGTCTCGTTTACGAAATATTGCAACATATTATTTATATTTTTTTGAGTATCTAACTGGCCAGTACAGCTGTTGCAAAACAGATGACACGCGCTTTTTTCAAATATTTTGAACGCGTCAAAATAAGAACGCATACCTTGAAAACTTCTTCGATGTTAGCCTACTTAGCGAATACTTACTTGTATACTTTCACGTAGGTACCTATGTAATAAGCTTTGGTTATTGGAAGCAAATGAAAGTAAAATGGTAGGTAGGTACCTATGGCTTGTCAGCTGATGACGTAGAAAAAACGAAGGACGACCACGAGCAAATCAATGGACATCACATTAATATGCACATCTATAAAAGGAAAATACCTACGAATCTGCGTGACTAACACAGAAGCAGATGCCAATAAAAGCACGTAGATTAGATAATCTAAAAATACTCACCCAAATTTTTTCTTCAAAGAAATGGGTTCCAGTCCAGCAACATCAACATCGTATTTACTAATACTACTGCTAAAATTTAACTGTTGTATTAACTTCGTCATCTTGATAAATCGTAATTGAGCCTTGCAATAACTTGGAAAGAAAATTACGGCCAAAACCGTGATGCGCGCAGCGAAATTGCGTAGTACACAACAAACTCGAACGAACGAAATTAGTTTCAACAAACAAGCATGAAGCAAGCAAACGACGAAATCGAGTTTGAAGTTCGAACAAAAGAAGCAACGCTACAAATTAAAAAGTTACGTGTTTACCAACTGAAGTCATGTAGGTATGGCTCTTCCGAATTTAGCCGTATTTACATTTTAACCAAGATGGCTACCGGAAAGGTGACGTTTCATTCTATTTTCGAAATTATACGTTCCAAACAACACAGAAAATCGGAACACGAAACAAAATTATCTGTCATTCCATAGTAGGTGTAGGTATCGAAGTATAAGTTTTTAAACATTACTTTTATTATTTATCATAATTCAATGATTATGGTCATGGCTTCATAGCATTTAAATATTTTTAGAGCAAAACAAAGGAAACTGCTAACATACCGTTTCACGCAGACTCTCTAGACGGCTACCACCACTGATGCGAAGCTAGCAACAAGTAAGCGATCAATAGGGATTCGACGTCATTGCGTAAAAATAAAACAAAGTAAACTTTTTATCGATTTATCGTCTTTAAGTACTTACCGATTCCGAAATACTAGAGACGGCATTGTACTCAACTTCGAGTCGATAGTTTTAAACCGTTGTTTCATGTATTGTACTGCCGGAGTGGCATATAACGTCATCACTTCACTTTAGAAAGGCACTGCACTCGAATTCACCCTTGCTTACAGGGTGTTTAGTTTTTCCACTGAATACCACATGGAATCGAGTTAGTGTTTTTGATTGGAATTGAAATTTACAACAGTTGCATTGTATCTTCAAGTCAGACATTCAAGTGTGGCTGCGATGCGGTTCCAACTAGTCTACTCCGCAGTAAAAGCTATACTTCTCTATGTTGTACCTACATCAGGCTCTCTCCCTCTGTTTTTAGGGTGCTGAGGGGATGGAAATATACGGGTGAATTTTATTTCATCATTCCTAAAAATTTTAACCTTAGGACACTTAGGATACATTCTCAGAAAACAATAAAATTTTGGAAGTATCAATAACATCATCATCATTATCATTTCATTATAGATAGGTACCTAGGTAGGTATGTAATTTAGGTATAGGTATCTAAGTACCTAACCATACCTATTTATTTGTATTTTATTTAGTTTATGGTGTATCAGTGTCAAAAAACTCAATAATAATAATAATAAATAATAAATATTCACTGACACTTAACACAACGCCTTCTAGTACCAAACTAAGCAAAGCTTGTACTATGGAAACTAGATGGCTGATAGAATACATACATGGTACATATTTTTGAAAATACATACCTACCTACTTATAATACAAAATCAATGTTATAGTATCAAAAATAGACAATCTGGGTGTTGGAGCTTCGTTACAGTAGTTACAGTTACCTACCTATTTGTTTTTTCCTCTATTTATTATAAGGTATCGCAAAGTAGGTAGGTACACTACCTACTAGTACTACAAAGTAAGAAATATCGAAATCTCTCCCGTGTGTTTCGTAATTTTCGAGCATGCGCAAAAACCACCTCGTGACGTCACGTCCTCGTGTTTACCAAAGCAAGTCGATATAAAATATAAATAGTATAACTTTTCACAAAGGTAAAATGAAAATTACAAAAATTTAATTAAATCACTGAACCGTGGCCAATTTATATTATTATTCATACATGCCGTGTTTGGATCGATTTCGATTCGGTCTTTCCTATCATTGCTGGGTTCATAAAACGTACCTAGTTATACCTACCTATTTATTGATTTACCTACCTAGTATGTTATTCGTGTGATTAACACAACAAACTTATTTTAAAAGTTTTTATTTGGGTACTTAAGAAAGCATATTTCTAATAAATTATTGTTAAATAAGTAGGTACAAACCTATAAATAATTAAATGACTACTTTTTCAACCTTAAGAATATCATAACCTAAAAATCCCATCTACCCCTCACCACAGAGCATATTATTCTCCAATACCCTTCACTGTCCGATTTATGTTTGTGGTCACCATTCAAGATCCTCTAGATATGGTCTGCCCTTTTGCCACATTAGCTTGATATCAAATCCTAAGAGCTATTTGTGACTGTTCTCCATCGCTCGCTTTGGATTTGTATTAAAACTCCTGCCATATCTCTTTTCGTATCCCGTTGCAGGCCTTAATACCGCGTTCACACTATGCCCATGCCGCCGCCGGTATTATTGCCACGGACTTAGGTATTACCACAGCAACATCGCCTTTATTCTCATTAGAGAGCAAGGGCATGAACTTGGGCCGGGAGCCGGGACAGAGGCATGATCGTGTTCACACTATGCTCGTCTCCACTTCCCTGCCTAAGTCCCTGCCGACTGCGGCACAGTGTGAACGCAACATCAGTCGTAATTTTACCAAAAACATTACACACAGAATTCCTAAGTCTTCGTAACTATGTTTAAATTTTATGTCTGCATAGTTTACTGATTTAAATACCACCTCCATTATTGATTACTTGCTGACCTATTTTTGACATGTGATATGGTACAAGCACCGTGACAGTGATCTTCTTCAATAGATCACCGTACAATTGTATCAATGATATCGCTTTAGGCTTGAATAGAATTGACATTGTTTCATCAGAGTCCGCGCTGTGTACGAACACTGCAGTTGGTGTTTGATTTGCGAAAGTAGAACTTGACGCTGGGGTGTCAGGTGTCAATATTTGTTGTACTGCCTCTTTTTGTCTGGTCTCCTTTGGCGTGTTTGACATGTCTAGGATATCTGCTGCTCTTTGGCAAGGGATTGCGAACTTTTGGGCGTTGGTTCTAGGGTTTGGATTTGCACGAGCTGCTTGAACTGCGATTGATCTGGGACGTGCAGGGTTGATATCATTCCTTATCACTGGTCTTGGTTTGAAGATTGGAATCATTGTGGGAATATCTAATTTCTTTGTACTGTCTATGCGGTCTTCCGTTTCTTCTTCGATCTCTGCAACCAATTCGTTTTCTGCGCAGTTTTTCTCACATGATGCATCAACTTCTAGGATAGTTTTACCATTATTTTCAGTATCTTCTATTACTTCAGAGGAGTTAACTTCTAGAGGGGTAATATCTTTTTTTTCCGCTTGACACTGAGAAATGTCTAGTTCTTCAGAAAGAAAATCTTTCAAAAGATTTAGTATGCAAGAGAACTTTTCTTTCTTAGATCTAGGCGATTCTTTGAGACTAGGAAAGTATGAACTGAGCTCTTCGCAGTTGAAAACAGCAGTCGGCAACGTCGGATGTTCACTTGAAGCATGTGCGAAGACGTTCTGAAAGTTAATTAGTCAACAATTTTTATTCAGAAAAACCACAAGGATAATTGAGATCATTAGATTCGTTTTACAATCTAGGTGATTCTAAATGACAGTCCTCTATAACTACGTAAAACTTACATGAAAACCCAGATAAAACACGACAAACACGATTATTCGCATTTTCAAAATTTAATTGTACTAATTTTAATCATATGCCATAAAACCATTGGCTCTCAGTAATATCAAGTTATCAATGAATCAGTCGATTGCAAATGCAACTTTATGTATAACTTATGTTATTTCGATTATGTAATCGAGTTATCGAATCGATTTCAGCTGTAGCATTTCACTTTCGCTACACTAGTAATTTAGTGACAAAAGAATGCGGTGTCAAAATCAAACGGAAATCGATTGCTATCAACTGCAAGACTGTATTTATTTTAGGGTTTAATATTGTGATTATAAAATAGCATTATAATTTTATGCATGCTGTATAATATTCTATGAAACATTTAGAATGTTCTTCTAATAATAGTAGTGACGTAGATACATAACACTTTTTTAAAAGGTACATTTTTGAGAATTTAAAAATATCTCAAAGAGCAAGGATCGGCTAGATTGTATACGCGATCGATTTCTACCAAAAATAATGCCTCTTAAAATTTTCATACAAAATGCTAGTACCTATTTATAAACAAGACAAAAAATTTAATAGTAAGTAAGCATAAAAGTGAGCATCCATAGAGAATCATTATAATAAACTAAATCATCTGATCAACGGAATTTTATATTTATGTAGGTACCTATGACACACTGAAATATGTGTCATTTATTCACTATCTCTGTTATTTTGTAAATTTTATCTACTTCCATGAATATTATCGTACAATATTTAGAAATCTTGCGTTAACAACTAACATTGGTAAACAGTTTGACAAAATAATTTTATTATGACATACTTCCCTATAAAGAGTGGAAACCTAGTAAGCTTAATACTAAAATATTCTTTTATTAGGTGACCACGTTGTCAGGGATACCTACTAATTTAAATAAATAAAAATGAAATCTTTTGTATGTGCACTCTTGGTAGCCCAGGCGGTTTTACAGGTAGGTACTCAATTTAGGCATTATTCTCTCTTGGAAACAATACCTAGCTGTTATTTTAATATTACAGTTAAATTAATTTACTTCTAATCAAAACATTTTTACCTATTTCAGATTACCAATGCACAATGCATCCGTGCAATCAGTGGTCCTCTAATTAGCTCCTGTAGTGGGCCAATCATCGGCCCCTGTAGTGGCCCCTGTGGTAGCCCCTGTGGTGGTCCTTGTGGTGGCCCCTGCGGTGGCTCATGCGGTTGTAGCGGCCCAATTATTGGACCCTGCGATGGCCCAATCTTAGGATGGCCCTGCGATGGCCCCTGTGGTGCTCCAATCAACGGCTGCGGCTGTTGCCCTTGCCCTTGCCCTTGCCCTTGCCCTTGCCCTTGCCCTTGCCCTTGCCCTTGCCCTTGCCCTTGCCCTTGCCCTTGCCCTTGCCCTTGCCCTTGCCCATGCCCTTGCCCTTGTCCTCCTGTCACCAACCCTTGTTGTTCCTGCCCTGGTCCAGTTTACGCCGCTCCTATTATTCAGTCAAGCTCAGTCGCCGCAAGTCTCGCTGACACTCTTTCTCTGCTGACTGTTAGCAGTTTGTTAGCTGACACTCTGCCATTATGTCCTAATGTGTGTCTGCCTAATTGCGGATGCGGATGCGGAGGTCTTCCCGGATGTGGATGCGGAGGTCTCCCCGGATGCGGAGGTTATCCCGGATGCGGATGCGGATGCGGAGGACTTCCCGGATGCGGATGCGGATGCGGGAGTTATTACTACTAGGGGATTTTACTAATTAAAGTAATTTAAGTAACTTAAACCACTGTAAAATTAAACTATTTCGTTCGAACTACGTATGTTTTTTATAACCGAATTATGCGTAGGTAGGTACCTAGGTAACCTTAGTACCTTAGTAACCTTAAATGGTTTATCTGTCCTGTCCTATAATCTTTGATCAGTTCTAATTAAATAACAACCCTTGCTAGAAATCCAGATACGACTTAAGCAAAGAATATGTAATACGTAGTTCCTACGTAAGAAGAAGCGGGACTCCCATTCTACCAAAATTACACACTGAAAATCTCGTTTTGTATGAAACGTGATTCAAATTTTGAACCTCGTTTCATACATTGTTAGTTTTTCGAAAGCACGAGTCTAGTTCGAGAGTTTCGCCAGTCTGACCTAAGTTTGTCTTGTAGATATTCTAACTTCCCTTGGTACCTAGGTATATGTACCTATACTTTTAGAAATATCACGTCTGGGTCAAATCGGACAAAGTTGGGGTTGATAGTCTATACGTCATATCCTATTTTCTATAGTCCGTCTAGGCGTATTGATCGCACTAACATTGCAAAACCTCTTTTTTCCAACTAAATGATGGAAGGATGGAACAAGCCTATGGCCTGCTGATTAGATTAGATTAGAAATTAGAAATTCTTTATTGCACTTTAAAAAAAATCGTACAGAGGAGAGTTTAATGCTTGTTTTTTTTTATTTATTTTTTTATTTATTTATTTTAGGAAAACTTACAGCTTTTAAAAACACAGTAGACCAGCATTTAGAAACATAAGGCTAATAACAAGTTTTCACTGATGGAAACATATTAGAGATAAGAGCACTTAGGAAAAAGTACAAACTAACCTATTTGACACCAGCTAAATTGGTAAATTAGGTACTAACATTTTAAAGACAGTATAACTAACTATGTAAAGTAAACATTAGCTTGTAATAGTGACTACACGATCAGATTAATGAAAGAATTCAGAATTCAGAATTCAGTCAATGATGATGCGATGCTGTGAAGTAGTCTAGAACTACCTACCAAATTTCATACCTCTAGGACTTATAGTTTAGGCTGTGCGTTGATTCTAAGTCAGCTTCAAAAGAGTTTTATATATTTAGAAGAAGCAGATTGATGATTGTTGATGATTGTCGCTTGTATCTTGGACTTAATTAATTCGTCTAAGTTCATTGTTGGTAGGTTTCTTTGTCTGCTATTATATAGGTATACCTACTCTACCTACCTACCTATAGCAGTCATTTGTTCAATCTTGTAATTACAATGAACGAATAACGCTAGATATTTTATTTTTATACTACACCAAATGTATTAAAGAAAGTAGGTAGCTGAGCTAAGCAATTAACTTATTTACATTTATGTCATGTCTGTTACGAAATAACAATCACGTCACCTAATGTAGGTCGCCAAGCAGCGATGCTCGCATTGCTGTGTTCCGGTTTGAAGGGTAAGGGCGCCGGTGTAATTACACGCACATGAGACTTCAACATCTTTACGTCTCAGAGTGATGGACGCTGTGCATTGCCTTACAGGGCACGTCCTCATTGTACTTGCTCTGTGAGGTAATGCATTGTTATAGGCAGAAGTTATTACTTAACATCAGGTGAACTATCAGCTTGTTCCATTACTTTTATCATAAAAAAAAAGGTACCTATGTGTAATATGTAGATAACTTACAGCCGAGCAGCTTACAGCGACGTTCTGCGCGGTTACTATTTGGATGGGTGACCGTTAGTGGAGTTTACATCTGAACGCTTCTGTGCTTCCGTCGTTAAGCCACGGCGGAGGCCTTAAGGCGGCCTAAAAACTCCGTCACTAGAGTTAACCACTCATACAACCTTGCTTGCTTAAAGGTATAGGCGACCAAGAAATTGGTTTACCACTCTAAGGCTGAATATCATTTGCACGTACAAAACATCAAGGGCTATTTTCGCTTGACAGATTAATAACTGCTACGTCAGAATCTGTCATTCCTGTTTATTTTTTCCTTAGCTAATAATTATGTTACTGGGAGATGTCATCAAAAGTGGTAAACCAATTTCTTGGTCGCCTATACAAGTTGAATAATAAATATCAAGAATATTTTTTTATTTGTTTATTAACTTAACCTTACTAAACTAAACCACACCAAGTTACAACTAACCACTAATATTACTAATAGTTTTAGTATCTGCAACCGGGTTCAAAAACTGTTGCAACCACCCCTCCCGTGTTTATTACTGCATTGCCCGCTGAAGGAACAGCGCCCTCTACCGACACCACTCCATAAACCGGGAAACTCCCGGTAACTTTGATAGTACCCCCTATAGGGATATCCCCGGCTAAGTTGACATCTCCGAACTGTAGTGAGGGCAGAATTTCTGTGACAAGGGGGACTGTGTTGGTCTGCGCCGGGCCTAGGGGACCTCCTACGGTGGTGACGACGTTACCATTGCCGATTATGGGGTGGCCATTGAAGCCGTTGGCGTTGACGGGTAGGGAAAGGGCTTCCTGGAAAAAAAATACCGTTAATATTATAACCTAGAAGCGTGATCCAAGGGCTGGTGATTATCTAGCCCAGCATATCAGTATTGTTATTCAACGTAATCGTTTGCAACGGTTTGTTGATAGCTCAACTGTTTCATGTGTGAATATTGTAAAAACTGTATTAGTTGTAATTTTCTTTGTGAATAAATTGACCTACTAAATAAACTATTAACATTATTTCTTTCTTTCTTTTTTCTACATTTTAAGTTCCGTATTCAATTTGCAAATTTCAAAACAAGTTTTAGGTCGGTTACAGAAATCGTTACTCAAATATTCGAGTAGAGATTTTCATACAAAAATCTATTATTCGTAACCCAGTTTTTTCCGATTTTATAAGTATTATGTTACTAAAAACTTACCTTGAAAAGGAATGCTTGTAAACAAAGAAAAAGTATACGCTTGTACATTGTATAATTATTTAGGTAATACTAAACGGAATTCTATAATACTTTGTATTTATACATATTTCTTTATAATTTCAAAAATTCTTATCGCTTGCCTTAGAACCTTTGCAATCACTAACGAAATCGTTGTTAAGTATCTTCTTAGATTAAGAAATATTTGACCTATGTAAACTAATCAAAAAGTTGACTTAATAATATGTCGAACTATGCAGTCTCGATTTCAAAAGTTACAACGTACCTATTAGTTTGGGGCTAAAAGGCGCTAAACATGTTGTCCCAGCAGTGCAAGTACCGTACTTATCGATCGCTTAGTTGTCGATCGCTAAAGTCGATAAACGTATCGACTCGTATCGTTCCATGGGAGTACGGATCTCTTGTCGACAAATGATCCGTACTCCCAAAAATAAGGTGAAAGTTTATCGAAATCATTCGTTCACTGCTGCCATGATTTACTAGTTTACTGTCAATATCACTGTTAATCACTTTCGTTTGTCAGAATCAAAACATAGTAAACATACACCATTGCCAATTCGTTAAAATTTAACGAATTTGTCTACCGATCGACTAAGTTGGTAACGTACCCGCAACTGTCGATAAAACCATTTTTAACGAATTTTGACGATACTAAATGTCAAATTATGCGATCGACAAGAACGGTACTTGCACTGCAGGCACTACATTGCAGTGTCCCGATGAGTGTAGGAATAGGTTGCCTCCTGACGCTGTATAAATCATCTTCAATAGATGAAGCGCTCGTGGCGTACCTTGCTTAGCCAATCTTAACTCATTATCTAAGTTAAGCAACGTTCTGTGCGGTCACTATTTGGATGGGTGACCGTTAGTGGCATTTACATCTGAGCGCTTCCGTGTTTCGGAGTACACGTTAAATTGTCCAGGCTCTAGCAGTCGTTAAGCCACGACAGAGGCCTTAAGGCGGCCTAAAAACTCCGTCACCAGAGTTGGCCACTAACTCATACGAACTTGCTTGCTAATAGATGTAAAGGCCTAAGTATAAGTAGTAGAAAGCGTTGTGTGAAATGTTCATCAAAATTTATTTGTTTATTTAGCGCCCGTATAGATTTACCTACTGATTCGGACTAAAACATAGATTTTTGTATGAAAATCTCGACTAAAATCTATGCTTGAGTAACGATTTCTTTATCAGCATGCGGGCCTTAGACGATAGTGTTATTATATCGCTTAGCATAAAGTGGGCCCATCTGCTAGATCTATTACTTAGGGCAGCTTCTTCTTCTTCTCTTCAATAATGGCCTGTGTCCGTCATTTCGACAGACAATTTTGCCAATGTCAAGTGATATAATTGTAATAAATAAGTCAAGTCAAGTCATTTGTCAAGTCGGCTGTCGTTTGCTATGTGTCGTTTCAAAAAATGTCAAAACTCGTGTCAAGCAATCGATTTCCGTTTGATTTTGACACCGCATTCTTTTCGGGCTAGCAACCGCATTCTAGTCGGCTGTAAACTAACCTTATTTGACAGCTGTCAGCGCTACAACTAAAGCCGTCTTTGTTGTTTCAGTTTGTGAGAACGGGACGACAACATTTTTAGTGGTGTCAAATTAGGCTAGTTTTGTGTGTGCAGAATTGACACCATCTTATCGTGGTTTTCAACGTCGTGTGTAAAGTGGTTTCTCTGAATGTGAAAATTCGTTTTCAGGTTTTGAAGGGAAAATCCACTATTTTCTCTTCAAAACAAACGAAAGCCGACTTGACGAATGACTTGACTGATATTATTTCAAATATATCACTTGACACTGGCCAAATTGTCTGTTGAAATGACGAACAGAGGCCATACATATAGGTAGCAAAGAAGAAGAACGTTGACGAGTTTTGACATTTTTTGAGACGACACATAGCACTTTTATTTTAATAGTTTTTCTTGTGTTATTGTGAGTATTGTTGTTTAATTTTGGTGGAATTTTAACCAATAATACTTAGGTCGTAACATAAAGTGTGAGCCATTGGAATAAATGTGTGTAAAGTGGTTTTTCTGAATGTGAAAATTCGTGTTAGGTTTTGAAGAGAAAATCCACCATTTTCTTTTCAAAACAAACGACCGCCGACTTGACAAATGACTTGACTTGACTTATTTATTACAATTTTAACACTTGACATTGGCAAAATTGTCTGTCGAAATGACGGACACAGGCCATTATTGAAGAGAAGAAGAAGAAGAAGAACGTTCAAGGTAAACTTTGGGGAGCAAAATCGTATGTCCCAAAAAACTTTTCTCGTAGACTTCGTAGCTCATGCGTAGTAGGGTCTACACGTAGCATTTCGTAGCACTTCGTAGCATCAGAATACCGTAGCTTGCGCTATGTAATATACTAGCTGTCGCCCGCGGCTTTGCTCGCGTGGAAGCCGCATACGCATTATTTGGTTAAAATCTTTGATCCTAATTCTAGACCCTTTAAAGAGCTACTTTTCAAAATTCATTTCTTAGTGCACCTCAACACTATATAAGGATACTAACCTCCAAATTTAATACCTCTAGGACTTAAAGTTTAGTCTTTGCGTTGAAACCAGGTGCTATATGTATCTGGTTCAGTTTTGAAGGTATTGGGTAATGCTGAGGTTGCAAAAAATATTACTAAAGTTTTTGACTTCCATCTATCTACATATATCTATACTAATATTATAAAGAGGAAAGAATTGATTGTTTGTTTGTTTGCATTGAATAGGCTCCGAAACTACTGGACCGATTTGAAAAATTCTTTCACCGTTGGGAAGCTACATTATCCCGGGTAACATAGGTTATATTATACAGGGTGTTACCAGACCACTTCCGAAAACGAAAGGGGGAGCTACAGCACACCAAAACCCAACCAAAAAAGAATCAGTTATCCTGAAAAATAATTATAGCCGGAGAAAACAATGTTTAAAGATTTGTATTTATTTCGCCAGCCCGCAATGTACGCATTCACGTAGGTAAGGTCGAGGCGTAGTACTATTATTTATTCTGTGTCGTAAGTGCCTACTAACGTAGGTAGGTACTAACGTAGGTCGCTCGCACGTCGCGTACTTGAATGACCCGCGATGAACTCTCAGCTGTTCATGCTGTAGTAGACGTAATCTGCGTGCTGCGTGTACATTGCTGCTTTATTTATTTTATTTGTTTTTTTGCTTTTTTAAATGAGATAATTAGGTAGATATGTCTTATTATGTTGTACTGTGTGTATGTAACTAGAAAAAAATTTAAAAAGAGATAGTCAAGTCAATTTTTTTTTTCGCGATTTTTTTCGCTTAATGTTTTCAGTATCATGGTCTGATTGGAACCTCCAAGTTTTCGGAAGTGGTCTGGTAACACCCTGTATATTCAAAAAATTAGGGATACTTACTAAAACTCTAATAATGTAACCCACAGGGTAAAAAAATGACCTAAAAATTTTTTTTTGTTAAATACTCGTGCAAAGCTGGGGCGGACCACTAGTAATCAATAAGTTTCGCAGTAAGGCAATATTCTCAAAACAAGTAATCATCAATCTCATTTATGTTACCTACAAAGTTTTGAGGACGTTTCATTTTGTGAAATTCACAAGAATTTGATGAGAAGTCATATTTTAACCTTATTTTATTAAAACCTATCTTCTGCCCGCGACTTCGTCCGCGTCCTGTTTGATCCTGTTGATTTTCCGGGATAAAAAGTAGCCTATATTTCAATCCAGGGTATTTAGGATATTTGTAAATATTGTAAATATTGTAAATACTGTATTAGTTGTAATTTTCTTTGTGAATAAATAAACTTTAGAAATAACATCCAGGGTAGGTATACGAACTATTAACATATATTCCAAGTTTCAGTCAAATCTTACAGCGTGATTGAAACGCAAATATCTAAACATCTATATAAATGGGTTATTCTCATCGAGCCCACCGGCTGGCCCTCTGGTGGGGCCGATGAGAAAAAAAATCCCAACGTGACCTCTGCAAATGAGTAGGCTGGATGGGTTTTTTCCCATCTGGCCCACCATTGGGCTCGATGGGAAAAAAATCTACATTGGTACGCTTGCTTGGAGAAATAAATTAGGTAAATGAGCAAAATAAAATCATTTGAACCAAATACCGATTCATTTAGAAGATAAAAATAATTAATAAGGCACATTGACCATAGTAACAATTATCAGTGTTATAATATCGGTAGGATAGGATGGTAGAATGGTAGGAAGTGGTAGTTACACACATAGTTTCTAGTTTAATAAGTATTTAATTACTTAGGTCTTTATTTCTGTTTTTCTGTTCTAGTATTAGTAGTCGTAAATAAAAATTATTCATATCCTAAATAGGTCTTAAATTAAAATATCATATAATCTCCTGTCTAACCTTAAGGTGGGATTCCACCAAAATTGTGTGCAGCACATTTGTTAACAAATACAGTGCGCGAACATTTCTAAAAATGTTTCTACAATTACAATTTGTTATAAGTTTTGTACAAGTTACAATTTGTTATTGTTGACTCGCATGAGTCCACCAGGAGAAACATTTGTGCTGAACAGTGCGCAGCACAGTGCCGAACACTGGTGGAATCCTCCCTTAAGGATTACAAACATCTCACACTGTACAGGGACTCACAAAGACAGTGCTATCACGCACAACCCTCATAATTAACAGAACCAATTCCTGAAGCTGGTAACGTCCCTTCCAGTCCTACTGAGCCTGAGAACGGCAGTTTCCCTGTGACAATGATAGGCCCAGAGATCAGCAGGTCATCTGAAGATATGCTCATGCCTCCAGGGCCTAACGCTGCTGATGATAGAACTGGGCGGCAGGGTGTGGTGATGCTCTGGCTTGTGATGGTCTGAAAGGCAATGTACTGTAAGTTTTTGACGATGTGTAGAGGGACGTTGTACACAAAAAAGTGCTAGGAACACCTAGTAAGAGTTTTGGTGTGTAAATCTGGTGTAAAACGTCTGACGCCCAGCACACCAGTGGGCGCTGATTTGAGAATCCGCTCAGTGTCTCCATACAAATCAGCGCCCACTTGTGTGCTGGGCGTCAGACGTTTCACACCCACACTATTATACACTGAAAACTCGTACTGGGCCATCAGAGCGTAGTTTGTTGCCCGTTCTTCTAGATTCTAGGCTCTGGTGACGAGGAACTGAGAATCGTCTAGTTTAGACGATTCTAAATGATCCTCGTGATTTTACTAAATAAAATATTTGATTTTCACTGTCTAAAACATCTGCTCCCATATTATGTGCCCTGAACTGCTTTCGCTGCCCAGCATAATGCAGATCTCGACGGCACAATACGCGCTGAATCGCGCTAATGTCACTAATTAGTCACCTATGAATTAGTATGAAAACAGTTCTGAAAACAGAACAGTTCAGGCTTAAACCTGGCAGGTTTTTATGAGATACCGATTGCTCCCAGAGGATGAGTAAAAAGTGGATACTGACGCTGTATAAATCATCTAGATAAGATGAAAATGCCTGATTTATTTACAATATAAGTCTCTACTTATATATGTAGATCTCTATCTACAGACTGATAATAAAAACTGATAAAAAACCATAAAACTTTAAAATCACCTGGACTAAAACGCCCAATAAACAAATTAGGACAAGTTTCTGCATTTTGACTACTGCCTTATTAGTGTCACTCGCCAGCTCAGACCTAGATTATATACTTAGAAATAGGGTCATGAAATTCTATTGACACATTAGTTAACAGTTATCTCTGTTACAAAATGTTTAGATTTTTTAATCATTGCGAAAATTTTAAGTTTTGTAAGAATTCTAGTTCTGTCATTTTTGATATCAAAGCAGCTTTATTTTCATACTTTCTTGGTGTGAGAGTTGTTGTTTAACTTCGGTGGAATTTTAAATAATACCTACTTGCGGTCGTAGCATAAGGTGTGAGCTATTGGAATAAATGTGTATAAAGTGATTTTTCTTTATAATGGTGATTCGTTTCCAAGTTTTGAAGGCAAAAGCCACCATTTTGAAACAAATGACAGCAGACTTTGATTAACTGACTTGACACTGTCAAAATTGTCTGTCGAAATGACAAAGGTCAAAGGCCGTAGAGGACACGAGTTTTGACATTTTTTGAAACGACACAGCACTTTTATTTTAATAGTTTTTCTTGTGTTATTGCGAGTATTGTTGTATAATTTTGGTGGAATTTTAACCAATAATACTTAGGTCGTAACATAAAGTGTGAGCCATTGGAATAAATGTGTGTAAAGTGGTTTTTCTGAATGTGAAAATTCGTGTTAGGTTTTGAAGAGAAAATCCACCATTTTCTTTTCAAAACAAACGACAGCCGACTTGACAAATGACTTGACTTATATTATTACAATTATATCACTTGACACTGGCAAAATTGTGTGTCGAAATGACGGACAGAGGCCATTAATGAAGAGAAGAAGAAGAAAGGCCATAAAAAAACGAAGAAGAAATAAAGAAGTGTAGTATTAGCCACGTAACTTATTGTTTAGATAATTCAGAGTTACAGAGTAGGTAGGTACCTACTTTTACAAAAGGTCATGCACTAGAGACTTGTACGTGACTTTAACATTGTTTATCATTTGATCGATGTACCGATACGTGAGTTAAGAGTGTCAGATAAGGAACTGATTAATCTTGGGTGTCAAAGGCACTAGCACAAGTAAATGTGACAATCGCAAACGTATTGCAACCGTATTTGATGTACATTGCGCGGTTACGTAGCAATGCTCCGCGATTGACCTGTGTTTGCTGCGCAGTCTAACTCAGATACAAAAATTCTAAATTATTCTACTGGATCGAAGAAACTATAGCAAAGGTAGAGAGACACAAAGGCAAATTGTAATAGTTATTAAAACTGTGACGTAATTACCATGGGAGCACCCCTCATTTAACTAAGAAATGAGGGGTGTTCCCATCGAGCCCAGCAGCCGGCCAGATGGGAAAAGAAAAATGCCATCGAGCCCACTCATTAGGTAATTCAACGGCGGTAAAGGTCCGTCATAGCGGGGCCCGAGTGCCCCGGGTACAAGCAAACCCAATCAGGCTGAAAGTATGCCACAAGTCAAGGTCAATTTGCGTAGTGGGCTCGTTGAGTATACTATACTATATAGCGAGAAATTTTGTTGGGAATTACACAATTCCCAAATCTCCCGCTAGAGGCGCTTATCCTGTTCTCATACAAAAGTTCTCGCTTTGCGAGTGCGTTTACGTGTGCTACACTCGAGTCAAAAGCCAAAACAAATGTACAGACTCGGGGCTCTGAAAACGTTATTTAAAGAGCCTCTACGAGTTTCGTAGAGGTGCTACGAAAAAAAATTATATGACCTGTAATGTTGTAGTAAATGTAATGTTGTAGTTTTAGCCCTTCTGTTCTCTAGCGACTAGTCCAGTAATATGCGCATTAACACGAGCTTAATTAACGGTGAAGGAAAACATCGTGAGGAAACCCTTGGCTTAGTCAGCTCCGCACGTATTGACCTTTTATTTCCTGTGGATATGGCTGACTAGGTTGAGAGGATGGTATAGTACTACAAGCCTACTCCATCTAAACACTGTCCCTGGCACTACTGTTTCTGACACTGTATAAATCATCTTCAATAGATGTAAAGGCCTATTATATATACATAGGTAGTCCAGTAATTCATTAGTGACGTACTATGTAGGTTCACCAAAGTAACTGTCTTTTCAGGATAAGATACTGTACGTTAAGAATGTATAATAAGAACAGCATGACATGTTCTGCTCCAACTTAGCGTGGGATAAGGGCAAGGAAATGATGATGAACGCACACCTTCTATATGTAAGGCTTACTTATAATTTTACCAATAGTCTTCTTCAGACTGATGATTTCACAGCAGCAGTAAAAACACAAACATTCAATAAATTAATATTTATTACAAAAACCTATCCTAATAATATGGCGAGCAAGAACAGCTGCCTGTTATGGTGATCACACCAGCAGCAGGCAGAGTGCCTCCAAACTGAACACCTCCAATTACCGGCACCTGTCCAGCAACTAGGGTGTTGCCAGCCACTGGCAACTCCCCAGCTACGGCGACGTCTCCACTACCCGAGCCGCCGTAACCAGGATAACCTGGACCGTACTGCCCGTAGTTATGACCATAGCCAGGGTTTTGTGGAGAGGCCAAGTTCGGTTGGATAACCTTGGAGCCTACCCCGTTGGGAAGGATTTGACCAGGTCCAGGGAGTCCTAGTTGTGAGGGTCCGAATCCAGCACATTGACAGAGAGCCATCTTTAACAAATGTTTTTTTTTAATTTGTGATGTAACAGAAATATAAAATAACAAGAATTTAAGTAAAACCTATTTGGTACACTGTCTTAATATTATTGTTTAGTGGCAAAAGAAAAAAAACCTAAATTAAGTTATTCTTCTTCTTCTCTTAATTAATGGCCTCTGTCCGTTATTTCGACAGACCATTTTGCCAGTGTCAAGTGAATAAAATAATATAAGTCAAGTCAAGTCATTCGTCAAGTCGGCTGTCGTTTGTTTTACTCGACTATACTATTTCAAATATTTCACTTGACACTGGCAAAATTGTCTGTCGAAATGACAGACAGAGGCCATAAATAAAAGAAGAAGAAATTGCTGTTTGATATTTACTCATTCGTAAGAAATGTCTATAATTGAAATTCTAAGTAGTGTCAGATGTTGTTAGACTCCAAAACCGTACTTAGTGTAAATCGACACTTTGAGATGGTACAAAGCTGGGATTTTATTGAATCAAGTACCTACTTAATTTGTTTATGAAAAATATTTTACCTGAAACAAGCAAGCCTGAAGACAGATAGTTAAAATATCTTTGGGTGACATTGTGAGATTTCAGTTAGCTGTTATAATCAAAATGATATCAATATAAAATCAAACGTTTCTTTTATACAGTTTACAAATAAATTTCAATTGATTTTGAAGATACGGATTTTGACATAAAATACAATTTTTGTAAAATAAATGTGCCAATTTTGACAGAAAATTATTTCAAAAACTGATAACTGTTCGATAGCAACTGATTTCAAAAACTGATAGCTCCTATCTATTTGTTTTCAATTTTGTAATACTAGGCTTTATAAAGTTAATGTAAAGTATTTGGTTTATCATAACCCTTTTCATATTGATCTGATAACAGCAAAATGGGATACAAATTAGCATTACTTGGCACTGTAGCGGTTTTAGTTCGGGTAAGCAAAAATTATACATAAATTTGTGAGTTATTTATTATTTATAACATTATTCAGGTCAAAAACAAGAATCGCATCGTAATGTTTCTACTGGTAAGGCTGCAGGCGCATTTGTGGCTCTTATGGTGTTAGTGACGGCATCGCAACGGCCGGGCCCGGGATTCTACTAAAATCTTTAAAAGTCATAAAGTTATGAATTAAAATGAAGCCCTTCATACAACGGCATAAAATATGTCAAATGTCAAATGGAATTTGTAAAATTCCACTTTTGCTTGAATAACAAGTGTGGATTCGTAACAAAATTCGTAATTTTGGGATAGTTTATAAGTATGTGTTTCTTACGATTTTTTTTTTCCACAGTCATTAACTGCCCAGAACATCGGTAACCAGCTGAACGCAGGTCCACAAAGATTTGGCAATGGCCTACCCTACGGATCCAATGTAGCCGGTGCAGCTGGAAATTTCGGTCCCAACGTAGCTGGTGCAGCTGGAAATTTTGGCCCCAATCTAGCTGGTTCAATAGGGTCTTTTGGCTCTAATCTAGCTGGTTTAGCTGGAACTTTTGGCCCCAACGTGGCTGGTGCAGCTGGATCTTTCGGCTCCAATCTAGCTGGTTCAATAGGGTCTTTCGGCCCCAATCTAGCTGGTTCAGCTGGAACTTTTGGCCCCAACGTGGCTGGTGCAGCTGGATGTTTTGGCTCCAATCTAGCTGGTTCAATAGGGTCTTTTGGCCCCAATCTACCTGGTTCAATAGGGTCCTATGGTCCCAATCTACCTGGTTCAACAGGGTCTTATAGTTCCAACTTAGCTGGTGTAGCAGGGCCTTACAGCTCAGCTGGAAAGGGAGCAGGCTGTACCTCATCCACTGGAGGCAGCTTTGCAGTCACCAGCTCATCTCTCGCATCTCCTACTGGAGTATCAGTGCTGGCTGAAAACCTGGCGATCGAAGGTCCTTTGACTGTTGGAGGAAACTTGCCGTTCTTAGGCACTGTTGGTGTGGAAGGCACGCTGTCTAATGTAGGTGCTGGTTCAGTGTCTTACGGCTGTGGTGGCGGGAATGTTGGAATTGTCAGTGAGAATGCTGCAGGTGTTTCCGGTCCTTATGAATCAGCTGGGTCGTGTTATCCAGCTGGGCCTGCCTTAGGTTCACCTGTAGGTCCTAATCCCGCTCTAGGCTCTTACGGTTATAATGGAGCTGTAAACGCTGGGTCAGGTTTTAGTTCTGGATCTCCTGCTTATGGTAAAGCAGGATCTCCTCTAGGTGTAGGTTCTGCGATAGGACCGACAGGTCCTGGGTTTACACCTGGGTTAGGTTTTAACGGGTTTAATGGTCTACGTCAATAGTTTAGCTAGATTTAATTAATTTATGGAATTAAAATTATTTGTTGATAACGATGTTTTTTTCTTAGTGCATTATTGAGGTATCCACTAGCATATCAGTAAGTGGCTAAGAGGCTCAAGCCTACCAAAAAACTCAAGGTCTACCCATGAAATTATACCCATAGAATTTATCAGGAGAAACCGAAATACCTGGATCAAACTCTTTCCAAAACCAAAATCAAGGATCCACCAATGGAGGTAGGACACCTACCTAGCATCTTATTGGAGCTAAAGGAAAGCTACACAGGTTTCGTTCAAATCTTTATTCATTCAGAAACTTCATAACTTGACTCACATAAAAACAAACTCGTTTGGTGCCAGGCTATTGAGACCCATCAAGGGCAAACCTAGACCAAAACTCATACCAGGTCCGAAAAATGACTCCACTCCATATCCAGTCAGACCTGGTTCATAACCCATACCAAATCCAGCGAACGGATCACCTCCATATCCGAAGCCCTGCCCGAAGAATGGGGTAGGTCCAGCCCCAGCAGCAATAAGCCCCTCACTATCGATTCCAACAGCTTCATCCCCACATCCATACGATATAGACCCAACACCTGCACTTGGGAAGGTGCCTCCCAAAGAAACAGCAGACAGGAATGGTAGAAGGCCACCCACGAACACAGGTCCCTCGATCACGTTCTCCGAGAATATCGTGAGGCCTGTTGGCGCGAGGGGAGAGTAGCTGGTGACTTGGAAACCTCCGCTGGAACTGGCACCTAAGCGACACGCTGGGCAGTAGAAGTATGGAGCTGGACCCAAGCTTATGCAGTCAGGAATGTGAGGGGTAATACTTTGGGATGAGATCACCTGCAATAAAACATTACAATCATTTAAGAGCATGCAAGAGTATTCTTTTTCTATGCAGCGTCAGTCCCAGGAGTGACTTTTAACCCTTTAGGCCCCTTTTAACTTTTTAGGCCCTTACTTTATGACAGACTAAATAGTTAAACAGTTGAATCAAAGTCTAGCTCTGTCACTGTTTGACATTACCTGTTAGTAGGTGACAGCAATAATTTAAACAGCTGAATGGACACGAGTTTTGACATTTTTTGAAACGACACATTGCACTTTTATTTTAATAGTTTTTCTTGTGTTATTGTGAGTATTGTTGTTTAATTTTGGTGGAATTTTAACCAATAATACTTAGGTCGTAACATAAAGTGTGAGCCATTGGAATAAATGTGTGTAAAGTGGTTTTTCTGAATGTGAAAATTCGTGTTAGGTTTTGAAGAGAAAATCCACCATTTTCTTTTCAAAACAAACGACAGCCGACTGGACAAATGACTTGACTTGACTTATTTATTACAATTATATCACTTGACATTGGCAAAATTGTCTGTCGAAATGACGGACACAGGCCATTATTGAAGAGAAGAAGAAACAGCTGAATAAAGTTATTCAGCGATCGTAAGTAAGGGGGTCATTTACTAGCTGACCCGACAGACGTTGTCCTGTCTTAACTATTTTCAGCACGCATTCTGTCAATGTTATGTCAAACGCCAGAAGGTTACACTGAAAAAGTTAATATTGTCAAAAACGCTAAGGTTAGGTACATAAAAAATTTAATATGGTGTGTTAATTATGGGGAAGGGAAGGCTCAAGTAAATAAAAAAATTGCAAAAATATTTTAAACCAAAATCTATTCTTTCTCCTGTGACATCTGACTCAACAATAAAAAAACTTTTACTCCCTGCCATCTGTCACTCGCCTACCGAGGAGGTTTGCATCGTCTACATTCTCCCCCCTAGTGTCCCTGACGGGACACTCTCTTACGTAGGTAGCAGGGCTAGGCAAGCGACGGGTCTGGATAACCGCATTCCGAACTCCACAGTTCGAATACGCCCGTCATGTCCAGGATATACTTTTTCTTTGATTCCTTTATAGCGCAAAGCATATTCCGTATTAAATTGCATCCTTTTCTCTATAGAACGAAGTCTTTTGTAGACATAGAAATACGAATCAGGCAGATTTGTGTCTGACTTCCAGGGCAAGCCAACTTCCCAACGTCCATTTATAAGGTTCGATGTTGCATTGAGAATTGCTTTTGCTTTCAGATGTTCAATATTTTCTCGGGGTTTCGTTGATACTCCTATGGCATCTAAGGCAAAGGATCGCTTCACCTCTTCGTCTAACTGTGCATCTTCAAAACTTACGTGAAGCACGTTGACATGTTTGCTATGGGACATCATACTCGTCCCAATTCTTGTTTTGGCATCAGTTGCGGCGACCTTTAACGCATCTTGCGAAGCACACGCAAGTTGTTGGATCTCGGATGAGGCGGGGGGTGGGTTAACGATGCCTGGCTCATTCGGTATGGTGCTCTCTACCCACTCCTTCACCCTTTCTCTGGAGTCTTCAGACTCGGCTTGACTGTTTCGATCGCTTCCTAATTCAGAAATAACCAGTTCCATTTCTGCTACTCTTAATTTTTGTTGGGCCAGTTCTAGTTCCAGTCTGCGTCTTACGACCAATCTGTGACTGGCACGGGTGCCACTCTTACTGATTTTATGGCTTACCACAGCGGGGTCATGTGTTTGCAATTCCTTCGCAGCTTTAGTTGTGCCCCTCGTCCTGATGGGCGACCGTGCTGGCGAAACATCTCTCGCCTGTGTCGCTTTCGTTGTGGGCGGGGAACGAAACATTTTACTTTCACCTACTTCCGTACTAACTTCAACTGCAGTTGCTCAGATAAAAAATCCGGCTCGAAGGACCATTTGTTAATTATGGGGAAGGGAAGGCTCAAGTAAATAAAAAAATTGCAAAAATATTTTAAACCAAAATCTATTCTTTCTCCTGTGACATCTGACTCAACAATAAAAAAACTTTTACTCCCTGCCATCTGTCACTCGCCTACCGAGGAGGTTTGCATCGTCTACATGGTGGTTAAGTTAAGTATTCTTAAATTTCCAAATTTTTGCCCATGATAATTCGTGTTTGGTCTTTTGCATTGACAAGCATATTCAAATTCGGTCGAAAGACGTTCTACCAAGCGTATTTAGTATTATATGATTGGTGACCAAGCTTATCCTACTAATATTATAAACGCGAAAGTTTGTATGGATGTATATATATTATGGATGTTTATTACTCTTTCACGCATAAAATACTGATCCGATTTGAATGAAACTTAGAATATATTGTCCGTGACTTAAATTAACACATAGGCTACTTTTTATCTCGATTAATCAACGGGATCCTACGAGACGCGAACGAAGTCGCGGGCGGAAGCTGGTTAATAATAATAATAACAGAGTATGGTATAATATAAAATGATAAATTAATGTAGGGTACCTTAAGTAAAAGTGTCTGCCAACAAAAGAAAAGAAATATTTTACCCCCCATTTCCAATACAACTTTCAACAGGTTATTTACGAAACTAGATTACCTATTTAACTTTGTTTGGTTTTATAAAGGCTCTGTAAATAGGATTGCAAGGGATTCTAGGAATCACTTTCTAAAATCATGTTACAAGGTGCTATAAAACTACTTACATACTAAAAAGTTATGTGCGTAATGTCAGTGAACGGTGAAAAAAAAAACCCTGGGAAAAAAAATTATTATAATAAAAAATAATTTTTATAATAAAAAACTTTGCTCCGTTGATATTTTCCACAGCAGCAAGGGAGTTTTTAGACATGAATGTCAAAAACTAATCAATGAAGCCTTGTTATAGTGGAGCTAGCCTTGCCTATAAAAATAGTTTTTGGATATTATAATTAACTTAAGATAAAAAAGACTGGCACTATTAGGAGTACCCATATACACACACCCTCACACGCATCCTTACACCTTTACAACTTCTCTTGTATCAACACAACACAACATTAAATCCACTCACCATAATTGCCTACATCATTCTACTTTTTTTTTTCTTTTGTGTTCTAGTGACTGTCGTCGATTTTTGCTTATATGTTATTGTATTTAGAATGTAAATCCGTCTTTGGCTATCTGCTTTACAATTAAGATTTACCATTATTATTCTTAAGAGTTCCATTACTTTTTCCATAAAAAAAAAGATGAAATGAAATGAAATGGTTTATTTGCCAGAAATATGGTTACAAGTTCTTATGATATGTCTAGTAGGTTCCACATATTTCACCAAACACATTGGCATGCAAATTATATTATTTTAATAATTATCTATTAAATTATAAACACTAGGTACCTGCTTTCTTAGATGCTTACTTAGATTACTTAGATGCAAAGGTCTGTACTCCAGATAATTTTCTGACCAACTTTTTGGTAGCAATTAAGTGTTAGGACGATAACCAGCTGTTCAAAATAGAACCACGAAAGAAAACTGGAAAAGCTAGCAAGCTCTTATGAGTTCTAAGTCAGTGGCAAACTCTGGTGATGGAGTTTTTAGGCCGCATTAAGGCATCCGTCATGGCTTAACGACTGCTAGAGCCGGGACAGTTTAACGTGCCCTCCTAAGCACGGAAGCGCTCAGATGTAAATGCCACTGACGATCACCCATCCAAATAGTGACCGCATCGTCGCTTAGCTTAGATAATCGGTGAAGATTGTCAAAGCAAGCCTAGCCACGAGCGCTTCCCTGAAGCACCTGTACTGTAGTCACTCTAAACCCCCAGATTTTTCAACAGTAGAGTTTTTACACCTAGTACCTACTCGTGTTAACTTATGTATGTAGTTTGTAGGTTGTAAAAATGGAAGGTTGATCTAATTTACTAAAACTTCTTGGTATTGATAATTGTATTGTAGAAATATCACGTTCGTACGTGTAATGCGAAGGTTAAACGTAACAATTAAAGTAAATGTTGTTACAGTAACAATCCAAACACAAAGTTTGATTGATAGAGATTCTGGTCAAATCGAGAGATAACTTAGAAGTCCACATGATGTCATTTTATTCTACACTAGCTGATGCCCGCTACTTCGTACGCGTGCGTAACTTTCCACCAAAAAATATCTGTCAACCAGCGTACGATGAACCTCGTGTCAAAGGCGATTTTTGGTTTAGAGAGGTCAAGCTGTATCTAAGAATCCGCGTCTTTCATTTCAATAAAATATAGCCTATGTTTCAATCCGGAAAAAGGGCTTCTGAATGGTATAAGTTTAATTTTTTTTTATTTTTTTTTATTTTATTTATTTATACACAAAACACATTACAACCAGAAACAAAATTAGAAAAAATTAAGAACTAAATACTAAAAGTACTAACAGTTTTGAACTTGGTTGAAACGTAAAAACATGTGCGTACAACTAGTTAGGTATGTATGTATGTACGAGCAAAGCGCAATGAGAAGCAAGCAAGCAAGAACTTTGTTTGTAGTGAACAATACAATTACAATAGAAATCATTAGTTATTAGACATTTCACTTCGGAAAATGCGTCATTGAATTTGCGCATTGAAATTGGTCCAGTAGTTTAGGCGTGATCCGCGAACAAACAAACAGACAAACTCGATTTTTGAAATCAGAATGGTTTATTTAGTAGAACTGCATATTTAGTTTTCCCATATCTTTAATTTTAGTTTTTGGCTTTTTTGCAGTACTAAAATAGTATCTATACCTATATAGATTCAAGAGCTATAATTGAATGCAATAATATGAAGCGCAATAGTTGACGTTCAAAAATTGTAGGCAACTTTTTACACGAGCATAAATTATACACAAGAATTTCTTGCAAGTGCTGTTTATACCAAGAAAAGTTTGAAACAAAACTTGCATAACAGAAGAAGAATCAAATACTTGACTTACACTCGAATACTCAAACGCTACTTAGATTAAGTTCATGCTTAAATTATGGCCATCTCTTACCAATGAGTAAGGTCAAACAGAGGCAGGCTCATTTTAAGTGGTGTTTAAATTTGAGTGACGTTTCAGTAGTCGGCTCTAAGACCAGAGAACGTTAACTGTTCTCATTACTGAATGGTGTCATTCACTGCAGTCTCACCACAGCATTCAAATATCATGAACCGATCTGTAGGGCTACTCTTTTCCACCGCCGTTCCAAATTGGATTCGGATTTTGACAGATCTCGTGTCATTTTGTACTGAAAAATGACATGACTTCTGTCAAATTCCGTGAATCCGCATTGGAACTGTTGTCGAGAGTAACCCACCTGGTGGACACGAGTTTTGATATTTTTTGAAACGACACATAGCACTTTTATTTTAATAGTTTTTCTTGTGTTATTATGAGTATTGTTGTTTAATTTTGGTGAAATTTTAACCAATAATACTTAAGTCGTAACATAAAGTGTGACCCATTGGAAGAAATGTGTGTAAAGTGGTTTTTCTGAATGTGAAAATTCGTGTTAGGTTTTGAAGAGAAAATCCACCATTTTCTTTTCAAAACAAACGACAGCCGACTTGACAAATGACTTGACTTGACTTATATTATTACAATTATATCACTTGACATTGGCAAAATTGTCTGTCGAAATGACGGACAGAGGCCATTAACGAAGGGAAGAAGAAGAACCTACCTGATTATGGCTAAGTCGCCGATCTAAGCCCCAAACTAAGCATAGCTTGTACTATGATGTCTGTGAACTTGTTTCTTTGCAAGTTTTAATTATTTCAGCAATTCTTAGTCTTTTTCAACTTTTTGTTCTTAAGGTTTCGAAAACTGTTTCAATTAAGAGTTTGACGTCAATGTGCTCGTCATGGGGTCGTTGCTTATAAGATCGGGCAACGTGACAAGGTGGCACGAGGCACGAAACGAGAATAGAAACTCTTCTTCTTTTATTTATGGCCTTTGTCCGTCATTTCGACGAACAATTATGCCACTCTTCTTCTTTTATTTATGGCCTCTGACCGTCATTTCGTCACACAATTTTGTCACTCTTCTTCTTTTATTTATGGCCTCTGACCGTCATTTCGTCACACAATTTTGTCACTCTTCTTCTTTTATTTATGGCCTCTGACCGTCATTTCGTCACACAATTTTGTCACTCTTCTTCTTTTATTTATGGCCTCTGACCGTCATTTCGTCACACAATTTTGTCACTCTTCTTCTTTTATTTATGGCCTCTGACCGTCATTTCGTCACACAATTTTGTCACTCTTCTTTTTTTATTTATGGCCTCTGACCGTCATTTCGTCACACAATTTTGTCACTCTTCTTCTTTTATTTATGGCCTCTGTCCGTCATTTCGACGAACAATTTTTCCAGTGTCAAGATAATTATTTAAAATAGTATAGTCAAGTCGGCTGTCGTTTGTTTCGAAGGCAAAATGGTGGGACTTTCCCTTCAACTAAATGAACACTATCGTATAAACCACTGACTTCATACACATTTATTCCAATGGCTCACACTTTATGCTACGACCTCAAGTATTATTGTTTACAATCCTACCGAAATGAAACAGTACCTACTCACAATAATATTTATCTGTGTTCCCGAATGACTATAATTTGGAAGTTTTCAAGAGTAGAGTGAATAGGTATCTTCTAGGTAACCGTGCTACATCGTCGACCACGTCATTGCTTAACATCAGGTGAGATTGTGGTCAAACGGTTGCCTATATTGTATATAAATCTGTGTTTTTACTTTTACACTATTAAAATGTCCTTACATTTTTTTACTTAGAAAAATTTTCTTTGTTACTTAATAATGTTCGGAGTAAAAAAAAAAAAATAATTAAAATAAAAGTGCTACCTAAGTTGTTTCTTAAATTTAATCCTTATTTATTTCAAAGCGTTTAGAATCCTACCTATACTTACCGACATTCTTATGACCACAGTTTGAATTCGTACGCGCTGAGGTTCTAAAAATAACGCGTCTTGGTTTATCTGTGAATAACGCTAGTGTTTTTGATGTTCTTTGAAACTTAGTGGTTGTTTACTAAAACATAATGTGCTGTTGCCAAAGTTTTTATTTCAAAAGTTTAATACATTAAATCAAGCTAATCAGTAGTAGGGTCCGTAACCTCCGCATCCGCAAGCACAGTTACCAGCAATGGTCACGCCTCCAACAGCGGGCACGACACCACCGTACTCCACAGCACCGATGATAGGCACCTGTCCAACTACAAAGGTCGAACCACAAACGGGAAGCTCACCAGTGACTGCGCAGTTGCCTATACCAGCACCTCCGTAAGCTGCTGCTCTGCCGCACGGAGCAGCTAACCCATAACCAGCTCCGTAGGCTCCGCAGGCGATTGGATCAGCGCCAAAGCCGTATGCACCAGCAAAGGGGCCGACGATATCAGCGCCGTACACATTCCCACATCCAAATGGGGCGGCGATTTCGCCGAGACCATAGGGACCAGCTCCAAAGCCGAAGCCAAGGCCGAAGGCACTCTGTAACAAATACAAATAATAATTCTAATTCACATAATAATTAAATTTATTACCAAAAGAGTAGTTACATAATTACTTAAATACTTAAAATTAGCAATGGTCCCCGCACTAGGTCTAGCCTGTATCGCGGGCTCGCGGGAGACCGAGAACAAAACGGAGAGTAACGAAGAGTAACTTTATAAGAAGAGATACCGACTATTGATATTTATAAGCGACTGGTTTTACAGCTGAGCTGGAAGTATTTTTTATTCCTAAACTACGGTGGGTTCCATCAACACTATGAGTTCAAATAATTTACTTGAAGATCTAAGAAACTTTTACAGGACAACTTACCTGGAGCAAGCAGGCTTGGACACACAAAACCAAAACGGTGAAGGAAGACATGTTTGGGTTTTTGATTGGCTGAGAATGAGTTCAGTATAGTAGGTCAACGTTCTAAATACTATTTATACTAATCTAATTCTGATTATGCTTCATTGGGTAATGGTAATAACTTTCGCAGTATTCTGCTGATAGCCGAAGCTGCGAATTCAAACGTAAAGAATTCTCTTTTCATCATAAAATTCGAAGTATTTTGCTGTTTTACTATTTAATTTCTCGGTGCAGTTCTGCCGTTTTTAAGTCACGTTCGTTTTTTCGTACGCATGTTATCCTGTGTTGCTAAATTTCAGCAGGTAAATTGGTATTTAAGCACTAGGATATAGTTACTAAACCATTAAGTTTCAATTTGTTCTTACAATGGCAGCTAAAGTGGTTTTGGTCCTCTGCGTCTCTGCACTCTTCGCCCAGGTAAAGTTCAAAGTCTGATTCAGCATCAGAATAAATTTTTAAAGTCAAACTTTAGACGCAAAGCTCAGTAAATGTACCTCTAAAAGTTTGAAAAAGGTCGAACCTTACCTGACAAGACTTACAAGACTTACCTTCTTTGACTAAATGCACGACAGTGCACGTTTGCAGTGGACTTGCTCATTAAGGCATCGCTATAGGCAATGGTTTTCAAATATATCTGACAATCCTTCACGCAGACCCTCTGATGGTGCTATGTTTCAGCTGTAGCTCTTCCGCTCTTTATCCAAATCCAAGCTCTACCAAATTCAGTCAGCTTACATTTTGAATTTTCAGTCGGCGTACAGCGCTTGCCTTGGCAACGCCTATGCTGGTGCTCCCTTCAACGCTGGGCCTTGGAACGCTGGACCTTGGAACGCTGGGTGCGGTGCCTACGGCGCGGGTTTGGCTTTCGACGGAGTCCCTGGATACGGAGGCTGCGGTTGCGGAGTAGCCTCGACTGGCGGTGGTCTGGCATGCGCCAGTGCTTCTGCCATCCCACCTGCAGGCGTGTCTGTTCTGTCTGAGAACGTGTATGAAGGTGGTTTGGCTGTCGGTGGTAACCTTCCGTTCTTAGGTTCGGTTGGGCTGGAAGGAGTGTTGCCGACCGTTGGTGCTGGCGCGGTGTCTTACAGCTGCGGTGCGGGAATATGTGATATTGCTGTTGAAGAGGGCCCTATTGCTACTGGAATTGCTCCGTTTGCTGGTTTTGGTGGCTACGATATCTACGGAGCTGGTTATGGCGCCGCTGGATGGGCTGGTCCTGGATTGGCCGGTGCTGGCTTCAATGGTCTTGGCTGTGGTGGACTCGGAGGGTACGGCTACGGTCTCGGCTGCGGTGGACTCGGAGGGTACGGCTACGGTCTCGGCGCTGGCTACGGTGCCTTTTACTAATGATTTCCTAAAAAAACTGAAATAGATTCAACTGCATTAAACTTTTTGTTTTTATATTCTTATGGTTCCCAAATAATACTTAAATCGTCTAGTAAAATAAGTATCTATATCTGAATTGGTAGTAGGTTAGGTAAGGATTGCGTAACCGAAGGTACCCAGAGGTATAGCCCTGGCACAGCTTATTAGCTCAGACCTTGAATGCACAGAAGTCGAATTTAATATCTTTTGGCTGCGCAAAGCATCCTCCCAGTTCCCCTTCAAAGTCAGAGCTATTAAACCGTGTTGAGATCTGCAGTGGATATAGAAAGAGTCCATTTTGGTTGAGCTTTGTTCTCATTTTCATAATTTTCTCATTTGATAAGCAAGCAAGCTCGTATGAGTTAGTGACCAACTCTGATGACGGAGTTTTTAGGCCACCTTAAGGCCTCCGTTGATGCTTAATGACTGCTAGAGCTGGGAACGACAGTTTAACGTGCTCTCTGAAGCACGGAAGCACTCAGATGTAAATGCCACTACCGATCACCCATCCAAATCGTGACCGCGCAGAAAGTTTCAAAGAAGAAATTTTCTCATTTAATTTTGATCATGTATAGTACACCAACTCACTTCTTTCCAAGTTCGTCATACCAGCCACCTCGGTGCCATCTATCTCATCGGTGCCATTAAACATCAGTATAATATTAAGATGATTTTTAAAAAGCGTGTTACAAGTATAGTTATTTCATCATTATGTAAACAATTACTTTATTATCGTTAAGAAATAGGTTAGCGATAAGTAATTACATAACTGATACTTTCATTGTACTACTGGGACAAGTATTATGACATGTTAAGTATAAAATACTAGTTTTCTTTATCATTAGATCATTCCTTATCCAGTTGTCTTGAAAAAATATTTAAAAATACATACAAAATGGCAGGAAAAGCTATTCTTGTATTCTGCGCTCAAGCGCTTCTAGTGAAAGTAAGTTAAACAGTATTTATACTACTGATTTCTGAGAAAAAAAAATATTATTTCAATTTAAACTACGTTGTCACACTTATCACATAGTAGGAAATGTCCAGGACTACCCTTAGAGATTCTCAATGTCAAATAGGTCCGCGGTCTAGTAAACCTTGTATTATAATAACTAATCCAAACAGTTAGCTCACGGCTACAAAGCATGCTACAACGGCTACAAAGGTGCTATGTGTGTATGTTTGTATGTTCCTCAAAACCTAAAACTCCTGGAATGTTTCTAGCTACAAATGTTTGATTTCATAAAATTAGAAGCAGAAAATTTTATTAACCGTAATACATATTTCAGTCTGCACTGAGCCAATGCCTCAACCGCGCTGGCATCAACGGCATTGCTCCTGGCATCGGCTCAGGCCTGGCCCCAGGTCTGGCCCCAGGTCTGTCAGGTTTCGCCCCAGGCCTGGCCGGCCCCTACGGCGCTGGTAACTGCGGCGGAGTAGCCTCCACTGGCGGTGGTTTCGCAGTCAACAGCTTCTCCCCCATCCCCCCCAACGGCCTGACAGTTCGCTCTGAAAACTTCATCGAAGGTTCCCTATCCGTTGGTGGTGAAGTACCCTTCCTTGGTACTGTGTCTTTGGAAGGAATCCTGCCTACTGCTGGAGCTGGTGCAATCTCCTACGGCTGCGGTACTGGAGCCATCGGGATCAACTCCGAGGGTCCCATTAATACTGGTATCACTACTCCAGGGACTTATGGACCTGGAGTCGCTGGGCCCGCGTATGGACCTGGAGTTTCTGGGCCCACGTATGGTTCTGGTCTCGCCGGTCCAGCATATGGCGCTGGTATTGGCGGTCCAGCATATGGCGCTGGTATTGGCGGTCCAGCGTATGGACCTGGCATCGGCGGTTACGGAAATGGTCTGGCCGCTGGTCCAGCTTACAATGGTCTAGGATACAATGGATTCGGCATCGGTTGCGGAGCTCTGTAAATAGTTTTGTTGGTAGTTCTTTAATAAAGTTGTTAAGTATTTGTAAATCGTATTTTGACTTTCCTTTTTTATTTTCCCGGTTAATAAGTACACTAGACCGACAAATAAGTGTCTAATAGTGGGTTTATTAGAAAATCATGGGTAAATATAAAATAAATTGTTTTACTGACGACGTATTCCCCATAAAAATATTCCACCAGAAGATGACAGAAGCCAAGGAAAATATTTTACACATCACTATGCAATTTGGGTCAAATAAAGCGAGTCAAAAATACATTGGGCAGTTAAACTGTTTTCGTTACAGATAGGTTAAGTACTTAGGTACCTACTACTTTTCTATCATCATCAATCATCGATTCGTAGGTACCTACACTGAAAAATTGCAAAGAGGCACAACACGACAATAGAAACTTTTCTTCTCCTTGTTATCTTCTTTTGCTTTTATTTATGGCCTCTATCCGTCATTTTTTTTTGCCTCTGTCCGTCATTTTGACAAACAACTTTACCAGTGTCAAGTAAATTATTTGCTGTGTCAATATATCACTAGCTTCAGTAATAAAAAGTATTGTGTAAATTTATAACTACCAATAAAATAAAATTGTAAATAACTTATATATATATATATATATATATATATATATATATATATATATATATATATATGTATATACCTAAATAAGTGCCTACTACTATTACCTACCTACCTAATTATTTATATGCCGTACGTATCTATTTTGACAAATCAACTTTTTAGAGTCTCCCTTCTTCACCGGTAATTTTTCTTAACCTACCTACTCAGATCTCCGCCTTTTGTTAAAAGATTAGTAAACCAGTAAACGCCAATAAACACTGACATTGGCAAATTCGTGGCAGCCCTAGCCACCGAACAGCCATAGCAATAAAAGAAGAAGAAGTAATAAAAAGGACTTAAAGATATTTCATACCCGGAGGTTTCTTTTTTGTAAAATAAAGTATTAGGTAAAAAATAACTAATATAAATACTTAGGTGACCAGAAAAGCAAACCAGTCTCTCTCTTAGTCATGTTGACATTTGACAATTCGCTAAATGTTGAAATGACGGACCAAGGCCATAAATAAAAGAAGAAGAAAATAGGACAATTTCAGAAATGCAAAGCAAGTTGTGTGACTTATCGTTTAGAAGTATTATTCTCACATACATTTAGATTATTATTTTATTCTCCAGCGATTGTAGAATGATCTTCACTAGAAAGACAGAGACCGTACTATTAGGTAGGTACTTATGGAGTTGAATTTTTTAATAAAACTTACTGATGGTTTGTGTGATGTTTGTATCTATTCAGTAGATGCTCTACCCTGTCTCATGTACCTATACACAAGAGGTTAGGTAACTGTCAGAGTCAAGCTTCTGACCTGTCAATGTCACCCGTACGTTTGAGCGAGAAACGCGGGGGTCGCTTACTATTATTACCTACCTAATTATTATATGCCGTACGTATCTATTTTGACAAATCAACTTTTTAGAGTCTCCCTTCTTCACCGGTCATTTTTCTTAACCTACCTACTCAGATCTCCGCCTTTTGTTAAAAGATTAGTAAACCAGTAAACGCCAAAAAACACTGACATTGGCAAATTCGTGGCAGCCCTAGCCACCGAACAGCCATAGCAACAAAAGAAGAAGAACGCGGGGGTCGGGGGGAGAGCCGACGGACACGGACACGGACAGGGGTGCTCTTGGAAACCAGCTTGGTGTAACGATGAGCCAGGGATATAAAATACAGGATTTTACAGTAACCATGGTCTATAACGATGCATTCCCTCACTTAACACATCCACTGAAGACGTGCCCTGTGATGCATTGCACTACGCCCACCGTGTTAGTTATCATGTGCGTGTAATAGCACCGGCACCCATATCCTTCAAACCGGAACTCAGCAATGCGAGCATCATTGTTTGGCGGCAGGAATAGGAACGGTGCTAGTACGGTGCTTGTCCCCGGACAAGCTCTTTCACAAGAAAGCTCTAAGTCTATAGGTAATTTCTATTTTGATGGATTGTTTTTTTTTTGAGCTGTCCATATTACAACGAAGAGAGATGACAGCAGAATTAGCAGCCATTTTAGCTATCTAGCTAATATTTGGGCGAATCGGTGTTTTATGTTCGCTAGAGCATAACTAAAACTAACTAAAAATGCAGATTCTAGTGCAAAGAATTTGCTTTGCCGACAGATAATTATTTACTGCTGAAATTATGAGGTAGCTAATTCAATCAAGTGATTGAGTGGCCTAAAAACTCCGTCACCAGAGTTGGCCACTAACTCATACGAGCTTGCTTGCTTTATTGAGTAGTTGTTATGCAAATAAAGTTAACAGGGTTTGAAAATAAAAGAGATGTATTAGAAGAGCTTTGCGTAGACCGAAACCACATTTTTATCCTCAGTTTTTGACCTAAGTATGCTGAAAATTGTAATGTTCGAAATTCAGTATAACGAGAGCTTTCATTTATTAGAGTTTCAATTATTTCCTAGTTCAGGTAAGAATGGTAGCTAGATCGTGGTATCGATGCGTTGTGCAAAGTTTATCTTAGCCAATAAGGCCAGGCCATAGTTAAAAAAATATTACACTGTGGTGTTTTTTTGTGAGATTTCAGCTCGGGGTGTAGGTAGATACTACTAGTTTATACTTAATCTTGAAATTTAAACTTAATGGGTCTTATTCCAGAACGAAGACTAAAGAAAGTCAAGGTTTAAACGTCAAGGTTTGAACGTCAACGTCAAGGTTTAGGTCAAAGTAAACCTTGACTTTCTTTAGTCCCCGTTCTGGAATAAGACCGAATTTGACGTAGAACTTAATTTGAAACTTAAATATGACTTGTTTTTTATATTTATATAACTAGTGTTTTTAAATTAACGACTAAGATTTTTGAAATTAATTTACTACCTAGGTATGTATTAGTATATTCTATTTTTTATTTATGTAAGTTTTATGTAGTATATTTTATTGCGTAATAATTTAGTTTTTACCGTTACATTGTTTGTGCACCGCCTTCCGTTACCGCTCCGCTCGTTACTTTCCATGCTACGGTTGCCTGGAAGAAATCGCTTTCAGCGATAAGGCCGCCCATTGTACTATACAAAGTTATTTTTAAGATTTGTACGTACCTTTCCCTTGTGTACAATAAAGTATTATCTATCTATCTACCATAATTTGGATTTAGCGGTGAGGCAGGAACACACAAGTTAACTATAGAACGCAATAGCTGCTACAAAGGAGGTGGAAAATGCCCAAAGAAATCTCCACAATAAAGAGAAAGCGCCCTTATCTATTTCTAAACTCGTGACACAACAATTATGTCCTACTACACTAAAAAATAATCTTTGATGTAATTAAATTCCGAAATTACGTTATCGGCATTACAAAATCTGTTACCATGTCTTCGAAGTATTTTCACATTGAATTGCATTATAATTTTGTATAAAAACTACAGTAGGGATGAGTGAAAGCATTCTTGAGTGGAATTTGACATTCGAAACAACAAAAATGGCAGCCAAAATCATCCTTGCGTTTTGCGCTCAGGCGCTTATTGCCCAGGTAAATATTTTTGAAATTAACTGCGACACCTAAATTATGGTCTAGTCTAGGTTCTTGTTGAATTCACGAACTATATTTTATTCTAAGTTTTATTCAAATCTGTTCAGGGGTTACGGTTTTATCGAGTAACAAAAAAATAAGCAAACTAAAGTCTTCTTCTTTTATTTATGGCCTCTGTCCGTCATTTTGACAGTCAACTTTTCTCTCTGTCATTTTACAATGATAAAATACTCTATTGTTGTCAGTTGCTTAAATAAGCAAACTAAAGTCTTCTTCTTTTATTTATGGCCTCTGTCCGTCATTTTGACAGTCAACTTTTCTCTCTGTCATTTTACAATGATAAAATACTCTATTGTTGTCAGTTGCTTGTTGACAGATGAATAAATGACGGACAGAGGCCATAAATATAAGAAGGAGAAGAAGAATAAGACAGACAATATTCTTAACTTTTGATTTTGTAGTGCCTAAATAAAAACACAAGTTAATTTCCATTTTAGTGTGCCCTGAGCCAGTGCATCGGTCGTGGTCCCATCATCGGTCAAGGCATCGCTGGACCAGGCATCGCTGGACCTGGATGCATCGGACCAGGTATCGCTGGACCAGGCATCATTGGACCAGGCTATGCCGGCCCAGCTTACGGCGCTTACGACGGTCTTGCAGGCCCCGGTTGCGGTTGCGGCGTGGCGTCCACTGGTGGTGGTTTCATCGTATCCAGCGTCTCTCCCATCGCTCCTACTGGTCTGACTGTGATATCTGAAAACGCGTTTGAAGGTCCCCTGGTCGTTGGTGGTAACCTGCCGTTCCTAGCGACTGTCGCTTTGGAAGGAAACCTGGCGTCTGCTGGTATAGGAGCAGTATCCTACGGATGTGGCGATGGAGCTATCGGTATTGTGAGCGAGGGCCCGATTCCCACTGGTATTGTTGGACCCGGTTCATACCCACCTGGCGTGCCCACTGCTGCTGGTTATGGCCCAGGTTTGGGAGCTGCTGGAGTGTATGGCGGAGGACTTATCGGTGGTCCAGGGTACGGTAGCTACGGCGGTCTTGGATGCGGCTGCGGTGCCATTTACTAGGTAGTTTGGTGTTGTTTTGTTGAGTATTGAATAAAGAACTATAAGTAGCTAAAACCTGTTTTGGATTTTTTTCCATCCTTGAACGTCACTTGTGATTCTTAGTAGGTAGGTCGAAAACAAAAAACAACATGTGTGAAATTTACACGTGGTAGAAGTGAAACCTTCAAAATAAAAAGTAAAAAGTTTATGAGGTCGCCTTGGATTTGACCTTGCGTCGGTCTGACCGCAGTCCAATGGTATTACCGTTTGGCCAACAGGAGCTCTGTTGAGATGGTTGAAATTACGGCTACCTATGTCTCTTTTCATTTGCGCTTTTTCGTTTACATCAATAATTTCCAAAGGTCAAATTTTCAAACATTACGTTTAGCTGTCAGTTGTGTTTTGTTATTCCATGTCAGTTGTGTTTTGCTATACCATTTTTACACCTTGGGTTACATTATTGTAGTTTTAGTAAGGATCCTTTATTTTTTGAAAATATAATTATAGCCTATGTCACCCGGGGATAGTGTAACTTCCCAACGGTGAAAGAATTTTTCAAATCGGTCCAGTAGTTTCGGAGCCTATTCAATGCAAACAAACAATTAAATTTTTCCTCTTTTTAATATTACTAGCCGTCGCCCGCGGCGTTGCTCGCGTTCTGGACCCTTTAGGGTGCGACTTTTCAAAATTCCTCTCTAAGATCTTAGTGACAACTTGGACAAAATTGGTTTGTATGTTTGTTCGACGAGATCTTTTAAACCGCTCATCCGATCTTCATAAAATTTAGTAGGTATATGGATAATACTCTTAAGTTTTACGGGTTTGTTAAATGAAGTAAATCAGTCAAGGGGTCGTAAAGTTATGAGCGTCCAAAGGGAGTAAAAAAAAAAGTCGTAAATAATATCAAGTGGGGTGTCATATGATAGGGTTTTGTTTAGACATTCCAAAACCGTTTTTATTTTGATTCTAGGTCTAATAGTTTTTGAGTTGTTATAAAAATTATAAAATTGGCCAACCCAGTATATCGTGAGCTACCACTTCTTGGAGTTTCAATGATTTTGTAGTTCAAGTAAGACTGGTACATAGCTGGACGGCGATTACGAAGCGATTTGCAAAGTTTATTACAACCATTGGTCAATCAAAATTGTTTGGGTTTTATTAACCTTCGACCATCACGAGATCTCAGTTCGGGGCGAACTACTAGTGTTATTGTATAAGTTGCTTGTTCTTATATGCATGATGTGGTACCCTGTAATTATGGGAGCTCCTTGTTTTATTTCCTTTTAAATGTACGTTGATTTGTATTGTGTAAACCTGTATTAGGTATCAATTCTTTTAAAAATAAAAATAAAATCTCCGTCACCAGAGTTGGCCGCCAACTCATACGAGCTTGCTTGCTTAGTAGGTACATAACGTAATTTTTTCCGTGTGCTGAAGATTGTTTGAAACGAAAAAAATAGTATTTACTAATAAATAAATTTTCTTTCTTTCTTTATGCTTATGTCAAATAGGCAGCACGTGACAAAATGCATAATTAAAACTACTCTTTGTAATGCACGCACGTGACTACGTGACGTGTGACCTAGAAGTTTAATCAGTAAGTTACATATTTTGAATCATCACAATAGAAATTATGTTTAAAAAGTGGTAAAGGAGACTGGGCAAAACTGTATGGGAAGAAGGGAACCAATAGCGATAACCATAATTGTCTGATATTTGTATTGGAATGCCTAGATGTACCTTTGTGTAAAGGGGCATCTGAAGTGCTCGTGGTTAGGCTTGCTTAGTCAGTCTTCCCCGATTATCTAAGTTAAACGACGTTCTGCGCGGCCGCTATTTAGATGGGTGACCGCTAGTGGCATTTACATCCGAGCGCTTCCGTGCTCCGGTGGGATGACTTGTGCGACGACTTCTGTCGGTCTAAAATCACAATTGGGCTAAATTGTGATTTTAGACCGACAGAACTTTAGCCGTCTCCTTTATTGAAATTCGAGATAGTTTTATGAGGAACTCCACTTTTCGGACCAATCATTTTCAAACACCACGGTCTAAAATCACAATTTAGCCCACTTTAGCCCAGTCTCCTTTATTGAAATTCTAGATAGTTTTATGAGGAACTCCACTTTTCGGACCAATCATTTTCAAACACCAACGCATGACGTCGGCATGCCGATTGTACCTATACGTTTACTGCAAAGTCACGTAAACTATTTGCATGAAAAAACATTAGTTTTAGGCACAGATCATTTAATACTATGTTTTAGGATACGAGTTTACTCATTTTTGAAAACCACATTACCTACCTACTTAGCGTGGTAGTTCATAGAATTTGGTAGGTTTGGTTGGATAGTACTCTTAAGTTTTACTGGTTTGTTAAATGAAGTAAATCGGTTATCGGTAATCGGTCAAGGGGTCGTGAAGTTATGAGGGTCCAAAGGGAGTAAAAAAAAAAAGTCGTACAATAATATCAAGAGGGGTGTCATATGATAGGGTTTTGTTTAGACATTCTAAAACCGTTTTTAAACCGTGAATAAGACACGAGTTTTGACTTTGTTTGAAACGACACATAGCACTTTTATTTTAATAGTTTTTCTTGTGTTATTGTGAGTATTGTTGTTTAATTTTGGTGGAATTTTAACCAATAATACTTAGGTCGTAACATAAAGTGTGAGCCATTGGAATAAATGTGTGTAAAGTGGTTTTTCTGAATGTGAAAATTCGTGTTAGGTTTTGAAGAGAAAATCCACCATTTTCTTTACGACAGCCGACTTGACAAATGACTTGACTTGACTTATTTATTACAATTTTAACACTTGACATTGGCAAAATTGTCTGTCGAAATGACGGACACAGGCCATTATTGAAGAGAAGAAGAAGAGGGTGAATAAGATGCCGCCGTTGCTGCCGGCGTACGCATTGGCGTCACATAATGATGTCTTCCTGGCCGGTTTCGGCTACGGCGACACTGTTGCTGCTTGATGCCTATGATGGGCTCTAAAGTGACTTGAATAGCCAATTTTGGCTTTGAAGGTTCTTGCACACTATGTGCAAGTGACTTGAATAGCCAATTTTGGCTTTGAAGGTTCTTGCACACAATGTGCAAGTAAGAGCGCCATTAATGTAATTATAGTTGATGTTTGAAGGCGGTTTAGCTTTTAGTTGGTCGCGCTTAAGATCTAGATCGCGCCTTCACATAATACCAGCGTTGTAGCAGTACACTTGCTGCTACAGCATATGCTGAGTGACGACCTATTTTGTTGTCATATACATATTAGATTCTAATTTTTATTGTGATTTCTTTGTTGTAACTGTGCATGTTTCTTTATATGACTCAAAATAAACATTTTCTATTCTTTTCTATTCTATTCTATTCTAAGATAGGCTTATTGCCAAGTAAAATGGTTATGAAAATGAGAAATTTATGTTAACTAGGTTTAATAATGGTGCGTGGTACTTGCGCATCCTGTAGGTAGAGGATTGATAAATCAGTACCTTCAGGATTTCAGGTTTTTACCTGATTAGGTTTATCGAAATCTATCTAATTATCTATATACTTAGCCTGAATGCACCCACTGCTGGGTATAGGCCTTCTCTATAATACGCCAGTCTTTCAGGTCCTGCGCGAGTCTTCGTTATCGAAATGAAAAAAAATAAGTATTCCTATTAAATTCACTTTATTTGGTGTTTGTTTCTAAATAATACTGTCAGGCCTGTATCCAATAGTGGACTTCTTTAGGCTGTGATGATTGTCATGTTCTTTTGTTTAGTACAAGCCTCCGCAGCCGCATCCGTTTATTAATTTATTTACATAATCAGAACGGCCGGGACCAATTACACTAATTAAACTAATAATATTAATTAAACTAGCTGATACCCGCGAATTCGTACGCGTGCGAAACTTTCCACCAAAATATCTGTACAAAATACGTTATTCGATAGTTAATATAGTATTATGTGGTTAAGATATTGTACGCCCGGAATGGGTAGGCTGTTGAAACTATTCTATGTTAAGATCTCCTATACATAGTTCTGTTCTACAATAAATGTTTCTTATTTCTTATTTCTGTCAACCAACATACGATGAACCTCGTGCCAAAGGCGGCTTTTGGTTTAGAGAGGTCAAGCTGTATCTAAGAATCCACGTCTTTCATTTCAATAAAATATAGCCTATGTTTCAATCCGGAAAAAGGGCTTCCGAATGGTATAAGTTTCATTGAAATTTGTCCAGTAGTTTAGGCGTGATCCGCGAACAAACAAACAGACAAACTCGATTTTCGGAATCACAATCGTTTATTTAGTAGATCTGCGTATTTAGTTTATCCATATCTTTAATTTTAGTTTTTGGCTTTCTTATTATATTATTAATTAAACACCGTTGCCGAAAGGATCACGGTAGCAGATGCCGCAACCGAGTCCAGCACCGTAGCCGTTGATTCCAGCAGCACCTCCGAGTCCGTAGCCGAGTCCGATGCCGTTGCCAGCGATAGCACCAACGCCGGGGCCGTAAGCTCCGGGGGAAGCGATGCCGGTGGCGATGGGGCCCTCTTCCACAGCGATGCCGACGGCGCCGTTACCGCAGCCGTATGAGACAGCGCCAGCACCAGCGGTGGGGAGGATACCCTCGAGTGCGACGGTTCCGAGGAAAGGCAGGTTGCCGCCAACGGTCAGGGTACCTTCGTACACGTTCTCGGACAGCACGGATATGCCAATAGGGGCGATGAGAGAGGCGCTGGAGACGGGGAGACCGCCACCGGTTGAGGCGACTCCGCCGCAGCCGCAGCCAGCACCGAGTCCGTATCCACCCAAACCGTTAACGCCCAGACCGTTGTTAAAGCCGAGACCAGCGTTGCACCCACATCCAGGGGCAATTCCAGCCCATGCGCTGAAAACGGACTGAAAAGACGATTCAAGTTTAGTTTATATGCCGCAGTCGGCAGGGACTTGGGCAGGGAAGTGGGCACGAGCATAGTGTGAACACGATCATGCCTCTGTCCCGGATCCCGGCCCAAGTTCATGCCCTTGCTCTCTAATGATAATAAAGGCGATGTTGCTGTGGCAATAAATCCGCGGCAATAATGCCGGCAGCGGCATATGAACAAAAGTATGATTTGAAGTGAAAACAATGAACGTCAGACACAGTAGGTTACCACACGCCAGCGCGGTCGTACGTGTTATGATAACGACCGTGCTGGCGGGCTGGCAGGCAGGAGTTTTATTGATATTAATGTCTTCGTCGCTCAGATTCGGATTGTAATCACCAACTTATTTCAGTGGTTACATTACCCTTGCAAAATTGCTTATGAATTTTTTGGTGCAGTCCAGTCTTTCAATGTATGAAGCAATGTCGCAACGTTGCCTGCCTGCCAAATGCGTTATCCAACAAAATGAGTTAAAAGATTACCTGGATGATGAGTGCTTGGGCACAGACGAAAAGAACTGACTTGTACATGTTAAGTTTTGATTAGACAATGGTTAATTTGATATTTGTCTGTTGTTTTATACTTGGAGTACGCACTCTATCAACATCAGGTGTTTCGGAAATGGGTCGCGCAGACAACGCGATAACCAGGTGTGCTTGCTTAATGCCAGCAGGTCAGTCACGTTCCTATCAACAAATTTCTTCATATACGTATGTTAATTTTGAATAACTTGATAATTACTTCGTCGGTATAAAAGGAACATCGATTTGTATCAGTTACTAGATTCCACGAAGAAAGTACAATCAGTTAACATGTCTTCCTTAGCTTTCTTATTGGTCTGCATCCAAGCTTGCTTGATCCAGGTAGACCTTTCAGTTTATTTTACTATCTCAATATCCTTCTTATCATTTATATCAATGCCTTATGACGTTTCTAGACAATCCAGTAGTCTGCAAAGCCAGAGAATAGCGCCATCGGATTGGTTATTGAATAGAGAGTGACGCTTTGTCCTGATAACAAATCTGATGACGTCAAGACGAAGCTACTTCGTAATAGTTCTACTAGTAACCAATTCAGATGTTTCTGATTTATTATTTCTCATAACTTTAGAAGCTACTCAAATCCAAAGCCGTTTCAACTTATTGTTGTTTTACAGAATGCATACAGCCAGTGCTTCGCCGGTCCCGCTATAGGAGCTGGTCTGGGTTGCGGAGGCTGCGGTGCGGGTATTGGCCCCGCTGGTTTGGGTTACGGAGCGGGTATTGGCGCTGCGGGTCTTGGTTACGGAGCGGGTATTGGACCCGCTGGTCTGGGATACGGACCTGGTGTTGCTGGAGTCGGCTGCGGCGCGGGTTACGGCGGCGCTGGTGTCGGTAACGTGGCCGTCGCTGGAGAGCTCCCCGTGTGCGGTACCACCGCCGTCGCCGGACAGGTGCCCATCATCGGCGCCGTGCAGTACGGTGGCCCCGTGTGTGCTATTGGTACCGTCTCCATTGCGGGCAACTGCGCTTGCGGATGCAGCCCATGTGGATACTAAATACTGTTACCTGAAGACACGCCATATTTGAGAGAATAAAAGATTAACTGTTGATTACAATTAGTTGTACTTTTTTTGGCTACAAGCTACAGGTAGAGAAGTGTATGTGGAGGATCGAGCGATCGTCCGCGTACACGTCTCTAACCCCCCTGTAAAGCAGGAAGTAGACTACCTTACGTGATTTACCTACCTATAGTAGCAGCAGTCTATGTAAACAAACCAGCTAAGTACCTAAGCTAGGTACGTAGCGTATGTAATACTAATATGCTGTGATGTATAATGATGATATACAAACAAATATAACTATTTAATTAAATTGCTTTAAAAATCTGTTTATGAAATGAAATAGGGTCATGACTTTATCCCCAGGCATGAAAGACATCGTCACAGATCTCATTATTCTTAGTACCTACTCAAGATATTACCTTGTCTAAGAAAGGTAGTCAGAGGTACGCTCAAACATTCCATTTACACATGTCCATAGTTCATGCAGTTCATAAATGGAAGTAAAAAGTATTGTTGGTCGTCTGACATCAACAATAACAGAGTCAATGCTATGAAACTGCACCAGCAGCGGTCCCGTTCAAGTCCCAGATCATAGGAGTGTCAGATCCCCTTCAGGGTGCCCTCGTACATGTTATTGTATATTACGGAGATGTCAGTAGGGATCATGAGGAATCACCAAGAAACAGGCATCAGCTCCACTGCCTGCAATGAAGGGATTATCAGTTCTTCAATTTTTTTCGGAGCATTTCTCTCTTTAGAATTCCAGAGGGACATTATAAATAAAACAAAGGTAGTTTTCAAATGTTTATTATCAATTATCACAGATAACCGCAGCCATATCTTGTTCCGAAGCCAAGTCACACCCGGTACCGAAGTTACAACCAGTAACATTAGGACTCTCCACAGTATCAGTGACATCACTACAGCCGTTAGAAACCGCAACAGCACCAACGGTTTCCATCACCCCTTCCACTCACAGGCTCAATCTCACAGAATCCAGGTGTGTCCAGTGTCCTTCGACGGAAAGATTATTGGATATTACGGAGATTCCAGGGGTCATGCTCGGTCATGATATGAATCTCCGAGAAACAGGCATTGCCATGAAGCTCTATGCATTGAAAGGGAAAATTAATCAACAAATAAAACTTGTTTTCAAAACTGCATTATTATATCTCACAAGTATACTCCATAACCACACCCTGCTCCGTAACCACCAAATCCGTAAAAGCCATTCCCGTAGCCGAATCCACGCCCTATGCCAAAGTCTAATCCATATACCCCACTGCCGTAGTTCAGTCCTAGCCCGTTCCCGTAAAAAAGTCCATACACCCCGTTGCCATAACCAAGGCCGAGGTAATCAGATCCAGCGATAGGACCCTCAATACCAGTGGTTCCATCCCCACAGCCGTAAGACACCGCACCAGCGCCAGCGGTTCCCATCACCCCTTCCAATCCGACAGACCCCAGGAGTGGAAGGTCTCCTTCGATGAACAGGGTGCCTTCGTAAAGGTTATTGGATACTACGGAGACGCCAATGGGAGGGATGGGAGAGGAACTAGTTACGATGAAGCCACCGCCAGTGGACCCGGTGCCAAACCCGTTGCATTCTCTGAAGGGTAAGTATTGACTTGATGAGGTCTGTGGAATAAGAATAAGAAACACATAAACTTGGAATTAAATAACACGGTTTATGACTAGTTCCCAAGAAGGTACCTTCGTGGCTAAAAAGTAGTCAAAAGCACGCCCTAATTAGTTAACACATTTGGAATTGTTCTAGAGAATATAATATAACTCTAATGGAGAATAGAAAACGTAAAAAAATATATTGTGAATGGTCACAGTCATGAAGTGTCACTTCCATACATTTAATTTTTTTCTGTCAACTCTAAGCCTTTTGGAGTAGTCGCCGCGACCTAGGTCGCTCAGTGCATTGCTCTAGTGGATGTCAGCGTCTTCGGTCTTCTGATTTTAGCTATATCACGATGAATGAGTCGTCATTGTTGTATAAACTAGAAATAATATAAAATGGTTGGATACCTGGAATAGCAGGGCAAGTGCGCACAGCGCGAATGTGGATTCTGCTGCCATTTCAACGCTATCTTCCCAAATACTTTTAAAGCAATAGCATGTAACACGTCAGCGTTTGTTTTATATGAGTGACATTATCAAGAATAAGAGCTTGAACGCACTATGCGACCAGCCCGGGCTAGCAAGATCACATAAAGTCGCAAATGCAAACTGTCACAGAACATGGCTTATCACAACGCGTTAAAAGCATCATAAAAACATTGAACCTGCTGAATATAAAATGTAATAGTTATAGTACTCTTTAGTACTTTTCTGGCCGCTGGTCTGGTCGCCTAATGCGTACGTAGCCTTTGCAATGAGTGGTCACTGAAAACATTATGAAATTTACCTTAACGTGCTTGCTGTATTTACCTACCAGAACGTACCTACCTATGCCATATCGTTTTGGGAGACGTGCATTGACGCTTTTTTCATGATCTATATTTCTATTACAAAATATTCTAAGTAATTTTTTTACAGTGTTTTTATCACAGCAAGCAACCAAGATCTCCACGGCGTCTAAGTTATAAAGAAATATTCTTGGACATTTTACACCACGCCCCCCGAAACAGCAAAGCTTGTACTATGGGACCTAGAGTGCTGATAGCATACTTATATAACTTTTTTGTAAATACATAGCATACTATAAAATATCAGATTATTTAGAAGACAAACAAGCTTGGGACGAACTAGCTCCAACTCATCCAATAAAAATAAAAAATGTAATCATACCTAATCATACAAAACGTAATGACGATTCAAAGTGATCAGTGAGATTTTATTGAATAAAAGCTTTTTGACTTTGACTTTGACATACACCCAGATATAGAACATACATTTATATTTGCCATACACAAAATGTTCGTTCTCAGTGGGGATCGAACTCACGAACCACAACACGGAAGGCAGAACTACTACCGACTGAGCTGTCTAGTTTACTAAACCAGATTCTGAGTGAGTTATCTTAAGCCAGTCGTTTCATTGAGGGGATTAAGTCAAGAATCACTGCATCAGCAGCTTCCAACAAACTCTCTACCTTCAATGTTCTCCAAAACCTATGAGTTGTACTAAATTGGTAAACGCGTTTGAGTCGATAAAACTATGCCACGAAATCTGGGTGTCGAAACAAAAAATAGGTTACAATCTCACGTAGTTTCTGTACCATGATTGCTTCACATAAGTCTTCGGTGGTATAAAGGCGCTGATGGATGGATCACAGCACATTCTGGATCCATCATCCCGTTGAAACAATCATGAACACTTTCGCCGTCCTCCTTCTCTGCGCTCAGGCTTGCCTGATCCAAGTAAGTTGGATAATTGTCTAGATCCGCAGAAAAATTGGATTCTTACGTCCGCTCGGAGGTTTTTTCAACGGCTTCGTTGGCAAAGCGAATCAGACGTTTACCACTCGTCGCGTCGATCAGCACTTATTTAATTTTCTGTGTTCTTCATCAGCATTTTATAGTAAACTACCTAATTACCTACTTAGTGTTACCTCGTGGCATCCTCCGTTTAAATCAGAGTACAGCAATGCGATAATCACTGCTTGGTGGCAGACAACAGCTATAAACATTTAACCCTGAATGAACTCCATCACAAATCACTGCTATTATTACAACTAAAGAGACTGTTAAACGTTTTATTTACAGAGCCAGTGCCTTGCCGGTCCCGGTCTGCTGGGAGCTGGTTACGGAGGCTTGGGCTACGGTGCCGCTGGTCTGGGTTACGGAGCGGGCATTGGCGCTGCTGGTTTGGGTTACGGAGCGGGTCTTGGAGCCGCTGGTCTGGGTTACGGAGCTGGTGTCGGCTGCGGCGCGGCTTACGGAGGCGCTGGCGTCGGCAACGTGGCCGTCGCTGGAGAGCTGCCCGTGTGCGGTACCACCGCTGTCATCGGACAGGTGCCCATCATCGGTGCTGTCGAGTACGCCGGATGCGTGCCCGCTGCTGGCTGCGTCACCATCGTCGGCGACTGCGCTTGCGGATGCGGATGCAACGGCTTCTACTGAAAAGAAACTAACACCCAATAAATTCGGCATTATGAAAGCATACCTACTCATATCTTTAATTCCTAACATCCTTATATTCTAATTTTATTTATATGTATAAAAAACTCTTTTGAAGCTGACTGACAATCAACGCACAGCCTAAACTAAAAGTCCTGGAGGTATGAAATTTGGAGGGTAGTATCCTTATATAGTGTAGGGGTGTACTAATAATACTGTAAGCATGAAGCTGAATAGGTACCTACCTACACCTATTATTCATCATCATCTTAGTTCGCTATCCAATTCGCTATAATATATATCGCTATTGGTGAAATCCACCAATAGCGATCGTTTGTTTTCATATTAAACAATTCCTAATTGGTGGATGTAAAACACATCTTTAGCAACGCAGCTTAGCTTAGCTATGATGGAGAAGCAACCTAAGCCTCTTTAATGTTATGCTAGCCTCCTTGGACTTGTGCGTCTCGCAACCAGGTGTTTCCAGCGAACGTTGTGATGTCGTCGACACATCGCGCTTTCGGACGACACTGATTCTTTCGGACCGGTTTCGGCCACCATTACGTCAATGCTTTACTCCAACTATTAGTAGGTACCAGTAAAACAATAGTTCAAAAGTAATACGACGGCATTTAAGAGTACGTATCCATTGTGAAATGGAGTATCTATCCCAGGTGGTTATAGAGTATCATCATCATCATCAATATATATAAAACTCTTTTGAACTGACTTAGAATCAACGCACAGCCTAAACTATAAGTCCTAGAGGTATGAAATTTGGAGGGTAGTATCCTTATATAGCGTAGGGGTCAGGGGTGCACTAAGAAAGGAATTTTGACAAGTCTCACACTAAAGGGTCTAAAACGCGAGCAACGCCGCGGGAGACGGCTAGTAGAGCATATAAACGTTTTAAATCAATGTAATCTTCCAAAAATACAACTTTTCTCAATAATATACATCTTTACGCGCCATCTGTACTCGAATACCTTTTCTTCTTGTTTTATTATATCTTGCTATCCATACTAATCCATACTCCATACTAATATTATAAATGCGAAAGTAACTCTGTCTGTTTGTCTCGCTTTGACGCCAAAACTACTGAACCGATTTGAATGAAATTTGGTACACAGATAGCCTGAGAAAGGACATAGGCTATTTTTCAATGCGAAAAAAAGGTTGAAAAGAGGAGGGGGTGAAATTTCCTTAACCTTCTTCTTCTTCTCTTCATTAATGGCCTCTGTTCGTCTTTTCCATAAAAACTTTTTTAATGTCACATTTCAATTCAATTCTTGTCTATGGCCTTTGCAGTGTTGCCCGCAATTTCGCCAATGTCACGTTTTATTAGACCTTAGCACGATGGAGAATGACCGGTGGTGAGAAGTAATGATCGGTGGAGAATTTGGATCCATGCAAAATTATAATGTCACATTTGAAATCACACTGTCAGTTTTTTGACATTTAAGAGTTTGAATGACAAGACAACGTTTGTCGGGTCGGGTCAGCTAGTAGACTATAGACACACGGGACACGAGTTTTGACATTTTTTGAAACGACACATAGCACTTTTATTTTAATAGTTTTTCTTGTGTTATTGTAAGTATTGTTGTTTAATTTTGGTGGAACTTTAACCAATAATACTTGGGTCGTAACATAAAGTGTGAGCCATTGGAATAAATGTGTGTAAAGTGGTTTTTCTGAATGTGAAAATTCGTGTTAGGTTTTGAAGAGAAAATCCACCATTTTCTTTTCAAAACAAACGACAGCCGACTTGACAAATGACTTGACTTGACTTATTTATTACAATTTTATCACTTGACATTGGCAAAATTGTCTGTCGAAATGACGGACACAGGCCATTACTGAAGAGAAGAAGAAGAAGACACACGGCATGGAAAAGGTGGGTCAGCCAGACAATATTTAGTAAGCTTTCAATTGCATGGAAAACTAGGTGAGTAGATAACATTAATATAAACAAGTGAATTAGGTATAATAATGATGAAACCTTCCCAGCCGTACGTGTTATTTTACCACCTCGGAATATTTTAATCTGAGGGGAAAACATAGTGAGGAAACTCGCGGCTTAGTCAGCCCATAAGGATTTGACTTTGCCTTTAACTAAAAATGCAAATAAAGTCATGAATTATCTTCATCAGAACTTCAGTAGATCAATAGTCACCAAGACATGAGTCTGAGTTAACTGCAAGAAACGTATTCCGTTGTAAATTAAGTACCTAGATGTTTTTCTCTACTGTTATAACTTCAAGGCTTGGTCTATTCTATCCTGAGGGCCTAGTACGAGTTTCGGTGTATAAATCTGGTGTGAAACGTCGTGACGCCCAGCACACCAGTGGGCGCTGATTTGTATGGAGACACTGAGCGGATTCTTTGAGAAGCTTGGTCTACACCAAGCCCGTACTCGCAAGTCGAGTCAAATTCTTCAAGGGTCGGCAACGCGCATGTGATGCCTCTGGTGTTGCAGGCGTCCATAGGCTACGGTAACCGCTTCCCATCAGGCGGGCCGTACGCTTGTTTGCCTACTTAGTTGTATAAAAAAAAAAAAAGACGTTTCACACCCACACTATACACTGAAAACTTGTACTAGGCCCTCTGGTCATCATCAGACCAGTATAAACCCAATTTTCACAAACAAAGTTTCTTTCTGTAGTTCACCAGACAGAACCGCTCTGTGTGCCTACCTGAGAACTCAGACAGAATCTCTGAACCCCAGTTTTGAACGACTTCCAGACGTAATTTAGCTGACTCAAATTCTTCTACCATGTCAATTGACAAACACACTTCGAACCTTGAAGAGCTAGAATCACATTTCGTATTCTGTAAAACTTGATGACGTGACTTCGTTATTTTAAAGAATGACTCCTCTGGTTATAAGGATGATGAGGAAAGGAATATATAAGGCGTTTAGACTGTGGTTTAAATATTGTAAAACTTGTTTAACTGTGTTTGTGATTTAATTATAACTTCAGCTATATCAACTTTTCATGATGTAAAGCATCGATGGTGTACGATGTAGAATTTTAGAGGGACCTACACCTTGAGGGTACTTTATTTAGTAATCGAGACAGAACGAAATTAAAATCTTGAATAGATTAAGAATTAAATTAACTTTATTAATAGAGTAAAAACTTATCAGTAGACGGCCCCATAGCCGCATCCACATCCAGGGCCGATGCCGGCACCGATCAATCCATTACCGTAACCAAGACCTGCACCATACGCCAGACCAGGAGCCAGACCACAAGCGCCAATAGCGCCAAAAGCCAGGGGACTACCAATGAGACCAGCACCCAGAATATTCCCAGATACACCAGGACCAAAAGCTCCAGGTGCCAGAATACCAGTGACAATAGGGCCCTCTTCGACAGCGATACCAATAGCACCATCACCGCAGCCGTACGAAACAGCTCCAGCTCCAGCAGTTCCCAACGCGCCTTCCAAGCCAACTGATCCCAGAAGTGGGAGGTTTCCTTCCACGAACAGACCACCTTCGTAGATGTTCTCAGAGACCACGTTGAGACCAATAGGAGGAAGGGGTGAGGCACTGCTGACGGCGAAGCTGCCGCCAGTAGATGCTACTCCGCAGCCAGCGTTGAGTCCATCGTAGGCGATACCTCCTGCTAGGTTAAAACCTGGGGCTCCGATGAAGGGTCCAGCGATGCCGCCGCATCCGAAGCACTGGCCAAAGACTGACTACAAAAGACAACGGATTTTAAAACATAGGAACCAATGAGGTCGAGCTTTTTTTGAAAAATTCGTTCGGTGTACCTTAATAGTGTTCATAGCTGGGTTTCAGCTTGAAGGGATGGGTGTTGGTGCAATTACAGACCACACTGCATCTTAGGGGTATATTCATTGGTCTTCTAAAACTGAGCTAATTAAAGTGAATTCTAAATCTGTTGTCATCTCTTTTCGTTGCTTGTCATGCAAGTGACAATGATAGAGCGTATTTTAAAGCCGCGCTAAAATGACAGTTGAATATGAATAAAGGGGGTAGGCACACTGGGCACATTGCAATGTCATACAGGCCACGTCAGTGGATGTGCTCGTGAGCGTTATTGTTATTGGCAGAGATCTCGCCCTCGTGAACAGTTTGTATGTTCTTTGTTTCATCCGAAAAAAAAAGAAAATAAAAATGCATGTCAAGGTTATGTTATCTTAACATAGAATGTCGTAAAACTATGATTAAGTAGATTACCTGCACAAAGCACGCCAGAGCGCACAAAACCAGCATGGTGACTCTCATTTTGCGTATCGTCAACTGAAGAATGTGTTCCATCTCTTCCGTACCAGCTTTTATACTCAAACGTGGTTGATTTACAAAATTGTTGGTAACAATTACGTTAGGTGTTTAGTAATACTAAATACTGCTGATTATAAGTAATTAAGCATGTCCTATTTACTTATATAGGAGATAAAGCAATACCTACATTGATTTGAACAACAAGGTCAAGCTCTTAAGAGAGTTAATTAAGCTATATTTTAACCGTTCTGCCCTACAAACAACTAAAAGTTATTCCAAGGGCTCATTCCTGTGTTCCCCTGCGTCAGTTCTCTGCGTGGGGGAGCACTACCAGCGTCCCGGACATTTGGGCATGGGTAAAAAGTCCTGACGCTGTATAAATCGTCTAGATTAAATTTGAATGCAAAGACCCTTTTACGGCCTCTTTGCAGGGCAAAGATCTTCCTAACTTCCTCAAGTTGCCACTCTTCGCTATACCATGAGGAACTTCCAGCTTTATGTAATTGTCTTGGAACCAAAGCCCATAAATAAATGACCCTTTGCATCTAATCTATATGATTTATAGAGTCAGGAGTCACTTTTTACTCATGCCCCGATGAACTGAACCCTGTAGTGCCTGGGACATGATTTAGGTGGAGTAGGCTTGTAGCACTTACCATCCTCTCAGCCAAGTCGGCCTTATCCACCGGAAGCACAAGGTCAATACGTGCGGAGTTGACTAAGCCAAAGGTTTCCTCACGATATTTTTCCTTTAGTGTTTGATAGCATGGCGCATAGGTATTTAACTCTAATTCGTGGGTGATTAAGATGTATGTCATGTAACGAGAAGAGTTCTAAAAAGGTAGCACACAAAATACACCTACAGAACTAAACTAACAACACTACAAAGAAACAAAATTAGAAAGAAAGAAAAATGAGATGAGTGGATTGAGTAGGTAGCTAGGTAAGCTGACAAGTGTTTGTGTGCTCCAGCAGCAAAAGGGTTTCGACTCAGCGTATGCCTCACCACCTAAAGGTTAGGTTATTCAAAGGCACCATTATTCTGTCGAAAACAAAAAAGGAATCAAGGAAGAGGTAGGGCCAAGAAAAGATGAATGGATTGTGTAAAAGATGATATGCATAGGAGAGGAGTGAACACTAAGAAGATAGATGATAGGGGAGAATCGAAGAGAAGAACATGTTGTGCCGACCCCACCTAGTGGGATAAGGGCAGAAAGAAGTGGGGAAAAAGATCTGCACTCAGGTCTGACGATGGGGTGTATTGTGCATTGTCCCCCCCAGCCAGAATAACTCCTTAAAATAACGGATAAGCACTTTGGGTTGCGAAAGGACCTTAGGATCGAAAATCTGACTCGGTAGTTTTTGTATTTTTATTTTGTCCATAGGTGGTACACTTTTTGTTTCCAGATTGGTGACTTATAGATTTTATCAAAATTACAAGTGGAAAAAAACATGTTGCGTATTTTGCTCAATGCTTTCCTGAAACTTTTTAGTAGTGTTTTGTTCACGGTTCTTCTTCTTCTTCTTCTATTTATGTCCTCTGTCTGTCATTTCGACAGACAATGTTGCCAGTGTCAAGTTAGTTATTTGAAATAATATCAGTCAAGTCATTCGTGAACTTTGTCCTTTGTTTGAAGAGAAAATGGTGGATTTTATTTTCAAAACTTGTAAACGAAATCCATAATTTTATTAGGGAAACCACTTTACACACCATCAATCGGATCATATTCAAAACAAACGACAGCCTAGCTGACGTGACGAATGACTTGACTTGACTGATAATATTTCAAATATCTCACTTGACACTGGCAAAATTGTGTGTCGAAATGACGGACAGGGGCCATAATTGAAGAAGAAGAAGTAGAGTCAAATGTTTCATGGAGTCTCCGGGGCAACGGATCGATAACATTTATCATTCATTCATTCAATTAATTTCATTATTAAGTACGTACAGACAACATCATTAGTAAATTCTGAAAACCAGCGCTAAAAGAGCCACCTTGCACCTTTAGCATTTGCTGAGTGGGTAGGTACTACTTTTACGGTAATATTGTGTTTTTGTGTGTGCACCTACTTATTCAGTGTTGCCACAGATCATATAATACTATACTCGTAGTATTGTGTAAAACAATTTTTTCATTTCCATAAATGATAAGTTTGAAAAACGTTTTATGAATGAAAACTAAGAACTTCTTTTCTAACGTAAAAACTATATCCTAAAGTAGTAAAAAAATTGTATTTTCCCACAATTTTTATTGCTAGTTCTATTGAATGAACTCTTGTTGATCGAGAGGCAAACACTTTATAGGCTACTAAGTCTACTTACCTACTACCTACCTATCTGTATTTTATTGTTACGTATCTACGAAAAGCCAGTAAATAGAGGTACTACGTAAGTACCATACCTATAGGGTATAGATGAAAAATATCAAAGAACAGAAATTAAATTTTCATTCGTAACTTTTATTGGTCAGGTCAATTTTGTATTGCAGCGTCGTTTTATTCTTTTATTCAGTAGATTCCGAAACCGGCACCACCGCAGGGAGAGCATCCGCAAGCGCAGTTGCCAGCGATGGTCACGCAGCCAGCAGCGCACACGGGGCCACCGTACTGCACGGCGCCGATGATGGGCACCTGTCCGGCGACGGCGGTGGAACCGCACACGGGGAGCTCTCCAGCGACGGCCACGTTACCGATGCCAGCGCCGCCGTAAGCCGCACCGCAGCCGAGTCCAGCTCCGTAACCAAGGTCAGCTCCGTAACCGAGACCAGCGCCGTAGCCCAGACCAGCTCCGTAACCCAGACCACCGGCGCCAATGCCGGCTCCCCAGCCACCGCAGCCCAGACCAGGTCCGGCAAGACACTGGCTGTATGCGCTCTGTAGAAAAATAACAGTAAAAAATATTGAAAGGAGAAAAAATTAACAAAAGTTTGCCTTAGAAAACTCCACCCAATACTCTTAGTCAATATTTTTAGAGCGAGACATTAGAAATAAAATTATACTTACGAAGACCAAGCAAGCTTGGATGCACACGAAGAGGAAGCTGGTGGAAGACATGTTTGTTATGTTGAACTGAAAGATTCCAGAATGGTCTTACAAGGAAATATTTAGGTTTTTATACCAATTTCATAAAAATGTGTCCCAATCACTTATCAAAGTCAAGGACGCTAATTCTTTACATACAAAAATTCACTTAAGTACAAACAACACGTAAATAAGCGTTGTTTTGTAATTTCATTGATAAAAATAGAGTACCTAGGTCTTCAACAAAAATGGAGGCTCCATATTATTTCCTAACTATCTCGCGTGGATAAGGCGAGGACAGCTATAAAAGCATTGTTGTATTTACATTCGATCATTGTAAAGTATTGTCTTGAACATACAACAAAATGGCAGCCAAAGTAATCTTCGTCCTCTGCGCCCAGGCTCTCCTGGCCCAAGTAAGTTACATAACATTTAGAGACTCATGAGAAGTAAGCTGATGAATCAGTACATGTTCCTAGAAAACGTCAATGTACTAGAACGTCTGAACTAATCGATGGTTACTTTCAGATCGCTTTCAGTCAGTGCCTTGGTGGTGCTGGTCTGGCTGGTGCTGGACTAGCTGGCTTCGGAGGCTGGGGTGGTGCCTACGGAAACGGACTCGGCGCCGGCTGCGGCTGCGGCTGGGACGGAGTCGCCTCCACCGGTGGTGGTCTTGCCGTTGGCAGCGCCTCTCCTATTGCCCCCGTCGGCCTGTCCGTGCTGTCCGAGAACGTGTACGAGGGTGGTCTTTGCGTCGGCGGCAACCTGCCTTTCCTCGGAACCGTCGGACTCGAGGGTATCCTCCCCACCGCTGGTGCTGGCGCTGTCTCATACGGCTGCGGCAACGGTGCCGTCGGCATCGCCGCTGAGGAGGGCCCCATCATCACCGGCATTGCTGCCCCCGGAGCTTACGGTCCCGGAGTCGGAGCCATCGCTGGCAACGGCATCGGACTCGGTTACGGACTCGGAGGAATCAACGGATGCGGACTCGGAGGTATCAACGGCTACGGCGCTGGATTCGGAGGCATCGGCTACGGTGCTGGCTTCGGCAACGGCTGCGGCTGCGGAGGCTTCTACTGAATCGACCAACTAACAACTCCTGATATTCGACAAATAAACTAAACACTTGATGCAATACTTCTGATTTTCATTTGTTTCCTCTTTTTTCTTCTTGGTGCAGCTTGGTAACTAAACCACATCCACATTGCAAATCCAACAAGCTTACATAGTAAACAAATAGCATTCGAACGTCCTAATAGCTTGCACTAAGAGCTCTTACTGGAGCAATGAGGGAGGGCTCTGCAGCAGTCAACGTGTGTGGCAAGCCACTCAAAATTTACCTGTGTGCTACCTATCTAGCTTTTGAGTGCATAGTACATCTAATGCTGGCCTTCATAGTTCTGGGGCCTTTTGCTCACTTCGGCAAAGATTTTACTGTAGTGAAACTGATTTTACTGTGATGTTACTGTATTTTGTAGTAATGATGACGTCCGATGGCGAGACGATATCATGAGAGTGGCTGGCGCCACATAGACACGATTACCCCAACACAGAGGAGACTGGCATGGGTTGGAGGAAGCCTTTGCCCGAAAATGGGCAAACCAAGAATTTTTTTTAAATTTATTAAAAAAAATTGGGAAATAAATGGGCTTATAATAATAAGGATGACGTCATATCTCGGCCGAAAACTCACCCACTGGTGAAAACTACATAGTTTTCGAAACGACACATAGGTAGCACTTTTATTTTAATAGTTTTTCTTGTGTTATTGTGAGTATTGTTGTTTAATTTTGGTGGAATTTTAACCAATAATACTTAGGTCGTAACATAAAGTGTGAGCCATTGGAATAAATGTGTGTAAAGTGGTTTTTCTGAATGTGAAAATTCGTGTTAGGTTTTGAAGAGAAAATCCACCATTTTCTTTTCAAAACAAACGACAGCTGACTTGACAAATGACTTGACTTGACTTGACTTATTTTTTACAATTTTAACACTTGACATTGGCAAAATTGTCTGTCGAAATGACGGACACAGGCCATTATGGAAGAGAAGAAGAAGAGTAAAAAAATTGTTCAGCGTTTTTTTTTTCTATGGTTCAGCGGTATGCCAGCCGTAATAGCCACCGAACCGAACACCTATATCCGTAATAGTACTGATAGGTACTAATCTGTAGGTAATTATGCAACGTGCTGATTGTTTGATCACGTCCTATCGTGAGAAATAGCGAGTCATCAGTTTATCGTCAGTTGATCGACCTCTATGCTGACCGCACATAATGATAAGTGGGTATGTAGGCCAAGTTCTCATCAGCAATTTGATCGCAACTAGGTTAATAAAAGATGGATTTGTTTTTTCGTGGTTATCTACTAAATTGAAGCATTTTTTACGTTGTCGTTTCACTTTCTGGAGTTTTGTGCAGTAGTATCTAGGCACCTACTCAAGATCTTAAGTCATGTTTATAAGTAGGTATACTTACCTTATACGGTTTCTGATGGTTTTTGGCTATTCAGAAAAGATCAACCTCGAAAAAGTTCCCGAAAGCTAAATTCATACTTAGACTAATGTATCAGCCGAAGCAGAGATCTCTCGCATCTACAAACAAGAACCTAGGTTTGTTTTACTTAGAGCGAGGAATCAACTCCTTTACTATAGTTGGGAAGAAAAAGGATACAATTTTAAAATATGACGTAGCACTAAGCATTAAGTTTACTAGTCGGTACTAGTAGATATAGTATTCTGTAAGTACCTATTAGCCCTTTTCCGAAAATATTTTATTTTTAAGTACCATTAAGTATTTCTTTAGTGTTCATAGAGCAAATAATGAAAAAGGAATAATGCTGTTTTTATGCAACCTTGTATATTTTCATTGTATTACAACTTTTTTGAAGTACTCTTACAGCCAAAGACCACCACATCCACAACCACCAGCGATGCCTCCGAGTCCGTATCCGTTGATACCTCCGAGTCCAGCACCGCAGCCGTTGATGCCTCCGAGTCCAGCACCGTATCCGTTGATACCTCCGAGTCCGATGCCGTTGCCAGCGATGGCTCCAACTCCGGGACCGTAAGCTCCGGGGGCAGCGATGCCGGTGATGATGGGGCCCTCCTCAGCGGCGATACCAACGACACCGTTGCCGCAGCCGTATGAGACAGCGCCAGCACCAGCGGTGGGGAGGATACCCTCGAGTCCGACGGTTCCGAGGAAAGGCAGGTTGCCGCCGACGGTAAGACCACCCTCGTACACGTTCTCGGACAGCACGGACAGACCGACGGGGGCGATGGGAGAGGCGCTGCCAACGGCAAGACCACCACCGGTGGAGGCGACTCCGCCGCAGCCGCAGCCGGCGCCGAGTCCGAATCCGTCGAAGCCGTCGAGTCCCAGACCGTAACCAGCTCCCAAACCGTAACCAGCTCCCCAGCCACCGGCCCAGTTACCGCCGTTCAGGCACTGGCTCTGGACCTGCACGAGAAGCGCGGAAGCGCACACCAAAAGAGCTCTGAATGCCATTGTTGTTTCTTGAAAGTAAACTTGTGAGAATGATTCTCAAATTACATAGAATAGGTTATATACTGGTGCATGGGATGCTAAGGTACATATCATTCAGGTTTATTACGTAAAATACGTGATTCTATTTGTACTTGTTTTGTTGCGTTTGTAGGATTATCATAGACCTATTGATTGTTATAGAACTAGGTATGCCATTGTGTCACTTATTGCATAACAGTGCTGGCATTAAGGGACTTTTAATGACTTTTAAGACAAATTGATCACGTAGGTACTATAACGTTTGTACTACAACACAATATCTGTGATAAACTATATCTGAAGCAACCTATTTGTTATTTTTAAAGCAGCAGGTATAAGCATCCAGCACTACATTTACAAAATGGTTATAGATATAGGTTTCTTAATTTTTCGTAATATTATGTGGCCTAGTTACAAAACTATTATTTTTCTCGTATAAAAATGTATTAGCTTAGTTTATTTTATTCAGTATATTGTTTTATATAGAACCATAATCATGTCCACTTTCGCCTTCTTGTTGCTCTGCGTCCAGGCTTGCCTGATCCAGGTATGTTTCAAATATAATTTTAACCACTTGTAGCTATATATTTTGAGGTAGGCTCGTTCGGAGTACCACTGCCGTATCTACTTCTGCCGCCAAGCAGTAATGCCCGCGTTGCTGTGTTTCGGCTTGAAGGCTTGCCGGTGCTATTTCACGCACATGAGACTTAACACTTTATGTCTCAGAGTGATGGACGCAGTGCAATGCATCACAGGGCACGTCCTTAGTGACTGTGCTTATTGAGGAGATGCATCGTTATAGGCAATGGTTTGGCTTGTTCCATGATTAAGTTGTATAAAACAAATAAAACTAATTTACTTAATCAGAACTTATTGAACTCAAATAACAATGTTTTGTTGCTTTTGCAGAATGTGTACAGCCAGTGCCTCGCCGGTCCCGCTCTAGGAGCTGGTCTGGGCTACGGTATCGGCGCTGCTGGTTTGGGTTACGGAGCGGGTATTGGCGCTGCCGGTCTGGGCTATGGTGCTGGTCTCGGTTACGGACCTGGTGTTGCTGGAGTCGGCTGCGGCGCGGGTTACGGCGGCGCTGGTGTCGGTAACGTGGCCGTCGCTGGAGAGCTCCCCGTGTGCGGTACCACCGCCGTCGCCGGACAGGTGCCCATCATTGGTGCTGTGGAATACGCTGGCCCCGTGTGCGCTGCTGGCTCCGTCTCCATCGCTGGCAACTGCAACTGCGGATGCGCAAGCCCCTGCGGTGCTGGTTACTTGTATTGATTGATATAACTTCTTACAATAGCTCGCATGTCTGTGCTCTTACATGTGCCACATTACACTGGATATTAAACGAGAATATTTTATATAAATGAAGACTTTTTCTGAAATGGTGCACACATACCTACTTGTTGTGGACAACATAACTCATATATATTTATTAATTTATGTTAAGTAAGTATCTAAGGAAACTTTTTACTATAAATTCATAAGATAGTACTAACGTTGTATTTTATGACTAGCCGTCGTCCGCAGCGTTCTCGCGTTCTAGACCCTTTAGGGTGCGACTTTTCAAAATTCCTTTCTTAGTGCACCTCTACACTATATAAGGATACTACCCTCCAAATTTCATACCTCTAGGACTTATAGTTAGGCTGTGCGTTGATTTTCTGTCAGCTTCAAAAGAGTTTTATATTATGTATATTGATGATATGAACCAAGTAGCTTATAGTAAAACAATCAACTTTTGGTGTGTAGAAAACTCATTATAGAGATAACAGTTATGCTTATGGAGCTAATAGAATGTTCACAGCAGGGATAGGGTTCTTGCTGTGAACATCCGGCAGAAATCCACCATCGTCTTTCCACCATAGACTAAGCAGACGCACGGCACAGTACCATCCGTATCTGCAGTGCAAGTACGGTTCTTATCGATCGCTTAGTTGTCGATCGCTAAAGTCGGTAAACGTATCGAATCGTATCGTTCCATGCGAGTACGGATCTCTTGTCGATAAATTTTAACGATGCCTTACGATCGTCAGAGTTTATCGAAATCATTCGTTCACTGCTGCCATGATTTACTAGTTTATCTGTCAATGTCACTGTCAATCACTTTCGTTTGTCAGAATCAAAACATAGTAAACATGCACCATTGCCAGCTAAGGTATTTTACCCGATTTCGGGTAATTTTGACGTCTAGTGGATAATTTACGGGTATCGAAAACTACCGGGTAATTTGCGACAGACTCAGGAAAGGAAAAAGGAAGTGAAATAAACCAAAAATCTTGTCAAAATCAATCGGTTTTCGGTTGTCAAGCGTTTACATTAACCAACTTAGCCACTTTTCGCTTTGGTAATTTTTTTGAGTAGGTACTCTGTGAGTTGACTACTGGCAATACCTACTGATTCTGCGTGTTGGTTGTGTGTGTGTGTTTGCTGTGTAGAGAGTAGAGAGTTACACATACATATAGGTAGGTATACTAAATAAGTTATGTACTGTATGTAAGTAGCAATATTGTCAGGCAAGATCTAGGTAATAATTACTCAGGATACTTATAACAATATGCACGGATAAACCGTTAGATCGCGTCCGCCTTACATCATTTTCCATGCACTGTATGAGGGCAAGAGCCATTTACCCGGGAATTCATAGGCTCCATAGGAGGATTGACATCACTCAAACGACGTCTAATAATAACTAGGCTGCCCTCTGCTCCTCTTCCAAAATCATTATAAGACCAAAATCCATTTTATTTGAGCACTCCGACCTTTACCGAGACCATTTTCAAAGTCGATAAAACAATCGCGTAAATCGACAAAATAGACGATTTCAAATGTCATTCAAAAGTTCCATGCTAGGGTTATCGGTAAATTCGTTAAATTTTAACGAATTTGTCTACTGATCGACAAAGTTAGGTAACGTACTTGCTACTGTCGATAAAACCATTTTTAGCGAATTTTGACGATTCTAAATGTCAAAATAAGCGATCGACAAGAACGGTACTTGCACTGCTGGTTAACATGCCACCCATTCGCACCAAGCGTTTTGGCTCTGCCAAGGAATGGGACTCGTTGCCGTCTTCTATCATTCCTGACAACTACAATCCGGGCCTTTTCAAGGTTAGAGCGAATAGGTGTCTTCTACACTATCCTGCGTCATCGTCGGCTTCGTCGTCAGTTACCATCAGGTGAGATTGTGGCCAAAGGACAATCTACCTCAAATAAAAAAAAAATGCTCTAAAGGAAGACGTCTACGACTGGTTTATGATGTCATTTTGTCGTCGAGTAAAATTTCTGCAGAACTGAGTAGGCTCCTGAACTTTATGAAGTGGCTCAATAGCCCTACCACTTAATATCTCTACCTAATGGGTTACATTGTGATCTTTCCTCGAGAAGCTTTGTGTTCCTTCGGCTGTCGGTTCTCCGACCTATATTTACTTCTTCTTCTCTTCAGTAATGGCCTGTGTCCGTCATTTCGACAGACAATTTTGCCAATGTCAAGTGATATAATTGTAATAAATAAGTCAAGTCAAGTCATTTGTCAAGTCGGCTGTCGTTTGTTTTGAAAAGAAAATGGTGGATTTTCTCTTCAAAACCTAACACGAATTTTCACATTCAGAAAAACCACTTTACACACATTTATTCCAATGGCTCACACTTTATGTTACGACCTAAGTATTATTGGTTAAAATTCCACCAAAATTAAACAACAATACTCACAATAACACAAGAAAAACTATTAAAATAAAAGTGCTATGTGTCGTTTCAAAAAATGTCAGAACTCGTATTCTTCTCCGACCTATATGTACCTATTACAGTCGAATGACACTTTAGTTTGACAATAAAATTCCTGTAGGTTGTCACTTTAGATTGTTCGATGTGGTTTTTTTCCGGGCGACGCAACGGGTGAGTTTCTCCTTAGAATATTAGATCATCGCAAACCAAGCTGCGGGCAGGTTCAGTTATTATTATTGCTACCTATCGGCTTCATCATCAGATTGTGATGATGGCAGTTCATTTGGAGTATTCTAATGACCGTAATTACCAGGGAAAAGTCACAAGAAAGTAAAACACGCCGTTTCGTTAACTTAAACATATTATTTCCAGTTATTATCCAGAAAATTAGACTTGTGAATGTGAATAGATTATCAAAATTATGAGGTGAATAGGTAGTAAGTGCTAAGCAGCATGGTACAAGAGGAAAAAAGTAGAAGTATGCAATAATATGCATGTCTCCATAGTGAGATGTAGTAATAGACTTGCCTAGCACCGATTCGACCAATACTTATAAAATCCTATATAATATAGGATTTTATTTTATTCACCTCATAATTTTGATAATCTATTCACATTCACAAGATATTTCAGTTTCAAGCGTCTTTTGTTTCATTCCAGTTATTTTAATCCCTAAGTACTACATCATCCATAAATGATGATAAATAATGCATCACCTCTGGTGTTGCAGGTGTCCATGGGCGGCGATGACTACTTTCCATCAGGTGGCCCGCCTGCTCGTCTGCCAGTTATGGCATAAAAATAATAAAAAAAATAAGATGTACCTACGTTCAGTTTCACTGGAAAACTAAGTCAAAGAATTTCAAAGTAGCTCCGAGATGTTTTAGTACTGTCACGGAAACACCAAGCCCCGATGATGAAGTTGCAAGCACCCAGCTACATTATGGCTAACGAACTTAAGTTCTTATAGGTAGCAAGACGAAGAATCAAGGAATAAGGTATGTCCACTAACTCATACAAACTTACGTAGCCAAATAATTATAAAACACAAAATAATATCAAGAGTCCATCCTTTATTCTTTTAAAATCTTGCAGGTGAAACTATTCAGTTGGTATTTAGTATTCAGCAACCACAAGGGCTGCATGGTTTCATTGTTTTATTCAGTAGAGTCCGAAACCAGCACCGCAGGGGGTAGCGCATCCGCAGTTGCAGCTGCCAGCGATGGAGACGGAACCAGCAGCGCACACGGGGCCACCGTACTGCACGGCGCCGATGATGGGCACCTGTCCGGCGACGGCGGTGGAACCGCACACGGGGAGCTCTCCAGCGACGGCCACGTTACCGACACCAGCGCCGCCGTAAGCCGCACCGCAGCCGGCTCCAGCGACACCAGCTCCGTATCCGAGACCAGCTCCGTAACCGAGACCGGCTCCGTAACCCAGACCGGTTCCGTAACCCAGACCGGTTCCGTAACCCAGACCAGCGGCGCCAATACCGGCTCCGCAGCCTCCGCAGCCCAGACCAGCTCCTAGGTACTGGCTGTACACATTCTGCAAAAGTAACAAAACATATTGATAATACAGTTCAATACGTTCTGATTATGAGTAAATACAGGTACAAGCTGTTAAAATTGTATTTGAAAGCACACCTGGATCAGGCAAGCCTGGACGCAGAGCAACAAGAAGGCGAAAGTGGACATAGTTATTGGTATTCAACTGTGAACTGAATGTTTAACGAAGGAGTAAACACCATTTATACGAAAAAATACACAGTTTTGAAACGTGTTTATGTTTTCATAATGCCATTGAACCTAATCATGTCAATTAAGAAATTAGTGGAGGAGCACTGGTGTGATAAGTGAACTGCTGGAAGAATTCGATCAGAATATGACACAATTACGACATTCAATTAATCCTATCCGTACAACAACAAGGTCGTTTGTTTTCAGTCACGTATTTTACGTAATAACTTCTTATGATAAAGTTTTAACCCAGTGGTATAAAACCTAACAAAATAATTTGAAAAATCATTCTCACAAGTTTACTTTCAAGAAACAACAATGGCATTCAGAGCTCTTTTGGTGTGCGCTTCCGCGCTTCTCGTGCAGGTCCAGAGCCAGTGCCTGAACGGCGGTAACTGGGCCGGTGGCTGGGGAGCTGGTTACGGTTTGGGAGCCGGTTACGGTTTGGGAGCTGGTTACGGTCTGGGACTCGACGGCTTCGACGGATTCGGACTCGGCTGCGGCTGCGGCGGAGTCGCCTCCACCGGTGGTGGTCTTGCCGTTGGCAGCGCCTCTCCCATCCCCCCCGTCGGCCTGTCCGTGCTGTCCGAGAACGTGTACGAGGGTGGTCTTTGCGTCGGCGGCAACCTGCCTTTCCTCGGAACCGTCGGACTCGAGGGTATCCTCCCCACCGCTGGTGCTGGCGCTGTCTCATACGGCTGCGGCAACGGTGCCGTCGGCATCGCCGCTGAGGAGGGTCCCATCTTTACCGGCATCGCTGCCCCCGGATCTTACGGTCCCGGCGTCGGAGCCATCGGCAACGGTATCGGTTACGGACTCGGAGGAATCAACGGATACGGACTCGGAGGTATCAACGGCTACGGTGCTGGCTTCGGCAACGGCTGCGGCTGCGGCTGCGGAGGCTTCTACTGAAGATAAATCCATTAACATTTTGCTCAAAATAAACCAAGCGTTCTCATGAATTACATCTGATTTTAATTCACTTCTAAAGAATAAGCTTATCAATACCTACAACACCTTTAGGTTCATAGTCTCTTAGCTAAGCTTGTGAATGGGTTACGCTTTCAGCTTGAAAATTGTTATTAAGTTTCAACTATACGTAATCTGGCTTTGATATAGGTAGACATTTAGTATCAGTAGTGCCATTGGTAATGAGGTAATCCACGGGAGACTTTATAATATGCGTTTAATCAGCCAATAAGAATAGTAGTGTCACGGGAAAGTTAAATTTCCCTTCACTCTACGATTAGTGCCAAGCGGTAGTGCCTTAAGAAAATAAAGGGTAATGAGGGGTAAGTAAACTAGTAAACTACTGAAATAGGTAGTGGCATTACACTACCACTAGTGTTTTGACAGTTGTCCATTTCTGACAACTGTCAAAAAACTTCTGACTGGCACAGGTCCAACATGATTGTTTGCGATTTTTCTATTCAATTTATCTCCAGAATATTGTTAGGGAGGTTAAAGGGGATCCTCCTCCTCCTTCCGTCGATATCCTCAGGGTTGAGGGTCGTGACCTATAATGTAGCTTGCTTAGTCAATCTTCACCGATTGTCTATGCGACGTTCTGCGCGGTCACTATTTGGATGGGTGACGGTTAGTGGCATTTATATGTGAGCGCTTCCGTGCTTCGGAGGGCATGTTAAACTGTCGATCCCGGCTCTAGCAGTCGTTAAGCCATGACGGAGGGCTTAAGGCGGCTTAAAAACTCCGTCAACAGAGTTGGCCACTAACTCATACGAGCTTGCTTGCTTTTACTTACGGAGAAATCTAGTGCTGAGCGTATCTGATCGCTCCAACGCATCGGATTTTGTCCTCGCGACCTCTTTCCCTCCACTTAGCACATGACCACCAGTAGGTATTTCCAAGTTATCACCTTAGTTAGAGGGGATATGAAAATAAAAATATTCTTTTACTCTATTGAGTTAGATATATTTAAATCAATGCAGTTTTACGCTTAGTGTCATGGACGCAGAGAACACGCAGGGAACGTGCTTGATGGACGTGCTCTTTGGGTTTTTTGACAAGTGAGCATCCACTTATTTTCTTTAAGAATTACATAAATAAATATTATTGATAATTTCACGTAGCGCCCTCAAAACTAAGTAAAGCTTGTAATAAAGAAACAAGATTGATGATAAAATACTTGTATCATCATTTCCTTGCCTTATCTATCCCACGCTAGGTCGGCACAACATATTTTCTTCGTCCACTCTCCTATCATTCGTCAACTTTGAATCTACTCCTCTTACATTCATCTCCTCTATCACACAATCCAACCACTTCTTCTTGAATATTTTTTTGGGCGAACCCACAACTCACAGTACGGCAGGCAGAGCTAATACGACTTACACAGAATAAAAAGAATAATTTGAATCCAATAATCTTTATCTGCATACCAATTGGGTCTACCCAAGAATGGACTATGATATTTATGATATTTATCAGGAAAAACCCACAATATAGCTGGGTCCAGCAAAAGTAATAATAATAATAGGCCTTTACATCTATTAAAGATGATTTATACAGCGTCAGGAGGCAACCTATGCCTACACTTAACGGGACACTGTAGTGCCTGGGACAATGTTTAGATGAAGTAGGCTTGCTCATCGCAGCACAATAAAAAAATAAAATCCAGTAGAGCTTCTTGTGAACGAGCTCGTTTGGGAAGTATGCAGGGTACTACCACCGTACCTATTTCTGCCACCCATTGATGTTCGCATTAAAGGGTATGGGTGCTATTACAGGCACATGAGATAACACCTTTATGTCTCACAGTGATGAGCACAGTGCAATGCATCACAGGGCACGTACTCAGTGGATGTGCTCAATGAGGCAATGCATCGTCAAGGTAACCTCTTAACATAAGGAAAGCCATCAGCTTGTACCATAATTTAGTAGTATAAAAGGGGGGGTGGCCCAACTTCAGCAGCTGATGCTTTTGAATTTTCTAAGTTCCATTAAGCTAAGAAATGACTAGTAAGGCAAATATAATTTTAAAACTTCAGTTTATTATAGTAAAAATTTTCAGTAGACGCCACACCCACAACCGACTCCACCGAGACCGTAGCCGAGACCAGCGCCGGTGCCAGCGAGTCCGCAACCGAGTCCAGCACCGTAGCCGTTGATACCAGCAGCACCTCCGAGTCCGTAACCGAGTCCGATGCCGTTGCCAGCGATAGCACCAACGCCGGGGCCGTAAGCTCCGGGGGAAGCGATGCCGGTGGCGATGGGGCCCTCTTCCACAGCGATGCCGACGGCGCCGTTACCGCAGCCGTATGAGACAGCGCCAGCACCAGCGGTGGGGAGGATACCCTCGAGTCCGACGGTTCCGAGGAAAGGCAGGTTGCCGCCAACGGTCAGACCACCCTCGTACACGTTCTCGGACAGCACGGACAGACCGACAGGGGCGATGGGAGAGGCGCTGCCAACGGCAAGACCACCACCAGTGGAGGCGACTCCGCCGCAGCCGCAGCCGGCGCCGAGTCCGTATCCGCCGAAGCCGTCGAGTCCCAGACCGGCTCCCAAGCCGTAACCACCGGCCACGCCTCCCAAGCCGGCTAGTCCAGCTCCGGCCAGACCGGGTCCGGCGAGACACTGGCTCTGCACTTGCACCAGAAGCGCTGAGGCGCACACTAGGAGAGCTCGGAATGCCATTGTTAGTTTGGGAGTGGTGGGTTTGTAATGATGTCCTACAGGTGGGTGTTGCAGTATTTATAGCACGTCCTGGCGTAACTACAACAGCATCCTGAAGCAATGACTCTTTTACAGTAAAGTACGTGACACTTTCACATGACTTTCCAACTCATCGATGTCAAAACAACTAGGTGACTGTTACTTACAGATAACGGAAGGTTTTCGTGACACATTTTCACTATAGATTATGAAAATCATTGCACCAAATTTATGTAACCTACTTTCATCAGTCATCGACGTTGTTTTGTATAAATTCATCGACATTATCTATCATCAAGCATTCTTTGTCCAATCATCAGTAATCTACAGCCATGTCTTCCTTCGCCTTCTTGTTGGTCTGCGTTCAGGCTTGCCTGATCCAAGTAAGTGTCGACTGTGAATTCTATATGAGTAAAGAAGTAGTTTGAGTTTTTGATTTCGTTTCTTCGGGCTAGTTTTTTTGGCTAACAATATGTTGTATTGTTTCAGAATGCTTACAGCCAGTGCTACGGCGGTCTCGGCTACGGCGCGGCTCCCCTCGCTGGCCCCGGCCTGGGTCTCGGCTACGGAGCCGCTGGAATAGGCCCCGCCGGAATCGGCGCTCCTGGATTAGGTTACGGTGCCGGAATCGGACCCGCCGGGCTCGGCTACGGCGCCGGAATAGGTCCAGTCGGTCCTGCGTGTGGCGCGGCTTACGGCGGCGCTGGCGAGGGTAACGTGGCTGTCGTTGGAGAGCTGCCCGTGTGCGGCTCCACTAACGTCGCCGGACAGGTGCCCATCATCGGCGCCATCGAGTACGGCGGCGTGGTGCCCGCTGCTGGCGCTGTCACCATCTCTGGCAACTGCGCTTGCGGGTGCGGGGGACCCTACCTCTACTGATGCTGCTAGTCAATACCTATTTAAAGTTTTACAATTAAATATAAATAACAATAAGAAACTATTATTTATTATTCTTTACTTCCCGAGAAAAATCTGGTCTTGTTAGCTTAGAGTAGTCACACCGTGTTTTGTCTTTTGCCTAACTATTCAAGCTTACATCAAGTTGAATAGGGCAGGAATCAATCGAAAAATATCTGAGTAGATATAGGAGTTATTCATAATTGAGTAAGAATGAAAATCCTTGTGACTGTTACTGTAAAATGAACCACCCGTCTGCAGAACTAATTTGATCGATAACTGCAATGTTTGCAACGGTGCCGTCGACTTAATTCACCAGGGCTAAGTCACCTAGCTAGGTGAATGACTATATTTAGTTGACTTAAATACTCTTAGGTGACTTTCGGAGAATTAAATACACTAATTTGTAGACTTGCATACCCTGGCTAGGCGGCAGGTAAATTATTTATTCAACGATGATGATGAAATCCCTTGTGCAAAGCGATTTAGGTTCGATTTGTAAAAATCTAATCGTTTTCTCTCGTGCTTAAAGTTACCCCGTAACTTATTATAGAATAGAATAGAATACGTTTAGTTTAACGTTTATAAGATGTAATCAGAATTAAAAACTCCGACACGTCAGTGTCTGAGATCATCTCTTATCTACCAAATACCAATACCTACTTAATATCCATTCTTAGTGAGATCCTCTCTTGAGAGTCAATATTGTCGTAAGGCATAAGTAGGTATACCCTATCTACCCATTGTGAAAATAGCCAGTGTGAATAAACCTCAAATATAATAAATCTCAAAATAAAGTTTTTAATGGAATACTAAGCTGTAGGTTACTCGGCTGTTTTGGACCATTATGTGAAGTCCTTGCGTTTTAGGTCACATTTGTCAGATTTTGCTTTAGTCCGATGTATTACTTTCGCTTTGTAAGTACTTATAGCTATAACTTTTCTATTAAAATCCTCGTTTCTAAAGAAATTCGTCCCGTACATTATAACTTGTTGATTTTCAATGTGAATTAAGACTTCAGAACTCCTTCATTGATTGGTGAAACGAACCTCATTTAGAGAAATGAGGTTCGCAAAATCTCGCAGTTTTTATATGGAGAGCCATATAAAAACTGCGAGATTTTTAAATATCATTTCTCGAAAAAAAACTAAATAATACTCAAACTGCATACTTTGCTGCATACGGGCTCAGGGGCGGATATAGGTGTTCGGTGTCAGGGGCTCAGTAACAAGAAGGAGTTTTGAGGTCATTCAACCTCATGTGTTATTGGTATGGTGTAGAAAATTGTAGAAATTCAATAAGTATTTCAGTTTTTGGTGAAAATTACGAGAACCTCACGTTTTGTGATTACAAACTAGAGCTCGAATGCCTGTGCATTGATCGACCGACACGTGAGCATTTGTACCTATCTCAGAATACTGAACGCAATGCCACACAAAGCACGTTCTCAGTAGGTAGTTGTCTCATTGGTAATGCAGCAATCATAGGTATTGGTTATTCAACACTTTTTCTACTTTTAAATCCCTGACACATGCTATAGACTATTTAGCCGTTCTGGTAGTTTCTTTCCGTAGGAATAAGAAATAAACAAAAAATACTTTTATGTTATGTATTTATATTTTAAATGCAAAACTTAAAACTTATAAATATTGACTAGCAGAATCAGTAGAGGTAAGGTCCCCCGCACCCGCAAGCGCAGTTGCCAGAGATGGTGACAGCGCCAGCAGCGGGCACCACGCCGCCGTACTCGATGGCGCCGATGATGGGCACCTGTCCGGCGACGTTAGTGGAGCCGCACACGGGCAGCTCTCCAACGACAGCCACGTTACCCTCGCCAGCGCCGCCGTAAGCCGCGCCACACGCAGGACCGACTGGACCTATTCCGGCGCCGTAGCCGAGCCCGGCGGGTCCGATTCCGGCACCGTAACCTAGTCCAGGAGCGCCGATTCCGGCGGGGCCTATTCCAGCGGCTCCGTAGCCGAGACCCAGGCCGGGGCCAGCGAGGGGAGCCGCGCCGTAGCCGAGACCGCCGTAGCACTGGCTGTAAGCATTCTGAAACAATACAACTTATCGTTAGCCAAAGAAACTAGCCCGAAGAAACGAAATCAAAAACTCAAACTACTTCTTTACTCATATAGAATTCACAGTTGACACTTACTTGGATCAGGCAAGCCTGAACGCAGACCAACAAGAAGGCGAAGGAAGACATGGCTGTAGATTACTGATGATTGGACAAAGAATACTTGATGATAGATAATGTCGATGAATTTATACAAAACAACGTCGATGACTGATGAAAGTAGGTTACATAAATTTGGTGCAATGATTTTCATAATCTATAGTGAAAATGTGTCACGAAAACCTTCCGTTATCTGTAAGTAACAGTCACCTAGTTGTTTTGACATCGATGAGTTGGAAAGTCATGTGAAAGTGTCACGTACTTTACTGTAAAAGAGTCATTGCTTCAGGATGCTGTTGTAGTTACGCCAGGACGTGCTATAAATACTGCAACACCCACCTGTAGGACATCATTACAAACCCACCACTCCCAAACTAACAATGGCATTCCGAGCTCTCCTAGTGTGCGCCTCAGCGCTTCTGGTGCAAGTGCAGAGCCAGTGTCTCGCCGGACCCGGTCTGGCCGGAGCTGGACTAGCCGGCTTGGGAGGCGTGGCCGGTGGTTACGGCTTGGGAGCCGGTCTGGGACTCGACGGCTTCGGCGGATACGGACTCGGCGCCGGCTGCGGCTGCGGCGGAGTCGCCTCCACCGGTGGTGGTCTTGCCGTTGGCAGCGCCTCTCCCATCGCCCCTGTCGGTCTGTCCGTGCTGTCCGAGAACGTGTACGAGGGTGGTCTGACCGTTGGCGGCAACCTGCCTTTCCTCGGAACCGTCGGACTCGAGGGTATCCTCCCCACCGCTGGTGCTGGCGCTGTCTCATACGGCTGCGGTAACGGCGCCGTCGGCATCGCTGTGGAAGAGGGCCCCATCGCCACCGGCATCGCTTCCCCCGGAGCTTACGGCCCCGGCGTTGGTGCTATCGCTGGCAACGGCATCGGACTCGGCTACGGACTCGGAGGTGCTGCTGGTATCAACGGCTACGGTGCTGGACTCGGTTGCGGACTCGCTGGCACCGGCGCTGGTCTCGGCTACGGTCTCGGTGGAGTCGGTTGTGGATGCGGCGTCTACTGAGTTACTTAATATAGGTAGTTACGTTTTGGCATGATAAATAAAATGCATAGGTAAAAATAATATTTTGTTTTACTCCAAGATTTATCATTATTCTCTTCTCTGACTAGCTGAAGCTGGCAGGAGCCACTTGTTAGGTACCTACACCACACGCCTTGCGAGCGTTACGAGCTTGCGATCGGGGAGCTGGTTACTCCAACTTGGAAAACACAAAAAGCTTACAAAGACGGCTAGGTAGATATTTACTAAAGGCACAATAATGTGTTGGGTATCACGGAAATGGGAGAAGGCCAATATTACAAAAATTTCCACCAATCTTGAAAAATTCTGCAGATTCTGTTATTATTCTGCTGCTCATCATCAGACACAAGATCCTAAGGCCCGTACGCTGATTCACTGCTCAAGCACTGATCCGGACTCAAGCATAGACCTTTGAATGAAAATCTCTACTTAAATTTATGCTTGAGAACGGGCCTTTCTCCTTACTTGAAGTTCAAAATCTTCAAAAGGACTCTGACTCGCCATGACGTTTACAGATAGACTGCATAAGAAGAACTAAAACTTATTTGACGAAACTAAATCAATTTCTAACATTGCACTTCGAAAAATCACACATCTTTAAACCATCACAAAAGTTATGATTCAAATTGACTTCCGAGGCCTTTCACTTTTGCGCACCAAGCTTAAAATCGATTGGTGCGCTAAGAGGAATAACGTGATGCGAAAGTTCCTTGTGCGCATCTCTTTGGAGCGAAAAAGTGGAATGCTTCTTTCCTTTTATTACGTTGCAATTACCGAATAGGTAATTGCAACGTAATTATTTCACACAGCGAATAACTTATTCTAGAAGGTCCGAGCAACCCTGGCTCCATCATCTACTGCTTTAAACTGAAGTTTTACGCTTGAGTTCCCTTCAAAACGAGCTGATGAATATCATAAAAGCTTGCGATCGGTTGCACCTATATTTTGAACGGGTTGAAACTAACTTACAATAGCTTAGCTTGCATAGGAAACAGTTTTACCAAAATTCTTTTGTGCAAACTGCAAACTATGCATAGTTGCTATGTGAGCTCAGCGAAATAAAATATTAGTATAAGTTAGCGAAACTAAGTAAGTAATGTATATCTTCAAAAGTATTGAAAACAGAACAATGATGCATTTATTGCGTACTAGTTTTTGCCTGATACTTCGTCCGCGTACCATTTGATCCTGTTGATTTTCCGGGACAAAAAGTAGCCTATGTGTTAATCTAGGTTACGAACTAAATATATAAATAAATATTCACGGACACTTAACACAACGCCTTCTAGTCCCAAACTAAGCAAAGCTTGTACGATGGAAACTAAATGGCTGATAGAATACATACATACATTTTTTTTTGTAAATACATACTTATAATACATAGAAACACCCAGACACAGAACAAACATGTATGTTTACAACACACAAATGTTTGTTCTCGGTGGGGATCGAACCCACGACCCACCGCACGGAAGGCAGAGCTACTACCGACTGAGCCATGACGCCTGTCTAAATTAATAAATTCCAAGTTTCATCCAAATCGGACTAGTAGTTGCAGCGTGATTGAAACATAAACATCCAAATATAATATTAGTAGGATAGGATGGAAGAACTAAAGAAAAGTATAAACTTAGCTTATTAAAATGGATATTGAAATGCCTTTGATTGAGACTTTGATTGATACACAGAAGGGATTTCTGAAAAAATATCCAGAAATTCCCACTGCTACGTGGCCAGTGGGTTACTAATGCTATTAGAGAAAAAAAAACTCAACTTGTGAGGATTTCTTTTCGATTTTTTTAATATATTATGACATGACCAGGCTGAGAGGATGGTATAGGTGCTGGACAAGGCTACTCCATCTAAACATTGTCCCAGGCACTACAGTGTGTCGTTATGACATTTCTATTGAAGATGATTAATACGCCGTCAGGAGGCAATCTATGCCTACACGATGTAAAGGCTTAGTTTGGAACTAGAGGGCGTTATATGTATTGTCCAAGAATATTTATTTATTTATTTATCATCGGTTGTCAGTTCTACTACCTACATGGCCTGCCCATTGCCACTTCAACTTGCTGATTCAGAGTGACCTTCAATCGTCTGCATAATATTTCCACGTTTCGGATTTTATCACGTAGTCAATGTAAACTTACAAGACAGAAGATAATATTTATTTGCATAAATAAGCATACTTTTATATATTTATCTGTGTTTACTTCGTTAGAATGCGCTTTCTTTCTTTTATTTTTAGAACAACTTGCTTACTTTAACTGGTATATTTATTTTAGAAAAATCTGTCTTTTTGTTAAAAACAATGCAATATACTTTAGTAAAAAATCTAGTCGATCTGATAACCTACGTAGTAAACACAAATATAATATTCCTATCCCACAAATAAATAACACAATATTTTATAAAAGTACATATTATACAGCTATAAAGATATATAACAAATTACCAATAGATCTCAAAGAACTAAATGGAAACTTTTTTAAACTTAGGCTAAGAAGATGGCTTATCAGTAAAGCACATTATACTTTAGAAGAGTACTATAATACGTTATTAGATAGTTAAGATAGTATTATGTGGTTAATATATTGTACGCCCGGAATGGGTAGGGTAGGCTGTTGAAACTATTATATGTTAAGATCTCCTGTACACAGTTCTACAATAAATGTTTCTTATTTCTTATTTCTTATTATGCTATAGAGTTGTCGGTTTGAGTCGACTGTTATGATAACATCGTTATCATCTATATTAATAAATAACACGTAAGTACCTACTTAATTTTACCACAGATCATAATTATAATGCTATAGGTAGTTAGTTATACTTGAAAAAAATATCGGTCTATCAGGTGAGATCGTTCTACGTAAGTTACGTAGTCGATAAAATGCAACGTAGATAGTGTGTTACGATAAACTATTGATGTAACTTTGATGTAATAATTACATTGTTAATGCTATAAAAACTGAAGAATCCCAATTAACTTTTCAGTGTACAACTCTATAAGTTTTATAACTTACACAAAATGGTGTCCAAAAGCGGCCTAATTTGTGCTTTGGCCCTAGTTCAGGTACATATCTACTTATGTTTTTAAAACCAGTTGATATTAACTATTATTCTATTCATTATTCTACAAGAGCGGTGGTATAGTGATAGCAATTCTGCCTTTAAATCTTAAGGCGATGGATTCACGCGTCGTGCATTAATGGACTTTCTAAAAACATCGTGAGGAAACCCTTGGCTTAGTCAGCTTCACACGTATTGACGTTGTCTTTCTTGTGGATGTCGACTAGGCTGAGAGGATGGTGTAATACAAGCATACTGCATGTAAACATGTACTAGCCACTGCAGCGTCCCAAATATCGAAAAAAAAGTGGCCTCTGACGCTGTATAAAGCATCAAGATTAGATGCAAAGGCCTGATTATTAGTACTCTATCCGTAGTTTTTCTCGCTATAGACTTTTATATATATAAAAGCGACAAACTATACCTAATCTGCTCCAATTTTTATCCAAATTGGATCACCCGTCACGATCACCCATTTAAGTTTTCAAAAGCCCATTCAATTGTCACTTTTTTCTACGTAAAAAACTAGAGTATAAAAGGAAAGGAAAGGAATAACCTCATCAACATATAGGAAGGAACTAGAAGCTCCATAAGACAAAGGAAATTACTAAGTTATTTCAATTTTTCAGACGATCTCAAGCCAATGCACCGGAAATGCCTTCAATGGTCTTCGTGCAGGGCTGAATGGAAACGGGATGGCTGCCAGCATCCTAGCCGGGAACAGCATGCTGGCTAACGGCCTTGGCAACGGACTAGGCGTAAACGGAGTAGGAGCAAACGGGTTCGGAGTAAACGGTCTGGCAGCAAACGGCTTGGCAGCAAACGGACTGGCAGCAAACGGCCTGGCAGCAAACGGACTAGCAGCAAACGGCTTGGCTGCAAATGGATGTGGTGGCGTAGCTTCCACCGGTGGTGGTCTCGCAGTCCAAAGTTCATCAGCCGTCGCTCCTACCGGCCTCTCCGTTGTGTCAGAGAACGCTTACGAAGGCGCTCTGTCTGTCGGTGGTAACCTTCCACTTCTTGGCACCATTGCTTTGGAAGGCAGCATGCCTTCTGGCGGTGCTGGTGCGGTTTCATACGGCTGCGGTGATGGCGCAGTCGGTATTGCCACTGAGGGTCCGATTGCAACTGGTATTGTGAGTGCTGGCACCTTCGGCCCTGGTGTCGGTAATATTGCAGCTGGAGGTCTTAATGGCGTAGTTGGGGCTGGACTAAATGGCGTGGCTGGAGCTGGACTAAATGGCGTAGCTGGAGCTGGGTTAAATGGCTTTTCTGGAGCTGGTTTAGGGAGAGTTGGATATGGCGCTGGTAACTGTATATAAGTCTAGAGTTTTGTTAGTAAATTATGAATAAAAATTAATTTAATATCCGAATTATTTGTTATTTTTTTTGGTAACCTTTGAAACGCAATAGGTATCTAGTTTTTTTTTATTATGACCTTTTAAAATTAGATAAGTGTAGGTATGCTATAAATAAATCTATTAATAAATCCTTGGGAGATAACTCTGTAGGAAAAGAGGTTGCGAGGGCGAAGTTCTATGAATTGGAGGTTCGCTTAGATACAGACCTACTTCCGTGAGTGCCATCCATTCTGCAGAAGACTGATCCAATTAGAGCATTATACAGATTAGGTCCTACATAAAGGTCACGACCCTCAACTGTGAGGATATCCATTCAAGGAGTAGGAGATATAACTATATAGTTGAATTAGGTATACCCACCTTGAATGAACAAACGATTTTTTTTCTTTTATTTATGGATTATTCCGTCAATCGATTTGTAGCGCCATCTATCTCGCTACATGAGAACTATCCTAGATCGCGCAAACGAAGTTATCACGGAGTTTGAACATAAGTAATACTACCGAATACCATCCATTGGTCCTCGGAGCCCGAGCCAAAGATCGCTCGGCGTGGAAGATCTTCCCTTTTCGTAGGAGGACACAATATCCTACCATGTTCTCCTCAGATTCTTCTATCATACCGAAGCAGTAGGTATGCTAATTTTGAAATAACAATTCATAGGTCAAAAGTTTTTCGAAGTATCTAACGAGCTCTAACGAGCAATAAGTATTTACTTTCCCTGTAACATATTAGGTACATAGAAAATCTAAAACTAAAATCTTTCAAAAGTTGATTATTAAATTGTTCACATAAAACTTGGAGCTTGAAAAGCTTGTAGGTACCTACCTACCTCTATGTTGGTTGTAAGCGAATGTAATTGAAGTACGTACTTAGATAAGCACCTACCTACCTACTCTATCTACCTAGGTCATTATAGAAAAAGACAGTGACAAAAATATTTATCTTGAAATGGCACATCTATTTACGCGCATAAGAATTTGATCATAAAAAAGGAAATAATATTTAGTTTTAAAAAGAGTCACCTACTCTAACACTAACAGTAGAGCTTCTTGTGGAAGAGCTCGTCTGGGGAAGTACCTACTACCACCGTACTTCTTCTTCTTTTAAACCTATATGGCCTGTGTCCGTCATTTCGACAGACAATTTTGCGACCTACCTATATAGGACACGAATTTTGACATTGTTTGAAACGACACATTATAGCACTTTTATTTTAATAGTTTTTCTTGTGTTATTGTGAGTATTGTTGTTTAATTTTGGTGGAATTTTAACCAATAATACTTAGGTCGTAACATAAAGTGTGAGCCATTGGAATAAATGTTGTAAAGTGGTTTTTCTGAATGTGAAAATTCGTGTTAGGTTTGGAAAAGAAAATCCACCATTTTCTTTTCAAAACAAACGACAGCCGACTTGACAAATGACTTGACTTGACTTATTTATTACAATTTTAACACTTGACATTGGCAAAATTGTCTGTCGAAATGACGGACACAGGCCATTACTGAAGAGAAGAAGAAGAACCTACCTATACCTATTCATTAAAAATAATACAACTGAGTGTTGATGAGAAGGTTGATGATGAGGCCCTTGTGTCTGTCTCTTTTACTGTCGCTTTTTCGTTTCCATCGACTTTGAAATCACAACGATGCTAAAGAAGTTTTCACTTGAAAACCACACAATATAATAAGAAAAAATTGTCTATGTAGAACGTTGCTAGACATGACCATACCATGCTAACCTGCACTTGTTCCTCAAGGTGTAGCTTGCTTATTCAATCTTCACAGATTATCCAAGACGTTCTACGCGGTCACTGTTTGGATGGGTGACCGGTAGTGGCATTTATATTTGCGCGCTTCCGTGCTTCGGAGGGCACGTTAAACTGTCCCGGCTCTAGCAGTCGTTAAGCCACGACGGAGGTCTTCAGGCAGCCTGAAAGCTAGGTCACCAGAGTTGGTCACTGTCATACGAATTAATTATTTAAATATCAACATTAGCATCTGTCGCATGTAGGTGCCTACCTACCTACTCTTCTTTCATCCGTCAAAACTCAGGCTCATTAAAACTCAGATCCATACTAAACGACAAGTCTTAGATAAATGATCGTTTTGTAGATTTTCCCATTTAATTTTAGCGGCATTCTCGGATCACAAATAGTACCTACTTCTATTTATGGCCTCTGTCCGTCATTTCGACAGACAATTTTGCCAGTGTCAATTGAATAATTTGAAATACTTAATGTAAAGTCGACTGTCATTTGTTTCGAATCAAATTCAAATTAAAATTCAAAATGGTGGATTTTCCCTGCAAAACTTATAAACCGAATATTATCATTTTAATGGAGACCACTTTACACGCATTTATTTCAATGGCTCACACTTTATGCTACAACCTCGAGTAGTTAATATTGGTTAAAATTCTACTAAAATTAAACAACAATAGGTACTCACTATAAGACAAGAAAAACTATTAAAATAAAAGTGCTGATGTTGAAATGACAAAACTCGAATCTTCACAAATAGTTCCTGTGACCTGTCTCCTTCTGAATTTAACAACGATTTCTAATTATTTCAGTAAAGTTCGTGACTTTTCTCTACGAAATGTATCATTTTATCACTCACAATCTATTCAAGGAAATTACAAACTTGATAAATATGTTACGAAAAGGTTTTAATATAAATAAAAAGTTATATGACCTCAGATTCAGTGTAACGGTGCAACTGCAATACAAAATGACTGTCCGGTTAATGTTATTAGTTATTTTTGGACTGATAGCAGTAAGTTTAGCAATCACACACTTAAAATACCGATTTGAAATAAAACGTACTAAACTTTGACTTATTAGAACATAAAGAAACTCAGATTTATATTTATTTTTCAGACTGGCTATAGCCAGATTCTTGGCAATGGCTACAAAGGTGTGCCAGCTGGCGGACTGGCAAACGGGTACGCGCCAAATTGCTACGGTCCGAATTTGGCACCGAATCTAGCAGGGCCGGGATTGGCTGGCTATCCAGGTCCCGCTGGCTACGGTGACGTCTCGATTATCGGCGAGTTGCCAGTGGCTGGCAATACGGCTGTGAATGGCCAGGTGCCAGTGATTGGTTACGTTAATTTCGAAGGTTATCTGCCAGCTGGCGGTCTTGTTTCGGTGGCTCCAAACGGCTGTGGCTGCATTTAAATTTTATTCCTTGTTTTAGAATGTTAAATAAATTTATTGAAAAAAATATTAATGGCTATTTTATTTTCATCTTCTGTCCTCCGTTTTAAGATACTTATTAAAGTTTTTAACTAGGAGTCCAAATGGATTTCCTGATATTCAATACTTATGTTACTTGTATCTTACCTACCTATTCAATTGTAGGTAAACACCTACATTAAAATATTAATATTCAGAATAGGACGAACATTACTTAAAGTTTGTACTGTAGCTAGTAAGTACCTCTACTCGTACTTACGAAAGTGCATAACAAATTATCTATCCATGTTCAAAAAAAATGAGTTAATATGATCCTTATTTACTTACCTAGAGACGTGGATAATTACCTAAACTCATGTAGTCTTTGGATGATAAAAACTAACATGACTATTAAAAGATTACATTTGTTTTTGGGTAAACGAAAAAATAAAACAATGTTTTTAATTTGGTTGTATTAAATAACGTTCATAATAAGTTACAATAAATATTTTCCTACATCTAATAATTAACTAGAACTTCTATAGTTGACAGAACTAGATCCTGACGTCGGGAGTCTGCCATTTATACTGACAGTGCCGGAAAATGGCAACTTGTCAGTAACGGCCACATTGCCAGCGATTTCTAATGCACCAGCTTCAATATGGATACCATATTGCTGGTTGCCAGGTCGTCCAGCCAACGCAGATTGAGAATAGGAATTATCACTTGGATACCAGCCATTGGTCAATTTGGCACTGGCTTTATTATCGTTGGCCCTAATACTGGCAACTTTTAAACTTCCTGAGTTATAATTTTGAGGAGGGCTGCCTAAGCGATACTGGGAAAGTTGTTTTGGACTGGCAATGTACCCTGGTAGAGTTTGAGCTGCATTGGCAATAGTAGCACTTCTGGCAACTTCAGAATTGGCTGCATTTGCCAAATTGAATTTGGCTACGTTGTTAACATCTGACCTGGCTGCTTGCACATTATTTCTAGCTAAACTGGCTGTATTGGCAGAATTTGAATACCAGTTCGCATTTGATTTGTATGTGTTGCCAGTAGCTGCCATTGGATTAACTGTATTTCTGTTTGCTATGTTCGAAAATCCGTTTCTAGCAAGATTAGACGCAGGTGAAGTTCCCAGGTTTCTGGCAAGAGGTGTGTTTTTGGTTAGAAATCTTGCATTAGATCGTGCATTACTGAATTGAGGATTCACTGAGTTGATACTGTTGATAGCACCTTGCCCAACATAAGCTGTAATTTGTCCAGTAGTAAACTGTAAAAGAAAAATACAGCATTATATACGTGTGCTCAATCATCTTTGTTTGCAAAGAAGAATCTAATAAGCACTAGATGCATACTTAAGTATCAAACTTACATGAATAAATATCGAGATTAGAAGATAAGTAAGAAAAGACATTTCCAACGACCAAATGCAAATAAATCAGTTTTCATCTTAGTCAACCTTTTATAAAACAGCATTTTATCAGTGTCTTCGGTTGCAAAATTTACGTGATAAAGTAGCAAAAGGCTAACATTGTTAATATCTGATCTTTTGACTTGTAAGTAGGTAGGTACAGAAAAGTGAGCGATGGTTTACTAGTTAGATTAGGACAAAGAAAAGTAACGCTGATCTGGTAGCACTGATTTTTAACAAATCGTTATAGTTACCTATTTAATTATGTTGATTATTTGCTGACTTGCAGTATCTGCTTTAATATTTTGCTGCAATTGACACAGTGCCACGGACTGGCACTACTCCATTAAAATTCATATCTTCACTTTTATTCACAACTTCAGACCAACTGTCCAATTGTTCCTGAAACTCTGAAGATGCAAATGATCCTGCTTCTGGTATTGCAGGATATTCAGCTAGGAGTCCAGGGATGAAATATGGAGGTGGGGCGTAAAACTGAGGATAATAATATGTTGGGAACCAAGGCATTGGTGGCATCTCCAATGGACCTGCAAGGGAATTAAATCGACTTGACAATTTTGGCACTCATCTTTCCTGCAGATAATTATTTTCCCTTATAAAATCAGCATTATTATCTTACCTCCGCATCCATAATGCGTTCCTATTGATATTTTGCCCTGAACCGGAACTGTACCACCAAAGCTGACCGATTCTTCTGAAAACTCTTCACTACCAACTGCTTTGCCATCTGTCTCTTGATTTGTCTCAAGATTTTTGCCAAAGTCAATAGTATTTCCTGAAATCAGTAAGCAGTTTTTACTTTAACAATAAATCCTACCAAATTTACTATGGAATGATAAAAAAATGGTGACATTTAAGTAGTAAACGGATTGAAACACTTGCTTAAAAAAATTAAAAAATTAAAATTAGTTTTATTCAGATATTAAGATCTTACCTCCACACCCATAATTTGCTGCAATAGTCACTTTTCCTTGTCCTTTTGCACATCCATTGAAGATGATAGGTTCATCGCTTACTTCTGTAGCAACTTCATCATTTGAATTGAGGACAACTTTGCTGGTATCTGTAGCGTAAAATCTAGCTTTACTTATTGTACTTCGGCTGATATTTTGTTTAGTTAATCATTTTAAAGCTACATCCGTACCTTTGTGTCCTTTTTCTCCATCCGTAGCTTCACATTCAAACTGTGCAGTAATAACAATTTTTCCATCAGTTTTTACAGGGTTGCTGAATTTGATAGTAGTATTAATAATTGTCTTTTTGTCATCTGGATATTCTTCGCCTGATTTTTCTTCATTTGTTTCACTGCTACAGCTATCTATTAATGAAATTGATTGGTTAAACGTAGGCAATAAAACATTGTGATATTAAAATCAAGCAAATGCTCACCTTCGCGTCCATAGCATGTTGAAATGGTTACTGCTCCTTTAGCCTTTGCAGGACCACTGACTACAATTGTGCTTATAGGCTTATCTACTTCTTCTTTATTTTGAACTTCTTTTGTATCACTGAGTGGAATTTCATCAGCTGTTTTGAAGATATCAGTTGACGTGGGCTGAATGTATCGGATTAGATTTTCTTCCACAGATTCGTTGAGAATGGATGCCGTATCCAGTTCTGGGAGTTCAGGATCATTTTCTATAACCTCCTGGGCAGAGTTGAACTGAAGATAGGAATAGTAATTATCATAACGACCTGCAGGAAGGTGTAGTGAATGACAGCGAAGCCTGTACTTTCTAAAAATTGTCTGTTGAAAGGACGAACACAGGCCATATGGGATAAAGAAGAAGAAGACACGAAATCTGTCAAAATCCGAATCCAATATGGAACGGCGGTGGTCAAAGAGTAGCCCTTCAAAACAAACGACAGCCGACTTGACGAAGACTTGATTTGACTTAGATTATTTCAAATTCATCACTTGACACTAGCTAAATTGTAGTAAAAGAAGAGTAGCCCTACAGAAGGCTAACTTCCGTTTGTCGTAGGGTAGGTAACCTAAGTAGGTAAGATATTGAGAAACCCTTACCTGCAACAAAACCACAGCAATAAATAGGACAGCTAACATGATTAAAACCAGTTCTATTTGTACAGTGTACTGCAGCAATTTACTTGTGATTACAAATACGTGACCTTCTTATATAAATAGGTAAGGCCTGTATTATCAGAGGTCGTCCTTAGTGTAAAACGAATTTATCAAACTTATGGCTAACAAAGGTTTATTAATAATTATGTGTGGTACCTAGGTATGTGTTTTACCTACATTCTAGTTATAACTTAGTCATAGACAGGCATTTATTTGCTTAAAAATGTAACACACAAAATACACCTACAGAACTAAACTAACAACACTACAATGAAACAAAATTAGAGAGAAAGAAAAATGAGATGAGTGGATTGAGTAGGTAGCTAGGTAAGCTGGCAAGACTAAGTGTTAGTCAAGGTTAAGATCGTAAAAAACACCAATAAACTTTGATGTCCATTTATCCATTAGACTTTGTGGTAAGGCAGTTGAATTCATAATGTACCTAAGTGAATCTACATCATGGCTTATCTACTAAAGTCTCACAACCAATATTACAGGTTGGTATCTACTGTAAAAATTACGTGCCTCAAACACACGAAGCTGCCAATAATTTCCGATAAATAATTGACAGTTTCGAAATTGTGACATGCATGCTACATGATAGAGACTACACCTAATAGGTACATAATAATATAAATATGTTTTTTGAAACTATGCAGGAGGGCAATCGCTATCTCATAAAAGCCTGCCAGGTTTTCTGAACTGTTTTCATACTAAATCATGGGTATTCTGTGACTAAATAGTGACATTAGTGGGTTTCAGCACGTTTTTTGCCTTCAAAAGCTTCTTGTTTTCGTATATCTGTGGCCACGTCGCTTGACATTATGCTGGGCAGCGAAAGCAGTTCACAGCTTACGATACGGGGGTTGCCCTATTCATAATTTTATTATGTATCATGCATAGCCTTTCATAGTGTTTTGCAGCTAAAAAAGTATTATATTAAAATTATAATATAAACAGCCATTTATTTTAAAATTATTTATTACTTACAACTAGACAATAAATAATTTCTAAAACATAATTTTAGTAATTAACAGCTGTATTTTGATTTAACAACTCAGGATTTATAGTCAATATAGTTTCTGTAATACCAATAACAGGCAAGCCACTGAATATTGGAAAACTGCCAAATTCGCCCAAATTCAACGTGTTTACGTTGTTCACTGGCACATTGTTATTGCCAGTTGGCTGGCCGTAGCCAATACTCGCTAGCAAATTAGCCAATACACCGCTGTCTTGCTGGTTCTGAATATTAGTGGGTTGTTGGAAATCAGTGTTCGATGGAGTTTGATAGTTGTTTGGCATAAATTGTTCATTAGGTACAATGTTATTGAAATTGTTCATAGCCAAAAAGTTCGGAAATTCTTCAGTGACTAATGGCAATACACTGGCTCCATAACCATCGATAGGTGAATTGTTTTGTGGAATAATAGCTTGAAGCTGATTGGGTATTGAATTTAATGATAAACCGTTATTTATCAACAATTCATTCCCTATGAAGTTATTTCCAGCAGCATTATTGGGCATTAAATTAGCTTGTGCTATATCATAGCTTTGCATCGGCAAGATATCATTATTTTGAATAATATTATTACTAGTTGGATAATTGTTTTCTATGAAATCATTAGCTGTCAAGCTTCTGGGCAATTTTAAACCATTGCTTGCCTCATAGTTACTGTTTACAAAGTTAATATTTGGAAAATTAGTAATGCTGCTAAGTTCAGTTGCTGGCACAACTTCAAATGGTAATCCATTATTAAAAGCTTGACCGGTTAGTATCAAACTATTTATTTTAGTCGGTTTACTTATTGCCAGATTCGGCACGTTATTATTTTCTGGCAAATTATATTGGGCCGTGTCGGTATTATAACCTTTAAGGCTATTAGGAGTTGAAACAAAATTCTCATTTGGGATATTGTTATATAAATTATTATTGAGATTATTGCTACTCACAGATAAATTAGGATTATTTGGTGTAATTGGGTAAATGTTTTCTATTAGTTCATTAGGTGGCAAGCTTCTGGGTAATTTTAAACCATTATTTACCTCATAGTTTACAAAGTTATTATTTGGAAAATTTGTAATGCTGCTAAGTTCAGTTGCTGGCACAACTTCGAATGGTAATCCATTATTAAAAGCTTGACCGGTTAGAGTCAAACTATTTATTTTACTCGGTTCACTTATTGCCAGATTCTGCACGTTATTATTTACTGGCAAATTACATTGGGCAGTGTTGGTATTATAACCTACAAATCTATTTGGAGTTGAAACAAAATTGTTATTTGGGACATTGTTATGTAAATTATTATTCAGAATATTGCTACTCACAGGTAGATAAGGATTATTTGGTGCAAAATTATTAAATGGCAAACTATTTCTTGGTGTTTGTAGATTATGGTTATTATGCAATGAGTTTTGAACAAATCCTGAAAGATTATTCGCCATCAACTGTCTGTTATTAATATTTGACACAAAGTTAAGCAACTCCCCAAACCGACCGTCAATAAATTGCATTTTTGGAATGCCTTGCAATCCATTGGCTGGGACATTGCCATTTATCGACAATGGGTTAGTAAATGGAATGTTGTTAGCAGCTGCGAAATTACTGCCAGTTGGCTGGTTATAAATCGGAGCTGCGAAATTACTGCCAGTTGGCTGGTTATAGTTCTGGCTGATTTCTGGCACTGGCAAATTTTGATATCCATTATTCCTGAAATGGTCAGGCAGTTGGGCGAATATACTCTGAAAATATAATATTATATCGTATTAATTCAAACCTACAGTTAGGTTAATATTAATGTTAAGTTTCGATTTTACCTGGGTAATAAAAACTAGTAAAAATATTTCAGTACATCTAAGAGACATCTTAGCGACTGAAAGTAATTACAATAATACACATACTTATACGTTTAATTACGAACGCAACTTATCTTCAGAGATTTTTTTCTTAACAATGATAAAAGAAAAACGTGATGATAACTTCTTATCAATCTAAGCAACTATCTGCATTTATTGCTTCATAACTTTTTTTACGTATTTTTTTATTGAAAACAGTGACGAGTATTTACGAAGGCGGTTTATATTCTTTGAGTAAAAATCATAGGCTATATTAAGTACCTATACCCACATCATCTATAAAAAAAAATATTAGGTACATAGGTACGCACCGAAAAAAAGAACATTACATATTTTTAATATTTTATTTCCTAGATCTAGATACGAAGCTAACTGATAATAAATAACTTAAATAACATATTTCTAAATCAAGTAAGAAGTCTAGAACCTCATTCTATTCGGAGAATCTACTACCAGAGACGACAACAACTCTCTAGGAAGAAGAGCTGATAGTAGATCCCTGTTTGCAACCAATGGTGCTTCGTTTGAGGCCAACCCAAAGTTCTGCCGCTGCAGAGGAACAAAGTTCGACAATTGTTCGCTAGGAGCAACAACTAAGTTACGCGGCAATGAGGCATAGTTTGACAGTTCGTTAGGGTTGGCCACCACTAAATTACGTGCTAAAGGTGCACCGTAGTCTGAAAATTGCTCGTTTGCAACTACGAAGTTCTGTCGAGGCAACGCTGCGTAGTTCGACAATTCATTCGGGACTGCAAAGTTGCGGGCTTGAGCGTAGCTTGGTAACGCATACCCCTGCAAAGGAGCCGCATACTCAGTTGCGTCATTACACACACTGGATGCAATCATCAGGCTTTGCAGAGCTGAATTCTTCAGCACATCAGCTAAATGCACTCTTCCGTTTCTCTTCGGAGGCAGCTGTTGAACCGCAGTGGTTAGGACATCGAGTCTTTCGCTTAGAGGTGCTTGGTTGAAGCTTGATAGAAGATAGTTGATCAGTTGCTGCTTGGAAACCTGTGTTGGTGCTGCTGGTATTGACGGTCCAATGGTGTACGCGTATTGGGCAAGCGCATTCTGAAAAGAAAGTCAAAGCAATTTTATAACCCTTTTTAAAATTCTAAATGCTATTGAAGGTATATACAGAGTGTAAAAAGCCACTGTCAAAAACTAAGAGTACACCTAATAGCGTGCATTATACATAACCTTTAGATTAAGACAAAATTGTAAATCAAATCACGATTAAAAAATGGTTCCGTTGCAAAATATCGAATTTAGAAGGGCTAAAGTTCTGTCACTGCTGTCAACTTATCGTATAGAGTTTATGGTGACCCCAGATAAGTAGGTAAGTTTAATTGAAAAATAGTTGTACTGATACCATTCAATAAAACTACGAAAAAAATTTAAGACAATATTTTGACAACTTCGTTTGGTAATGACCGTGTAGTTTGAAGTTTAGTTTAAGTTTTTTTTTGTTTCTTTTTTTTAAGATTTAGGTATAGCTTAGCCTTTGGCTGCCAATACATCTAATGGTAAGTTTTCGAAAGGTACTTTTACAATTTGTTGGTAGGTACGTCTTATAATTTAAAAAAATACTTACATTAATTAAAATGATTAAGAAACTAGCGGAAATTATTGTTTGCATGATGAACGTTGGCTTCAATGATCGATGATTAAATTACGTTTAAATTTACGTGCTTTTATGTATAAAATAATCTTGAATTATATTATGCAATATTCATTTATCTAATAAGCTGCAATCCAACGAGATAAATTATTTTTAGAGATAAAACACAGACTTATTGAGAAAACGATACGATTGGTATTTTGTAATAAGTTTCTTCCTAACAAGTGTCTTCAATGATTTACGCACGAATTCATAGTCAAGATAAAAGGGACTCCTGTTAGAGCATGGTTTATGTTATGAATGTCACACGTTGGTTACTTAACGACACTTCGGACCCACCATAATATTATGTAATGATATATATTATGGGGTATGATACCCCTAGCCAAACCCCTGGGGGTAGGGTGGGACGAAACCATATCACTATATAGAGATGTGACCTAAGGACTTCCACGTATCTATGAAAGTATTTCTTCTTCTTCTCTTAATTAATGGCCTCTGTCCGTCATTTCGACATACAATTTTGCCAGTGTCAAGTTTTGTATTTGAAATAATATTCACCGTTCATTTTTCTTAACCTACATACTCAGATCTCCGCCTTTTGTTAAAAGATTAGTAAACCAGTAAACGCCAATAAACACTGACATTGGCAAATTCGTGGCAGCCCTAGCCACCGAACAGCCACAACAAAAGAAGAAGAAGAAGTCAAGTCATTCGTCAAGCCGGCTGTTACTCGACAGCCGAATTGACAAATGCGTTGATTAATACTACTTCAAATACGTAATTCACTTGACACTGGCAAAATTTTATTAGTACCTACCTACCATCGCTATTCTGTGTAAAAAGCTGGCAATGTCCATTGAACTCAATCGGCTGCCCTATCGCCAAGTTAAATGGTAATGGAGTCCAAAAACTTAATTTTTACAACTTTAGCATTAGGTACCAATACCTATTAAAATTAGTGCATGGATGGAATAAAGGTATGGGACGGCCAATAAAATAATTATATTGTTGGACATTTCACACAACGCCCTTTAGTCTCAATTGAGACTTTACACAAGAACTAATGGGAACTAGCTGGCTGATGCAATACTTGTACCTACCTACTTATAATTTATATTTTTTCTAAATACATACTTATGAAACATAATAACATCCAGACCAGACATACATAAAAAAACAATCTATGTTTGCCACACACAATTTTTGTTCAGCACGAAAGGCAGAGCTAATACCAACTGAGCTGTGACGCCTATTTAAATAAATAAAACGAGTACATACAGCATTACTAACGTATTTATTAGGTAAAAATTTAAACAATTTATTTTATAAAGTTAATATTACTAATTAAATGCAGGGCGGTGGAATAGGAATCTTCTTCAAATATTGACATTTCGAATAACAAGGCGATGCCTGAGGAAGGTACGGTGAGAACGGAGCATACGCAGATACTGGTGACGCGGCTGGCAAGAAGGGGTTACCAGCTGTGGGCAATTCAAGGCTGTATGAGCCAAGGCAACCGAGGTTACTTGCTGGGTATTGGCAACCACATCGAGGTGTTGATGGTTGTGGATAGGGGTTTGAGATTACGTAGCCTTGAATTGAAACCTGAAGAAGATAACATAATTTATATATTTCATTAAAACACATTATATAGGTGTCTTAAAAATAATGGCTTGACATTTAAGTTTTCAAAACAGAACCTACACCACCTACAGGCCTAACGCCCTTAAGGCCGCCTAATACAGAAATCGTTACTTAAGCGTGCTCAAGCATAGATTTGAGTACCTAGAAATTTTCATACAAAAAATATGCTTGAGCACAGTAAATCGTAGCAGGCCACGTCATAGCAGGATCAAAATGTAATTTACCTACCAATTGAATTAAGAAACTAAATGACAATGCACAATTTTTTTGAAATATGGAATTTAAATCAATACTTACAATAAATGCACACACAACTAATATGAACCCCTTCATTTTAACAGAGAAAATATGTAGGTTCTTGGAACTTTATCAAAGGTTATTAACTTTTATTTCTATTATGTTGCCCTATATATGTAATTGGATTTATGCAACATTTTTGATTGTTATCTGATATTCTTTTGCATCATACACACACATGCCATCATATACAAATACCAATGTTTTACAAAATTAAATGTTTTTATTGTTTCCAAAAGATAATAATATTAACGAGATTTCACTCTTGCCAGAAAACATTTCAAGAGTTATTTAAAAAATGTTTAAAGCTAATAAAACATTTGGGGCCTTACTTAAGACAGTTATTATGACAGACGAATAGTTAAACAGTTGAATCAAAGTCTAGCTCTGTCACTGTTTGTCACTACCTGTTAGTAGGTGACAGCAATAATTTAAACAGCTGAATAAAGTTATTCAGCGAGTCATCTCTATTCAGATGTGATAGAGATGACTAAGGACTCTAATGTTTTACTATAGGCAGTGGTTTTAGGCTTTGCTAGCTTGGTAGATGCTTAGGAAAAGCTTACTGGACATAGGCACAGATTATTCTGTACCTGTGTCCAGTTGAGTTATGACAATTATTGTCTTATACAAAACCTCGATGCCTATTTAGATATTGAAAATATTGCAAACTGCTTATTACGTAGGTATATAAAACCCACGTCTAAGTAATAAGAAACATGTTTACGTATGTACCTACCTACACAGCAATGTTTACACTGCAATAAAATATATCATACGTATCTAGGTAGGTATTGAGTATTTGCGCGGTAGGTAGGTAGGCATTTTGATGAATGTGTAAATTTTTAGGAAACTACGTTTGTTTGCAATGATATCATAATGCCTGCCAAAGCGATTATACATAATAATATATTATGTTACCTAAGTGTATGTACCTACCTATTCGTTATTTTGCTGTTATTAAACTGTCTCACGTTTGACCGATTTAATTTTGTAGATTGAGATCGTACCTACAAAATTTACTAAAACAATAGCTTGTAAATCTTTAGATAGGTAATTAAAGTATTTGAACAAAAATATATTTTAACATCTTTTATTTAATACTAAACTAAACTTCATAAATAGATTAACAATAAGTTAATGCAAAACTAAAACATAAGCTTCACAAAGAAGGTGGAGGAATAGGTATCTTCCTCAGAAATTGTCCTCTGGACTGTGTTGGTGGTGGCAGGTTCCCTGGAGACATTGCAGAAACTGGAGACGCGATAGGCAAGTATGGGTTAAAAGCTGGAGCTGGAAGAGGACAAGGTTGGGCGCTTTCTTGTGGCACAGAATATGCCTGGAAGATCTCCTTAGGTATGACCAGTGAATCAGAAAAATTTGGAGCAACTTCTTCTCTCGCAGGTCTAAGCATCCTCTGCAATAACTCAGGATTAACAGCTCTGTAACCATCACTGGCAATACGAGCTGGCATTTCGTTTGCCACGACAGCCCTAGGCATTTCATACGCCAATCTGGCAGGTATCGGTACTTCCCCGCAGATGACTCTGGCCGTTTCTGGTCTAGCAATTATGTTAGATCTTTGGGCCGCCATTTTTATCAGCTGCATAGCTTTGTCAGTGTTCGCTGGTGATAGGATTTCTTGAAGGGCTGATACGGAACTTGGGGTGAGGATTCGCGCTGATGATGATGACAGGGTAATGATAACCATTACTATTACGAATCCTTTCATATTGTTGAAGTTCTGTGGAAATCAAATATATGAGATTTTGAACCACTTTGTTTATCCTGCTATTTTGAATCAACGTATCTAGGTAGGTGAACGCAAGTAATAGATAAGCCTGGTTATGTTTGATATTTAAATGCGTATGTCCCTGTATATACACACCTACTTAGTTTAAATATGTTAAGAAGGTAAGATACCTTCTCTAAATAAAAATTACAACTTGTGAAAATCGCTTTTATAAATTTAATTTATCAGATTTTATTACAATATTAAAAGAACGTGATAAATAGAGCCTATTTTTATCAGTTCTGTCAAATGCAATTTGATCACTTATCAAAATAATGTCGGAATACCAGTGTTGGTTGCAATGGAAGTCAACCAACTTGAAATGCTTTATTGTATAGGTACCTAACTACAACTGAGCGCTTTCGCGGTCATCTTCGGTTTTCAACCCTAAACTTCATCTTTTAGGAAAATAGACTCTTAACATTCTTCATAAATTGCAAAATGAAAATGGTAATTTTATTATTGTTATTCAGCCGCTACTGTCCTACTATAGGGAAAAGGCCTCCCTTTCCTCTTTCCAGAAAATGGTAGGTATAATGAACTCCATTACCATTTTCTGTGAAAAATCTACAGTATAATTTAAAAATAGGTAAGTACCTAAGTTAAAACCAGACGCTAGTTAGGTACTATGCCTTGTTTCATTTTTAAGTGATTTGGGTAATGCTAAAGTTGTTATAATGATGTCCAAAGTTTTGAACTCCATTACCTACCATTGTCACTTCGCGATAAGGGCGCGGCTATGTCCGTCCGCACTTGTGCAGAAATAGCTATTTTCATGTGACGACTAGGTACCTACTTATATATAGGAAAAAGTTCGGACTACCTAAGTAAATTAAACTAATCAGTAAATAGGTACACAGTTTAGTTTTATACCTTGGTATTTAGCGTATAATTATTTATTTTATAAATTAATCAAAATAACCTATGAAAGTATAGCAATTTTACAAACATGGTGGCTGTAGTGTGATTTGCCGTAAATATTTTCCACATCCGACAGGTGGCGGTGCTAACTGACCACCGCAGCCAGGAATTTGGCAGCCACAGTTGCTTTCCAAAACTGGCAATTGACAGGCGCGTGGCATATCTAGTGATGGCAATTGGTACGGATACGGCACATTTGGCACTGGCAACTGACAGTTACACGGACCACCAGCCATCTGGCAGCCACAATTAAACGCCTGGAATTGACAACCACAATCTAACCCTGGCAACTGGCATCCACACGGTAGGTTAAATACTGGCAACTGGCAACCACAAGGCAGATCTAACCCTGACAATATGCAACCACACGATGTTCCTATCGCCGGCATCTGGCAACTGCATGGGACATCTATCGCTGACAACTGGCAACCGCATTTTTGGCGCTGGCAACCGCTTTCAACTGCCATTTGGCATCCGCAATTTGGTATTTTCACTGCAGGTCTTGGTGCTTCGATCCAAGCTGTCCGAAGCAATGTTTCTACAGGAATTCCTGGTAGACCAACCACATTGAAATCGCTTGTTTTCGTACTACAAAGCGAGTCAAAGGCGTATGGCGTATTTTGACATTGACAGCTAGGAAAGTCGCATTGGTACGTAGGCAGGTTTATGGCAGGAACTGGTATCCCATAGGCATAATCACATGGTTCTTCTAGGAGTATGTGCTGGTTGCAAACTCTAGGACAACCACAACTACTAAGGCCATATGCAGCTTCTACCACTTCTACCAATGCCTTGGGACTGAATTCGAGGGCTGACGACTGACAACCACAAGCAGGCTTACAAACTCTACCTATTTTCTTCTGCCGCTTCATCACTCTGCCGCCGCTGACCTGTAAAAATGAAATGCCCATAATTATGCAATCTTGTAAAACACGATTGGTGAACATTTTCTCCATTTTTTTGCTATTTGTCTCAGGAAAACACACCATTTTTGTTTTGTTAAGAAACCTAGAAGACATTTCTTTTCGGTTGGTTCTTTCTTAACCTTGTAGGTAGGTACCTAATTATGTAAAAACAGTTTTGGTAGGTACCTAAACCTATCATTTCGTGCGCTTTCGTGGAATAGCGGAGTTGCGGAAGTCCTTGGTACGCAAAGTGGAACGCTTCTTACTTCATCATTTCCCTGCCCTACGGCACAACATGTTTTCTTCTTCCACTAACTTCTATCATTCGTCAACTCTGAATCTACTCCTCTCACATTCATATCCTCTTTCACACAATCAAACCACTTCTTCTTCGGTCTTCCTCTACTTGCATACCCAGCCACACTCATATTCATAACTCTCTTCGTTATATGACTTTCATCCCTCCTCATTACGTGTCCATACCATGCTAATCTACCACTCCTCATCTTTTCAATAACAGGCGCCACTTTCACACTTCCCCTGATATACTCATTCCTTATTTTTATCTAACCTCGTCACCCCACACATCCATCTTAACATTCGCATCTCAGTAGCATGCACGCTCCTTTCATCCGTCTTCTTCGTGGAATGCTTCTTACTTCTCACTTACGAAAAGATCCATATTTCGTCATCCCACTACACAAGCCCTAAACTACATTATACTATCGACTAAGGTAAGTATTTACATTTAGGTAAGTGGGTAGGTATACTTACATAAAGTGCACTAATAGCAAGAAAAATAATAACCGTCGAACGCATTTTTTTCAATCCTCTAAGTGTAAAGGTATATCGCTAATTTATATGTACGCTTACTTAAATAGTAATTTCGGTGCACAGTTACTAAACTGTTTTAACAAATTACTAAATTTATACCTAATCTTTGATTAGAGATATCGATTTTACGAAAGTTCTATTGATTTACTAACCTATAGCGATAAACGAGAACCTATATCATACCTACCTAAATAGCTTACCTACTAGTAGGTAAATTATATAAATGTATAGGTATCTTAGCTACAGATTGACTCAACCAGGAACAAACTGAAAAAGGTGTGCGTTACTCCAGCAAAAGTGTTTATTTATTTATTTATTTATTCAATAGGCAACGCCAACAGCGCACATAGTTAGCAATACAATAATCACTTTTGAAAACCTTATTCTATAAAATGTGTTTAATCTGAAAATTCTAAAAATGCAGATGTTTAGAGCCTACTCTCCTGTAATTGTGCCCGAAGTTTTATATTTGTGCCTATAGCCGTTTTTAAGTTATTCAAGAAATTCACTTTTTTTATTGTAACGTTTTTTGCCGGGTCGATTTTCGTTGGTGAGCTAGCCGAATGAATGCTAGCATAGAAGGGAGCTAGAATATGTACGAAACTTCGGGTTAGTCTCATAATCCCCTTTGAGCCGTCCCCTTCAAGGGGATTGTGAGACTTTTTGTCTCATAGATAATAATAATAAATAAATAATAAATATTCACGGACGCTTAACACAACGCCTTCTAGTCCCAAACTAAGCAAAGCTTGTACGATGGAAACTAGATGGCTGATAGAATACATACATACTTTTTTTTTTTGTAAATACATACTTATAATACATAGAAACACCCAGACACAGAACAAACATCTATGTTTACAACACACAAATGTTTGTTCTCGGTGGGGATCGAGCCCACGACCCACAGCACGGAAGGCAGAGCTACTACCGACTGAGCCATGACGCCTGTCAAATAATCCCCTTGACTTCAAAATTTTCAAATCAAGGGGATTATGAGACTGGAGAGTCTCAAAATCCCCTTTGAGGCCAATTTACGCCGTAATAGCTACACCCACCGACCTCAAAAGTGTTGAAATATGGTGTAGCATGCCTCAGCCCCTAAAAAAAATAGTAATAATGATTCATGACGCTTCCCCTACCATCAACACTTTGACCACATTAACAGGAGACTTAACTCTTTTCATGTGCGTTTCGCCGGAGGGATTTTAAGTTTTTAATGGGTTTACAAATAATTGAACAAGTAATTTGTAAAAGTTACGAATATCTATCAAAAATTGTAAGCATTTTGGATGGAATACTGGTTTTCATAAACCATGTTGCTGACTACGCCTAGATAAGAAAAAAAGGTCCCTATTTACCTTATGTTTTTTTTTGTTTGAAATAAAAAATATAGCTAAAGTTGACATTGCATAGTTTATTCATTTTCTAAAACTAAATATGTACTAAAACACTTATAAATACATTAACAGGTAAATATGTACCTAATTGCACGTGATTTTTACATAAATCATGAATTTCATTTCACACAGCGCAATCTAGTCCCAAACTAAGCAAAGCTTGTACTATAGTAACTGATGATTCATACAAAAATATAGTTTGCGTGACTTTGTAGTTAATATGGCATTGAGTTGAGCGCTTCCATGCTTCGGAGTGCGCGTTAAACTGTCCCAGCTCTAGCAGTCGTTAAGCCACGACGGAGGCCTTAAGGCGGCCTAAAAACTCCGTCACCAGAGTTGGCCACTAACTCATACGAGCTTACTTAGGTAGGTACTCCGATTGTAATATCTTGGATAACAGGGAGTTTGATTTCGAGACAGTAAAGAGTTTTATATGTTTAGAAGATTTGGTCATAATGAATAACATTATTATCTTAATTATGAACGGTATATTTTTATTTTTTTTATAATTTCTCGTATATAATAATATACAACTTGTTTGGTACCTATAAAAACACGTCACACCACCTTTTTGAACGCCCAGGAAGACTGGTAGACAATGTTCTTAGCATTAAGTCCTCCGAGCACTACTTGTTTGTGTGAAATTTTTAAATAAATAAATAATTTCAGTGATATTATACCTTCCAAAATTTTGAAATATGTTGTTGTTGAAAGTTGTTTGACGGCTGTCAACATCTTAACTTCAGACAGAGAGCCCAGGAACAGATATTATATTACATTGATGGCCGAATACTCACAATGGCACTTGAATTAAGTTCACACTTAAATTATTGCCATCTCTTACAAATGAGTAATGTCAGAGGTGGAGCCATTTTAAGTGCTTAAATTTGAGTGACGTTTGAGTATTCCGGCCGTATTCTCAATTCAATTCAATTCTTGTCTATGGCCTTTGCAGTGTTGCCCGCAATTTCGCCAATGTCACATAAAATGTTACCGGCTATATTCTTATTTTTCTTAACCCTCCATCCCGTTTGTGACACTAGAGTAAACAGACACCGGCAGAATTGTAACAACAAGTTGCACAAGAAATAAACCAAGAAGTTGTTAGGAATACACGAGTTTTGACATTTTTTGAAACGACACAATCATAGCACTTTTATTTTAATAGTTTTTCTTGTGTTATTGTGAGTATTGTTGTTTAATTTTGGTGGCTTTTTAACCAATAATACTTAGGTCGTAACATAAAGTGTGAGCCATTGGAATAAATGTGTGTAAAGTGGTTTTTCTGAATGTGAAAATTCGTGTTAGGTTTTCAAGAGAAAATCCACTATTTTCTTTTCAAAACAAACGACAGCCGACTTGACAAATGACTTGACTTGACTTATATTATTACAATTATATCACTTGACATTGGCAAAATTGTCTGTCGAAATGACGGACAGAGGCCATTAATGAAGAGAAGAAGAAGAAGAAGACGTTGAAGGAATAGTTGTAATTATTGTGCACTACACATTATAACCCTCCATTTTGCTATCCTGTGGTTATGTAAGAATACATAAAGTATTACTTGGTTATAAGTTATTCAGTTTCTCAACGGTGGTGGTTTACCACTGCTGAGCACTTCTTTCATGGCTTTCATCATTGAGGGGATCAGACCCATGTGCTTATCCACACATTTGACTGCACACTTCTCAAACTCTATCGTGGCTTTGTCGATCTGGAAAAATAAAGATATATCATCAATATATATAAAACTCTTTTGAAGCTGACAGAGAATCAACGCACAGCCTAAACTATAAGTCCTAGAGGTATGAAATTTGGAGGGTAGGTTCCTTATAGTGTAGGGGCGCACTAAGAAAGGAATTTTGAAACGTCACACTTTAAAGGGTAGAACGCGAGCAACGCCGCGGGCGACGGCTAGTGGTTTAATAAATTCCCGGCTGGCTATTTTAGCTATTAAGTTTTAAGGGGATTCCTTGCTAGGGGCGAGCTAGGTACGAGCTTGCTTGCTAGGGTTCCGATGAGTAAAAACACTCACAAACACTGTAATATGGTAGAGTAGCAATAAAAACAAAAGGACATAACTCAACTTATGTCCTTTTTGACTAGAGGCAGTGATATGCCCGGCGGGCTATTAAGTTTTCAAGGGAATCTTGTAAGAAAGTAGGGAATTTTGTAATGAAGAGGGGGATTTTGTAGGGGAGAGGGGATTTTGTAACAATGAGGGGATTTCGTATCAGAGGGGGATTTTGTAGGTAAGAGGGGGATTTTGTAGGGGAGGGGGATTTTGTAATGATGAGGGGGTTTTGGGTGGGAGCCTCATAGCCCCCTAGATCTACAGTTTACTAAAGCTAGATAAAGATAAAGATAATTTTTTCGCAAAAACATGTGTAAATAAGGATGTTGTAGGTACATAATTTGGTGACACAACATGTCTTACCGATTTTGGCGTGCAAATAGAGATGACTCAAAATGTCGAAGTAATCCGAAAAGAGAAATACATATACATAAGCTACTTACAGAGTCTTGTGAAGGGGTTCCCCCGAGCCGATCCCGTGCTGAGTCATTACAGTCCATAACACATCGCTGCAGCCGGTTTTGGAAGTGCTCGATCTCACCCTGGAAAGAATACAATAATTAAAAATGATCAGTTTCAGTTCTTGTAAATAGAAATGTCAAAGATGGGTATAATCATGTGACTGGTCATCATCAGACCCTGGAGTATGCAGGACCCTCAAGTTACTCAAAGCTAAATGCTTCACATGAGCCGATAAAATAAATAGGGTATTTATACCAAGGCATGGTAGACAAACATCTTCTTAAATCTCCCGGTACTTAGTACCTTATGATACCTTGTTGAAGTCTTAAAGGGTAGTTAGAGGTATGTCTAAACATGACTATATTAATAAATATTCATGGACATTACACACAACACCATCTAGTCCCAAACTAAGCAGGGCTTGTACTATGGACCTAGATTAATGATAGAATAATATGTTGAACCTATATACATTTTTTTTGTAACCAGACATAGAACAAACATCTATGTTTACCATCACACAAATGTTTGTTCTCCGGGGGATCGAACCCACGACCCACAGCACGGAAGGCAGATCTATTACAGACTGAGCTGTGACGCCTGTAATTACCTACCCACATTTTATAATGAAGAAAATCTATAAGGTTGTTGATATCCTCACCTGAACGTAGCTATTGGCTTGGTTGAGCGGCACGGAGCACTTCTCAATGCAGTAATGTGTGCTTTCCAAGGAAGTGTTCTCTTCATCACAACATCTTGCAGCACATCTGTGCATGTCACCCTGTTATAATAAAAATATGTTAAAACTAGCTGTCGCTCACAGCTTTGTTCGCAAGGAAGCAGCATACGCATTATTTGGTTAAAATCTTTGATCCTAATTTTAGACCCTTTATGCGTCTTTTCAAAATTCCTTTCTTGCACCTTGACACTATATAAGGATACTACCCTCCAAATTTCATACCAATAGGACTTATAGTTTAGGCTGTGCGTTGATCGAACTTACTAACTAGCTAGCCGATTCAATATGGGCCTGTTTCAGAGTATTTTTAAACGACTTCAAAAACAGGAGAAGATTCTGAATTCAGTTGTTTTTTTTATGTTTGTGATTCACAGCTCCATAATTTATATACCAATTTGAAAACTTCCACCCACGACGTCATCCACATCCCTTTGATTACAAAAATCTGGGATTTTACGGGATCCTAATTTTCCTAGTAGCCTATTCAGGTTACAAACTATATATTATATTGTTACAGCCAAAGAGTGGAACTCCTTACCGGCATCTGTGTTCCGGAATAACTATAATTTAGAAGTTTTCAAGAGCCGGCAGCGGCATGATCATAGTGTGAACGCGGTAGTAGGTAGGTACAGTTTATTTCATCTAGGGTTGCGTAAGCCGAGATAACACTTCGGGGAGGGCGAAGTCGGCAACATAACCTAACTAACCTGCATCTTACGCAAATAGTTCTTGTCCAGCTGGTTGACCATGTCGGTCATTTGCTGCTCAATCCTCACTTTCTGTGCTTCAACCATCTTGCAGTTTTCACTTAGGAATTTGTAGGAAAATTAGAATTTTTCAGAAAAATCACGGAATCAAATCAACGAGCGAAGGAATCGAGAAAGAGAAGAAAACGAGTTTCGAACGAGAAAGAACGCTATGTTTCCACTTCTAATTTTGGTTTCTCCCTGGTTCGTTCTCAAATTATCCGTAATATTCCGTACATAACTCAAAATTTCATTATTTATGGACCATAGTTATTTCGTGTATTTAATATCATACACTACATTATGATACCTGCAAAACATTCTAATCGCTTTCTCATCACGATATCACAAAGCAACGTTACATAATATCTTTATTTTTAGCAAGACAAAATATCTTATGTTTAGTGTAAAAATTCTTAAGTTGTAAACACTAAATATGAAGTTGACATAACGTTGACAATGACAATGACAGAACGCAAGCTGACTGACGGAACCATAGATAGTAAGTAAGACAGAATATCTGACGAGATTGGGGTAGGTATGTAAGCATCTAGGTATTATGCACTCATTTTATGGTTTTCCTCCCGTTTTCACATCGTAGTTTTAGGGCAGTATTTACTGTGTATTACTTAGGAACACTAACCTAGGAACCTAGTAAGTAAATAAAAAACACTAGGTATTGCGTTATGTAACTCACTTTATTAATAGATAGGTAATAATTTACTTAGTCTATCTTATTTTTTAAATAAAAGAATAACGGTTTCAACTCTTGTACTTTCCCAACCCTAGCCCAATCAAGAAACCATCTAGTAAATCTTCGTCGAATGGAAGTTTCCCCGAAAGCTTGTCTTCAAATAAGTCTGCAAGTAAAGGCATGGGCTTGGCAAACTTACTGAGCTCCTTTATTTTCAGCCCATCCGCTGCCTTTATGGTAGGAATTTTGTCTAATAAACCTGGCAACACTGATAAACATGGCGGCGGCGGCGGGACTTTTGAATTCTTTGGAACGTCAGCAAATCCCGTACAAAATGGGCACGGGTATGCTACTGACTTCTCTGTTGCGATTTCCTTTGCTCTTTTTTTAGCAGCTTCTTGTGATATTTCAAGAGGTGCGGTATAATAATAGGCAACAGCTGTAGGTGGCGCGTATTTTGGTAATGGCGCAGCAGCAGGATACTTTGGTGCAGGTGGGATTGATGGAATCGACGCGTAGGTTGGTGGGGCTGTAGCATAAGGATTTGGTGGGTACATTAGTTGATACGCTGGGACCTGTGGTGGGGAAATCGTTGGGGTATAATTTGGGAGGTGTGCAGTCGGTTGAGCCATGGATAAAAAAGTTGTCGCAGGAAATGGTGGGAACATTGGGATAGAAGCTGGTGGCGCAAACGCTGGTGTTGCTCGTGGGGCGTACATAGATGGCACTGGTAACGTGTGAGGGGATGGGTAATAGTTGTAGGGCTGATAAGAACTAGGTGCAGGTGGGCTGTAATACTGCGAAGTCACCACCTGGAAAGGTTTGCTATTAAAAGTGGTATGTAGGTAAGTAGAGATAGATTTAGAAAATGATAACATAAAAATTTGTACCTAGTTTAGTATAGGTTAGTAGAATTATGTTGATAGCAACACTAAATTATGTTTTTTTTCTGACCACTTCCGGCAGCCATTTTTTCTGTACTTTTTTTGCTCGGTCTGTGCTATTAGCGGTCAACATTCTTACATTGGTTTCAATAAAACCTTTTTTACATTATCAAAATATAACAGGCAGTAAATACTGTAGAATCCCCACTGGTGGGGACAGCTTAGTGGGGATTATGACAATAAACCAAACCTACCTCTAGATATGCTGCCATAGTTATAAGTAAAAGTTTGACTGTCATTGTAACACTATCACATAAAAAATGCTGTTCTCATTTTTTATTTCTTTATATAATCAAAGATACGAAAGTAATAGCCACTCCACATCGATTTCACAAAAACTTTAATTGATTGCAGGTGTAGGTAGGTAATATAAACATTGCAACATTAGGTAGGTATTTATGTGACATAAAATAGGTACGATGACTTCCTTACACAAAATAGGTGTTTAGTATCAGGCAGCGAGAAGGGCACGGAAGATCATAAAAAAAAACTTAATTATGATAATAGGTATTTCAGAATATATATTTCTAAATTATGATGTTTTCATTTTTTTTCCAGAAATCCCCACTAAGTAATGTGACCCCTATTATAAGTCTTATAAAATATCTAAAATTAGGATCAAAGATTTAAACCAAATAATGCGTTTCTTTTACACCTGTACCGTAAAAAGAAGATTCTTGAAAATTGGTACATAGATTCCTCAAATAAATTGACTCGACACGTGTTTCAGGATTTTAATTTTATTTCAAAACTGATTGTATGATGCTACCACGCGCGCAAAGCCGCGGGTGACAGCTAGTTCTCATCTAAATATCTATGCTTGAGCCCGGTCCGGATCAGTGCAGTAAGAATACCGGCATTAGAAACTCAAGTAAGTACATAGGTACATTTTAAGATAAGTCTTGAAATAAAAACCTGCTAGAAAGAAGGTGATGTAACTTTTTTATCACGGCTGAACTGATTTTGATAAACCACGCACATGCGATTGCAGATCAGTTAATAACGTTGAAATGAAATAGTAATTTTATTATTCAATTAATTTTCAAAGATTGTGTACGGTCGTTTATAGATCATAAATAATGGCTAAAGTATATTTGATTGCGTCAACTTTATTTCTAAATCACGAGGTAAGCAAATAGGTATCTATTACTGAAAATAAAACAATAAGCGACATGCCTAGGTACGTTTGACGTTTACAGTAAAGTCACGTAGGGACTTGACGAATGACTTGACATAGATTATTTCAAACTAGCTGACCCGATCGACAGCCGACTTGACAAATGACTTGACTTGACTTATATTATTACAATTATATCACTTGACATTGGCAAAATTTTCTGTCGAAATGACGGACAGAGGCCATTAATGAAGAGAAGAAAAAGAAGCAGATGCGACATGGGGGCAGAGCTTACCTATAATTACAGAGGCTGATCACTTTAAGTCATAAATCTGTTGTCGGTAATATAATCGAACAGCGATCAATCCATGTCAAATAAAACAAAAAAAAATGGCCTTGTGTTGTGTACCTAAAACTACATGGGTTTGTAGGTACCTAGGTATCCGTGATTACAATTTATGAATCGGCAATTGTTTTTTTTTTCAGGTTTTATCACAGATTCTAAGACCATCACTAGGTTTCATCAGAACCCTAGACCCGATCATCGACACTCATCCGTACCAGCTATTAGAACCACGACAGTACACGCCTGAAACATCTCGGTACATCACCGACACAGACCAATACATCATACCTATCACTAACGGGCCTCTTTCTAGCCTTTTTAACACTCCCAATTCACAAAACATTCCTAGTTCGTCTATCAACATCCCTAGTTCACTTATAAATGTTGCTAACTCTCTTTTAGGCATCCCAAACTCTCTTCCTAACATCCCCAATGTTATAAGCAACCCTATTCCGTCGGTATTGAGTTCAGAATGCACTCCAAAACTTTGCAAAAATCTGAAAAATACAATCAAACTTTGGACGATAGCAGATTATTTGGAAAATCAAGATGGCGGCGCTGATGTGGCATTCAAATGGGCTGCCCGGATTGTTAGCAAACTGCTCGCTAAAACTTCAGTTGCTCCTAGGTTCGTTGCAGTTCTAGCACCTTCTACGATTTCTTCTAATGTGGTAGATAGTGTTGATCCTGGTAACATTATGTCCAGTACTTCTAATACAAAAATTGAGAGGGGTCAACTGATAAAATTGTTAAAGTTATTAGGTGATGGAATGTAGGTAGGTACCTACTGTAGGTAGTTACTTAGTTTTTATGTTATGTAAATTGGACGTGATAGTGTTATTGTTGTTGTGTTAATAATGTAGGTAACTTAATATTTTATTTATTAAAAACGTTTTTACTTTAAGCGTTAAATTTCTTTTCTTCCTTATATTCTCGTATGGAGAAACTTTGAAAAACTAAGGGATACAAAAATCAAAATACTTACGACGGTTTCACATTTTTTATTATTCTTAAAAATAGAACTAATTAAAAATTAGATCACTATCATCATAATGCATCGACAAAATGAATGATCATCTAAGCCTCTAGAAGAGCTTCTAGATCGTATATGAATTCGAGATAAAAAATACATTGGTTGTGAACTTTGTAGTATGCAAAAATGTGAGGCACACTGGTGTTCTATCCTGCGTGGCGTCTGCTAATAAAGAAGGCTAGAGGGCGC